>CM061549.1:267046623-268254748 GCA_030864215.1 Capsicum pubescens | reverse complement strand
AAATAAATCTAACTATGCTAGATTTATATTTTTTTTCCATAAATTATTTATGACTCCAATTAAGCTAAAACTCATACAAATAGGAGTTTTTTTTTTTCTTTTTATAGACGGTTATGGTTTCTTTTTTAGCTCAACTATGTAGCCTTTTGCATTCCTTTTATATAACAAATAGACTTTTTTCTTCAAATAGAAAAACCCATACACGTATATAATTCCTAAAACTATGAAGTTTAGTACAGTGTTCAATTATGAAAATATTTAACAATTGAAGAAAAATAGTAAAAATAAATGATTTTATTTAAAGCATAAAAAAGTATTAGTTGTTATTAATTCTGATAACTTCTAATAAGGAAAAGTTTTACCATAGATATATTTAATTAATTTTCAATTCTTAAATATTAGAAAAAATAGTGAAAAAACGATTTTATCTAAAACAAAGACTTTTAATGAACGACAAAAAGTTCAAACAATATTTCTAAGGTGTTTCACACTTTTATTATAGATATAGATTATAGATTAGAGATTAAAGATTAAAGATTAGAGGTTAAAGATTAGAGATGTAGGTCTGAGATCCATTCATAAAATAATTATTTTACTAATAGTATATTAATTTATATCTTATCTATATTATCTACCAACATTTTCTTGCAAATCTTACAAAGTACTACTATATTAATTTGTATTACAATCCAATCCAATTTTGTCACGTATTTCTAAATAGCACTTGTAGCAATTTTGGATGTAGGCCTTAGCAAACAAATACAGCTGCATATAAATTCTCTTGCGAAAAACTTATTTCAAAATTAAATTTTCAAAAAAGTGTATCAAAACTAAATCCAACATGTTTCTTCCATCTATCATCTAATAGTTTTTGCACCATATTATTGTTGTTCCATGATTGCATAGAGGAAGATGGGCTTAGAGGGCACACCTCAGCTGTTATTTATAAAAATTCGCTTGGATCGCCGATTTTTAGATCGCCTGTTAATAATGTATGGACAAAGATACTTTTAATTAAAACGAAATAACTCAACACATGATGTAGAGTTTGAAATTTCAATAAGTGGAACTCAAACACAATGTATTGGTGCTCGACGATTTATTGAGAACTTCATGAACTATTAATGGAGTTCAAGCATTTATCAGTTGAACAATTTTTGGGTGTAAAATTGGAAAAAGTCCTCGCAGAAACGAATGAAGATGGAAGGATTAAACAAAATAAAATGCAAAATCTATGATACGAACCATATAAACTTACTCGCACTCGATACTTATATCAATTCAATAAATACATGAAACATGCATAGCGTAACTCATGATCTTATTGGTAACCAAAGTTAATTACAACATATTTTAGCCTTAACTTGTACAGACCAAAGAGGAGGTTCAAGAAGAGATCGTAGGGTTCTATAAACAGCCTCTTGGCACCTCTTCACCCCAACTACCAACTGTCAACATGGAGATTAACTGGCATTACTTGGTGTAAAATCGAGTGTGGTTAACTTCTTACTTGATATGGACTCGATGATTGAGCTAGTAATCATGGTCATCAGGAAATGTTGATAGTAACAACTCATTAAAAGGCATAGTCCACATTTCCATGATTAATTGGAAGAAGGATGCGTAATCAACATTCTTTCATCACACAATTATAATCATTTCTTAACTAACTCACCAAACTAAATTTGAGGAATTGTCACTCTTATACATCATTCATCGAATTACATTTTGAAAACGATGTACCAATTCTTTAATTAAATTAAATTTGATACGTCAAATTAGACATCTACTCTTTGACATAAATTAATGCTTTAGATTAGCATGGCATGGTAATCACCTCATTTTCAAATGCTTTACGTATTCAGATTTCAGACAAGATTGGATTTTGAATTTTTGAATTTTGGATTAATTTTAAAAAGACTACTTATGGGTTCTAAATATATTATTTATTCATACTATTAAGTAAATATATTAATATAAATCTACGATTTCAATCAAACTCTGACTCCATTCCTGATGAGATAAGAATAATAATACCACATATATACATGTCATATTTAACAAATTCAAACCATGAAGACAATGTTGGACTAATAAATTTATGTCCAGTCACATGATTTCAAACCATTACTTATTATATTACCGTGATTTTTAATTTCAAATTTGCCTATCAGGCGCTAATTTTTTTTAAGTGTCTCTTGTTAAATCAGATCGAAAACGTTTACATCATGCTTAGTCTGTAAGACTGTAACCACAGTCCACATGTCCCGTCATTTATTACAAACTCAGAGACAATAATTAGAAGATGCATAGTTGATTTTTGATCATTTTGGTAGACAACTGGATCTTGATTTTGCTCACCTAGTTTCTTGTAGATTTTTGCTATTATCTTTTGTTTATTGTACTAGTGTTGTCTAGTATGCTTTGTGATGCTTTTATTTTTGTTTATTCTGTTTCTAAAATGCTTCGGACTATTTTACTTGACTCGAGAGTCTATCGAAAATAGTCTTTCTACTTTCGAGGTAAAAGTAAGATCCATGTATACTCAATCCTCCTCGAATTCCATTTTATGTGATTAAACTGGAAATGTAGTTGTTATGGTAGAGAAAAGCAACAATTAGTTCCACCTTTTACCCAAAGTTGATATCAACTGTATAATTAAGTTAATTGTTACAATCTTCAGGTGCGGATGCACAACATAATGTGCGGGTTTCTGGGAACTCATAACTTTCGTCCGGTTCTTGAATTTATATTGAAAAAACTAGTAAATATATAAGAATTATAAGTTAGGAACCCACAAACAAAGTGTGTTATTGGTCTAGTGGTAAAAATTATAAGTTGAGAACCCACAACCTTTAAATTCTAGATCTGCCTCTGACAATCCTCTCTGTTCCATTTGGACTGATATCATCAATGATAAAAGGTGGTCTTCCTATTAATGATTTTTGCTTTGCTTACATACAAATCTCTAATTATACTAAAAAAAAACACCGAACCTAATTTAAGCATATAATCATAGTTAAGCGTTCATACAAATTAGATGATATCACTTATACTACAGCTAAACCTCTCAATAATGTCAGTATTTGTTCGAAAATTTCATGGCTGCTATAGAGAAGTGATGTTATATATGTACATTAACGTTTTAGCTGTTACAAATATAAATATGTGAATTAGAAAAACTTGAATATGAAAAAGCAACATTATTAGTTTTTTCTTTGTGAGATTATGAAATAACTGATGTACATAATTTAAATATGTTTTTTTTTTCTTTAAATTAGATATTCATACTTGAAAATTACTGTGTGCATGACATTAGTGATGATTATCATAAATATTTTGATATTTTATTTTGTACATAATATATTTCTTATAAAATATTATAATAATATTTAAGTATGTTGTTATTATAAAAAGTGTACCGTTGTAAGAAATGTCATTGTTGTTATAGGTAAAATGTCGTTATTGATAAGTAACATATAACATGAAAAATCTGTTCTGAAGAAAATCAGGCAGTTACAATGAAATGTTATTATACCAAGGTGATTACAATTAGATATCGAGGGGCTCGTGTTGCCCAATATATATATATGTTATTTTTTGTATCTTAATTTATGAGACACAAATAGAATTTAGATAATTAATTATTTTTTTAACGAAAAAGGACCTAAAATATCCTTCAACTATGTGGAATGGTGCAAAAAGTCCTCCGTCTACCTATTGGGCCTAAAATGTCCTTCATGTCTACCTATTGGACCTAAAATGCCCTTTTCGTCTACCTATTAGGGCTATTTTGCCCTTTTATTTTAAAAAAATTCTATAATACCACAACTTATCTTTATTAAACTACATAAAATCCCTATCATTTTTATTAATATTAACCAAATTAATAGTGCACAATATCAATTTTTTGTCATTCTAAATTGATCTAATAAATAAAAAGAAAAACAACATAAATAGTCATTTTAAAAAAATTATTACATATACATAGCCGTATTATTTGATTGATTGTCAACATATAAAATATTTACTTTTATAACAGATTCTAATATATAGAAAAATAATTATATAAGTATTAAATTTCCATATTTTTTTTTATTGCCTATTTTTATAGAAGCCTTTGTTCATTCATTTTTTATCTACTATATCAAAATTTTATGTTTTTCATTTTTATTGCCTTCTTCCACGTTGCCTCCATAAAAATATATGGTATATTTATATCATAAAAATTCATGGTATATTTATATATTATACAAATTATATTTAAAAATAGATGATATATTTATACCATACAAGTTATATTTATACCCAGTGACGGACCCAGAATTTAAGGATAGTGGGTGCTTAAAAATTTAAAAACTGAAAAAAAAAAAAAAACACCTCAATGAGGTTTGAACCCGGGGTATCCCTTCTAGTGGTGAGCCTTAAATTCAACCTAAATACCAATGCATCCAACCAAATTTTTGTTTAGTGGGTGCTTTTATATATTATATACCTATTTTTGTATATTTTCTACGTAATTTTACCTATTTCGCCTCGAGTTTAGTGGATGCCGGAGCACCTAACAAATGAATGCAGGTCCGCCCCTGTTTATACCATAAAAATTCTATTTATACCATAAACATATATTGTATATTTTAGATATAAAAAGTTTATACCATGTAGTATTGGAAATATATATTTATAATTAATAAATAATTTTTTAACAAGAAAAGTACTTCCGATTAATGAGATATACCATGAATATTTATCTCATAAATTATATCAAAAATATAAAAATAATTTGACTTTGACATAAATTATATTTTCACAACAAAGACACATGGTATATATGTACTTCCAATATAATGATTTTTATTCCATAAATATTTATCCATAAAAAATTATGGTTAACCCACTATATTAGAATTAAAAATACACGATAATGAAATAATATTAGATGATTAACATACATAAAAACAAAACAAAACATACACGAGCAAATAATAGAATACTTAGTTTATTTAAAAATATTTACATTTCTCTTATTTATAAGAGGGAGTTGAGTAGCTTAAGCAGACAGGAAGTCGACATGTCTGCTTCAACCGCTTCAACTGTAATATTACTATATCACTCCTAATTAATTATTATTATAAGTTATTTATGTATTAGAAAATTAACAATATTTAATAAAAAAATTAAAATAAACATTTATGACATATCTGCTTCAACTGCTTCAATCGTAATTTTACTATATCACTCTTGATTAATTATTGAATCCCTAGTTAAATATTGTAAGTCATTTATGTATTACAAAATTAATAATATTTAATTAGAAAAAGGTAAAATAGACATTTATGATTGTTTCAGCTGCTTCAACCGTAATTTTACCATATTAGCAAAGCAAGCACGAGGTCGATGTGCTTGCTTTAGCTGCTTCACCTGTAATTTTACTATATCACCCCTAAATAATTATTATAGGTCATTTATGTATTAGAAAATTAATAATATTTAATAAAAAAATTAAAATAGACATTTATGACATGTCTGATTCAGCTGCTTCAATCATAATTTTACTATATCTTTCTTAATTAATTATTATATCTCTAATTAAATATTATAAGTTATTTGCATATTAAAAAATTAATAATATTTAATTAAAAAAAGTAAAATAGACATTTATGACTATTTCCATTGTAATTTTACTATATCATCGTTAATTAATTATTATACAAGTATTTTTTATAGTAATTTTTTTATGTCGCTTCTAGTTAGTTATTACAAGTCACTTAAGACATGTATGCTTCATTGCTTTCATCGTAGTTTTGCTATATTACTCCTAATTAATTATTATGATCGTCTAAGTATTAAAAAATTAATAATATTTCATAAAAAAGGCAAAAGAGACATAAAATTAATATGTCAACATAAAAAATTTAATTGACTATCGAAATTATATTAGTGCACATAAATCGGGATGGGACAGAGCAAGACATAAAATAACGTATATAATTTGAAAATAAAATAAAAAGTATTATAAATCACAAGAATTAAGAACTTAATATAAAAGCATATATGTAAAAAAAAAAATTGATTGACTGTCGAAATTTTATCTGTGCCACATAAATTGAGACAGGGAAAATATTCATATATTATTGAAACATAATGTAAAAGACATTGTAAATCGCATAATTAACAACTTAAGAAATTTAAAAAAGATAAAATATTTGACTGACTCTCGAAATTATACCTTCATCATTTAAATTAAACAGAAGAACAAAATATTATAACATACAACAAGTAAAAATATAAACTATTACTATTTTAATAATTTAAATTAAGATAAAAAATAACATATATTGGATCCGTGCTGGCACGGGCCATCGATATCTAGTTTGAATATAAGAGAGAGAGATTTGAAAACAATGGATTATCTTTTCCACTTTTAATTTGAATATTGAAAATATATCTCGTAAATTAAGGTGAATTGATGATTAGTCATAACATTGAATTAGAAGTTGTAATTATCTCTTCTGATTTTTTTTAAATGACTATATATGTAAAAAATTATTTTTATAATATTAAAAAAGTACTATTATTTAACTAATTAAGTTTTAAGGATGATCTTTTCATGAAATTTGCCTAAATAAAAGGAAAAACTAGGCCCACTAAGTAGACGGAAAAAACATTTTATGCTCAATAGGTAGGTAAGAAGGGCATTTTAGACCCAATAGGTAGACGGAAAGGACATTTTAGGCCCAATTGGTAGACGGAGGATATTTTTGCACCATTTTATATAGTTGAAGGGCATTTTAGGCTCTTTTCCGTATTTTTAATATGTTTTTAGATTTTTTAAGCTATTAACTATTGTAATTTATAATATTTTTTATATAATTTTAAACAACGGCTGACCCAGGATTTAAGCATAGTGACTAGTGGGTGCTTAAAAAATTTAACAACTAAAAAAAATAAAAAATCACCCCAATGAGATTCAAACCCGGGACATCCGTTCTAGTGGAGAACCTTAAAGTCAACTTAAATGTCAATGCACCCAACCAACTTTTGTTTTAGTGGGTGCTTTTATATATTATATACCTATTTTTGTATATATTTTTTTATGTGATTTTACCTATTTCACGTTAAGTTTAGTGAGTGCCGGAGCACCCTATAAATATATGTAGGTCCGCCCCTGATTTTAAATAATATATGTACTTTCCTTGTCCAAACCTTGTGGTATTGATAATCCGTTATATTTTAAAAATAATTTAAATTTTTAATTATTGTGATTTATAATACTTTTTCTTCTATTCTAATTTAAGTGGGACTAATATAATTTTGAGAGTCGGTCGAATATCTTATATCTTTTAAATTTTGTGAGTTGCTAATTATTATAATTTATAGTATTTTTTTACGTATTATTTTGAAATATATTACAGATTATTTTTTTTAGATATTTTAAGTTGTTAACTATTGTAATTTATAATACTTTAATGTAATTTTTAAATAATATATGCTACTCTTTTTGTTCAAACTTTTATGGCATTGATAGTTAATTATATTTTTAAATAATTTATGTTTTAAATTATTATGTTTTATAATACTTTTTCTTCTATTTCAATTTAAGTGAAACAATGCTTAGATGATCATAATAATTAATTAGGGGTGATATATAAAATCACGATTGAAGCAGCGAAACAGACTTGTCTTACATGACTTATAATAACTAATTAGAAATGATATAACAAAATTAATATGAATAATACTTGTAAAAAAAAATTAAATGGGCCTCGTATAAGATGTCAAATTAATTTAAAACATCAAGAGTTAATTTGTTATTTTATATCTATTTTACCTTTTTCATTAAATATTATTAATTTTTTTTATAGTTAGATGACGTATAATAATTAATCAAGAGTGATATAGTAGGATTATGGTAGAAGCAGACATGTCACAAAAATTTATTTTATTTTATTATTAAATATTATTAATTTTTTAATACATAGATCACTTATAATAATTACTTAGAGATCATATAGTAAAATCACGGTTGAAGCAGTTGAAGCAGATATGTTATAAATACATAAAATGACTTATAATAATTAATTAAAGGTGATATAGTAAAATTATGATCGAAGCAGCTAAAAAATATATGTTGACGAAGTAATGCCTACTTCTTCACACTTTATTAAATATTATTAATTTTTCATATGTAAATAACTTAGAAGTAGGTGATGCTTCTTCGTATTTTATTAAATATTATTATTTTTTTAATAAATAAATAACTTAAAAGCAACTGATCAGGTGAAACAGACATAGATTAGGTTGGACATATTTTGGTTCAAACAAAAAATACTGAAAAACTAAATTGAAATTTAATTTTGATTTTTTGGATCGATTTCGGTTTTAAATTTTAGAAATTTGGTTAAACAGTTTGATTTTCGATTTTTCAAAAAAAAAACTTAGTTAAATAAAAAAATTGAAATATATATATATATATACTAATTTAGGTGTACGCTAATGAGTTCAAACATTACATTGAATAGGATATTTGTTTAAATAATTAAGATGAATATAATAATTAAATTTAATACCTTTTGAGTATGTAAAGATGGAGAATTTTATTTATTAAACCTAATCTTTACTAAAATTATTTTTAAAAGTCAATCGGCATTCATCTACCATCTGTAAATTGCAACAAAATAATAAAATGATAGAGACATCAAAACAATACAATTAAATCTAATTTTTGCGCACAACTTTTTTCTCAAAATCATCCGACACTCATCTACCACCTGTAAAAAATAACAAAATAATACGATAATAGAGATATCAAAATAATACAACTAAACCTAACCTTTACATAAAAAAATTCCTCAAATCCGACTAACATTTATCTATCATTTGTAAACTGTAACAAAAATAATACGATAAAAGTGATATAAAAATAATACAATTAAACTTAAATTTTACACACAAAAACTTTTCAAAGCCGATCAAGATTCATCTACGAACTGTAAACTACCAAAAAATAACAAACTTATAGAGATATTACAATAATACAATGAAACCTAACCTTTACCTAAAAAGAATTCAAAGCCGACCCACATTCATCTAGCATCTGTATATTAAAACAAAATAATAAGATAATAAAGATACCAAAATAATACAATTAAACCTAACCTTTACACAAGAAATTCTTCAAAGTCAACCGACATTCATCTACGACCTGTAAACTATAAAAAAAATATAATAGTAATCACAAAACTTTAATTTTGATCCAACTAATCTTTGTCTGAGCGAAAATTTTGACCCTAAAAAATGATTTTGAATGAAAACAAAGAATATATAATATATATATATATATATACCAATCTGTCACGACCCAATTTCTCAAGTCATGATGACGCCTACTTTAACCCACCAGTAGGCAAGTCAAGCCATAGTCCGGAATGATAAGTAACGGGCTAACAGCAGAGACCAAATAAAAGATTACGTATAATGATAGCAACAACAATAATAATTGAAAACAAAAAAAAGTATATATATTATATCAAATATGAGAGGAGGAAAAATGAACAACTATACAATGAATCCCTCCCAAGACCTGATAAGGTCAGTACTAGAGCCACTACTACCAGATACCCAGAGTACTAGACAAAATCTAAAATGTCCACACTATACATAAGAAGTCTCGAGTGCAAAAGACTAACTGGAGTAGATAGAGGAAGATCAGCCTCGGACGACAGCAAGCTCACCCTACTCTGAATCAGTACTGAAAGGTAGGAATCACGTCAATGTCGATTGCTAGTGCCCGGATCTGCATCAGGAAAAAGATGTAGAAGTGTAGTATGAGTACCAAAAACCACGGGTACTCAGTAGGCATTATCAGTCGACTGAGCTCAATACAAAAAAGGTATAACTACAATGCGAGGGCGTAATCTGAGTCTTCAATAAATAGGGATGGAAAGACAACCAACTACCAAGCTACGCAACGGCTGTAAGCGAATAAACGTAAGCAATACAAAACAATAAATAATGCAGTAATAACAGACAAATCAAACATAACCTAACTGGGCCCCCATAAGCTCGCTAGGCACATAACATAATCTAACTGGGCCCCCATAAGTCCGCTAGGCACACTGAAGAAGGCAATTAACCCATCCGTACTCCCATAAACCGGTGGGACACACAAGCAATGAAAATAAACATAAATAATTTATAACTGCGCTGATCCCCATAAATTATAATAGTTTTGCAGATGTGCACCGGACTTGAGCCGGCACCAATGGAAAATAACGAGAGGCCAGATATATAGAATTCATAATCAGATGCCGTACTCGAACCGGAACTCATAGTAACCACAATAATCATTTGTCGGACTCGAATCAAAACTCATATCAACCATAATAATCATTTGCCGGACTCGAATCAGAACTCATAGTAACCACAATAATCATTTGCCGGACTCGAACCGAAACTCATAGTAACCATAATAGTCAATTGCCGGACTCGAACCGGAACTCATAGTAACCATAATCATAATCAGATGCCGGACTCGAACCGAAACACATAGTAACCATAATAATCATTCGCCGGATTCGAATCGGAACTCACAGTAACCATAATAATCATTTGCTGGACTCGAACCAAAACTCACAGTAACCATAATAGTCAATTGCCGGACTCGAACCGGAACTCACAGTAATCATAATAATTATTTGCCGGACTCGAACCGGAACTCACAGTAACCATACCCACCAGAAATATTAAAATTCATACCATATCATAACAATGTCAATGTCTAAATAATCATCCATTAATCTTAATTAAAAAGGGATAAATTCAAGGTTTTGCAATTAAATTTTATGTCCCAAAGTGATAGATGTTATATTATATTAAAAGATAATTTTTTTCAAAAAAATGTACTAAAATGGAGTCCTAATCCGAATAAATAAGACAGTTTTTATATATATATCAAAAATACACATCTACAAGGATTTATCCAGGCTAACATAATAGTTAACATTTTCAATATATAAGCTCAATCTAAAAATAGGGATAAACCTAACCTACCTGGACGCCAAAACTATAATATCTTTCCGCAAAACCTCCGAATAATACTTCACTAGAAACCGAACTTGAATAGATGGATACGAATATTTTACTACACCAACTGAAAACTTAAATTTTGAACAAAAGGAGGAAAAATTATAGGAGTATTACACCGCAAATACTAAATATTTCCAGGAAAGAAATTAAAGTGGCAGAAAAGCTGCCCTCCTCATTTGTTAAAGGTTAGATATATATATATATATACACACTCTTAAAGCAAGCTCTCTCTTTTTCCTTTGTTTTATTCACTTAAAAGTGATTAACAAAGTTAGGCCACAAGAGCAGCCAACAAAATGGTCCACCCATCCGCTTCCAAGTGTGCGGTGTTGGTGGTCACATCAATTAATTTTCTACACAATATATATATATATATTTGGGTATTGCATAAATTCGTAGTAAAATAATTACAACATTATGAATATACCATAATTAATAAAAAATTATTTCTAACAAAATCTATATTATATAATAATAATAATATTTTAATATTTTTAAAATTACTATTTCCGCTTAAAATATTAATAAATCATAAAAGTCTATTATAAAGTGATATAAATATCTCATTAATTAAAGAATTTTACATATCAAAAATATTTTAGGAGGATGTTAAATTATATTTCTATCAAATGTCAAATTAAATTAAATAATTCACGATACATTTAGATAGTAGTAAAATTATATAAAATACAAAAAACTGACCTAAGGGTCATTACAACATCCACTACTAAAAAAACTTTCGTCCGTAAAAATAAAAGATAAGACCATACCTAAAGGTTCAAATAGGTAGGGATACTGAGCGCGCATATCATGCCTTTTCTATTAGGACTTGTTTCTCCTACTGAAAATTAAAAATCTGCTTTGCATTTCTCTTAGTCAATAACACTATTTCAGCAGAGCAATAAGGTATTAGCAGAATGTACTACCAGAAAATGGTATACGACAAAGTGTCAACAATAATATGTTGTGACACTCTTGTCAACTTGACAAATTTCGTAGTCAGCTGTTTTTTTCTTTCCATTTTGCAACAACAACAACATACCAGTTGGATCACTATTATATATTATATATTTTTTGTTTTCATTTAAAATTATTTTTTAGAATTAAAATTTTCGCTCAGACAAAAATTAATTGGATCAAAATTAAAATTTTGTGATCACTATTATATTTTTTTTTATAGTTTACAATATATATATACATATATATATGTACATATATATATATAGATTTATATATATATATAATATATATATATATATATATATATATATATATATATATATATAGATTCGGTATAATTGTAAAAAATATATAATAAGTAACCTATAACTCTAAGTATTCATTTCATTAATTCAAGTTTCAACACTGGTTGCCTTGTTTCAACGGCGCCTCGAGAAAACGAGTGTCGAGGTTCACGATTGAACTTTCACCGTCACTGACTCACTACAGTCACTATTGTCACTGCCGTCAATGGCTATGGCTCAACCCACTGGAGGCGGCAAGTCGGTGACCACTGTGAGTCTCTGAGTTTGTTGAGCGGCAAAGAAATGCTCACTCCTTTAATTTTTAAAATCGAAATAAAAATTTAAAATAACCGAATTAAATTTGTGGAAATCGAACCAAATCGAATTTATTTCGATTTCGTTACATTTATCATTTTCGTCAAATCAAAAATTAAAAAATCAAATAACCAAATCAAAGAAACCAAATGCCCACTCCTAAACATAGAAATGTTGACAAAGTGCCCCTTGATTCTTCACGTTTCTATAGTACTAAAAAAATATTGATACATAACAAAATGAAAAAGGAAAACAAATTATATGCAAAGAAAGTTCCACAACACTTCAACCATGTGCCAGATCTGGAGTAGGACGCGTGTGTAGTTAGTACACATAGGAAAATTTGCAAGTCTAATTTTGCCTTCAAATTATTTTTTATGTGCACGAGACACCTCCCTTTCATTAACTCTTACCAAGATTAATAAGTAACAATGCAGTATAAGACTTCTAATCAACAATAGACTTTTATCTTTCGCATAAAATAAAGTAGTAAGGAGAAAAAGACCCACAATGACTTTACTTGAACATTACCAAACATGGATAAACATAGTACCAACAACCTAGAGAAGATTTGGGAGAGCAAGTTTGTTAGGGAATGTGAAGTTTTAATGATGGACATGTATGCGAATGAAACATGTTGTGCAAGCTGTTCCACACAAGTGAAGAACAAGAAGTTACTGTTTCTCACATATACTGCATATTGAAGTTGATACAAGGCTGACAAGGTGTTAAAGACAAAAGTGGATAAGCAAGGAAGCTCAAAATTATTTCCAATGCTTATCACTTACAGTACCATGATTGAGGAGAAGATAAGTGCAACACTTAGAGATTGAATTGATCAAGGAGTCCATCTATACGAAGAGATGAAGTAAAAGAATCCTATACAGTCAAGAAGAGAGAGACGACAACAACAAAGAGTGAAACTACTTAGGAGTCCTATTGAAGTTAGAAGAGGACATCAACTAAAGGACTCATTAAGGAGTTGGCTTAAATACAACATACAAGATTTCAAATTTCACTCATGCACTAAGAAGATAATCAACAATCAGCAAAACAGTTCACTTACTTGAAGAAGAACTTGGTCCCTTAGTTAGCAAGTCGTAGACTGTGTAATAAGTAGGTTCTTTAAGTTGCAATGAGTCATTTGTTCTAGGCTCAGTGAAGTATAAACTGAGTTAGGATTTGTGTCTTTAAGTCAGGAAACTCGAAGACTTGGGAACACTTATCTTGGAAAGATTTGTGTTTTTGTAGAAATAGGAGTTAGAAGTTTTAATTCCTAGTTTACAAGAAATCTTGTAATTTGTTGAGGCTCAAGAGAAATTGTGAAGTTGGGGTTAAATCCTGTAGAGGTACAGGTCGTGATTTTTTACACCTTCCTTGAACCAGGTGTTTTTCACGTAAAAATACTGTGTTTAATTTTTACTTTTGTGAACCACGTTAGCTTACTTGTTCCACAGATAGGCAACTAGTAGAGTATAATATTAAAATCAGTAGGGCACACACTCTAACAAGTGGTATCAAAATGATATTGTCTTAAATAAGGCTAGCACCTAAGAAAAGATCACAATGATGAATTCCGCACCTCCTACTGGTCAAAGTGAAGGTCAGTCAACTACTAGACCTCCACTCTTTGATGGTTCTCACTTTATCTGGTGGAAAGACAGGATGGAGATGTTCATTCAAAGTGAAGACTACGAATTATGGGATAGGATTACTGATGGTCCTACTATTCCAATAAAGTTGGTTGATGGTGAACCAGTCAAGAAAGTAAGGAGTAAATTTACTGCTGATGACTTATTGGCATTCAAGAAAAATACTAAGTCTAAGAACATCTTAGTCTGTGGATTAGGACCAGCTGAATATAATAGAGTGTCAACTTGCATCACTACTAAGCAAATTTGGGATGCACTGGTAAATGCACATGCGGGTACTTCTCAGGTGAGAAAATTCAGGATTTTTTTTACTGAGTATGAGGCATTTAAGATGAAGAAAAATGAATCCTTGCATGAGATAATGAAAAGGCTTACTGCCTTAACAAATGAGTTGACTTCTTTGGGAAAAGTCATCACTGAGGATGAACAAGTTGAAAAGGTACTGAGCGTACTACCAAAATCAAAATGAAATGTTAAGGTAACTGCAATTAGGGAGGCAAATAAGGATCTCACAGGCATGACCTTGGATGAACTGGTAGGGAATTTGAGGAATTATGAAATGGTAGTTGATGGAACAAAAGAACAAACAGTTCATGAGAAAATCTAGGCCTTGAAGTCTTTTGATAGTGATGAAGAAATTGAACTTGATAAGGAACAAGTTGCCTTCATTACTAAGAACTTCAGCAAATTCTTCAAAAAGAAGAAGGGAACAGGTAGCAAGAAACGTTCAAATGACAATCCAAATGGATGCTACAGGCGTGGTAAGACTGATCATCAGATCAGAGATTGTTTCAACTGGGAAATAGAATGGAAAAAGGAAAGGGCTGAAAAAGAACTGAAAAAAGGCCAAAAGAAAGGAGAAAGAAGAACATGCAATGATAGCAACATGGGGATCTGATTCAGATGATAATGAAGTTGATGAAATTACATTCATGACTCTTGGAGATTCAGACTTAGAGGAAGAAGATGATGCTTCTGAGGTAAGTATACTTGCACTTAAGGAAAAACTGCATTTATTTTCTAAATCAAAACTAGTTTCCTTGATGAGTGCACTAATTGATGATTTCCAAGAATTAACGTCTAATAGGGGTGAGTTGTTCAACAGTCTTGCAAGTCTGAAATTTGATCTCATTGATTTAAAAGCTTGCAAGGATACAGTTGAAAAGGAAAACTGCACTCTCAGAAAATAAGTTGCAGAACTTGATTCTTCAAATAATAATCTTAAGTCTGAAGTCCTAAAATTGACTCTCACTGAAAATGAAAAAAATGCCATGAGTAAAGAACAAGAAATTGTTGAACTTGAATTAGAGAAGTACAAACAAGAATATAGTGAAGCAACAAACATGATAAATAAACTAAGTTAAGAAGTCTCTAAACTGAAACTTGATCTTGAAAGAGCAAATAGGTGGACAAATTCTTCAAGAATTATTCATAAGTTGAGTGAAAGAAATCACAATGAAAAGGAAGGTTTGGGTTTCCACAAAGGTTTTGATGATCCTAAATATTTATGTTACATCTGTGGCAATCTTGGACATCCAACCACTGAATGTCCAGTGGCTGCTAAAAGCAGATCTAACAGTTAAAACCTGGCAAATAGATTTTCTCAGACCAAAAAGAAAAGAATTAGTTCAGGTCAGAGAATTAGGTCATATTACATGTTGCCAGCATAGATTAGAAAAAAATTAATTCATCTATTTACTCATAAAATAGGACCCAAACTTGTTTGGGTTCCTAAGTCTAACCATTGATTTCTTGCAGGAGAAGGTAAAAGGAAGAAAAAAACATTGGTACTTGGACAGTGCTTGTTCAAGACACATGACTAGTGATAAGAAAAAGTTCCTTTCACTCTCCAAAATAAATGGATGAGGAGTTTCTTTTGGTGATAGTAAAAAGGGAATCATTACTGGAGTTGAAAAAATTGGCTCATCTAAGTCAAGAGCATTGGAAGACGTTTATCTTGTAGAAGGATTGAAGCACAAGCTGCTGAGCATTTCACAACTGTGTGATAAAGGTAATAAAGTAATTTTTACTTCTGCAGGAGTCAAAGTCAAGAAGATGGACACCAAAGAGATTGTGCTCACTGCAAGGAGATATAAAAATGTATATAAAGCTGACATAATGGCAACACCAGGACCAGAGTTGACTTGTCTAAGTGCAATAGAAAATGATCCCCTCCTTTGGCACAAGAGACTTGGACATGCAAGTTTGAAATAACTAAACATACTTTCTTCCAAAGATATAATATTGGGATTGCCCAAGACCAAGTTTAAGGAAGAAAAATTATGTGGTGCCTGTGTAAGGAGGGGGCAGGTAAGATCTTCTTTAAAGTCAAAGAACCATGTCAGCACTACCAAATGCATTGACCTAGTCCATATGGACTTGTATAGACCAATGAGACTTCAAAGCAGAGGTGGAAAAAGGTATGTTTTTGTGATTGTTGATGATTACTCCAGATTCACCTGGACATTGTTTCTAGCCTCTAAAGATGTGCCTTTGATGTCTTTACAATTTTTATCAAGAAAATTGAAAAGAAACTGCGCACTTCATTAATTTCCATAAGATCTTACCATGGTACAGAATTTGATATTGTCAAATTTTTAGAATTCTGTTCAGCAAATGGTATAGATCATAACTTTTCTGCTCCCAGAACACCACAACAAAATGGAGTGGTAGAAAGGAAGAATAGAACCTTGGAAGACATGGCTAGAACAATGATTCTTGCAGCAAATCTTGCTAAAAACCTTTAGGCTAAGGCAATTAGCACTGCAACATATATCATAAATAGATGCATGATCAGACCTATTCTAGAGAAAACTCTCTATGAATTACTAAAAGGAAGAAAGCCAAACATTTCTCATTTTAGAACTTTTGATTGTAAATGTTTTATTCACAATAATGGAAAGGATAATCTGGGAAAATTTGATGCTAAAAGTGATGAGGGAATCTTCGTAGGCTATTCACTTCATAGTAAGGCTTATAGGGTTCTAAACAACAAAAAAACTGTGTTGAAGAAAGCATGCATGTAGTTTTTGATAAATCCTGTGTTAAGACTAACCTGCAGGAATGAAGTAACTTTGAGGAACATGTTACACAACCTGGTTCATCGACTGGAGATACCAAATATAGAGGCACCTCAACAGGGGGAACTGATTCTGGAGGCACAGTGATAGGGGGAACTGATTTACCAACTACCCCAACTCAGAACATTAACAGTAATCCTAGTAGCTCAATAGGCTTGGTCCCCAAAGGTTACAAGTATTAAGGATCACATTCTATTGAGAATGTTCTCATTGATCTCACTTCTGGGATCACCACAAGGTCTGGATTAAGAAGTATGTGTGCTTTCAAGGCATTCCTGTCAGAAATTAAGCCAAAGAAGGTAACTGAAGCACTACTTGATGCTGATAGGATCATAGCCATGCAGGAAGAGTTAAATCAGTTTGAGAGAAACAAAGTATAACACTTAGTTTCTCTCCCAAAAGATAGAACAATAATTGGTACTAGTTAGGTGTACAAAAATAAAGTTAATGAGCATGGAACAATTACAAAAAATAAGGCAAGATTGGTGGTCCAAGGATACAACAAGAAGAAGGCATAGATTTTGATGAGACTTTTGCTCCTGTAGCCAGAATTGAACCTATTAGATTACTTGTTTCCTTTGTTGCCTATATAGAGTTCATTCTTTATAAAATGGATGTTAAGAGTGCATTCTTGAATGCAATTCTCAAAGAGGAGGTATATGTTAAACAACCTCTAGGATTTGAAAGCAAGAAGTTTCCTGATCATGTGTATAAACTGGACAAGGCTTTGTATAGGTCGAAACAAGCTCCAAGAACTTGGTATGAGACATTGTCAAAGTTTCTACTGGAGTATGGTCACACTAGAGGTAAAATTGACAACACTCTCTTCTTGAAAACTAATGGAAAAGATCTGTTGGTTGTGCAGGTATATGTAGATGACATTATTTTTGGATCCTCAAACATGAACATGACTCATGATTTTGCCAAACTCATGAGTTGTGAATTTGAGATGAGTATGATGTGGGAGCTAAATTATTTCTTGGGATTGCAAATCAAACAAACAACATCTGGAACAATGATCCATCAACAGAAGTATGTCAAAGAACTCCTCAAAAGATTCTCCATGGAAGAGGAAAAAGAGATCAACACTCTAATTGCCACTGCTACAAAACTTAATTTGGATAAAACATGTCCTGATGTGGAGCAAAAAATGTATAGAGGGATGATAGGTCATTGCTATATCTCACAGTAAGCAGGCCTGATATTGTGTTCAGTGTAGGGCTATGTGCAAGGTTTCAAGCAAATCCCAAAGAATCACATTTAAAATCTGTAAAGAGAATCTTCAGATATCTCAAAGGAACCAGTGATCTTGGCCTATGGTATCCAAAAGGTAGTAACTTTAATTTGGTAGGATACTCTGATGCTGACTATGCAGGATACTTGGTGGACAGAAAGATTACCACAGGCATGACACACTTCCTTGGATCATGTTTAATTACCTGGTCCACTAAGAAATAAAACTCAGTAGCCTTGTCTACTGCTGAAGCTGAATATGTTGCTGCAGGATCTTGTTGTGCTCAGTTGTTATGGATCAAATAACTCCTCGATTTTGGTATAGATGTTGGATGTGTTCCCATTTTTTGTGATAACACTAGTGCTATAAATATTGCCAAAAATCCTGTCCAACATAAAAGAACTAAGTATATTGATATTCGACATCACTTCTTTAGAGATTGTTTTGCGGAGAAATTTTGACTTTTGAAAGAGAGTCGCCACTTAATTTTGAAAAAGAATTAAGAAACCTTTAGAGAGTTAATTAAAACGATTCAAAATAAAAAAATCATTTTAAGTTAGAGATTCTGAATAAGCGGTTCCTATTAATGTTTTTAGGAAGGTGTTAGGCACCTAAAACATCCTTTAACTTGCGGTTATCCGAACTGTTTGAAAATTATCTTTTGATTAACTTCGAAAAGATTAATTTATTGAAAAACGATTGATTTTTTAGAAAAGACTTTTGTAAGATAGATTTAGGCGACTTAGTAGGGATTTTGACTAAGTCTAAGCAAAACGAATAAGCAAATAAACACGTAAAAGGGGAAAGGGATGAGAAAGTAAAGAATTTAGACCCGTGGGCCCAAATCGGTAAACCCTGTCCTAATCTAGTTAGGCTTTCGGCCCATTACCTGTCCTAGTCTAGTTTTTGAGCCTTTGGATTCGAACCTTGCTCCACCTGTATTAAATACAACTTTGGCTTCGTGGCACGAATGAATAAAATAAAGAAATAAGGCAACAGAGAAATGAATGCATAAAGACAACGATAAATAACTAAGAAAGTAAATGAGACTCTTTAAGTCTCTTAGCCGCTTCAAATACGGGACTTTAATCCGTTTTCCTTCTTCGTTCGACTCTTCGTATTTGTATGCCATGCGATTGACTTTTAGACTTTCCTTTGGGATTGACTGAATAAGATGAGCCTCATTGGCCCATGATGAGTATGCAAGAGGGAAAGAGTCCATATAGGACTTAATCGATTCACATGCAAGAAACGAAAATACGAGAGATTAATGTGCATATCCAAAGTACGGAACACCATACGGAAAAGCAGCATAACAAATCAATAAACAAAAGAAAGGGACCTACTGTAATCTAAAATGACATAGAAAACAGTATGCCAAGATATAAAAAAAAAATCCAAGAAAAAGTCATGCAATTATGGCTAACACCAATACATAAACACGCATACAAAAAAAACGTTAAAGACTAAATTTGTAAGAATTCTCATAAACAGGAATAAGTAAACAATGAGACCTACACTAGAGTTGAGGGTTTAAAATAAATCTCATGAATGACCTATTCATAACATTGAGTAAGAAAAGAAGCATTCTTTTTATGGAAACGAAACAGAGCTCTTCACTGTATAATTTCTTCGAAAGGATACAACTTCTAAACGTGCCATACCAAAATCTAACAGCTTGGAAAACGAACAATAGAATACCATGACTTAAGGAAAAATGCATGAAACTTGACATAAGATCTGTTCAAACAACTAAAAATCATAACTTTTTCAAGAAAAGTAAGTTTGTAAGTTTTAAAAAAAGATAACATATTTATACTACAGTGAGCAAAGAAGTAGCAGATCCCTGAGCAGCCAAAAGAGTCTTAGTAATTATCAATTTAAGAGTAACCCCGTCACCACTTCTAATGAACAACAATGGCATAACAAGTAATACCCTAAAGCGCGGGCATACTTGATGAACGGAAAGCAAAAGGGAGAGAATGTTTGTAAAGAATCGAGTAAAACATGCCCATCTAGAGTCTTGGCAGAAAAACTATGAAGATGAGAATCGGTTATGACAAGATCCCATTTCATCTTCCGAATTTGTTTCCGAGGGAAAACTAAGAAATTTTCTCTCATATAAAAAACCTTGTCTCTACACAGGAAACTGCCTTACTAAAACTCTAGGAATTTTAGGCTTTGCAAATTATTACTAGAAAGAAAACCGCAAACCCAACTTAAAGAGAATGCGCCCCATGTAATGATTTTTTGACACCAAAGAGACCCTATCCATTCTCTTTTATAATAAAGCCAACACATTTCTTCGGTGATCAGACAAACAAAACACCGACTTGAAACAAACTCAAAAAGAAAATAAAAGATTCAAATTGTGCAATTTCGCAACAAATGGAACATGGATATCAGGTGAACAAGATTCAGCAGATCAAAACGTATTAAACAAAATTGAAACACGAAACTTTAACCACAAAAATCAGGCAAACAAGATTTCAATAGCCTGAAACTTCAAAAGCATGAAACTTTAAACGACGAAACCAACCTCAACAGCATACTAGCAATTCAAAACAGAATCGAAGAGACATGAGACCTTAGCTACCAAACCCACCTTAATAAGATACCAGTTACTCCAAAACAAAAATCAAAAGCACGAAACTTTAACATAAAAAAAATCTATGGTCTGTAAGACCTCTACGACCAACAAATTCCCAGAACTTACGACTATCAACGTGATTGCAACAAATACCACAATTAAGCGGCTAAACGCTAAAAACAGAATAGACTAGGAGAAGAAGAAAATGTTCAAAGCTAACAGAGACGACGCATTACCTGTTGCGGAGTAGCAAAATAGGACAACGAGTCAACGTCAGGATTCCGACCACCGAAAATAGCTTATCAGCTACTTCGAACAACTCCGAAGAGCTTTAAGCTTTGACTAAAATAGAAGAACTTATTAATTTTTGCTCAAAATAGCTCTCTTTTTCGAGACCCCAGTAGAAACAAGAAATTTTTTCGCTCTTTGCAGGTTCCAAATTTTCCACCTAAAGAGATTTTTCCTTCTTCTCTTTTCGAACCCAAGAGAAGAGTACCTAACCCAATTTCGAACCCTAATTTTCCAACCCTAAAATCTCCTTTGTTTTTGCAAAATTCAGTTTCTCTCCCCTAAAAATTTCTGCTCTCCTCGTCTTGCCTCAATCAGCCTTTATATAGAGAAATAGGCTAAGGTCCTTTTCCAAAAGGAATTCAAAAATTTTCCCCTCACCCTCGGATTCCCCTATTAGGCCAAACAAATTTTTTCTAAGAACTAATAGAAACCTACCAAATATGTATGAAATCGTACCCTTGTCCCGAGATTCGCGGAGCTAACTGTTGGAGACGACACCTAACCTTATTTCTAGAAGATTCAAACATCTTTTGCTCGTCTCACTGATGCGTGAGATGCGCGGCAAAGAGAAAAAAAATGGGTTGGTTGTGGGTTGATGAATTTGGATCGAGAACAAGGGGAATCAAGTTGATTTTTGGTGTTTTTTTGAAGTTGTACGTGTTGTTGATTATGTTGTACGTCGATGAGGTTGGTGTTGGTTGTAAGCTGATGAGGAGTTGTCATTGTTGGGGTTTGAGTTGTACGCGCTTTTGACTGAGGTTGATATTGGTGTTGTAGAAGCTGCTTAAGAGGATAGGGGTGTGGGTCAGTTAGGGTTGAAATTGTTGATTGGATTGGTTGTGGGATGAAATTGCCTTATTGTTGGACTGGTGTTGAAAAATATTGGTCCTAGGGTGGTGTTGATGGGAATTTGGGGCTAATTTGGCAAAGTCAAGGAAATTGGGCTTGGGTTGGTCTTGAGAGGCTGTTGGGTTAATGTATCGAGCTGGTGGAATTATTTAAGATATATCCCGATTAGGATTAAGTTTAAGCTATTTGATAAATAGCCTATTGATAGAGATTTAGTCAATTGTGTTTAAATTTTGACCTAATTGAAGATTAATGGGCCAATTGTATTGCAATTGTAGCCAAATCAACTTCAATTAAATCTAATTTAATACATTTACCAAATTGAGTCAAGATTGAAAATAAATTTAGCAACTAGTTTAATCCCGAGCTTCTTTGACTTGATAAAATTAAGTAGACATTTCTCCAAATAAGCCATTTTTGAAATAGATCATTTTCAAATCCAGATTTTAATTAGAGTATTTATTTTCAAAATAATCTTTAATTAAAATCCGATATTCCATAGAATAAACATTTAAGTAATCCAATTATATAATATCGCATAATTGAACATGATAATATATAATTGCTACTTAAAGTGACAAAATCACATACAAATATACTTTTTAAAATCTTATTCGGATGAAATAAATGTTTTGATTTTATTAAAAATTGAAAAAACCTAGGATTAAAATTTAGTCGTGGAGGGCAAAAATTAGGTGTCAACAGAGATAATGTTGAAAAAGGGTTGATATCAATCATGTTGGTTCCACTGTTGAACAAATTGCTGACATATTCACTAAGGCCTTAAGTAGATAACATTTTGAAAAGAATAGGTTAGCCTTGGGGATGATTAAAATTGCATAAATCTCCCTCAATGATTGAATAGAATAAGTTGCTCTTAAGTGATTGTTGATTAATTCAGTCTTACATATTTTATTGTGTATCCTAATTCCAAGATTTTAGAGTAAATTGACTTATTCATGTATTGATTTTGTAGAATTGCTGGAATACTTAAGAAATTTTGTCCATCTTATTCTAGAAGATTAAGGTATGAGTATATTTTACATAAAATGCATTGAGAGAAACGGGTATGCCATATGGTTCTTTACTACACCCAAAACCGCCAAAATCTCAAAGAGTCCTTCTTTTTTAAAAAGGCTGCTACTGTTTTCCCATCAATACTGAACAGCCTCATCATTACGTTTCCTTGTCAGATACAGTTTCTATACGTTTCATCTTCTCTTTTCTTTATCCTTAAATACGCCTTTTTTCTCTCACTTGACATCATTCAAACTCAAACAAATTCACAATCAAGAATTACCTTCTGCTTCTTCCTCACTATGGCATCCTCCTCTTCTACCCCTGCCTCAGACTCTATCACAAATCCCTCCTCCGCCATTATCCTTAATCCTAATATCACCTTATCACCTCTAATTCTACCTCCAATCTTAATATAATTATCAGATTTTGCAGCATTCAGAAATTTCCCAAACCTTTTGCCCAATTTTCTTCAACTTCTCCATCCTCCTTAAAACCCTCACTTCCACCTCCAACCTCGCTCTAAATTATCGATACTGATGATGAACTCATTGCCAATTTGATCCTTAGAAAGTTCGGATCCAAAAAAAAGTCTTCTTCATCCCCCATAGTTGTTAAGGACCACATTTTCAGTGAACCTACTCTTGTTCGACCCACTCCTCGAACTCCTCATACTCTTCAGAAGAAAAATTAGGAAAAATCTTCCCTTGCAAAAACTCTTCGTGCGAGCAAGAGGAAACGAGTTACAAAATCTTCTCCTCATCCTCCTCTACTCCTGATATCCTTCTTCGTTCAGTATAAAAAGGCAAAACAATCAAAGCAAAGGTTCCAAAACCCCCTTCTTCTCAATACCCTTCCTCCAAGTCTAAAACTGTATCTACTTCCAAACCTTCTTCTTCTTCTAAGTCCCCTGCAAAGAAGGTGTTTCCAAGTCAAAGAAACAGGTTAAAACACTTGTTTCCTCCAGCTCCTCTGAGTTTCTCCCTGCTACTCCCCCTGCATCCTCTACTGAGATCGATCTAGATTTTGATTTTGCTTTTGCTTTTGATAAAGATACTCCTGCTGATTATGCCTCTCAGTCCTCTCATATCTTACACTTCCGAAAATGCAAGTTATCTAGAGGACGTGTTGTAACTGGCTTAGGGGGTCCTGCGATGGATATCTTGATGTCCAAATTGGAAACTCAGTGTTGGTCTCACTTGTTCCTTCTAAGTGATTACCAACGAAAATTTAGAAAAGATGAAGTTTATGAGTTTTATACAAATAGTGTTGCTATTGGAGAAATGTTTTTGACCACTGTTCATGGCATTACTATAAATCTTTATGCTCCCGATCTTGCTCGAATTCTGCACATCCTAACTGGGAGATGGGGTCATTATGTCAAGGTTACCTGGCCTTCTCTTGATAATCTTGTTTCTGCTCGTGACATATCTTGCAAATTTTCTGAAAACCCTCATCGTGTCTCTTATCGTAGGGTCCTTAAACATGAAATATCCCTACTTCATCAGTTCATCAGTTTTACTTCGATGTTGTTCATAAAATAATTATTCCTCGACAAGAACGGCGAACTGTAGCCAATTTTATCGATCTTACTCTGATGGAACACTTGATACTGAAGTAAGGATTGATTTACCTAGCCTCATGATTCAGCACATGCAAAGGGTTCTAATTCAAGATGTGAATGGCCATGCTTTTCCATATGAGTTTTGGCTCTGTGGCTCTCTTTTGTTTTTGAAGATTTTAATATGCCAGTAAAAGTGTGGTCTCTGCAAACCACTAAGGACGTTATAGGGTCTGTGAACCATATGGCATTACCTATTTCCATGAGGAGTGCTAATAACCCTATGCAAAGATTGAAGAATGCACTTGCAACAAAACATGCTCAGGTGGAGGTTGCTTAGGCTGCACTAGAGGCTGCTCAAGCTGCCCATGAGGATGAGAAGAGGGTTCTCCAAGCTCATATTGCCTCACTCATAGACTTCTTGGAGCGTGAACGATCTGAAAATGCTGATATTGTTTGAAAGTTGACCTCCCTTTCCCCCCTCCTCATCATCTACCTAATCTCCCTCATAGTGTATTAGGATTTTTCTGATTGTTTTGGTTCCTTCACTGGCTAGCCTGCTCTTTTCTTGTTGTTTTTGGGTTATTTCTACTTGTATCTAGCTTATGAATGAAATGGACTCATTTGCTTCTTTGTGTTTCTACTTTTGGTTTTTCATCTTGCATGATTGTCTTCTTACTTTGGGTTTTGATTATTTTAATGATTGCCCTAGTCGCCATGAATTATTGAACATTTTTCACTTTTGGGACAGCTTTTCGATGATGTCAAAAGAGGGAAGAATAGATTATACAATGCTTATTACTCAATTGACTAATCTTTTTCATTCTGTGTTTTTTCTGTTTAAATCCCTTTATTGAGTATGTCAGGATTTTATGATGAATGTTGTCTGCTAAGTTTGTCATCATAAAAAAAGGAGAATTTATTAGGGAATGTGAAGTTTTGATGATGGACATGCATGCGAATGAAACATGTTGTGCAAGTTGTTCCACACAAGTGAAGAACAGAGAAGTTACTGGTTCTCACATATACTACATATTGAAGTTGATACAAGGCTGATAAGGTGTTAAGACAAAAGTGGATAAGCAAGGAAGCTCAAAATTATTTCTAATGCTTATCACTTACAGTAAAAAGATTGAGGAGAAGATAAGTGCAACAGATAAGTACAATACTTAGAGATTGAATTGATCAAGGAGTCCAGCTATACGAAGAGATGAAGTAAAAGAGTCCTATTCAGTTAAGAAGAGAGAGACGACAACAACAAAGAGTGAAACTACTTAGGAGTCTTATTGAAGATAGAAGAGGACATCAACTAAAGGACTCATTAAGGAGTTGTCTTAAATACAACATACGAGATTCCAAGTTTCACTCATGCACTAAGAAGATAATCAACAATCAGCAAAACGGTTCACTTACTTGAAGAAGAACCTGGTCCCTTAGTTAGCAAGTCGTAGACTGTGTAATAGGAAGGTTCTTTGAGTTGTAATAAGTCATTTGTTCTAGTCTCAGTGAAGTAAAAACTGAGTTAGGAGTTGTGTCTTCAAGTTGGGGAACTCGAAGACTTGGGAACACTTATCTTGGGAAGATTTGTGTTTTTGTAGAAATTGGAGTTAGAAGTTTTAATTCCTAGTTTACAAGAAGTCGTGTAATTTGTTGATTGTTGAGGCTCAAGAGAAATTGTGAAGTTGGGGTTAAATCTTGTAGAGGTACAGGTCGTGATTTTTTACATCTTTCTTGAGCCGGATGTTTTCCACGTAAAAATATTGTGTTCAGTTTTTACTTATGTGAACCACGTTTGCTTACTTTTTCCACAAATAAGCAACCAGTAGAGTATAATATTAAAATCAGTAGGGCACGCACTCTAACAAAGTTTAGTTAGCTAAGTTTGTATTTGCCATTTTTAAACAAATGACATCAACAAATTCATTTTCATAAATGCATGTATAGTATAGCCACCAAAAACTGACGAAGAAGCTTGTTCAGTAAATTTTTGTTGCTATATCTGACTCTCCATAATTATGCATTTATATGCACCTGTATATTTTAGGAAATTTGTTTCTTTATGTTTCCCAACCAATTTGTTTGGATGCATTAATATGGTTTTATAGATGAAAAAAACTTAAATATGTTATTCAATTATCAGAAAAACCGATCACGTTACCCGTTAATAATTGGGTATAAAATGTCATCGTCGTACATTTGACCCTCTCATGTTATTAATCACTAATGTCCACAGATCTGATAGTATCAACTAAAATTTTGGTTGTTAAATAATGAAATCTCGCGTGTCATCAAATTAAACCCCCCATATAATTTAACTCATTCCTTTTATACTTAACCTGATCCATGCTACTCCCCAAGTCCATATTACTGGTTTATCTTACTAAAAATTTAATCTCAAATTATTCACTAATCTATAATCAGATAGAATTAATTACATTTTTTATTCTGTCCTTAAAGAGTGCATATTGTCGGGTTAATAGTAACAGTTTTATTAGTTCCTCCTCCATTCTCTATACACTTATTCACTATGCTAAAAATGTTAGAGAAAAACCAAAAGATATTTATTATTTGACGTGTATTTTACTCTTATTGTTACTACCAATGAGTTTCTAAATCACCAGTGACATACTCCCTTCGTTCGATTTTATTTGTCATATTTTGACATGACACACTTATTAAAAAAAGGAGATTTTTAAAAAATAACAGTATTTTGTTATAAAACCCACCTTCCATAGTCACATTTTACATAATTACCATTTATAGCCGTTGTATTCGATTTATACCCGCTGTATTTGGTTTTACAAATAGTATGTATTAATATAAAATATGAATACAGTCTCTATTTAGTCGCGCAAAAAATGAAATTCAATATTTTCAAAAAGAAAAAAATCTTAATCACGTTTATCTCGTTGAACTGAATATTTTCTTGCCTAACACTACCATTATCATTTTTTATTTTTTTTATTTTTTTAATTTTTTAATTTTTTGTGTGTTTTCCCTTTTCCCTTTTTCTTTTTTCTATTTTTTTCTACTTTTTTTTTTTTGTTTTTTTTTTCTCTCTCTTTAATCTCTAACTTCTATTTTTCTTTCTTCTTTGATTTTTTTTATTTTCATTTCTGTACTTATTTTCTTTATTAATTTTTTTTTTCTATTTTATATTTTTTGTATTTTAAAAAAATATGACTAGTCAAGCACAAGTCATGGATGATAACGTAAATACCATAATTGTTTATCGTATTTGTAGTCACACCGTCATTTATATTTTTGTATTTATTGATACAATTGTATTTGTATTTGTATTTGTATTTTAAAGTTCGCACTTATATTTATATTTTATAGTTCTCATTTGTATTTGTATTTAATAGTTCGCACTTATATTTGTATTTATTAGTTTCCGCCACATTTATACTTTATATAATTCACACTTGTATTTTAAAGAACTATTTTGTATTTGTATTTTATAATTGATTGCATATTATATTGGATTATATTTATATATTATGGTTTTATTGTGTTTGGATATTTAGATTATATTTGAGTTATACTTGTATTTGTATTCTATTTCTTCATTACCTTTTTATTTTTAAGAAATTATTTTGTATTTGTATTTGTAAGTTGATTGCATATTGTATTTAGTCATGACTATGTACAATTTATCATTTGTATTTGTATACAAACAAGTAAGTGCATTAATTATATTTTCGTGATCCTAAAATACATAAATATGTAATGTATCATTTGATAAAAATGTACCATTTTGTATTTGTATATCGAAATTATCATTCATATTTGTAAATAAACAAATATCACTTGATACAAATACAATGACAAACAAATGAAACAAATGAATTTTACAAATACAAATACAATATGTATTTGTATAAAAATTTGAGTTGTATTTTTTTGTATAAATAAATACAACTAGTATCAATAAATACAAACAAGTATTCGTAGAAAGAAAATCAATCGTTCCTTTTCAATAATTAAAAAATACAAATGATAGTTCACACTTGTATTTATATGTTATAGTTCACATTTGTATTTGTATTTATATTTATATTTTATAGTTCACGCTTGTATTTATATGTTATAGTTCGCATTTGAATTTGTATTTTATAGTTCGCACTTGTAGTTGTATGTTATAGTTCGCATTTGTATTTGTATTTGTATTTTATAGTTCACACTTATATTTGTGTTTCCTAGTTCGCAAAAATGAAAAGAAGGAGATAAATTGAAAAGAAAAAAAGAAGGAGAAAAATGAGAAAAAAATGAAGGAGAAAAAATACAAAAAAAGAAAAAGAAAAAAAGGAGAAAAAGGAAAAGAAAAAAAAATGAAAAATAAAAAAATAATAAAAAATGAAAAATAAAAAAATAAAAAAATAATAAAAAATAAAAATAAAAATAAAAATAAAAAATAAAGAGAAAGCAACAAAAAAAGGAAAAGAAAAATCGAAGAAAAAAAACTGAAAAAGGAAAAAGAAGAAGAGAATAATAGAAAATAGAAAAAGAGAGAAAATACATGAGAAAGATTATGAATTGCAATTAGGAATAATTAATAGGTAAGAGGGACTATGAATTGTAATTAATTGAAAATTGGTAATAAAAGCTCAATAGTGTCTAATCCGAGTAATTTTCCCTTAAAAAAATAATGATTGTTATAATGACTTTACAATATTACCCCTATTTTTTATGTTTAGTACTATTTTTTTTTTTGATAATTAACTCACTTTATTAATTACCAAGTGACAGTCCTTACAAACCAAGAGAAGATAAACCTATATATCTCTTCTCAATCTTTACTTCTAGCACCAACAAACCTCTTCGTACTCCTAACTACTGAAACTTCTTAATACATTCAAACAGTTTGGGATTTGTTCTAACTCTTATACATAACATTAGTTTAAGGCTTCTTATCAACTCTTCAACACTTAGTGCCTTCTTCTGAAAAACCCTGTTGTTTCTCTCTATCCAGATGGTGTATACCATTGCTGCTAGGCTAGCTTTTAAAATAATCCCTCTGTTGCGTTTGCCTCTAGTTCTTTTCTCCATCCAACTACACATACAACTCCAGTTCTGAGGGCATCCTGTCTAGCCTTGCCAGTCCAGTATGGCCTTCCAAATCCTATTAGTAACTATATATTCAAAATAGAGATAATCTCTTGTCTTAAGTTTGTTTTGACAGAACAAGCAGGTAGTATTTATATCTATAGTAAGTCCCCAGTTTAATAATCTATCTTTTGTTTTGATATTTCCATGCAGGGTTAACCATAGTATAAAGGTGTGTTTAGGCTTAACAACATTATGACACACTAGTTTGGACCAAGGGACATTATCTACTACACCTCTTAATTTCCTGTATGCTTTACTAATCACGAATTTCTCCTGGTTAGCAATGTTTTTCATATCTCCAAGTTTCTGCCAGTGTTTCCTTATTGTGCAGATCCTCCTGATCATCCAACATAATTGTTGAGGAATGTTCATATCAAACATGTTTTGCTTCTTAAAATAATAATGATGCACCTAGGCTATCAACAGTTTCTCCTTGCTTTGACTTAGAGCCCATAGTAGTTTGCAGATTGCTGCCTGATTCCATACCTGGAGATTTGTCATATTTAGACCTCCTGCTGTCTTAGGTAGATATAGTTTTTCCCAAGCTACAAGAGCTTTCTTAGTGATTACAGCTTCTCCAGACCATAGAAAGCTCCTACAAGTTGCTTTAATCAGCTTTATGACCTTTTTAGGCAGTAAAAATACTTGAGACCAGTAGGCTTGTACTCCATATAAGACTGCTTTAATAAGTTGTAATCTACCATCATAAGACAAGCTTCTTTCCATCCAGCTAGTAATTCTTGTTGTGATCCTTTCTACTAACGGTTTGCATTGCTGCACTATAAGTCTCTTAGTAGATAATGGGACACCTAGATATTTGAATGGTAGCTCTCCTATTTGAAACTCCAAGACCTGTAAAATCTGCTTCTGAATATTCTGCTTTACTCAGCCAAAGAACACTTGGATCTTAGATAAATTTGCTTTTAACCCTGTGGCTGCAGAGAACATTTCAAACTTTTCTTTCAATCAGGTGATTGATAGAACATCACCTTTTGCAAACAGTAGCAAATCATCTGCAAAACAAAGATGTGTTATGTTAACTTCTTGCACCTTGGATGATAAATATAGTCAGGCTCATTCTTTAATCCCCTGAGACATCTATTTAGATACTCCATCACCAAAATAAATATGTACGGGGATATTGGGTCCCCTTGTCGTAACCCTCTCTTGGCTTGGATGGTAGCAGTTAGTTTCCCATTGAAATTGAACATGTATTGCACTGTTCTTATGCATTTCATAATCCATATACACATCTTCAAAGGAAACCCCAGTTCTTTCAAAATTTGCTCAATAAACTGCCATTCTACAGAGTCGTATGCTTTTTGGAGGTCTACTTTGATCATACATCTTGGAGATATCTGCTTCCTATTATATCCTTTCACTAATTCATGACTATTTCTAGTCCAAAATAAATGAATTTTGAGCTATTTTCAATATTTAAAATAAATTAATTGTTCATTCTTCAAGAGGCATGTTGAAAATTTCTTTCAATTTTATCCTTTATTTACACTTTCTAGGTTATGAGTTTCAAGAAACTTAATTGACTTTATTTTAATGTGATTGAAATTTGAAGATTAGTTTGATAATATCTAAAAGAATAAACATTAAAAGTAAGGTACAATTTATGTCATAATTTCTTTTCGGTGTGCTAATGAGATAAAAATTCATTTATTTTAGACTAGAGGAAATAATACCCATTCAAAAATAAATTGAAGAATAAGTAACTAATACTAAGAACAAAACATGAAAAAAACTTATCATTTCTTAATTTTAAAAAATAAATAAAAAAATAGTAACAAGTAAATTCGGAGAAAAAATAATAAAATTATCCTTTCATCCATTGATTCTTAAAAGTTGTGTGAAGTCAAACACATACTTAATTAAGCATTTATTAGCACTACCCAAATCCCATTTTAACCACCCAAATCCTATTTTAACCCAACCACTCCCTACTAATTAAAGGAAATCAGTTGTGGGTCAAAATAAAAGACGTTAAACCCAAAGACCAAACAACAACAACAAAAAGAAAAAAAAAGAAAAAAAAAGAAAAAAAAAAAATAACAAAACAAAGCCGTCCACTCCGGTCCCAAAGGAGCGTCTCTCCAATTGGCACCTAATTTCTCTCTAATTCTATAACACTCAATCTTCCTCATCAACCTCCCACTCATCAACTACAACACTAGTATAATAATATACATATTGCACACTCCCCCTAGCTAAAAAAACTCAAGAAAATTTCCCATTACTATGCACGTTTAGTTGGCATTTGCAGTACTCCATTTCTTACTTTTTTCCCATCTTCATCTAGATTTGGTCCCTTCACTTGTTTTCTATTCTAATATAAGCATATTAGCTTCCGTACATTGGTAGACTTCCCCTGTTTCACTATCGAAATTTGTTATTCTCTTGTCCCTTTCTCTTCTACTAAATTTCTTCCATTCAACTCTTCTTCAAGCTCTTCAAGAATCTTTCTTTCTTCATTTGCTTCTAACCCCAGTATATAATACAAAAATTCACTATTTCCCCCCTATATAACATTGCTTAATTCCAAAACCCAGAAAAACCCACAACTTTTTTTCATAAATAATTCTCATTTCAAGAAAAGAAAACCTTTACTTCATTCCACAAACCCAGAAAAACCCATATTTTTTCTTCATAAATAATTTCATTTCAAGAAAAAGAAGAATCTTTGGTTAATTCCAAAATCCCAGGAAAACCCATATCATTTTTTCACAAATAATTCACTTTTCACGAAAAGTATCTTTAGTTAATTTCGAAAACCCAGAAAGGAATCTTTGGTGATTTCCAAAAACCCAGAAAAACCCATATAGTGTTTTTTTCATAAATAATTTTCATTTCAAGAAAAAAAATAAAAGAATCTTTGGTTGATTCCCAAAACCCAGAAAAAACCCAGATTTTTAATTTTTGCATTAAGATAGTCATATTTCGATTTTTATACAATTTGTATAAATGGGAAATTGTTTAGGTTTATCAAGAAAATCGACGTCGGAGATTACACCGGCCGACGCGGTAAAGCAACATCCGACCATCAAACTTTACGGACAACCAAACAGTATATCAACTTACTACATTCTTTGTGCTCTTTTATACAAGCCAGTAAAAGTCAATTTCATCCCGTCCGATCAATCACCGGTGTTGGAATACAAGTCAGACTCCGTTAACGGCACCGTTGATACGGTTCTCCGTTACTTGGACGTCAAGTTTCCGGAGCCAAAGTTGTTAACGGGGAGGGTGGGTGGTTGGCATGATGAAACGACGCCGTTTATTGTGTGGTTAGTGGTGTTACAGCATAGGAGTATGACGTGGCATTTGGAGAGAATGGGGAGGTGGAGTGACGATTTGGCGGCGCGTGGTGGAAAAGCTCGTGGGGATCCGGTGATGGGGACACCAAGGATGGAGATGAGGAAGTTTGCTAGAGGGTACTCACAGTTGTTGGAGGTAATGCTTGAACATGCTCAAATGGAAGAGAGAGTTGTTTTTCAAATCTTGGAAAAAGCTGATAGAGGTAAATTTTCGTACTAGTAGTGTAGTATTTTGACGGTATTAATAGTAGACAAGTAAACATTTTTATTAATCAAATCAATGATGATGTTGGTAGTAGAGCGTTGTCTAGCTTATCATTACATGCTAGTAGTCGTGGTGTTTCTCATGTTGTTTCTTGTCCTTCTATTTTTGCTACTACGCTGGAAGGGAGTAGAGCGTTGTCTAGATTACCCTTTCACGCTAGTAGTATTATTTGTCCTGTAGTTTCTTGTCCTATGATTTCTGCTACTATCTATTGGAAAAAGCTGAGAGAGGTACCTTTTCGTACTAGTCGTCGTAGTTTTTCTCTGGTATTAACTGTAAGTCAAGTAAGCATTTTTATCGGTCAATCAACTGTGACCATAGGTAGTTGAGCATTGTCTTTCTTATCCCTTCCATACTAGTAGTAATCGCAGTATTTCTCTGGTATTTACTGTAAATCAAGTAAACATTTTTATTGGTTAATCAACTATGACCGTAGGTAGTAAAGTGTTGCCTTGCTTGTCCTTCCATACTAGCAGTACTCGTAGTATTTCTCATATAGTTCCTTGTCCGTTGATTTTTACTACTCAAGTAAACTTTTTTATCGGTCAATCAATTATGACCATAGGTTTTTAGAATGCTGTCTTGCTTATCTTTTCATACTAGTAGTCGTAGTATTTCTCATCTAGTTCCTTGTCCTTCGGTTTTTGCTACTCAAGTAAATATTTTTATCGGTCAATCAATTACGACCATAGGTATTACAATGATGTCTTGCTTATCTTCCATTCTAGTAGTTGTTGTAGTATTTCTCATGTGGTTCCTTGTCCTTCGATTTTTGCTACTCAAGTAAACTTTTTTTATCGGTCAATCAAGTATGACCATAGGGAGTAGAGCATTGTCTCGGTTATCCTTCCATATAAGTACTAGTGTTTCTCCCATATCTTTTCTTTCGATTTTTGCTACTGTCTCTTGTACTTTGATTATCACACTATTTTGTAGTACAGTTCCTTTTCCTTTTCTTCAGAACGCCTTTTGATGCTTTATACTCCGCAGGTTGTGTCCTTTTCATAGTATTTTGCTCTGATTTTCTTCACTTCTGTTATTTCTTTTTTTGATCTGCTTTGATATGCTTTTCCTTGAGCCGCGGGTCTACCGGAAACAACCTCTCTACCTCCCAAGGTAGGGGAAAGATTGCATACTCTTTGCCCTTCCCAGACCCCACTTGTTGAATTACACCGGGTATGTTGTTGTGTAATCAACTATGCCTGAATCCAAAATCTCTGTTTCTATTCCATTGTGTAGTTGGATGCGCAGAAATATTGTGTTACGTAATGCTGGTTGTTGGATTGTATTGGTGTTTGTTTCCCTGTGGGAGCTTGTTTTGGACATATTGAAATTTTGGTTAAATATTCGGACTATTAGCTTAGTCCATTATGATTTGCCTATTCTAAGAAACATACTTGGAAATGGAAACGGGGTTGCAACGACAGAGTTGAATATAGCAGCTTGTGCCATAAATTTAGTAGTTACAAACTTACCAGATCGATCGACCATCAGTGAATGCAGAACAAAATCAAATTTTTAGATTGGTTTATCTTCATGGTGGGACTGTTATTCTTATGTAAGTTTGAACAAAATCAGAACTCCAACTGTATGCATCTTTTCTAGACAAATTAAAGAACTTGAATAAGAAGTTTGAAAGACGGGGAAGGCTATATAACTCTGCAGATTCTGCCAAGCATACATCAGAAGGGGATCTTGTCTCCTGTTTATTGGGGATGGGGAGTGTTGAACTGAAAGAGAGAAATTTTCCGGGATAGGCAGTGACTGATCAACGAGAATGTTTAGCTAATTAATTATTTCTGATGGGGATTATGCCCTTGATTTAGTTTTTGTTTGTCCCATCATTAGTTGCTTCTGTTGTTTTGCCGTGATATATTGGCCTTACGTGGACTATAATTCAGGGTTATCTAAAACTGCAAATGAGGATCATGCAAGGGACCTTCCTATGATGAATGGTATTAAAGAAGATATCAAATCTATAGGAGTTCTTGATTCAGGGCATCCTGCTTACCAAGAGGCTCTCTGCAACCTCTCTACTCGACTCAAAACCTTAAAGGTACCATTCTGTGTTTGGTATATCACTTATCAGGATTCCTGAAGAAAGTGTTGAAGGGTAAAGATATCAGTCCACCAAATGCTTTTGAAATGTTGCTATCCTTTCCTAACAATTTTAATATATATCTAATACAGGAGCGCAGCAAGAAACACTTTGAAGAAGAGGAGAAGAATCTACTGCCGCTGATGGAGGCAGCTGAATTGAGTAAAGCGCAACAAGATAAAGTCTTAGACCAGTGTTTGGATGTCATGCACGGGACACACTCGCATCTGTTTCGGTTCTTTATGGAAGGCCTCCTCCCTCCGGACGCAATGCATTACTTGGACATGCTTTCTAGGTGCAGTGACCAAAACCGAGTGTCTTCAATGCTCCGGTTAATCGTTGATAAGGTTGTATGATTCAATTTGGCAATCAATCATTGTTGCTTTGAAATATAAATTGCAATCATCAGTGAAATTGATCATTGAATTGGTCTAGCTTTGCTTGTAAAGTGGAGCACTTAATGCTGTGATCTGTGTAACTGCTTTGCTTTGCTCTTCTTTAATGGCCTGTGGGCTCCTAAGTTAGAGTCCTTAAGCATCATTGATACCTTTTGTTATTTCTTTCACATGGCAGATACTGAAGCAAAAGGGAGGAGAGGTTTCCTTTTGTTCTTTCTACTTTTGATTTTTGCTATATCTTTTTTTCTTTTACTTTAGTAGTTTAGCTTGGTTATAGTAATCTGTACATAGTGGGAGCATCACAAGCTTTGATGGATGTTGCTTAGAATCTACTTCTCTGTTATAATGTAAATAATTTGAAGATGGTCCATGTGGATGTTGTTACTTTTCTGTAAATTAGGTTGTCTTTTATGCTTTATCCATGTTACCTGAGTTTTCTTGTATGTCATGCCATTGATTTTCACTTTAATGCCTTTAGCTTGGGAAAACAAAGAGAATGTTGGATTGTGGATAAGCCTATTGCTTCTTCATTTGCATTATACATTTTGCCCTCTTTTTCCTTTGTTATTCTTCACTTCAAAGGTAAGCAGCATCTTTTCTAGTCCAGAGTCGAAATGGACACTTTTCCAACACGACAAACCAAAACGGACAGTTTGCCCAAAAATGGGCCAACTGTTTGTCAATGGCCGTTAAATTCATCAAATGCAATTGAAAAAAAATAATTTAAGGAGGATTTGCCCAAAATCTGGCAAGACCTCATTTTCTATTTTATTTTTTAAAAAATAGTTTATCCATTTGTGGGCAAACTACCTTAATTTTTTGTTAGTATTCGTTATAAATATTGGTGTTCATTTTAAAATCAAAATGGTGGCGAAAATCGGAAAATTCTTCAATCGATCGGCAATATTTTTACCGGTGGAGATTTAAGTTTTTTGGTGCGATTCTGATATAGTAGCTATTACCATAATTTCATTTCGATACTTTTATTTATTTTTATTTTGGTGAATTATATTTGATTTGAGTGTACCGGAAAATTGCGGTTAATAACTTGTTATCTTTGTTAATTTGTGTATTTGGTCATGAGTTGATTTCTCAGACGGTCACTTAATTAATATTATAAAGTATTAGGAAATTGGAATCACGGGAAAAAGTGACTTTTTGAGATAATAACTACTATTATAATAGGTGAAGTTGAGTTTATTAGATATCTAGCATACTTTACTTTATATGATTAGAAACTCACGGAGGTTATTTTTTTCGTAACTATGGCGTTTGTGCCAGCTTGTATACCCGTCAATTAATTTTACGAGATACCTGCAAGGCTACAACTCGTGGAGCATTGTTGATGTAAAAATTCCACCAATTTTTGGATTGAATGTTGGCTTAAATGTATAACAAAAAATATTGGATTGAATGTACAACAACAACAACAAATCCAGTGTATTCCCACAAAGTGGGGTCTGGGAGGGTAAAATGTACGTAATCCATACCGCTACCTCCAAAGAAGTAGAGAGGCTGTTTCCGATAGACCCCCGGCTCCAGGTAGTGAATAGTAACCAAAGCGTAGTGAAGCATGATGGATGACATAACATTAAAAGGAATAAGACATACTAAAATAAAAATAAAATAAAGTATAAATCCGAGCAATATTAAATAAGATAAATAGACGCAATAAATAAGAGATAAGCGATAGGGCATCCAGAATCCGACACCACTAGTAGTAACGTTGGATTGAATGTAGAATTTCCTTTTTTTTTTTTTTTTTTGAATATTGTTGCTGATTTTTATAAGGAACTACAAGGAATCTGTTTGTGAAGTTTTTTTAAAACACAAACCAACTATTTATATTGAATACCCCCCAAAAAATTAAAAATTAATGAAGTGCAGTTTGCCCACAAATGGGCAAACTATAAAAGAGAAAAATTAGAAAATAGGGTTTGCCAGATTTTGGACGAATCCCTTAAATTTTTTTCAATGATATTTGACGGACTTAACAATCACCGAGAAACAGGTCGCCTATTTTTGGGCAAGCTGTCTGTTCTGATATGCAAAGGGGTTGTCCGTTTTAGCTCATGGTGTTGAAAAAGTGTCTATTTTGACTCCGGATTTCATCTTTTTCATTTAAATGCTACAACTTTAGGACAACAATATGCTCAATATAATTCTAGAAAAAAAAGTACGAGAAGAGTAAAACGTACACAAATTTTACATCTACCTTAGCAGTAGAGAAATTGTTTCTGAAAGATTCTGACTTAATAAAAGAAATAGTCTAAAACAATCCAGAAAATGAAGTAATAGAAATCCAAGAATAGCAAGTGGGAACAAAAACAATAGCTAGTAATAGGACAATAATTATAAATAATTACAAAAATCAAAGGACCTGAAACTATAGGAGCAATACTACAACTACTAGTATAGATGGATATGATGGCAAGACAATGTATTGCTATCTACTAACCTTCTTTCCTAATCTGTTTTCTCCACAACCTCTTATTTAAGGTCATGTCCTCAGTAAGCTAGAAGTGTGCCATATCCTATCTAATCACCTTTCCCCAATACTTCTTCGATTTACCTCTGCCATTCCTGAAACCATTCTTAGCCAGCCTCTCACACCTTCGTACAGGGGCATCTAAACATCTCCTCTTCACCATATGTACGAACCATCACAGTTAAGCTTTTCGAATCTTATTCTCCGTCGATGCCACTGGAATCGTCCTGGATGTCCTCATTTTTAATCTTATCTCTCTAGTATGTCGACACATATATCGTAACATCTTTATTTCTGCAACTTTCAACTCCTAAACGCTAGAATTTTTATTGGTTAATACTTCGCCTCATACAACTTAGTTAGTCCGACTACTATTCTGCATAACTTGTCTTTTAAGTCTTGGTAACATATTTTTTATCACACAAGACTCTGAATGCAAATCTCTATTTCATTCATCTTGCACTAATGCGATGAGTGATATCATCGCCAATCTCCCATTTTCTTGGATAATAGACCTAAGGTACTTGAAATTGGGACTTTGAATTAAAAGGGACAAACACGTTTCTTAATTAAGTGAGGGTCCTTCAAGTTTTTTAAATTAGGTGAAAGGGACAATTTTTTTTTGAGTTTTTTTTTAAAAGTTTTTTCGTTCCAACAACTTCTCCCAGTTGTCGAACAACTTTGATAGTTGTTCGACAATTTTGCGAAGTTGTTCAACAACTGTGCGAAGTTGTTGAGACAACTAATGCAGTTGCCGAACAACTATCCCAGTTGTTCAAGGAACTTTGTTTTTTTAACTTTATAAGATTGTGGGACCTACTTGTCTCATTTTTTTAATTTAAGACTTGGGAGGATTTATGACCTCATTTTTCTGCTTGAAACTTCATCTCTTTTGAATGACCTAAGTATTGAGCCTCACTTTCATATCTATCTCATACGTTACAACATTGAACTTCCACTTCAAGTATTCGATCTTGATTCTCCTCAATCTAAACCCTTTTAATTCCCAAGTCTGTCTCTAAATCTCTAACTTTGCGTAAACACTCATCACAAATCTCACTAATTAAAATTATGTTATCTGTTTAACTTGTGTGAAATAAAGAGACCATTTCGATACAACGTTTCGCGCAATTAATTCTATCTATAGTGATAATTGATTACAGCTGCCCTCACTTCTATGATCTTTTTTATTTTTGTTCAATTTTTGAAATTTCAATTTGAGCAGTTTAGAAGCACTTATTGGACGAAATAAATTCAATATGGAAAATCACGTGATTTGGCAGACTTTAGAATTCTTGCATTAATAATAATATAGACCCAATCTTACACATCATTCGTTCATTAATTTCATTTGGTTGAAACAAATTTTTTTTTTTTTCATCATTTGGTTGAAACAACTCGACTTTAATGATTTGACTCATTCCATATATTTTAAAATACGGAGTAAAATTTTTTACTTGGTTATTCTAATAAATGAAAAGACATTAATTATCTTTTTCAATTTTACTTTTATTATTAAGTATTAAATATTTTCAGAGCTACTGAAATGATAGTAACTAAATTTAGATTTTTAAAATATATAATAAATTTGAATAACTTAATAAAATGAATAATGTGGATTCCTATCTTTGCTTGGATCATTAGACCAATTTTCTTTATCAACATGTGAAAATAGCTAATCATGGGATGCTTAAAACATAGTCATTCTTAAAATGTCAACATACAAATTAGGGCTTAATGACCCATGCTTCAATTTCATGTCAAACACCATAAGGTTCATGCTTGATAATACAAATATTCATAATTCAACTTAAAATCTGGAAAATATGATCATACGCATTAATTCTTCAAAAGTAGACATGTAATTCAATATCCAAATCACTTAAAATCTCAAAATCATGCAGTTAGCAACATTGGGTATAAACCCTTACTTAAATTTCATGGAAAATCATGCAAAACTCAGAAATTTGTAATTTAAAGTAAGTTTTTGGGCACAAGAATAAAAGATTTATCCTTGTTCAAAATCCCACGTGCCTTGGATGATGAACTAGATGAACAAGTTTGCTTTTGAGACCCTATTTGTGCTCTTGAATGATGGTTCTTGGAATTCTTGTGTTGGAAATCTTGAATCTTGAATTAATTTGGAAAAAGAGTGGTGAAATCTTGGGATTCTTGAGGTTGATTGTTGAAGTTTAGGGTTTTGGTTGAGAGAATTTTTGAGGAATATATCATAAAATGCATGTAATAAACTTAAATCTTATGTTTGGACGGTTTTGGGGGCTGGGAAAAAGTCCAAAATACCCTCTTTAAACTCCTAAACGAAGCTGGAAAAACATAACTGGGTCCCGATTTACTGGGCCACCGCGACGCGCCACTATAGCGGTGGCTCACTAGAAACTGACGAATGGGAAATTGGAGACCTCCGCGACGCGGACCTATCACGTTGTCCCACTGAATTTTGACAATTGAAACCTCGAACTTCAATGCGATGCGCCACCATCGTGGTGCCCTATAGAAATGCCATTTTGGCCTTCGGCGCGACGCGCCACTATAGCGTTGGACTACTGAAATTCGACAATTAGGAAAATGAACCTCTCCGCGATGCACCACAATAACGGAGGTCCACTGAAAATTGACAAATGGGAATTTGAACCTCGCCGTGATGCGCCAACATGTAACGACCCAAAATCACCTCCCGGGATGTCACATGGTGCTTAGGGCTACAAGTAGCCCCAAACTAACACTTTGGGCCTATCACTCCTCATAATAACTCATTCAAGAAGGAATATACAAAACACTAGCACTGTCATATCAAATGAAAGGAAATACGAAGGTAATACTCGGTCCAAACGACCATAATACTGGAAATCTCAACACAACCACAGTCTGATAACTAGTCTGACAAAGCCTCTACTACTCGATGAACTCGAGAGCCATTGGGACAGGTCCCAGCTGACTCAAACTGAACTGAAAATAATAATGTAAACACTCGAATATTGAAATGTCTGAAGATAGGCCCTCGAACCATGAGGACTCACCACTGGAGAAATGTAAACAAAGGTACTCAGGAATCACTGACAAGGCTGGGACTGAGCACTTGAACCTACATTATAAGACAATGTAGCACATAGACGTATACGTGGATCAACACTAGAGAATGTACTGAGTATATGGGGGAGTATGCATTTACATAAAACAATATCAATACTCTTTAATCAAATCATGCATGCAAATAGGAATGACTCACATGACTTGAATAAGTCTAAAATATAAATCTCATAAATCATGTAGAATGAAGCATGTAACACAAATCTTGTGAGTCATTATACTTTGGCTTTAAAATCTGTACTCTTCTCTTATTCTCATTACTCATAGGCTGAAGGAAACTTTAAACAATACTTTCAACTCATGCATATATCTCATGGGGAGTAAAACTTCTTTAATGCTCAAGAACTTATAACTCTTTTGAACTCAAACACTTGAAACTAGGAATCATAAAACTCTGATTTGAAAAACGGTGATCAACTCGTATTAGTAGAGAAAACTACTTCCTTCTTTGGAAAATACTCAAAGCAGTTCATTCATTTTAGAAAATATCTCATCCCAAAGCTTTAGAAAAAATATTCTATCTCAATGGAAAATACTTTAGTTTAGGGATGTTCTCTTAACCGACATAAACCATGCGAGCTATATGGAGTCCCACGTCTTGTCCTCCTAAGGAAGAAACCTCACGTTAGGGAGAGGCGTCATACTCTTGCAAGGAGTATAACCTCAACTCAGTGATCACTTATCTCAGCCTCGGGCCCAATCATCTCGGCCTTAGGCCCAAAATGTCAAACCTACGGTGGCACGTAGTTCTGGGGTAAGAAACCGTAGTAACTTGCCCAACTCGGTGCTAAATACTACTCCCTTTAGTTTATCTCACTCATCTCATGAAAATCCACTTTCAAAATATTCTCATGGTTCATAAGAAACCAACAATCAAATCTGTAATCTCAGGTGGTAGAGTAGATTTCAAAACTCTATGACCATTAGGTCAAAATATTTCTCAATAATCTCAAAATACTTAAATCATGGGTGCTTATAGCACAATAGTTCATGAAATTGCAAGTCTCAAGTAGGGCTTAATGACCCATAATTCAATCTCAAGTTAAAACTCATCATAATGCATAATAGATATCATATAGATTCATAATTCATGTAGAAATCTGGAAGTACAACAATTTGTCTCAAAATATCAACATACTCATATACTTCAATATTTCAAATATTGCAACTATTAACTTCTCAAGGATTAAAATCATGGGGTATAAACCTAGCTTCAATTTCTCAAGAAAACATGTAAAAATTATGCCATTAGACTCTCAATTCATGGGTAACCTCAAAATCTTGCAACCAATAACAATGGGTGAAAAATCCCAATTCAATTTCATGTAAAATCTCATAAATTGCAGAAAATTAAAGTTTAAATAAGCCTTTGGGCACAAGGGTGAAAGGATTACCCTTGTTCAAAACCCCGCATACCTTGAATTAGAATCTTTGGATGAAATCTCGCTTTTGGGACTCTAATCGTACTCTTGAATGAGGGTTCTTGAAGCCCTTGACTTGGGAACCTTGAATCTTGACTCAATTTAGAAAATCTATGGTGAGTTCTTGAGATTCTTGGAAGAGGTTTTGGATACTTAGGATTTTTACTGAGAGAAAACTTGAGAAAAACTTCATAGAATGCTTGTAAATGACTTTAATTTGGTGTTTGTACGGTTTAAGAGGCTTGAGAAAAGTCCAAAGTACCCTTTTCAACTTCTGTACGAAGCTGGAAAAAATTAAACCGGGAACCCGATTTTATGGGCCACAACGATGCGCCACTATTGTGGTGGCTCACTGAAAATTGACAAATGGGAATCTGGGAGTCACCGCGATGTGGATCCATCGCGTTGTCCCACTGGTTTGGACCTGAAACTTCAGCGGGACGCGTCACAATCGCGCTAGGCTACTGAAAATTGACTATTGAGAAATTAGGATCCTCCGCGACGCGCCACTATTGCGGAGTTCCACTGAAATTTGACAATTTTTAAATAGACCCTCTCCGCAACGCGTCAAGCACTAAAATGATGTTGTTTTACGACTAAGACTTAAATTAGCCATAACTTCTTGCCGGGGTATTGGATTTGGGTGAATCTTATATCGACGAAAAGCTTATCAAATTTTCCATGTGATAAAAAGTCAAAATTAGGGAAATTCTATAAGGTTAACACAATACTCACTTAGGAAGTCACTCCTTAACCTTCTCGAGGAGAAATTAAGCTTAGGAAAAATTTGAGGTATTACACAACATCACGGTGGTTCAATGAAAAGTAACAATTATGAAATTGTCCTTCACCGCATCGCGGTGACTGCCCAGTTGATACACTATCAACTTAAAAATGCTCTAACTTCTTCACCGAGTGTCGGATTTGGGCGAATTTGGTATCGATGGAAGGTTTATTCAATTTTATCATACAATGAAAAGTCGAAATCTAGAAAGTTCTATATGAAAGAAATATTATTCATTTTGGAAGACATCTCTTACCATTCGAGGAACGAATTTAAGCTAGAAAATTTTTGGGGTATTACAATCATCTAATCTATTAAGCTGAAAATAAACTAAATGACTAAGTCCCAGAACTATGTGGACTCACAAACTGTCGGAATGTAGATGGAGATGCTCGAAATCACTTTCGCTGCAGAAACTGAGCACCTGAACCTACATTATGAGATAATGTAGCACATAGACGTATATGTGGATCATTACTTTGAGGATGTACTGATTATATGGGGGTGAAATACATAAGTAAAACGAAGTCTCAATAGTCATCATAATTTGTAAAATAATGCATGCTAAATGTAAATGACTCACATAAGCTGGAATATCTAAAATACTAAAATCTATAATCATAAATAACAAATCATAATTTGTAAATCTAGTGAGCCATAACATTTAGTTCTCAAAGTTGTACTAGTGTTCTTTCTGTAAATCATGATGCCTAAGTGTAGAAAAGACTCACTTCTGTATCTGAAATCGCCATTGTCTCTGACTCAATGTTAGTAGCAACTCCTATAGCCTTAGCCTCAGGATATATTAAATCTCCTTCACTATCTCTGATGCAAAAGCCATAAGAACTCTCTCTAGGATTACCTCTACAAGCTCAATCTTTGTTATATTTCAACCATCTTGTTGGTGGAAAAATCCACTTCATTGAATGATAATTTAACATTGGGTTGTAGCTTTTTAAAACTTCAATCATTCCCTACCAGTAGTTTGTAGACTTTGATAACAAAGTCTTTCATAACTATAAACCTTTCCATGTCTTCTAGCATTTCATTTTTTCTATAATTCCCACATAGTAATAGGAGGGATGATAAAAAATACCACTTTTAGCTTGTATGGAACAAAAACATCCCACCATATTATGATTAACTATTGTAGATGTGTGTTCTCCACTACTATATCTGCACAAGAAGCAAACTACTTCCATAGCCTTTCAGCTATGGGAGATGTTAGAGAAAGATGAGTCATAGTATCTTGTCTGTATTCATCACAACAGTAACATCTGGATGCCAAACTAATTCTCATTCTCCTACGATTATATTCTGTAGCTATCCTTCTCTTCCATAACCTCTAATTAAAGAAATTAATTTTTAAAGCCAGACCTTTTATCAAAATATTTCTCCTATTTGTATTCATAACAACAGTAATATTTGGATGCCAAGATAATTATCATTCTCCTTTGGTTATCTTCAGTTGCTATCCTCCTGTTCCATAACCTCCAATGAAAGAAATTAATTTTGAAAGGCATACCTTTTATCCAAATATTTCTTGTCCATTCCTATACCTCTCTTTGCTCTCATAATCTTATAAGAAAACTTAACAGAAAATCTACCACTCACTTCTGCCATCCACCAAGGTGTATCATTTGCCTCAGTCACTAGACTAGGACTAATATTTTTAATAATATGAATAACTATTTCCTCAGATAGTGTACCAGTCAGCTTCTATAATGAACTCTTTAACCTCCATCTCCTCTTCCCTTACAAATTCTATTCTAGGAAATATAATACCCCTATCTTAGTCCAGTTATCAAACCAAAAACTGTAATTTTCTGATTTTATTTTCCACCAAATTTCATGTTCTACTTTCTCTGTTACACTTATCATCTTCTTCAATACTTGTGATGCCTCTGTTCCTCTGGCTACTTAGGATGCAGGTTCTTACAATATTTGTTCCACATGAATAATCTCAATAAAGCTGATGATGACACTCTTAATTTCTACCATAATTTTGTAAAGAGTGCTTTTAGATTTCATGTATTGATCTAATACCAATTCCACCTTTATTTTTAGGATAACACAAGTCTTACTAACCCAATGCTTTCCTCTATCACCACCTGCTTTACTTCAGAAAAATCTTGCAAAATTTTTGTGAAGTTGATCAATTACCTTTTTTGGAGGATTCATAGCTGATAGAAGGTATACAAGCATTGATTTTAAGATATGATTGATCAAAATAAATCTCCCCCATATGAAAGAAACTTGTTTTTCCAGGACATTATCTTTCTGGTAACTTTCCTTAAAATGTCTTCAGAATGGAATTTTTTCTTGTGGTGATAGAGGATCACCTTGTTTGAAACCTCTTGATGAATGAAACTATCCATAGGCCTGTCTATTAACAAACACTGAATACCAATTATTAGAAACAATCCTCCATACCATATCAATTATGATCTTAGAAACAAAACTTTCTTAGTACCTTAGTCAAGAATATCCAAGAGACTCTATCATAAGATTTGACCATATTAAGCTTAACGACCACATTATGAAATTTGGTTCTCATATTAATATCCCTTATAATTTCCTGGGCTAGTAGGACATTTTCTGTTATACTTTTGCCCTTCACAAAACCTAATTGATTTTTTTGATATAATACTTGGAAGAACACACACCAATATTTCATGCACACATCTTGATATGATCTTATTTACAAAAGTGCATAAGCTGTTTGGTCTCACATCTCTAAAATTCTTTATAGACTCTTTTTTGGTATCAGTACCAGATTAGTATGAGTTATAAATCTGGGTAACTAATGAACACAAAAAAAGGCTTTCACCATATTAGTAATATCCCCTCCAACTATCTCCCAACATGCTAGAAAGAAATGTCCAGATAAACTATCTGGACCACGGGTACTATCTCCTTTCATTTCAAAGATCACTTTCTTAACTTTCTCTCTTGTAGGTATATCAGTTATCGCCTTGTTCTGCTCGTCTAAATTAATTTTAGGAATATTCTTTAACATGATGAAATCTTCACTTTTACAATTTTCCCTAAACTGTTCAGCAAAAATGATACTGTTTCTTCCCCAATATTCTCATTAAAATTAACCATATCACCTTTAACTATCTAAATCTCTGTAATATGAAGTTTTTTCCTCCTGTCTTTAACATAAGAATGAAAGAATTTGGTATTTCTATCCCCATCTTTGAACCACCTCATAACAGCCTTCTGCTTCCAATATTCTTCATCAATGGGCATGAATCTCTTCAACTTTGCCTTTGCCCTGCTCAACTCTGCTCTATTCTCCGGGGTTGAATATATCTCAGATTGATCTTCTTTTGCTCAAATCACATCCTCTAAGGTAGTAATTTGTCTGAAAAAGTCCCCAAGAGTATAATTATTCCATTTAGATAGAGCAGTCTTCACCTTCTTGATTTTTGCATGAAATACCAAAAAAGGCCTTCCACAAAAATCAACCTTCCAGTTATAGTCAACTACCTCCTTAAATTGATTATGGTCACATGTAAGGGTGTATGGTCTGACCCTTGTCTGATTAAGTGATGAAATTAACTTGAAGGTAAAATACTTAAAAAATCTTAATTTTCTAATACCCTACCTAATCATTTGAATATGCAGTCACCTTCCACTGTTCTATTCCTCCATGTGAAATTGCTACATTTAAACCATAATTCAGTTAGGCCATAATTGTTTATACACTGATTAAAGTCCACAACTTCATACTGGGCGAATGGAAGACCATCCTATTTTTCTACTTCATTAAAGATCACATTGAAACCACCTCCAATCACCCAAGGTAATTGATTATTATAAGCAATGGCTGCTAAGTCCTCCCATGATTCCAATCTCTTCAAAGCATTATATCTAGTATAAACTATGGTGATGATGACTTTTACAAAAATTCTTGATAATTTCAAGGTTAGTTGTTAAATGGTATCTAAGACAATCTGTCCTCTCCATATGTAATCCCAAAAAACCCATATTTTTGATGAACAATTACTCTATGCATTCACCATTCCTAATTCACTTTTGTACTAATCTAGCTCTTTCGGTCCTTGAAAAGGTTCCATTAAAGCTATTAGTGAATATTGATGTCTTCTATTCAACTCAGTTAACCTCTCAAAAGGATTCTGAGTGTTAACTGATCTTATATTCGAGAAGATTATTTTGTCAATCATTGATCAGTGTCATAGAATTTATCTTTAATTACCCTTGTTTGCACTTTAAGAGGTATTGAAGGCTTCTTGTTTTTCTTGCTGCTCTTGATAACGCTCAAACTACAGCTCTCGTAAGAGTTTAAGCGGTCGTCGTCAAATATAGAACCCAACTGGGTTGGGTGTCGAATCCCACAGGGAATACTTGGTCACTAAGTATTGCAACGATTATTAGTCTGTTGGTCGAAAATTCTATGGAAAGGGGGGATGGTTTAGGCGTGAAGTAAAAGTATCAAAATAGCAAAATAAAAACGGAATGCTTAGTAGGTTTTAATCAATGAGAATTGTAAGTTAGGGTTATGTCTACCTTATGGGTTCTACGTATCTATTGTCTATGAGTTATGCGGAATTCAGACATGCATGCGCTTATAGAGATTCGTATTCTATGGTAAATCCTAGCGTTTTTCGACCATCAAGGATTATATCACTTTAACTCTTTCGAGCTTAAAACGTATACTAATGGTACGAATTCTCCAAGAGGTTAATCCAGTTACGGCACTAACTTTTAAACAGGGGTTGGTAGCCCTATTTCCTTATCATTCTCTCTTTTCCAGACATGTAACTTTTCTTTCGAACAAGTTAATTCTATACTGGCGTATTCTATATGTTTGCAACCACAAGAATTCAATTAAGATGAAGAGAGTAATGATATAAGCAACATACGTATCAAGAATTCACAAACTCATAGCAATAGGTAGTATATCATAAGGCTTCCATAACCCTAACAGAGAAGTTTAGCTACTCATGAGTGCAACGGAAATCACAATAGACATCATCATCATACCAAAATCTAGAATAATCTTCGCAATAGATGATGTTAACGTCAACTAGGGTTGGACGTTTTTGCTCCTTCCGTTGATCAAGTGTTTGCCGGACTTTATCTTTTTTGGACTTACAGAATCTGTAACTTGAATAATAGTAAAAGTCGAATGAAAAATAATTGAATTAATGAATGAGTGAATTGTCAAAAGCTTGAATTAATTGAAAAGCATGAATGCTGAAAAATTCAGCAAAATAGGGTATTTATAACACCCATATCCTATTCCTACTAGGCTACTGCATACTTATCCTAATCCTACTAGGTTACTGCATCCTTATCCTAATCCTACTAAGTTACTGCTGATCCCCCAAGTCTTTAGAAATGCTGTTTTTGCCCGGGACAAGTTCTCCATGCATCACTTTCAGTCCACAAGTTTCCAGAAGCTACCTTCCTTCTTACTTGAAGTTTCCTTTGGCGTCCAACAATCCATAAAATGCTGAAATCTTTATCATAAATACCTGAAATCTTGCTAATCACGTTGGTTAGCTCACTTACAGGAAAAGGGACTAAAAGTGTAGGAATTATATATTTTGTCCTCAAAACTTAGCTAAAATATGGGTACATTAAGGTGCTTTAGGCGTGTAAATACGCCTAACATCAACACCCCACACTTAAAGCTTTGTTTGTCCTCGAACAAAATATTACGTCCATGCAATCATCTAACTAGAAATCACAGCAGTAACACAAAATATTCATCAAGATAGGCACGACAATTATCAGCAAAGAGTAGTTTTCTGATCACTACTAGAAACAATTCAACCTCCAACATAGACTCGTGATGATGGTTAATTCGTATCCACAAGTTAAGGCATAAAGAATCATACAAGACTACCCAAAACTCATCAACTATGTGTGTCTCATAATATATCACCCATAATTGTCTCACAATATATCACCCATAATTACTCACAAGTATTTTATTTTTCAAAACATGGGTATAAGATTATCCTTGCTCTCACTCTCACAAAGAATTCATATATTGCAACTGATGACCATAGGCTTGCCCTTAGTGTAATGCTCCACTAATATCAGAATGCTAAGCTTAGGATCAAATAGGTCTTTTACAGGTTGTAATGTAGGCTAAGGGACGGGTAGGACTATTTTGGTCAGAAATAGTGACTATGTTCCTAAGCTCTTTAATACATCACATTATGCCATTAACACTCTCTTTTAATCAACCCTGCTACCTTTCTTTCATCTATCACTCCTTTTCACCTTTTTTGCCATTCAAGCATAACTATCTTTTTATTTAATCATAAACATAATTTATCTTTTTGTTTTTCTATTTCTTTTTTTTTTTATAACACACCTCTATGATAGCCACTCTTTTTTTTTTCATAACAAATTCAAGTACCAATTCACTTTAAGGCATCACTCTCACCCAATTTCCTCTTATTTTGTCACATGACTTCACAACTTAATGCACTTAGGAATTTGGATCAAATTATGGTCTTGAAAAAAAATGGATTCGGCTTACATATGAGGCTGTCAAAGAAAATGGCTAAAGTCTCAAAGGGGGTTAACTAAGATAATGTCCATGGGTAGGTAAAAGGAAGGTAAACAAATACAGGTTGCCAAAGAAATGCCTAAATCATCTCCTAAACTTGCACTCTTTATTTCGCTTTACATACACACCAGGCAAGTTCTAGCATCAGTCACAACCCAGAATATACTATATCCTCACACACACAAGGCACATGGTCAACTTTATTGGGAGCAGTATAGACTCTTGACCCAACAAATGAATGAATTAAACCACACAAATATCACACAGTGAGTCACACTTGGAGCCTAAACGTCTCAATAGCAATGATTTTAGCACAAACTCTTGTCATAATACCATGCCGTCTATCAGAAAAATTTCATGCAAAAAAAATAAAATTTAAAATTAAACTAACTAATTACGACTAATTAAAACGAACAAGAACTAGAATAAATGCAAATGCAGACAAAGAAGTATAGCATACAAATACCAGCACCCCACACTTAGACGGGACACACTGCCCCTAGTGGAAAATAAATAAGAAGAACCTGATTAGTCGGACTCATCCTCTATGTCTGGGGTCATACCCCCTGCATCGGAATCATCATCAGAGTCGTCGTCATCAGAGTTCTCCTCCACGTCGGAGTCTGGCATTCGTCGATCATCATCGGTTGGTATGTCGTCATCAAGAGGTTCCTCAAAATATACATCTACTCCACACATCGCCCTCGCATGCTCATTCATTGGGTAGTCATAATCCAACTGTTGGAGCTCTGCAGCAGTTGGAACATGACCCCCGCTCATCATGGTAAACTTCATCATGCCATATAAATGGCGGGAGAAGCTTTCGTCGCAAACATGTCTTTCTGCAGTGGTTAGGTAGACGCCATGCATAGATTCAGCATCTTTAACCTTTGTGAGGTCAACCTTCTTCGGGTTGTGTGGAAGCTTATGATCAGCAGGTTCCTCTTCGATGTCCTCCTTCCTCAATATTGCAGTCAACAGATTGCCAAAGCTGAAGTGGGACCTCTTGTGCAGCCTAGCCTTACGCATTGTAGATCTAATAATTTCACCAATGTTGATAGGGACATTTGTCATCAATGCGTACACCAAGAACACTCTATCTCATGTTATCTTTGTGTATTGTGTCCCTGGAATCAGGCAAGAGTTGACTATTCACAACCATATCCTTGCTTCCCTATTCAAGGAAGCATATGGGAAGGTGTTGTGCCGACCGGTGTCCTTGTGTCTAATCCATCGTGCCATTGATCTTGCTCCGCATAGTGTGTGTCTGATTTCCCTGTACGGAGGTCTGTTATACAGCTCCTTGAGTGGTGATGGATCAACAGATGGCAAACCTAGAAAGGAGTTGAAGAACTCCGCATTTAGTTGCAGGACTTGGCCCCGAATCTTTACTTCACTCCCTGTAGTTTTCGGTGACCAGTTGACATAGAATTCTCGTGTTAAATCGATATTGCACTCTCCCATATCTCAGAAGATGAAATCAAGATGTAACGCCATTATCTTAGCCAACATGCGGGGTTCTTTCTTTGCTAGGCTTTCCTTGTGTATTAACTCCACATGAACATATTTTTTCTCTTTATTGTTCCTATACCACACCTTTCCTTCCTCCTCTAGGACCCATTTAATTTCGAACATGCGGCGAGGTATTTTTAGCGAGGAGGATTCGCCTTGCTCTTTTCGTCCCCTTTTCTGGCCTTTTTGTGAAGTGGTTGTTTTTTCTTTTCCTTGTCTTGATTTTGGTGCCATTGTACCTGAGATTAAAATAATAGTCATGTTAGCTTCATCTCGGTGGATACAATCAACAAACAAGCAGTAGTGGCACCACCCCACACTTAATTTGTTGGCATAAACTAGTGAAGTGAACGATGTCGATTACTCAGACTTCATCGGTATACGTTTAGGTGTTATGTTCCAATAATATAATCAGTGCAGTCATACTTTTCTTGTCATCTTAACTATCCTTTTTGATTCTATTTCATGAAATCTTGGCAATACTTTCATGTTTGGATTGATGTATCTTTTGAGCAAGACTACTACATAGAGATTGAATCAAGTTAAGGCATTAGAAATAATCACAACATCGTATGTTTGTAGTCAACCATGATTTTCATCTCAATGAACAAGTCAGATTTTCATCTCAATGAACAAGTCATTCCAACATGTAAGTATTCTAGTTACAAGATTATGCAATTTCTTGACCATGTCAATTCCGCAAAAATATGACAGTGCATCAAAATCAAATACAAATTGGAAACAAGTCAAGATCATCCTTACGTATTCTTTCACTCACTTAGGTGTATCACAACAAATCAACCACATTCAAATCACCAATACTACTTCAAGATTTAACAATTCATTATAGGCGTAGTAGTGTAGTACTTACGGAATATAAAAGAAGAACAAAGAAGTACTTACTTGGTTGATGGCCTCGGAAGATGTTCTTGCAAAGTAAAAGAGCAAAAGGAATTTTTTTGAGAGATTTTGGAGAGGTAGGCGGCGCCTAGGTTGAAGTTGCAATGCATTTTTGTTCTAAGACTAAGGTTCTATTTATAGGACAAGCTTGGGTCGGGTTTTGACCCATTTGGAATCGGATTTTGAGACCAAAAGTGACCATAGGCGGTGCCTAATGCTTTGCCTATGCTTGGCGTAGGCGGCGCCTTTTGCAAAGCCTTGTTGAGCATAGGCGGCGCCTATGCCATGGCATACTAGATTCAGAGACAAAAGGCTTTTGCATAGGCGGCGCCTATGCTATGGCATTGTTGAGCATAGGCGGCGCCTATGCCATAGCATTGTAGAATCCGAGAGCTTAGGACATAGCATAGGCCTTGCCTTGTTCTTGGCCTAGATTTACATAGGCCTTGCCTTGTTCTTTGCCTTTATTTTCATAGGCAATGCCTAACCCATAGCCTTTTGCTCCTTCATTCCTAACTTACCACCTTCAACATGCAATACTTCCAAATCAAAATTTGAAACCAATCTCCTCCTTTACACCTCTTGCACCTACATTTACTCAAAACCAACAAAAACGATTAGAACGATGGGTTGCCTCCCATCAAGCGCCTTAGTTTTGGTCGTGGCTCGACAAAATCTTAAGAAAACAAAACAATTAAAAACGATGGGTTGCCTCCCACCAAGCGCTTGATTTATTGTCGCGGCACGACATAACTATCTTGATTACTTAGACTTTATCGAGATAGATGGGGCATCGTTTTCTGAATAGATTGAGACGACGCTGATGCTTACTTGTAGGGTGCCGGCTTTTCTTTGATTAAATACCGCTGAAAGTTGACTCAATTATCGCTCCAGCTGTTTTATTGCAGTAGAATGCGAGTCAACCAATTGATTTATTGATGACAAATCATTATTTACCTCATTAACGCCCATATTGGTTGCCTCCACTCCTTTCAACAGCTTAGCCATCATATCTTCCATGGACATCTTCCCAGAGCCAGACGCCACAGCCTCACAATTTCCAGGAGGAACATACAAACCACTCTTGTCAGTCTTATTCTTCCAACCATCTTGATCGCGGTCCTTGTATCCAGATTTATCATAATAGTTCCGACCTTGGTTTCCTTGGGCATTGCCTCGGAAACCCCCCTGATTATTCAAGTAATTTACTTCCCCTTCAAAATCAGAATCATATCTTCCCTGTGATACAACGGCTTTAACCTTTTCGGTCTTCCCTGATAATAAATGCTTGGTAAGAAGATCCATCTGCATTTTCATGTGAGCCATATCTTGGTCACGTTCCTCTTGTCTACGCCTCTGCTCTGCAGTCATGCCAACAGATAAAGTATAGCTTGCTACCTCAGCATCCCTGGTATGCCAGGCTCTACTCTGCTTTGTCATACGGTCCATCATATCACTTGCCTCAATAAAAGTAAGGTCCATGAATGACCCACCTGCAACATTATCAACCATTGGCTTAGTCACCGAATTCAAAGACCTATATAATATCTCCATCAAGTGGACATTGGTCATATGATGATTTGGGCACCACATAAGCTTCTTCTTGAACCTCTCCCATGTTTCGTGGAGAGCTTCAGTTGGAAGCTGTCGAAAATTGCTGATCTCATCCCGTAATTGGGCTCTCTTGGATGGCGGAAAGAATCTTTTAGTTGCCTCCAATTAGTAATAGAATCAGGAGTTTGCCCGTTCAGCCATAGAGTTGCCTCCCCAGACAGTGACAATGGAAATAAGCGCAACCGAATTGCATTCTGCCCAACTCCTGGATTGTCAAACGACTTGCATGTTGAAATAAAGTTGATCAGATGCATATTCGGATCATCGCCTACGAGTCCACCAAATAACCCCTTGAGCTGCAATAACTGAATCATGGTGCTAGTGATATTGAACTTGGCTCCGGGAGCCAAGGGCGGATGAATAATAGCCCCTGTGGCACCAGCTCCATCAAGATCGCCATCATCATCATCAAAAGGGGCCTGCACAGCTTAGCGTTTAGGTCTCATTCTAGCTTGACGATCTCTCCTATGCATAGGTGCCGCCACCTCATCTGCACGCCGTGGATTAAGTAACTCATCATCACCCAGGTCCTCATCATCAGGATTTATTGCCCGACCTGGGTTATCAATATTCTGTTGATGCACTTAAGCAGCTGCCAACGCAGCTAATCTAGCCTGCTCCTGTTGAGCAGCCCTTCTTTCAATGTCACGTTGTGCATCCATTCTGCCAATAAGTTGAGGTTCAGGATTTATGGGTAATAATGGTTGACCTGAACTTCGAGTGTTTGGCATACACTCAAACAAACCTGAACAAAACAAAAACAACAACTAAAAGTAAAATCTGAGAATTTTTGACCAAAGGGTCTAGTAACTATCACAACTTAGTTGACAACCGTATTCCCCGGCAACGGCGCCAAAATTTGATAACACTCAAACTACAGCTCTCGTAAGAGTGTAAGCGGTCGTCGTCAAATATAGAACCCAACTGGGTTGGGTGTCGAATCTCACAGGAAATACTTGGTCACTAAGTATTGCAACGATTATTAGACTGTTGGTCAAAAATTCTATGGAAAGGGGGGATGGTTTAGGCGTGAAGTAAAAGTATCAAAATAGCAAAATAAAAATGGAATGCTTGGTAGGTTTTAATCAATGAGAATTGTAAGTTAGGGTTATGTCCACCTTATGAGTTCTACGTATCTATTGGCTATGAGTTATGCGGAATTCAGACATGCATGCGCTTATAGAGATTCGTATTCTAGGGTAAATCCTAGCGTCTTTTGACCATCAAGGATTATATCACTTTAACTCTTTCGAGCTTAAAACGTATACTAATGGTACGAATTCTCCAAGAGGTTAATCCAGTTACGGCACTAACTTTTAAACAGGGGTTGGTAGCCCTATTTCCTTGTCATTCTCTCTTTTCCAGACATGTAACTTTTCTTTCGAACAAGTTAATGCTATACTGGCGTATTCTATATGTTTGCAACCACAAGAATTCAATTAAGATGAAGAGAGTAATGATATAAGCAGCATACGTATCAAGAATTCACAAACTCATAGCAATAGATAGTATATCATAAGGCTTCCATAACCCTAACAGAGAAGTTTAGCTACTCATGAGTGCAACGGAAATCACAATAGACATCATCATCATACCAAAATCTAGAATAATCTTCGCAATAGATGATGTTAACGTCAACTAGGGTTGGACGTTTTTGCTCCTTCCGTTGATCAAGTGTTTGCCGGCCTTTCTCTGTTTTGGACTTACAGAATCTGTAACTTGAATAATAGTAAAAGTCGAATGGAAAATAATTGAATTAATGAATGAGTGAATTGTCAAAAACTTGAATTAATTGAAAAGCATGAATGCTGAAAAATTCAGCAAAATAGGGTATTTATAACACCCATATCCTATTCCTACTAGGCTACTGCGTACTTATCCTAATCCTACTAGGTTACTGCATCTTTATCCTAATCCTACTAAGTTACTGCTGATCCCCCAAGTCTTTAGAAATGTTGTTTTTGCCCGGGACAAGTTCTCCATGCATCACTTTCAGTCCACAAGTTTCCAGAAGCTACCTTCCTTCTTACTTGAAGTTTCCTTTGGTGTCCAACAGTCCATAAAATGCTGAAATCTTCATCATAAATACCTGAAATCTTGCTAATCACGTTGGTTAGCTCACTTACAGGAAAAGGGACTAAAAGTGTAGGAATTATATATTTTGTCCTCAAAACTTAGCTAAAATATGGGTACATTAAGGTGCTTTAGGCGTGTAAATACGCCTAACATCAGCTCTTCAATTTACTTATTGATCTTGGATATAAATCCCCTTCTCTCCTAATATGATTAATATTTTTCTCCATGTACTCATCTTTCTAATTTTCTTTCGATATTTGAATGTTATCTGCCATTGGCTCTTGAAGATCTAGAATGTCCTTAGGACCTTTTTTAGACCTCAGGTTCTGTAAGACCCTAAGATCCTATCTCAATTTAGATAACAATAGTATGTTAAAGGGGTCAAAGACTTAGAAAATTTTACTAAGTGTTAGGACTTAGTCATTTCTAAAGCTCCTAAACTTTGATGATTTTATTTTCGAACTTCCTGACATCGAAAAGTTAATGTTTAAGTTGATTCATGATTGTGGATGTCAAAGGTACATATCGGGTGATTTTCAAAATTTTTGGATGAGTGTAAGGTCCTGTTTGGAGGTCCATAACAGTAGCACCAATGGTATAAGCCTGTGTCGCACGCCCCTGTCCACTGTTAGGAGTTCCTGCGGTACGTGCTCCAGTCCGACGGACTAAAGCCTGCGGTGCGTGTTCCATCGCAGCCACCCTTAATTTCCAGCTTAAATTCACGTTTTCCAAGGGAATTTAGGCCTTTACCCTTTACCCAATTTGTCCATAACACGGGATTAAGGGTCCCAAAAGGAAAAATTGATCATTCTATTCACATTTCTCTCAACAGAAAGCAATCCTCTCCCAAGAAAAAACCCTAGCCTCTTCAAAATCCAAGCTTAAAGTTTAAGAAATCACCAATAACCTTCATAAATTCCTCAATTGAGGTATGTGTGATGTTCATTCATGGGTCCTTTTCACTCATGGAGTACAAGAATCCGTTTTCAAGTTTTAAGCCATGATTTTTACATATTATTATGAGTTATCTTCATGAAGTTATTACGAATCTTGATTATAAATTATGTTTAGCATGTGTTTTCATTGGAAATTGTCCTTGACACATTTGAATAATGATGTTTGTATGTTAAATCCTATAATCATGATTTTCGTATTTCAATTATGTTAGAATCACATGTTTTAAATATTCTCATGCTTAGTTCTATGAATTTCAAGTGTTTGATGAAATGCCTAAATGATTGGGTTTTGAATAATGACTACGTATTATATTTTTTGAAGCTTCAGTATGTTCCTATTGTTGTTATTATTGAGTCTTGGGGGTTATGAATGCCCAAAATTAAGCTGTTTACCTAGTTTTCAGTATCTACAGAATGATTTTAGTTATACCATGAGTAATATCATTCATTCAGTAATATGGTAAGTTGTGAGTCCAATTAAGCTCAGTTCAATTCAGTAATCAGTGTCTTTCATTTGGGAGTAAAACTATCACGACCCAAGCCGAGGCCCTGGCCATGACGAGCATCCGAACCATGAAGGCTTGAGTGCCCTTCTCAATCTGGAAATCATGCACACCATTCATATACTATAAAGAAATGTGGAAAACATACTAAGATAGAAGCATGGTCAATCTCATAAGTAAACTGAACAATTCAAAAGAAAATACTTACCATTCAAAACATATGACACCATTCTGCGAAATCCCTAATAACATAAAAACCATTATCTGTCTAAAAACTGGGATAAGGCCCTCAGTTGGACCATGAATCAAATAAACTAACAATGTTCTAGAATAGGCCTTACCAAATAAGAGAGGCTCACCAAGTGCAATCTCTAACATAATTCAACCTAATGCTTAGCAGGACCCCGGGACTATACCTCAACACCTGAAATATAGGGAGTCAAATACAATTGTACTGGTATGCAAAGCAATCCAAAATAATGTACTTTTATACAACACAAGTGAGAGTAATTCGTAAAACAGTTTATATATGATATAGGAAAAGCACATGGGCATACTTTAAAGACTTTGAAACATTTCTTTGAAATCATGAACAACTCTTTATGTTACTTTTGAGCTAGATGGTACACCCTACAATCTAAAATTCCGTGGGCAATAGAAAATCCTTCCTTGACTCGGCGGCCAAGACCCCAACCTAAGTTTGCCGCAAGGATTGGAGAATCAGCAAAGGGAGACATGCAAGACCACACAGCATGGTTCCATGATCCCTAATAAAATCAACATGTCATGGTCGTGCACAAGATCATATAGAATGGCTCCTAACCATAGTCCCGAATTAGGATGATATAAATCAAGGTACACAAGACCACACAGCATGGTACCATAACCCCGTGTTGGCAAATTATGATTTTAGCATAGAGACTTTCAACTCGTGCTTTCTTCAGGTAACCATCTGACCCTCTTTAAGCCCAGTTTTAAATCTATTATTAGAAAACATGCATCATACTTACAAACCACTCTTTTCTTATTCTGTCAAGGGCAGTTCACAATGGAGTATCATCATACTTTGACTTGCAAGTCATTCGTATCGTATCACTCCACAACCCTTCTCATTCAAACCATTTATAATGTTATGCTTTAGATTTTTCAATCAACTCAGTCATTTGACCACCAAAAACATTTAAACAATGCAAGGGTGTCCTTATTTCAAAACATTTGCAAACTTATGCAAAGATTCTCCCTTTTCAATATTTCAACACATGATGGTCAATTCATTTATACAAATCCATGCAAATCTTTCAATTATCACATTGAACACTTATAAACAAGAAAACACTTGTAAAATTCAAAAGCACCCTCTTTCAATTCACAACCAAGATCAAGTTCATAAACAATATTAAAACTCTTATCTCATGCTTTCAATAATGCAATTTTACAACCCACAACATGTAAAGTCAAGAAGTATCATAACAAAAGAGGGAGTATATATATTCATGCTCTCAATTTAACTTTCAAACTCCAAATGCATACATACATATATATACTAACAAAAATCAAATTTAAGGGAAGGCCTCAAGACCAAAACAATATTATCAAAAAGGGTTCACAATGCATAATTGTTACTATAAATTCAAAACCCTTCATAAATACATGATTTCTCAACCTTAAAAACTTAATAAAAATAATTTCACCATGCCCATGTAGTTTCGGAAGATCCCATCTACCTTATATTGATTAGTTTGAAGATTGGAAACTTAATCTTGACTCTCTTCTTAAAAATCTTGAAGTTAAATGGCTTGAATTTTTGTTTTGGAGAAGAAGAGTTGAATCTTGTTTCTTGGGTGGTGTCTAGGATTTTTCTTTGAGAGAAAAAAACTTGAATAATAGGGTGTATAATGCCTTTGGGGGATGAAATTAAATGTTATGGGAAGATTTGGGTGAGGGAAAGTGACCAAAGTGCCCCTACACCCTTTAGGAACTGAAATAGCGTGTGAAACAACTCCGTATTGCATTTGCCATCGTGTCGCATCGTTCACCATCGCGCCGCATCCCAATCACATTGGCTTACTGCCTCTCATAAAATATGCCATAACTTTTTACTCGGGTATCAGATTAAGGCAAAATTGGTATCGTTTAAAAGCTAATTCAATTATCTACAATTTGGTGGATCTTGAAATGCAAAATTTCATGCATATAAAAATTTATACACATTCAAAGTTGACCCTTGTAGAATCAAATATCAAACTATGAACGAGTCAAAATCTCTTAGCTTACCTTTGCTCTAAGTGATTTTCATGAATATTTTTCACCTTATAATGGCTTAACACACTAAGATAAAGATCATGACACATGAATTTAAAATTAAATCATGGGATTAGAGTCTACTCCCATAAGAATCTATCTTGAAAATATAGGGTGTTACAAAAACTTAGCACCGAGTGAACGTAGGGATGACTTCTCCCCCGCCAGTAGGCATGAGGAAATTGTCTCCCCCGTTAGTAGTCATGAGACGTTAGCAGTAGTACCTAGGTTCCACACCTATGGAGCCACCGTAGACTTTTAGGAGTCCTCCGTCTGTTAGGCATGACACCCTCATCTTTTCGGATATTAGATTAGTGGATCTACACAATCAATGTTAGTACACATGGCACGACACTGATGCCCTTCCAACTGGGGTTATGGGTTAGACCCTGATAGTATATTGGGGCATGCTGGTTATAGCTATCTCCTACAGTCTCAGTTCAGTATTCAGTACAAAGACCAGTTTTAAGTTTTCTTGACCATAGAATACAACTATCAGTTATTCAGTATCAGTATTCCAGTATTTTAGTTTACAGACCATATCAAAATTATTTTTTATGCTTGGTCATGCATTCTCAAATTTTTATAGCTTTTATTCATTCAAACTCAGTTGACTTATGCTACTCAGTCAGTTATTATCTCATGCATAAAACCCATGTATTTTAGCCTAACCTCATCTTATATACTAGTACATCTAATGTTCTGACCGTATACTCATTTCTTGCGCTATGATGTCTTATATCATAGGTTCGAATACTCAGGTTTCTGACTGTACTTAGACATTCCAGTGTATCAATAATAGTAACAGTGGTGAGTCCTCATATATCGAGGACCGTTTATATTTATTTTAGTCTTTCAGCTTAATAGTCAGTTGGAGTTAGTTGGGGGCTTGCCCCATCAATACCTCAGTCAGTTAGATGCTTTTAAGACTATTTCAAAGAGTTAGTCGGTTTGCTAGTTGTTATTATGAGTCTTCTCAGTATTGTTTTCAGACATTTTTAGAACTATAATTTTTAATCGCATGTTGCAGTATTTAAAATCTTAAGGCATTTTCAATTAAATTTTTCACATGTTATTTTATCATCTATTTTATTCAATGTTCACTGCTTGTACCAGCTCATAGGTTAGCTTGTGGTCTGTTGGGACCGTATGCACCGTATGGTACCCAGGGTGTATTTCCAAGGCATTACAAACTTGGTAATAAGGACTAAGGTTTTACAGTGTCCAAGGGAGTCAGAAAGTTATGTTGAGTAGAGTCTTGTGCATAGGTGTAAAGCGCTCTACACTTATGGACAAGAGGCTACAAGGCATTTTAGGAAAATTATCCTTTCTTTCAATGTTCATGTCGTGTGAAAGAGAACGAGCTCTACTTAAAATCTCTTTCTAATTCAACCTTTCTTCTATTTACAAGTTATGCCTCCCAGAAAGACTAGCGAAAAAAGAAACAAAAATCAGCCCGCACCTTCGCCCATTCAGGAAGATCCCCTGAATGAGTATGTCTCTCATGTCGAGTTTAGATCTGCATTCACTACTTTATCCCATTCAGTAAAAGCTCAAAATAATCAGCCAGCTGCTATTCCGGCTAATCCTGTGGCTAATACTTTCTAGACCAAGATTTGGGACTTCACTCAAATTAATCCTCCTTTATTTTTAGGATCCAAGTCTGATAAGAATCTGCAGGAGTTTCTTGACCTGATTCAGAAGGTAATAGATATTATGGGCATGAATTCTAGTGAAAGTGCAGAGTTGGCTGCTTACCAGTTACAGGATGTAGCTCACACTTAGTTTAAGTAGTGGAAGGGGGATAGAGGTAGAAATGCAGATCCTGTAGAATGGGAAGAGTTTGCTACAGTGTTTTTAGACAGATTCTTCCCTTTTGAGTTGAGTAAAGCTAAGGTACTGGATTTTATTAAATTAAAGTAGGGTAGTATGAGTGTAAATGAGTATTCGCTTAAGTTTACTTAGTTGGCAAGCTATGCTCCTTATGTGGTGTTTGATAACAGGTCTAGGATGAGTAAGTTTACCTCTGGTGTAGCTTATAGCATGGTCAAAGATTTTAGGACGACGATGTTGATTAAGAATATGGACTTGTCTAGGTTGATGGTCCACGCTCAGCAGATTGAGGAATAGAAGGCTAAGGAGAGAGAAAGGGAGAAAAAAGGGCTAGGACGTGTAGTTTCAACTATGCTCAGCCGAGGTCAGAAAGTGGTAACCATTCTTAATTCCATCATAAATATTCCACCGCAGGTTCATCCTTAGATAGTGCTCTAGTGCCAAAGTTTAGAAATGATAACCAGGATAGGGCGCTAGGCTCTAAGACTCAGGGTAGTGTGAATAGTGGTCGGACTAATCCTCTTTGCCAAAAATATGGTAGGAATCATCAAGGTGTGTGTAAGGCTGACAGTGATATGTGCTTTGGATGTGGAAAGCCTATCCACAGGATGAGGGAGTTTCCAATAGACATATAGAAAGGTAGGAGCGACCGCCAGCAGGGTCATGCTAACTCTTCAACAGTACTAGTAGGTCGCCCAACTCAGCAGGGTGCTACTTCTAGTCCACCAGTGGTTAGTGCTAGAACATATTGTATACCCTACATACCAATCATGAACTTGAAAGTTCTCCTGATATGGTTATGGGTACATTACATATATTTCATTTACATGTTTATGCTTTGTTAGATATCGGGGCTTCACTCTCTTTTATAACCTCTTATAGCAGTCAATTTTAAAGTCAGTCCTGAAACCTTAGTAGAACCCTTCTTAGTGTCTACCATATTAGGTGTCTATATTGTAGACAGGCAGGTATACAAAATGTCCAGTCACAATATCTCAGAAAGTCACTTCAGTTGATTTAGTGGAGTTAGAGATGAGATTTCATTCTTTGCATGGATTGGCTCTACTCATGCTATGCAGTTTCTAGATGAACTAGTGATTAAATAAAAGGGTATTACTTCAGCGCTTAGTGGTCATCTAGTTTCATACCTTAGAGTAAGAAAAATGATATCGAAGGGGTGTGTTTAACATCTTGTTCGAATTAAATAATGTAATTTTGAGACTCCCAATCTCGAGTTAGTTTCAGTAGTAAGGGAATTTCCAGATGTGTTCCCTGAAGATCTTCCCAGAGTTACTCCCGAAAGGGAAATTGACTTTGGAATAGACCTTCTTTTAGATACCCAACATATCTCTATTCCACCTTACCGAATGGCTCTAGCCGAGCTTAGGGAATTGAAAGAATAGTTGAAGGACCTCCTAGATAAGGGTTTCATCAAGCCTAGTATTTCCCCATGGGGCGCTCCATTCCTTTTCATGAAAAAGAAAGATAGTTCTCTCAGAATGTGAATCGATTACCGTTAGTTGAACAAAGTCACCATCAAGAATAAGTACCCACTCCCCAGAATTGATGACTTATTCAACCAATTTCAGTGTGCCAGTTACTTATCTAAGATAGACCTCAGATCTATTTATCATTATCTCAGAATCAGAGTGTTTGACATTTTGAAAATGGCTTTCAGAACTTGGTATGGTCACTTTGAGTTTATAGTTATGTCCTTTGCTCTAACAAATGCTCCAACAACTTTCATGGATTTGATGAAGTGAGTATTCAAGCAGTATGTGAACATGTTTGTTATAGTCTTTATTGATAATATTCTTGTCTATTCCTATAGTGAAAATGATCGTGCAGACCAGATCAGAATTATATTACAGACTCTTTTAGCCCATCAGTTGTTTGCCAAATTCAGTAAGTGTGAGTTTTGGCTAAGATTAGTAGCTTTACTTAGCCATATTATTTTTGATGATGGAACTATAGTTGACCCTCAAAAGACTAAAGTAGTCAGAAACTAGACCAAACCCATCTCTCCATCAGATATCAGGAGTTTCTTGGGTTTGGTCAGCTATTACAGACAAATTATTGAAGGGTTTTCATATATTGTGTCCCCTATGTACAGATTGACCCAGAAGAAATTCAAGTTTTAGTGGTCAGATTCTTGTTAGTAGAGTTTTTAGGAGTCGAAGACTCGACTCACCTCAACCCCAGTTTTGACCTTGCCAGATGGTTCAGATGGGCTTATTGTTTACTATGATGCTTCCAGAGTTAGCTTGGGTTGTGTTTTGATGTAAAGAGGTAAGTTCATAGCCTATGCCTCTAGACAGCTTAAACCCTATGAAAAGAATTATCATACCCATGATCTTGGGTTGGTAGCTGTTGTGTTTGCCTTAAAGATTTGGCGACATTATTTGTATAGGGTTCATGTTGATGTGTTCACGGATCACAAAGTTTGCAGTATGAGTTTTCGCAGAAATATTTAAATCTTTGTTAGAGAAGGTGGTTAGAATTGTTGAAAGATTATGATATGAGTGTGTTCTATCATCCAGACAAGTCCAATATAGTGGCAGACTCCCTTGTAGGTTGTCTATGGGTAGTGTTGCTCATGTTGAGAATGATAAGAAGAAGTTAGTTTAGGAGGTTCATCAGTTGTCTAGGTTAGGTGTTTGTTTGGTTGATTCAGATAAGGGTGGTGTATAGGTTCAGAATAATTAGGAATTTTCTTTGATTGTTGAAGTGAAAGAAAAGCAAGATAGGGATCCCAGTCTAGTTAAGTTGAATAAGCTAGTCAGAGATCAGAAAGTAGGGGTTTTCTAACAAAGGGGAGATGGTGTGTTGTGATGTTAGGGTGGGTTGTGTGTGCTATGTGTTGATGGGTTGAGGCAGAGAATCCTTGTAGAAGCGCATGGAGTACGTTACTCTATTAACCCAGGGGCCACTAAGATGTACCATAATTTATAGAAGATCTATTAATGGAGTGGTATGAAGAGGGATATTGTAGAGTTTTTAGCTAAGTTCATGACTTGTCAGTAGGTTAAGGTTGAGCACCAGAGGCCTAGTGGTACATTACAGGAGTTTATTAGTCCCACTTGGAAGTAGGAAGAGGTGAATATGGGTTTTGTGATAGGGTTTCCGTATTCACATTGTCATCAAAGACTTGATTTGGGTTATTGTAGACAGAATGACCAAATCAGCCCATTTCTTGCCAGTTCATACTTCCTATACAACCGAGGACTATACCAAGATCTATATTAGAGAGTTTGTTAGATTGAATAGAGTCTCATTGTCTATTATTTCAGGTAGAGGTACTCAGTTTACCTCTCATTTTGGGATACTTTTTAGAAGGGTCTTGGTACCCAAGTTTGTCTTAGTACAATATTTCACCCTCAGATAGATGGTTAGGCAGAGAGGACCATTCTGACCCTAGAGAACATGTTGAGTTTTCCTACTAAAATAGTTATCACTCCAGCATTCAGATGGCTCTGTTTGAGGCTCTCTATGGGAGATGTAGATCTATTATTGGTTTGTTTGAAGCAGGTGAGGCTGCTTTGGTATGACCAAATTTGGTGTTTGATGTGATAGAGAAGGTTCAGTTGATCAGGGAGAGGCTTAAGACAGCCCAAAGCCGTCAGAAATCCTATGCAGATGAGCGTATGAGAAATCTTGAGTTTTCATTTGGGGATTTGGTGTATTTGAAAATCTCTCCCATGAAGGGAGTGAAGAGGTTTGGCAAGAAGGGAAAACTCAGTCCCCGATATGTTGGCCCTTACAGGATCTTGAGTTGTTATGGGAAGGTAGCGTATAAGCTTGAGTTGCCTGCAGATTTGGCATCGGTACATCCAGTGTTCTATGTTTCCCTGTTGAAGAAGTGTATTTGTGACCCAATAGTAGCTGTTCGTTTAGATAGTACAGATGTACAGGACAACCTTTCTTAAATATCAGCACAAGATCACCTAAGTATGATAGAAATTGAAATACAATCCAAGAATCATAAATAGTCAATACATCTATCTTGAATACAAAAGACTGAATCAAAGATAGAGCGAAACATGCGACTTAAAACTCCAAGAGCTCACCCTATCTCTGGAATGTCAACACTATATGAACTCAACTCAACGACAGTAACTAGTACTCGAATTTGCACAAAAAAGGTATAGAAGTGTAGTATGAGTACAAAACAATGGGTACTCAGTAGGCATTATCGGCCAACTAAGCTAAGCCATAATATAAAGATGATATAATGCAAAATAAACATATCTAAGTCAAGGTACAAAATTGAACCTAAATTATCTCCATCATCACTGTATGTAATAAGTAATCAAATCGGAACAACAATATAACATAACACATCAACACCTGCCAATACCATTGTGCATAACAAATAAATGATTCAGAGCCATAAAACAACACTAATACAATCACAAACCACTTAAGTACAGAGTTGGTGCCCATACACCAACTAGTACATAAAGTAAAGGAACCCAACACGGTGTTCCATACCACCAGAGAGTATACCCAAGGAAATAATAAGAATGTATTACCATCAACGTACCCAAATCTCAACATTATCTAACCATATCCCACATTTATCATCAATTTGACATTTTTCCAAATTCTCATTAGAAACCAACATCGACAAAAAGTCCCTATTCCATATTATTATCATCATTAGCCACACATCAACCATATTCGCTAGCTACTACAATACTTTAACTAAAGAAGGTTCATTAACCAGTACATTAGATTTCTAGCCATCAAGTCATATAGTTATTTAATAGGAACCTTGTAACCACATAGCTTATTCTATTAGCCCACCTTCCTTAATTAATCCATTATTTAGGACTAACATTATTCACTAGGTGGATCCTTAACTTAATAAATCCCACTTACCAACCAGTCTTGGTTTATTATTATGTAATAATCATTTCCACTCTCTAATTTTCAATAAACATGAATTACTTCACTTTATAAGGGCTTAGCACGTGAAATCTATAACCAATATCCTAAGGTCAACATCCTACCCATATTTCATACGCGGATGTATGCATATAAAGCATAAACATATATATATATATATAAATTTATATATTTCTATTATATCATCAACATATCCTCTGGAATCAAACTGGGTATCAATATCATCATCATATCCTTCAGAATTGAATCAGGTATCAATATTATCAACATATCCTCCAGACTCAAGCCGGGTATCAATATCATCAACATATACTTCGGACTCCTGGATTCAAACCAGGTATCAATATCATCAACATATCATTCGAACGCAAACCAGATTTCATCATCACATTAATATAAATATCCATAATAAACAACAAGATCCACAGGGGCTAAAGTAAATGATAAGCCCCACGAGGGATAAAGTAAAAGAAAAGTAAGGAGGAACATACCTTCATATCTCATCATTCGTTAACAAGGATAATTTACCAATAGGTATATGAATACATATAGAATTAATATTACAATGTATTACCAGGTTCAACAAGGTTAGTAGCATAGCCTCAAATAAAGTCAATAAATATAAGTTCTAGAGCCCTTAGTATCATGGCTCACAATATTAGTAGGAGAGGGATTTCTAGAATAAACACTAGTTTATTTACTAGACATAAGCATAAAATGAGTAATAACATAGCCCAAGGCCGAACATTGTAGTCTAGTCAATGATTGAAAGGATAACATAGTCATGATCTTGATTAATCGCAAAATCTGTAGCTGCTCAAAACATTAACAATAATTTAATCAACAACCACGTACATCACTTCTACTACAATCACCATAATTTATTTACCGGGGTTAGCATCATGCTCCCAAAGGCATTCTCTAATCATTTAACAAGCTTTTCGGGTCTTCAATGGAACTAGAAATCCAAGCTTAAGAAGGGTCAAGTTCCCACTTCTAATTTCCCGAAATTTCACTTCAAGTCTAATGCCTACTTGGGGATAGGATAGGTATCTAAATCAAGCCTTATATGTTTAACAAACCATAATAGTCCTATGATAAAGGTCTTCCTCAAGCACTACTCTTAACTCAACCAAGGAAACAAATGCAATTCCACAATACAAGCAACTCGGGTCAACATACCCCTAATCATGAGTAATAAGGTCACTCCCTTCTAACTAAAGCAACTAGAGCATTCTCATGTTATCCATGAGACATAAAGTCCAATTAACAAAGGTTCTAGCCTACAAGTCAAGTATTCCAAAATATGAGTTCAAATGGACTAAATAATTCAATTACAAAGTGTTACCATTAAATCAACCCAACACCTAGAACCACTCTCAAATATAACAAGATATCACAATTATACTATAACATATCTCAATCTAACAAGAGGTAAGGATTACCTACCTTAAATCCAAAGAAAGCTCAAAAACCGTTAAACCTTTGATTTTTCCTTCTGAGAAGCTTCTTCAAGGTGCCAAGCTATCAAAAATAAAATCTATACATCATTACGAGAATATCTATACCCATATTGAACCGTTGTTCTTCGGGTCCAAAAATGACACCAAAAACCCATGTGGGTCCCACAAATAGAAAACATATTTCCGTGATTAATCCAATATTCAACTACCATTTGTAAATCATAACCCTCAAGAATTAAGTACAAATCAAGCATATTTGGGTTAAAATCAAGCCCTCAAGTAATTTGAGATTTTGTTCAAATAATCAAGAAATTAACGCTTAAAAATGAAGGATGATTCATACCTTAAATCCGTTGTTAATCACAAATATATATGTTAATCAAGATGTCTAACTCACCTCAAGAATTAATTTGAAGTTATTCTATTATTTAAGGGCTTCTAATGCTCAAAGGGGAGTGAAAATGGCAAATTTTGCGACCAAAGGGGCTATTTATAATACCTTGGTCACGGTTAAATGGGGTCCGCAAGGTCAAAACTTATTTTTGACCTCCCAAAATCATTAGGACTCTGTTTTTTGCAAACGAACCATGTATACCTACTAAATTAAATGTTCTGAATGCATTGGTGAAGTCATAGATTCCATCCAAGGTTATTTATACCAATTATGTCCCCACACCTCTGTCTATCAATTTTCTCACTTTTTGACCAATTGGTCAAAATGACCTCAGGTGTCTTTGGGCCCGAACTAAGGGTATTTCCAGCATAAAAATTATTTGGGAGCTGCTGACACAGACATAATTTTCATCTGAAGTTGTTTAATTCGGTTTGAAATATCTTCGAGTTCTCTTTCCAATACAATAGGTTTCACCTTAATCCGATATCAGAGTAGAAAGTTATGCTTATTTTACTTTGGAGTGTCTGATTGTCAAAAGGTGACAACGAATTTGACGAGATATCAATTAAGTGACGACTAAGTTGACGAGCCGTCAACTAGGTGACGAGACGTCAACCCTAGTATTTACCCATATCCATAAAGGAGAAAATTCCACTTATAATTAATGACTAGGGTGACGGGATGTCACCAAGTTGACGACTCATCAACATAGTCGTCAACTGAGCAAAATCCAGCATTTTAGTTGGTTGCTGTAGGGGTGTTTTGGTCTTTTCCTCACACCAAAATCCTTTTCCATGAATTAAATCATCCAATAAGAGTTATTATTCATCCCTAATCAGTTTTAAACATCTCACCATCCTCTCCACTATCAAGAACAAGAAAAATTAGAGTTTCTTTCAAGGTTAAATTTCAAGGCCAGATTTCAAGCTAATTCAAATTTCTTTTCATTGAAAAAGGTGTGCGGAGATATCCTAAAATCCATGGGCATAAATTTTAAAGTTGTTTTTACAATATATAAAGTATATATGTATGCATGTATTATGAGATTTGAGAGCATGCATTGGGAACACGGATTATGATGAAATCTTGTTTAAACCATAAAGTTTTTTCCTAAACTTGAATTATGTTAATGTGGATGGATGTTATGAGTTTGAAAAGTTATAAGAAAGCAAGATTTATGTAATTCCCTCTCTTTTTATGAAACTCATTGTCTTAACAATGTTATGGATCGTTTACACGGATGGTTAAAGGTTGAGTTTAAATGTTATGCTAATGTTTATGGATTGTGATTGTCTTATGAACGAATTGAGAGGGTTTTTTGCTTGTTTTATAAATTCTCATATTTCCTAATAAAGGACTTGTATGTGATTGATGAAAGAGATGACCACCCTTTGTCAAAGTATTGAAAAGAGAGTATTTTGCATGAGTTTCATATGTTTTGAAATAAGAACTCTCTTTCGGAGTTTAAATATTTTTGGTGATCAAATAACATGTTTTAATTGAAAGGACTAAGGCATGATATGATATGGCTTATATATGACCTGCAAGTTTTAGTATGATACCAAACAGATGAATTCAATGACTGATTCAGAACATATAAGAATACAAACTTTATTCAGATTTTCAGATTTTGATTTTAGTAAGATCCATGTTTCAAAAAGGTTTAAAATGGGCTCTAAGAGAGTTAGGTGGTTACTCGAAGAATGCACAAGTTCAGATAACTCATTGACCGAAACCGTGTTTTGACAATATGGGTTTTATTATGTCCTAATATAGGGATTATATGCTGGCCCTATTCCCTTTGGCGTATCTGAATCAAAAACTCCAACCCTTGCGGCAAACCTGATTTGGGATCTTGGCCGCCAAGTCAAGGGTGGATTCCATATAGCCCATGGGATTGTAGAATTGTATGGTGTATCACCTAGCTCAGAAGTAAGAGAAAGAGTTGAGTCGAGAGGTGTTGAAGCTTATTGATTATGCCCATGTATTTCTAAATATATTATGAAAACTTGGTTACAAAATTCTCTCACTTATTTTACATAAGATATGTGTTATTTTTGGGGTTTTCTATGCACTAGTACTTTCGAGTATTGACCCCCTATATTTCAGGTTTTGAGGCCCAGTCCCAACCAATAGATTATTCCAAGAGTTCAGAGTTGGTGAGCCTTCCTTGCTTCGGAAGGCAGTCTATTCTTATGTTAGTTAAGTTATTTTATGGTATATCCGGGGGGCCTTGTCCTGGCCTTGTCAGTTAGTATTCAGTAGAGGCTTCATAGACGAGATATAAGTATTATGTCGTCAAAACTTTTGGACACAGTTTGATTATAAGTTTCCATTGAACACTATTATATCTTCCGCATTTTGATATATGTATGGATTATGTTCATGATAACATGTTATGGGGTCTCTCGGGCCTTTGTAGTTCGGGATGCCCGTCGCGGCCAGAGCCTCGGCTCGGGTCGTGACAGAAAAAGCTCTTACCGCGAAAATAAGCAGATAGTACGGAAAATGACTGAAAGGTCATTACAAGCTCTCTCTAGAAGGGCATATTTTCCTTTATGGTGAAGTTCAATAAATTCAAGTGGCACTCTAGTGCTCATTATTATATTTGTGAGTCATTATTTTTATCTTGTCTTGCTGAAATCTATATTAAAAAATAAATTGTATGTCTAAAAATGTATACAGTAAAACAACGACAAACAACCAACAACAAAGACACAAAATACATCTGGTACGTCATAGTTGTTCAAGCTTTGATTCCCAAGTATAAATTGAAATTTAGGACGGACATCCTGTTGTAGCTCGAACTTCAAGACAACGGTGGGAAACATTATTCCAATTCACAGTAAACTAGATTATTTGATTGTATGAATAAATTGAAATATGAAATTACGGTTACAGAATTATGATAACAAATCACTTTGCTAAAACGGGTAGAAAGATATAGGGGCTAGACATAAAGGTGATGAAAAGTCACAGAAGAATCGTTGTTGAGAGAATATTCCTAAGCATAATACGCATAATTCCATGGTGAGAAGCATACTCCTAAGCACAATACGCATAATTCAAAAGTTTGTAGAGAATAACCCTTTAATCCCTCTGTCACGTGCTTCCATACTCAACTTGGTATCCCACTTCTTGGTCTCTTAGCGTTTTATCCCCTAGACCAACAACTAGGCTAACCTTTGTCCAAATAACTGGTCCATCAAAATTATGTGAGTACCCGTATTCACAACAACAAATTAATATAGTGTGTATATACACACACTAATTTGTGACTATGACATAGTTAAATTTGAAGACATTGTCCATCTGTTAGAAATGAAGACCTCATAATCTGTATTTGAATTTATTTGGACGGTCAAATAACAAATGGGCAACTTTAACCCTAGGCGTCACCGCAATGGACCCTAATTTTGCCGGTTCACTGGAGCATATCACTACAAAAAGGCTCTTATGCCATTGATGTAACATGTATTTCCATTTCGACCTACTCTACATCAAATAATGTTTTCAACGGGCAAACCGTTTGTGATCCTAAAACCCTTGACATACTATTATGTTGCTATGGCTAAATAATGCAAGTGGATAGTGTAATGAACAGAATTTTTATTAAAAGGTACAAAATTTAAAGTAATCACACGAAAAAGAAAACAAAATAAATTTTACTAATGAATGTAAAAGGAAATTGATTTAGCACTACATGAAATACTAATAACAAATAAAGTGCATGTCATTTTATTTATTTAAGAATAAAAAAGAAAACTATCACTACGTTGTTGGCAACCTAAAGGAGGTTTAACAACCCCTTAACTGGTGTATAATAATCGACATATTAAAGAACAAATAGAGATACTCAATATATATTCAAATGCAAAAACGAACCACTAAATCACTGTATAAGTAAAAAATGAAAAACATGTATTGTAAATTGCTGGAATTTTGCTTTCTACATTTTTTAAAATTGTAAATCTTATATAATATTTTTTTCAAAAAAGCTGCATAAAAAAATAGGAGAAAGAGGGAAATATGCCACACAATAGCGATCCAGTGGCGCTTAGCACACAGTCACAGCTTTATACTTTATGGACCAAGTCAAGGCCTTAGGTAGGGCTACAAAATAAGTATTTATGAGAGGGGATTATCTACGACTATATAACAAGATCACTCATTCAGTTTTTATCTGATGTGGAACTTTCACCAATTACGCCAAGTAATAAATTTGATTGAAAAAAATAAATGGAGTAGCTAATATGATTTTCATTTTATTCAAGCTCACTTATTTCATGAAGTTTAGCAATAAAGTCAATATCTCTTACCATCTTTTATCATATGAAAATAGATTATGAACTTTAAATAATACAATCCTTTATTCAATCTCACTTATTTCATGAAATTTAGCAACAAAATCTTTTTCTTACCATTTTCTAACATATGACTATAATTACACTTGGTAAAAAAATTATGAGAACATTCTATATAAAGGGCTTTCTTCTCTTGTGATGAGAACCAAGTATTGTAGCAAAGTACAATAAATCAAGCTTATATATTTCAACTTTTCACTTTATAATTTTCTCTTAATTTCTGGTAAATGGCTTCCTTGGATCGAAACACTAATGAGTGAGTTTCTTTTCTATATCTTTTTTCCTCCTACTACAAATAAATAGAAATTAGTTATGAAATTCATTGTCTATATTTCACTGAAAAGCTCGTGGCTAACAAGAACATTTTGATATTCCATTATTAAATAGTATTAGAAAGAAAGTTTTATTATTTAGCGGCAAAAGTTATCCATTCTAATTTTTTTTTGTGTGTGCGTATGTGTGTAACATATAAATTGTTAGTTATTCTGTAGTCTCATAAAATTTTTCTGGTGCTTAGAGCTCTTACGGAGGCTGCGAAAGAGAATAAAAAACTGTATCTTGAAATGGAAAGCCTATCAACAGAGTGCGAAATTCTCAAAGAAATATTGGAGAAAGGAATTTGCTCTAATTGCTATTTCGCGAATTTGCTCAAGGAAAATGTCGAGTTGAAAATTCAGGTTAGTTTTACATCGTCCGTGTATATATCTTAAATCTTATAAATTATTAACTTTATATTATTTTTTTGCAATACGAAAAGTTGTTACGTTCTGCCCAAAATTTGGAGAAGAAACATGGGGAGAAGTATAGTTTGCCATTGAAACTTTCAGTCTGATTGTCATGTTGCTTTAGTTATCTAAAATCAAAGTACTTGTAGCTCTCTCTAGAAGGGCATTTTTACCCTTATGGTTAAGTTTAATAAATTCAAGTGGCACTCTAGTGCTCATTGTTTGATTTGTGAATCATAACTTTTATCTTATCTTGATGAAATTTATATTAAAAAATTGTAAGTGTAAAAATGTATATGGTAAAACAAAGACAAACAACAATAACAAAGACACAAAATACATCTGGTTTAAGGAGTTAAGCGCACATGCAAAAAATATAATATAATTTCGTCATATTTGTTCAAGCTTTGAATCTCAAATATAAACAGAAATTGAGGACAAGACATCCTGATGTAGCTCGAACTTCAAGACAACGGTGGCAAACACTATTCTAATTCACAGTAAACAAGATTCTTTGATTGTATGAATAAAAAAATATATGAAATTACGATAACAAAACACTATTGATTGAAAGGGTTGAAGGATTGAGGGGATAAACATAAAGGGGATGTAAAGTCATAGAAGAATCCCTGCTGAGAAGAATACTCCCAAGAATATTACACATAATCCCATGGTGAGAAGCATACTCCTAAGCATAATCCCATGGTGAGAAGCAAACTCCTAAGCATAATACGCATAATCCCAAAGTTGGTAGAGAATAACCCTTTTATCCCTTTGTCACGTGCTTTCATACTAAACTTGGTATGCCATTTCTTGGTCTCTTCTCGTTTTATCCCTATCCCAACAACTAGGCTAACCTTTGTCGAAATAACTGGTCTATCAAAATTATGTGAGTATCCATGTTCACAACAACAAATTAATGTATTGTGTGTGTATACACAAACTTTATTGTGGCTACAACATAGTTATATTTGAAGATTGTCAATCTGATGGAAATGAGGACCTCCTAGTGCATATTTGAATTTATTTGGATGGTAACATAACCAACAGGCAACGTGTAACACTACTCGTCACCGTACTGGACCCTAATATTTCCGGTGAACCGGAGCATATCACTACAAGTAGTCTCTTATGCCATTGACATAACATGTATTTCCAGTTCAATCTACTCAAAATCAAATCATGTTTTCTACAGGCAAACCAATTGCGATCCTAAAACCTCTAACATACTATAATGTTGTTATTGCCATAGAATGCAAGTGGATAGTGTTATGAGCAGAACTTTTATTAAAAGGTGCAAAATTTAAAGTAAACACACGAAAAAGAATAAAAAATAAATTTTACTAATTAATGCAAAAGGAAATTAATTTATAACTCAATGAAATACAACTAACAAATAAAGTGTATGTCATTTTACTTGTTTAAGAATTAAAAAGAAAATGTCTGTAGTCAGAAACTATCATTAAGTTGTTGGCAACCTCAACGAGGTTTTACAACTCCTTAACCACTATGCTCAGTTGTCAACTTGTGTCAAAAGGTATCAAACACTTACATATATATATATATATTATAAAACTAGAATTTGACACTTTTTAAAATTAATTTTTGGCTTGACCATTTTATTAAATGGGGATAAGAAAATCCGTACAAAACAGACTTAAATGAGCACAAAGATAAAAGCTGAAAAAAAGGAAAAAGAAAATAAAAGGAAGTTGAAGGGACAAAATGTCCCAATATAAATATGTCTTAGTAGGGTTTCCTAAGTGTGGACTCCTCATCTTTCTTCTCAAATGGCTCCATTGGAAGCTCTTTTCAAAGCCAGATTCCTTCTGCTTATGCTGTGGATCATTAATGTTATTGATGATACAAAGAAAAACAAGCTCATCATTTTCAGCTTGTAAAGTGATCTCCTTTTCATTTTGACAATTCTCTTTCTTCCAAGCTTCACTCTAAGCTATTGATTTCCTCTCTGTAGATATCTTTCCCGATGGATTTCAAAGGATCCTTGGTGGACTCCACAGAGGAGCCGAGTCATGCTCATAGATGGTGGATGAACTTGTATGTGTCATTGTTCCTTTGTCACCTTACTTCCTGTAATCATTTCTATTGACTACTGTCCCATCTTTATTGCAGCTGGATCAGTGGAGGGGATAAACAGGATGGCCAGAGCTCTTTCTCTTGATTCTCCTCATCAATGACTGTTTACACTTGGAACATCTGACTCCATAGCCCTCCTTTTTGTTGGTGACTCTTTTTGTAAGCCGACGTAGCCTAGGCTATGTAGCTTAGTACTCACAGTTATATAGCCCTTTGATTGGAAAAACCCTATGTACATATCATGGCTGTGAGACCTTATTGTGTGTGCTTCCAGGTTAATCATGATGAATGTCACCATCCGATACGAGGCCCTGGCCGCGACGGGCATCCCAAACCACGAAGGTCCAAGAGACCCCTTAGCACATAATCATGAACATAACTTCAACTAAAACAAATGTGGAAGATAAAATGAAATTCAAGAGAAATTTATAACACAAACTGTGTCAACAAAATATGACAATACAATATTCAATTTTCGTCTATGAAGTCTCTTCTGAATACTATCTGTCTAGGTCGGGACAAAGCCCCGGCTGGACCATCTACTGAAAGACTCAACATATAAGTAAATACCTTCCGAAAGATGGATGACTCACTAATTCTGTCATATTCCAAGTGTTCTACTGATGTGATGGACCATAGGACTATACCGCAAAACTTGAAATATGGGGGGGGGGGGTCAGTACTCGAAAGTACTGGTATGTAGAACAATAAAAAATAACATATATTTTTATACAATATAAGTGAGAGCATTTCATAAGAAAATTTAGAATAAGGTAAAAGGTAAATGAAAACACATGGGTATAATTTGATGAGCTTCAATTCATACTTGTAAAACACTGACTCAACTCTTCCTATTACTTTTGAGCTATATGATAAACTTTATAAATCGTAGTACCCACGGGATATATGAGTCCACTATTAGCTCATCAGCCAAGCCCCCAACCCCATGTTTGTCGTAAGAGGATGGAGTGCTGATAATTTGATATGCCACAGGATCATCGCCAACGTATAATCCCTATCTTGGGACATCATAATTCCGTGTCAGCAAAATACGATTTTGGGCGATGAGTTATCTGAACCCGCGCTTTCTTTGGGTAACCATCTAGTTCTCTTAGAGCCCATTTTTAGTTCTTTAAAATCATGCTTCATGGTTATGGAAAAAATCATTTCTTATTTCGTTAAGGTTGTATCATAACAGGGTATCGTCATACCCAGACTTACAAGTCATTTATATCATATCAAATCCATAACCCTTCTCATTCAAACCATGTAAATGACCACCAAAAAATTTATCAAATCACACAAGAGTTTTGATTATCGAAAGAATATGAAACTTATGCAAACACACTCTCTTTACAAGACTTTAATACATGGTGATCAATTCTTTCATTAATCACATGCATTTTCTTCATTAGGAAACCATAGCTTTCAGAATTGAAATCACCTCTTTGAAAAATACTTGAAACAACCATCCGTAAAAAGTAAAGAGGAATTTAAACTCAAGAATCATCCTCATTCTTAAAACAACCCCAACTTTTATTATATGTAAATCCCATGATAAAAAAGGGGCTTATAATTTATGCTCTCAAACCCAATTCATAATTCATAACATACTAAGACCATAAATTTCATCATGTGGAAGGGAATTTCGCATGTCATATTCATAAATCGCTTTTCGAACTCCTATCACATATGTACAAGATTATAAATCAAGCTTATGAAAAAACCCTTGACAAATACATACTTTCATCAAATTGGGTTCATGATGCATGCTCTTAAAACAATTTTCGAAACCCATTACATATACGTACCTATATAACTTTAAAGCTCGTTAAAAATGTAAAACTTACACCCATGAGATTTTGGATAGTCCCACATACCTTTTGATAGGGAAAAATTAAAGAGAACATAGAGGAATTGGACCCCCAAAGCTTGAATTCCTTAACCCTATGTAGTTTCTCCCCTTTTGATTTAGGGAAGGTGATTTAGGGATTTTAAAAGAGGAAATAACGTGTTTATGGTTTAATATTCATCCAAAGAGGGTTAGGAATGGTTGTGGGATGATAAAATACCTTTATGACCTTAAAATAAAACAAGCAAACGCTTTTTAACGCCCCAGATAGGCTATGCATCACATGGCCAAAGCAAACCTTAAGGTTTGCATCGTATGGCCATTGCATAAATGAAGAAATGTGCTTAGGTGATTTCTTTGCGGCACATGGCCATCACATACCCTGGACAATGCCTTATTTAAACACTCATAACTTTTGACTCTGAACTCGGATTGACGAACGGCCGGTGGCATTGAAAAAAAAACTCGAAGGGATTTATTTTGATATATAGTAGGGCACATAACTCTTTATATACTAGGAGAAATGGTTGCTAGAAGTTAACCCAAATAAATTTATCAACTAAAATTCAATCAATAAGAAAGTGCTCCACTTAATTTTTGAGATAGGGGATATTTGAGACTTATATTCCTCTCCAATGATGTTCCCACACTAAAAAAATATTATTCACACTTACTTATAAGTAGAAACCATTGGGTTGGGGTCTAGAAACGTAGGAAAGACAATTCAACTTTAGCCCAAAAGCACGGGGTGTTACATTGAATGGACTGTGTTTTCCTTATTTTTATTGTTAATGTTTCTATCTGTGCTTTGTCCATATTTAGAAATTTATTGCAATCAATTGGTAACTGTTGAAAATCCTAAATCTAAAAATGTTCATCTTTATCTAGAGCATAGTAGCTAACCTGTCTTCCAACTGATTAGCTTCTTGAAAACATGACTGATGTTAGATGCATTTCCTTAATTAACTGATGTATTTCCTCCATTAATTCAATTATTTGCCATGGAATCTTCCATTCTCTCATTTCCATATTCCTCAGACTAAGGGAGTTTACTCTATTATAATGTTACTAATATTTCCAGACTTAGATTCCCTTATTACTTTGAGAATCACCATTGTTTCTGCCTATATGTTAGTAGCAACTCCTATAGGCTCAGCCTCAACATAGATTAAATCTCGTTCACTATTTCTGATGCAAAATTCATAAGAACTCTCTCTAAGATTACCTCTACTAGCTCCATCTTTGTTATATTTGAACCATCTTGTTGGTTGAAAAATCCACTTCACTCAATGATAATGTAACATTGGTTTGTAGCTTTGTAAAACTCCAATCATTCCCTTATAATAATTTGGGACATTTAACCAGCGAAATTTTAATTGTGAGAACTAATATATAGTTTGTAGACTTTGGTAACAAAGTCTGTCATAACTATAAACCTTTCCATGTCTTCTTGCATTTCTTTTTTTCCATAATTCCCACATAATAATAGGAGGGATGATAGAAAATACCACTTTTAGCTTGACTGGAACAACAACATCCCACCATCTTATGATTAATAGTTATAGATGTGTGTTCTCCACTGTTGTACCTTCACAAGAAGAAAACTGCTTCCATAGCCTTTCAGCTATGTGAGCTGTTAGAAAAAAGATGGGGCATAGTCTCCTATTTGTATTCATCACAACAGTAATATCTGGATGCCAAGCTAATTCTTATTCTCTAGAGATTATCTTTAGTAGCTATCCTCCTCTTCCATAACCTCCAATGAAAGAAATTAATTTTGAAATGCAGACATTTTATCCAAATATTTCTTTTTCAATGCTGTACCTCTCTCTTTGCTCTCATAATATTGTAAGCTAACTTAACAGAAAATCTACCACTCACTTCTACCATCCACCATGATGTATTATTTGCCTTAGTCACTAGACTAGGACTGATATTTTCAATAATGTAAATAACTATTTCCTCAGATAGTGTACCAGTCAGCTTCCATAATAAACTCTTTGACCTCCATCTCCTTCTCCCTTGCAAATTCTATTTCCAGGAAATATAATGCCCCTATCTTAGTCCAGTTATCAAACCAAAACTGAAATTTCCTGATTTTATTTGCCACCAAATTTCATGTTCTACTTCCTCTTAAACTTATCATCTTCTTCCCTACTTGTGATGCCCTTGTTCCTATGGCTACTGTAGGATATAATTTCTTACAATATTTGTCCCATCTAAATGAGCTCCATAAAGCTGATGATGACATTCTAAAATTTCACCATAATTTTGCAAAGACTGCTTTTGAGATATCATGTAGTGATCTGAAACCAATTCCACCTTCATTTTTAGGATAACATAAGTCTTCCTAACTAACCCAATTCTTTCCTCTATCACCACCTACTTTACTCTAGAAAAATCTTACAAAAATTTTGTGAAGTTGATCAATAACTTTTTTGAAGGATTCATAGCCTATAGAGGTATACAAGCATTGATTGTAAGACATGATTGTTCAAAATAAATCTCCCCATATGAAAAAACTTGTTTTGCAAGGACATTATCTTTCTGGTAATGTAACAACCTAGGTCTGCACTCCAGACGCCACACGGTGTTCATAATTCCAAAGGACCACAAGCTAACCCATGACTGGTACCTACTGCAATCACTGCATAATAAATCTGAAATAATACGAAAATATAGACTGAATCTACCATAAGGTTCAAAATCTGAAATAATGATAAAGAATATTAGCTGTAATAATAATAATCTACAAAACAAAATATTTTGTCCTAAAATCTAGACTAAAAATCCTCTATTTGATCTGTCTGAAGGTGGAGTTGATGGGACATTTCCCCAACTAACTCTGAATACTGAAATACTTGTAAACAATAAAAAATAAGCATATCCTCGATGGATGAGGACTCACTACTATAATCTAATATTGCTGGCTGAATCTGGCTAAGTGCGGTCAGGAACCTGAGTGTCCGAACCTATGATATAAGACATCATAGCGCAAAAGAAAACATGCGTCAGTATGTGGAATGTAATGGTATGCTAGATGAGGTAAGGCTGAATGCAGGGGTTCATATGCATGAACAGTAACGACCTGAATGATACAAAATAACTGAATATGAGAGTACATAGATAACTGAAACAACCATAAATACTGAGTATGCAAATGTAATATTATGCGTATACGTGTAAACTATATCTGATCTTTTTTTGAAGATAAATATTGAGTTATGATAACTGAGCAACTGATATATGACGTTACTGATAACTGAATTATTGATAACTGCGTGACTGTGTCTGACAGTCCTGATTCTGTAGAACTAAACAAAGTTCTATACTTAGACTGAAACTAAAACTGTGGGAGGTAATAATATAACCAATATTCCTTTCTCTAAACTGATTGGGGTACAACCTGTAGCCCCATCTGGAAGGGTGTCAATTTTGTGCCCCGAGTAAAGATAAGCTGAAGAGTTACCATCAATCTGGGAGATGCTTTGAATGAGAATAGTGGTACCCTCAATATGGAAGGTAAGACACCTCATCAACCCTCAATATGTAAGGTTGATGTCTCAATCTACGCTTGCTACATAGTTCTGGAACATAAGGACTGCTTCTAAGGATCACACCCTCTGGAAGGTGAGTCCCCATCCTTGAGTTCACTCGATGCTAAATCCTACTCCCAACTGAAATAGACACTGAATGAATTTCTAAACCGTACTAGGCTAGACTAAACTATTACTGATCGTATTAACTGACTGAACTGGACTGAATTCACTGAGTTCTGGAGTCTGACTGAATACACTGAGTTTTGTACTGACTGAATACTACTAATCGTGATACTTATGAGACTATTCTATAACTACTGTACCTCTAGGTCAACAACTAGATTTGGGGGTATTGAATACCCCCAGGACTCGATAACATAAAAAGTGAAGCATAGCATGACCTTAAAAGCATAATAGTACTTTCTTACTAACGATTGCATTTATGTAGATAGTTTATGAAATACTTGATATGGATGAACTTCTGCATGAATGGAATCACATAATAGCATGTCATGTTTTCACTAGTCAGTTCACCTAAGCATTCTAGTAAACACTTGGGGAGCAAGGTTGTTTCATACAACAATAAACAAGTAATTATATCATGGCTACTACATTCAACTTGTAGTTCAAGAGTTTAACATGAAGATCACATAATTCAATCCACAATTTTCTAGTTTTCATGAAACATGTAATAAATCATGGAATTAAAACCCAAACATCAATTTATACATGAACACAATTCAATTCTAACATGTAAGTCATGAAATGATGAACTTGTAATTTAAAAATAATAATCTTAGACTCTATGGTTGAAAGGAACCCATAGATGAACACCTAACAAACCTTGGTAATTAAATTCGTGAAGATTGATGATTTGTTCTTGAGGCTTGAATTTGAAATTGAAATCCTCTAGGGTTTTTTTTCTTGAGAAACTTTGAGAAAGAATGAGGGATTTTGCCTTTAGAGAGGCTTAATCTCGTGTTTTGGGGGATGATATAAGGTGGAAAAAGACCCATTAACCCCTCTAGATGCAGAATTAAAAGAGCAGAAATCATGCCCAGTGACGTACAGACTGACGCGCCGCATCGATGCCATCAACGCGATGACCATTATGTCAGGCCAAGTTCGCCTTTATTCACTGGAATCTATACCCCGAGGCTGGGAAAAATATTTGTCAACACGATGGACGACACGGCGAATCGAGATTGCATTGACCCACTATTTTGGTCATCCAAACTTGATTCAAATGATGTCCAAAAAATCCAAAAAACACCCGAAGTGACCTATGGACATACCTGATCAGGATTCCATCCAAGGATTGTCATTTTAGGGCCATATGGATCATGGAATAAGATCACCAACTTATGAATCCTAAATATAATTCTAAGTGTAAACACTCAGCTTAAATTTCTTAGTCTGGGATCTTTTTTCATGCTCTAAAGATCTAAGTTAAGCTTAGAATTTTTTTGCAGGATCTTACAATATCTACCCCTTGGAAACATTCATCCTCGAATAAGACTGACTCAGCTGAGAATACTAATAGATGGAATTTACATATTGGACATGCATTACTAAAACATGATTTTATGATTGAAACTACTGATATACTGAGTTTTCACACTGAACATGCATAACTGAAGCATGACTGAATTTCTGAAGGCATAACACATGACTAAGCTATTTCATAAAAGGTATGCATAATATAAGAATGCTATGTAACTGAACCGTTACAGAGTTGCAAAGCTAATTTGAGCATGGAACTGAGTAAATTCAAGAAAAAATTATTACCTTGAGCTGAGTATGAGTTTGCAGAGAAGAGGTAAGGATACTTGGTTTGCATAGCTGCTTTAGCTTCCCAAGTATCTCCCTCCACGGATTGATTCCGCCAAAGAACTTTGACTAGATGAACTTCTTTGTTCCTCAGTCTACGAACTTGATAATCAAGAATTTTGATTGGAATCTCTTCATAAGAGAGGCTGTTCTGAACATCTATACCCTCTATAGTGACTACAATATCTGGGAACCCTATGCATTTCCTTAGCAAGGAGACATGAAACACTGGATGCACTGAAGCTAAATATAAAGGTAACTCAAACTCGTAAGATACCTTTTTAAAACGGCTGAGAATTTGGTAAGGACCGACATATCGGGGATTGAGTTTCCCCTTTTTTCCAAACCACTTCTCTCCTTTCATAGGAGATATTTTCAAATATACATAATCACTAATATCAAACTTGAGATCCTTTCTTCTTATATCTGCATACAATTTCTGTCAACTCTGAGCTGCCTTAAGCCTTTCCCTGATCAACTAAACTTTTTCTAAGGTATCAAATACCAAGTCAGGCCCTACTACTACGGCCTCACCCACTTCAAACAAACCAATGAGAGATCTACATCTCCTCCCATAGAGTGCCTCAAATGGGGCCATCTGAATGCCACAAAGATAACTGTTATTATATGCAAACTCAATCAAGGGGAAATGGTAAACCCAAATACCCTTAGATTCAATGGCACACGCTCTTAACATATCTTCCAAAGTCTGAATGGTCCTTTCTGCATAACCATCTGTCTAAGGGTGAAAGGATGTACTGAGGTGAACTTGGGTACCAAGACCCTTTTGGAAGGCTTTCCAGAAGTAAAAGGTGAACTGGGTACCCCTATCTAAAATAATGGACAACGGAACTCCGTCCAATCTGACAAACTCTTTAACATAGATCTTAGCATAATCCTCTATTGAATAAGAGGTATGAACTGGTAAAAAGTAAGCTGATTTTGTAATACTATCCATAATGACCCAAATTGAATCATGCTGACGATGAGTATGGGGCAAACCCATCACAAAATCCATGTTCACCTCCTCCCACTTCCAAGTGGGAATACTGAACTCCTGCATAGCTATACTAAGCTTGTGATGTCCGATCTTAACCTGTTGACATGTCGATCACTTAGCTACAAGCTCTGTAATGTCTCTCTTTATCCCACTCCACCAATAAAGTCGAGGTACATCTTGGTGGCCCCTAGGTGAATAGAGTAGCACACACCATGCGCTTCTCCAACAATCCACTGTCTCATGCCATCCACACATGGCACACATTGTCTACCGTGGTAGCATAACACAACATATCCCCTTTGGGTGAAAACGTCCACTTTCTAATCTCTGACTGCCCCATTTAGTTTAACTAAACAGGGATATCTATCCTTCTTTTCTTTCACTTTAGAAACCAGAGATGATTTTGAACTATTCTACACCCATACGCTACCCTCTTGTGAATCGACTAAGTGAAAACCTAGTCGGACAAACTGATGAACTTTTTGAACTAACTTCTTTTTATCATCCTCCACGTGAGCAACACTACCCATAGACATCCTACCGAGATCATCAACCACTACATTGTCCTTGCCTGGATGATACATGATACTCATGTCATAGTCTTTCAACAACTCTAACCACCTCCTATGATGAAAGTTCAGGTCTTTCTAAGAAAACACATAATGAAGGATTTTTTGGTCTGTGGACACATCAACATGCACTCCATTCAAATAGTGCCTCCAAATCTTTAAGGCAAACACCACACTGCTAACTCAAGATCATGAGTGGGGTAGTTCTTTTCATGGGGATTAAGCTGTCTAGAGGCATAGTCTATGACCTTACCTCTTTGCATCAAAACACACCCTAAACCAAATCTGGAAGCATCACAATATACCACAGACCCGTCTGAACTATTTTGTAAAGTCAAAACTGGGGCTGTAATGAGTCGAGTCTTTAGCTCCTAAAAACTTTTTTCACATGAATCTGATCACTGGAACTTGAATTTCTTCTGAGTCAATCTGGACATGGGGGATGCAATAGACGAAAACCCTTCAACGAATCGTCAGTAATAGCCAGCCAAACCCAAGAAACTACTTATATCTGATAGAGAGATGGGTCTGGGACAGTTCCTCGTTGCTTTGATCTTTTGAGAGTCAACTATAATGGAATCACCAGAAATGATATGACCAAGGAAGGCTACTGATCTTAGCCAAAATTTACACTTACTGAATATGGAGAATAACTTATGGGCTTTGAGAGTTTGTAATACTATTCTAAGATGGTCTGCATGATCACTTTCACTGTGGGAGTAGACAAGAATGTCATCAATGAAGACTATGATGAACATGTCCAATTATTGCTTGAATATGCGGTTCATCAAGTCCATGAAAACTGCTGGATCATTGGTAAGACCAAATGACATGACTAAGAATTCGAAGTGACCATTATGAGATTTTAAAGCTATCTTTAAAATGTCACATTCTCTGACTCTAAGATGATGATAGCTTGATCTAAGATCTATTTTAGAAAAACTAACTGGTACGCTAAAGTTCATCAAACAAGTCATCAAATTTGGGAAGTGGAACTGAAGAATAGCATGAATGAATCCAATCTATACCGAGAATGACGTCAAAATATGTTATCTCTAATTCTACTAAGTCTGCTAAACTAACTTTCTGATATACCATAATCGGACACTTTCGGTATAGCTGTCGGGCTATGATAGATTTACCCACTGGGGTATTGATTGAGAAGGGCTCTCCTAGGATTTTGGCACTGACTCCAAAGTCAACAATTAAATAGGGAGTTACAAAGGACAAAAAAGCTCCTGGATCTAGCAAAGCATAAACATGTAAATGATAAACTTGTAATGTACTAGTGACCACATCAGGAGAACTTTCCTGATCCAATTGGGACTGAAGTGCATAGAGTCTGTTTAGGCGTTAACCACTAGTGGCACTGGAAGCGTCACCCTGCTGATTCAGACGATCGGACTGAGGTGAAGGACTATTATACTAACCCTGAAAATCTGACTGAGGACAATCTTTGATCCTATGGCCTAACTTTCCATATCCAAAACTCACACCGCTATCAACTCTGTAGATACCCTGATGGTTTCTGCCACATCTCTGGCAAAGAGGGTTTGTTCGGGCACTGCTTATACTACCCTAAGGTTTAGGTCCTGTTGCCCTGTCTTTATTGCCATCTCTGAATTTTGGGACTGGAGCACTAGATGAGGACAAATATGGAACTGATGATTTTGGGAGGAACTGAGAATGATTTTCACCCTCTAACTTTGGCTTAAAATCATGCCAGTGATGCGCAGACCGACACACCGCATCGATGTCATCAACGCGATGACCATCGCGCCGCATCAAGTTCGCCTTTGTTCACTGGAATCAGCACCCTGAGTTTGGGAAAACTATTTGTCGATGAGATGGACGATGTGGTGCATCGAGATCGCGTTGACCTACTTTTGGGTCATCCAAACTTGACTCAAACGTGGTCCGAACAATCCAAAAATCACCCGATGTGACCTATGGATGTACCTAATCATTATTCAATCCAAGGATCAACATTTTAAGGTCATATGGGTTAGGAAATAAGATTTCCAACTTATGAAGCCTAAAAATAATTCTAGGTGTAAACACTCTGCTTAAATTTCTTAGTCTGGGACCTATTTTCATGCTCTAAATAACTAAGTTAAGCTTAAATATTTTTTGTGGGGTCTGACAATATCTCCCCCGTGGGAAAATTCGTCTTTTAATGAGACTGACTTAGCTGAGAATACTAATAGATGGAATTTATATACTGGACATGCACAACTGAAGCATGATTTCATGACTAAAACTACTGATATACTGAGTTTTCACACTGAACATGCATAACTGAAGCATGACTGAATTTTTGAAGGCATGATACAGGAATGAGCTATTTCATGAAGGTATGCATGATATAAGTATGCTATGAAATTGAACCGTTACAGAGTTGTAAAGGTAATCTGAGCATGGAACTGGGTATATTCAAGGAAAAATTGTTACCTTGAGCTGAGTATGAGTTTACAGAGAAGAGGTGAGGATACTTGGTCTGCATATCTACTTCAGCTTCCCAAGTAGCTCCCTTCATGGACTGATTTCGTCAAAGAACTTTGACTAGAGGAACTTCTTTGTTCCTCATTCTGCTACCCTAATGATCAAGAATTTCAACTGGGATCTCTTCATAAGAGAGACTGTTCTAAACATCTATACTCTCTATAGGGACTACAATATCTGGGGTACCCTATGAATTTATTTATCAAGGAGACATGAAACACTGGATGCACTAAATCTAAACCTGAAAGTAACTCAAGCTCGTATGCTACATTTTCAAAACGGCTGAGAATTTGGTAAGGACTGATATATCGGGGACTGAGTTTCCCTTTTTTTCCAAACCACTTCACTCCTTTCATAGGAGAGATTTTCAAATATACATAATCACTAATCTCAAACTCGAGATCCTTTTTTCGCATATCTACATACGATTTCTGTCAGCTCTGTGCTGCCTTAAGCCTTTCACTGATCAACTGAACTTTTTCTAAGGTATCTAATACCAAGTCAGGCCCTACCACTATGGACTCACCCACTTTAAACCAACCAATAGGAGATCTATATCTCCTCCCATAGAGTGCCTCAAATGGGGCCATCTGAATGCCGAAAAGATAGCTGTTATTATATGCGAACTCAATCAAGGGAAAATGGTTATCCCAAATACTCTTAAATTCAATGGCACACGCTTTTAATATATCTTCCAAAGTCTGAATGGACCTTTATGCATCACTATCTGTCTGAGGGTGGAAGGCTGTACTGAGGTGAACTTGGGTACCTAGACCCTTTTGGAAGGCTTTCCAGAAGTAAGAGGTGAACTGCCTACCTCTATCTGAAATAATGTATAATAGAACTTCGTGCAATCTAATCAAATCTTGGACATAGAGCTTGGAATAATCCTCTGCTGAATAAGAGGTATGAACTGGTAAGAAGTGAGCTGATTTGGGCATACTGTCCATAATGACCTAAATTGAATCATGCTGACGATGAGTACGGGGCAAACCCATCATAAAATCCATGTTCACCTCCTCTCACTTCCAAGTGGGAATACTGAACTCTTGCATAGCTCCACTAGGCTTCTAATGGTCGATCTTAACCTGCTGACATATTGGACACTTAGATACAAACTCTATAATGTCTCTCTTCATCTCACTACACCAATAGACTTCCCGCAAGTTGCGGTACATCTTGGTTACCCCTGGGTGAATCGAGTAGCACACACCATATGCTTCTGTAAGAATCCACTGTCTCACGGCATCCACACATAGCACACATAGTCTACCCTAGTATCATAACACACCATCTCCCTCTTGGGAGAAAACCTCTACTTTCTAATCTCTGACTGCCATTTTTAGTTTAACTAAACTGGGATCTTTGCCCTACTTTTCTTTCACTTCAGAAACCAGAGATTATTCCAAACTATTCTTCACCCATACGCTACCATCTACTGAATCGACTAAGCGAAAACCTAGTCGGGAAAGCTGATGAACTTTCTGAACTAACTTCTTCTTATCATTCTCCACGTGAGCAACACTACCCATAAACATCCTACCGAGAGTATCATCCACTATATTTGCCCTGCTTAGATGATACATGACACTCATGTCATAGTCTTTCAATAACTCTAACAACCTCCTCTGACGAAGGTTCAGGTCTTTCTGAGAAAATACATACTGAAGGCTTTTATGGTCTGTGAACACATCAATACACACCCTATACAAATAGTGCCTCCAAATCTTTAAGGAAAACACCATGACTGATAACTCAAGATCATGAGTGGGGTAGTTCTTTTTATTAGTGTAATACACAGAACTTTCTTTAAGTCAAATCTAGTCTCCAGAAGAGTTAGTGATGACTTCCTAAATTATTACTTTTTAAATCAGATAGAATTTCAACAATTTTCACTTTTCATCATATTGGAAATTGAATTATCTTTCCAACGATACTAATTTCGTCCAAATCAGGTATCAGAGTAAAATGTTTTGGACATTTTACAGAGAACTGTTGGAACTGCCCAGAAGCGATGGTCAGGACGACGGACCGTTGAGCTAGCGATGGACCATTGAGCTAGCGACGGACCATCACCAAAGCCAACCTGGCTAAGGCAGTGAACTAATATTTTGGCCAAGTGCGATGGTCAGGATCGACTGACCGTCGAGCTAGCGATAGATCATCACGTAAACTATCGAAGCCGAGGCAGAAAGTTCAAGTTTTGGACAAGTACAACGGGATGGACCGACGGAACATCGAGCCAGCGATAGACCATCGCTTAAACCATCGGTACTTCTGATCAATGATTTTAAGTCATTTTTAAATGGGTATTTGGGTTTTTTTCCACCTGTTTTAACCCCTAATTATACCAGACTAGGGCTCATAACTTTATTATTCATCTATAATACTAAATTAGGGTTTCTCTCAAAGATCAATCCCCAAGAATAAAAAACCCTAGGTGTTTAATTCCAAGTCAAGAATTCAAGCTTTCCTCCACCAATCTTCAAGAAATCATCCACCCAGGTATGTCAAGTGTTGATTCATGGGTTCCTTTCACCCATGAAGCTCAAGAAACCCTATTTGAAATATAAACTTTGGATTCCATGGTATGAATTGAATTATATCCATGTTTATGTTATTGTTTGATTTCCAAGTTAAAGTCTTTAATGACTATCATGAAAATATGTTAGCATGTGGTTGAAGTTCTTGCATTGGAAGTGTAAAATGTTGCCATGATGTATTATTTCAATATTCATGCCTAAGCCTAAAGATATGAATGAAAGGTGTTTGATAAAATGCCTAAGAGAATAGGAATTATGTCTTATGACCCATTTGTGACCAAAATTGATGAATCCATGTTTCTCCCTTATGTTCGATATGACTCCCATGTTATTGTTATGATTTGTAATGAATTGGCGTAATGCTCATGAGAATAGGATTATGAAATTATGATATGTTTACATGCTTTCCTATTCATGTGTAAGCTTATAGCATGCGAATACTTCATGAAAATCCCCAATGATTGTACTATGAATTGTTGTCTATGGTCATGTGTCAAGAAGTGTCATGTTTTGTCAGTTTCATGTGGGGGTACTTGTACCTGAAAATTTAGCTGTGTGCCTAGATCTAGTGTTAGTTTTCAAGATACTTTCAGTCAAGCCATGCTCAGTAGAATTCAGTTAGACTCATGACTCAGGAAAACTCAGAAATCCTAGTAATCACAGAAATCTAAGTAATCTCAGTAGTATTTCGTCAGTCAACGGAACTCACTGAATCTAGTCCTATTTAGTTAAGTTAATCATGTATCAGTGTCTATTCAGATGGAAGTAGGAATTAGCATCGAGTGAACCCAAGGATGAGGGCACACACTGATAGTTAAGTGTGTGATTTTTTGAAGCAATCCTTGCGTTCCAGAACTATGTAGCCAGCATAGGTGGAGACATCAACACTGATAGATGAGGTCTAACGAGATAGATTAACACTGTCAGATGAGGGACACTGTCAGATGAGGGTCACCTATAGCTTATCCTTACCAGTGGCACGATATTGACACCCTTCTAATTAGGGTTACATATTCGACGCCAACTAAGCTATAATAGCTTATTTGGGGTATGTCAGTTAGATGACTACTTCCCATAGTTACAATCTCAGTCTCAGTCTTAGTACGAGAAGTCAGATAGTTCTACAGAATTCAAGGCTATCAGATACAGTACCCAGTTCAGCACAGAACTCAGCTAGTTCCATCAGAAACTGGCCAGTCAAACACAGTCATTCAGATAATAGTATATCAGTCATATAAAACTTATGTTATCAGTATTAAGATTCAGTGATGTCATGATCTCAGTCATAGTTTATGTATTCATGCATGTATTCTCACATTCATGTTATTCAGTCAGTTAGTATTGTTCATGTATATAAACCCCTTGCATTCAGCCTACCTCACTTGCATACCAGTACATTCAATCGTACTGACGCATTTGCTCTTTGGTTTATTATACCATAGGTTCAGAAGCATGAGCTCCAGAGCATCCTTAGTAGATTAGACGTTCAGTAGCCTGACTAGGAGTGAGTCCTCATCTTTTGAGGATAGCATGATTATTTTATTAATTTATTATTTCAGTTGTTCAGAGTTAGTCGGGGACATATCCCATCAACTCCACAGTTTTTAGAGAGTTTAGAGGCTTCCAGACTCTAGTATGTTCAGACAGTTATTTTTATTTTGATTTGGTATTGATATACCGTATTTCCAGATGTTATGTTTTATCAGATATTTGAACCTTGTGTCCTTTCATCCTTTTCTGCATTTATACAAGTTATTATGCAGTGCCCAATTATAGATATCAGTCATGGGTTAGCTTGTGGTCCTTTGGGGTCATGAGCACCGTGTAGCATTCTGTGTACCAGATTTAGGGCGTTACGCACTTGGTATCAGAGCCTAAGGTTCAATAGAGTCCTAGGAAGTATGAAAGCCATATCTAGTAGAGTCATATGCATGGGTGTGTTGCGCGCCACATTTATGTACAGGATGCTATAAGATGTTTTAGGAACAGTTTCGCATCTTTTATTATTCACGTCGTGTCTATGAGCATGAGCTCAAATTTAACCCTCGGTATAATCCGTTTCTCATTTTCATTTACAGAATATGCCTCCCAAATGAAGAAATCAGCCTGTCCAAGCAGACCCCTTGGACTAACATATTTCTCAAGCAGAGTTTAGAGCTGCATTCACCACTCTTGCTAATTCTATTGCTTCCCAGAATAAACGACCAGTTGTCGTTTCGGCCAGCTGTCATTCTGGCCATCCTTGTGGCCTATTCAGCTGTAGCCAAGATTTGGGACTTCACCTGAATGGATCCTCTATCCTTTTTTTGGGTTTAAGTCAGATAGGGATCCTCAGGAATTTCTTGATCAGGTTTAGAAGGTTATCAATATCATGGGGGTGGTAGCTGTTGAGAGTGCTGAGGTAGATCCATATAAGTTGCTGTCACGGCCCAAATTGGGGCCCTAGATGAGATGAGCATCCCAAACCATGAAGGCTTGGAAGCCCTTCTAACTTGTAATCACATACACTGCCCTTATATGAAAAAGATAATGCGGAAATACATAATGAAACGGAATCATGGTCATTAAATCTGAATTCAAATCTTAATGAAAACTGCAATTCAAAACATCTGAGTTATATTTGACCCAGTCTGCAAAATCCCTACTACATGCATAAACCCAACAGTCTGAAAACTAGGACAAGGCCTCCAGTAGGGCAAAAAATAATAATGATAAATGACTAAAGTAATCTAGGCCTTCTGAAATATAGAAAGCTCACCACGGAACTATGCATTTCTGTCTGGAGAAAACCTACTACTTATCGGGACCCCTAGTTTAAGCCTCAAAACCTGGATGAGATTAGGGTCAATACAGATGTACTGGTACACAGAGAAATAAAAAATAATGTGTTTATATATATATCATAAGTTAGAGCAATTCATAAAACATTTTTCATATACAATATGAAAACACATGGGCATATTTTTAAGACTTTGAAACATGTCTTTGAAACCATGACTCACTCTTTGTCTTACTTCTGAGGTAGATGGTACACCCTACAATTTATAATTTTATGGGCTATGTGGAATCCGCTCTTGACTCGACGGCCAAGCCCTCAATCCAAGTTTGCTGCAAATATTGGAGTATCTATAAGGGGACACTAAGGATCACACAGCACGGTGCCAAAATCCACAATAAAATCAACATTCATGGTAGTGCACAAGATCACAGATCAGGGCCCCTAACCATAGTATCAATTTGGGATGACATGAATCAAGGTACAAAAGATCACAAAGCCTGATACCATAATCCCGTGTCGGCAAATAACGGTTTCTAGAATAGAGTCTTTCAACTCGTACCTTCTTCGGGTAACCATCTAACTCTCTTTAAGCCCATTTTTAAACCTTTTCTAAACATACATCTTTTTGAATTCATAACCTGAAAATATGATTTCAAATATATGTTCTATTCTGTTCTGAATTACTATGGCTTTAACTGAGTTGGTGTCGTCACACCAAGACTTGTGTCACAACCCGAACTAGGGCCTGACCGTGACGGACATCCCTAGACCTGATGGCCCAGATGTCAAACTCTATATGGTAGTTATGCAAAACATTCATATAATAAGAGAAGATGAAGAAATACAATTTGATATGGAAACATGGACATTAACTATGAGATTCAAGACATAAGAATGAAAGCTGCAATTCGAAACATCTGACTCAGTCCGTGAAATCTCTACTATATCTCAAAACTGTTCTAAAAACTGGGACAAGGCCCCCAGTATACCAAAACAACGAAATAACACAATCTTAAATAAGACGCCTTTTGGAACAAAGAAGGCTCATCACTGCACAAATCACTTCTCTCTGGAATACTCTACTGATTAGCCAAACCCTTGGACTGAGCCTCTGAACCTGGGCGGTAGTGGGTTAATACAGATGTACTAGTATGCATAGCAAATCCAAAATAATAATTTTTATTCAACATATATTAGAGCGATTTAAAACAGTTCATAAACATATCATATAGTAAGAAATCTCATGGACATTTTCGAAAGACTTTGTAAAATCATCTGAACTCTATGACACTCTTTGTTTTACTTCTGTGCTAGGTGGTATACCCTACAACTCTGAAATTCCATGGGTTATATGGAATCCTCCATTGACTCGGCGGGGAATCCTCCAACCTAAGTGTGCCACAAGGGTTGGAGTCTCTGACTCTGCTATGCCACACGACCGTCGCCAGCGTAAAAATAATATACCTGGATCGGCAAATCATGATTTTAGTCTAAGAGTTACTTGAATGCTATCCCTCTTCAGGTAACCACGTAACTCTCTTTATGCCCATTTTTAACTCTTTAAGACATGCATTCTCTGAAAATTTACCCTGAAAACTCTAACTCTGTTATGTCATACATTTATATGGTATCGTCATACCATTGACTTGCAAGTCACATCTCTGGGCCATTTTTAGCATATAACAATCTCTATTTCAAAACGTAAATCTGGGACCACCATATCAATAAGTCATTTCAAGAAACTCTTTCTTAAAGCTCATGTAACCGTATGCAAGAACCTCTCTTTTTCAACATTCAAATACACAAGGTGGTCATGTCAAGAATGTCAATCATATGAAATTCTTTCTTTTTAAAACAAGAAGGAAATCATACCGAGAAACTCCCTCTCATCATCATCAAAATCATGTTAAATACTTAAACATTGAAAAGATTCCTTTCAAAACATTAAACAAGCATCTTAAATCATTCCCAACAAGTTTATGAACTCTAAATCATCAAAGAGAGGGATTTTAATAATAATGCTCTCTATCAAATCTTCAACATCATACATATTCATATAGGTTTAAATAAATTTAAGGGGATAAGGCCAAAAGGCCACAACAACAATATCATTAAACATGCATAAAGCATAATAAAATCATGGATCTCAAAACCCCTTTAACAAATTCATGCTTGATGATTTTTAAATCATAATTGGGTGTTTTCAACAAGCCAATGTAGTTTTAGGATAAACTCCACGTACCTCAATTTAGAAATTTGGTGGAATATTCTTGAAGCCTATGGTTTGGAGATTCCAAATCTTCAATCAGTTTTGAAAACCCATGATTGAATCTTGAGTTATTTGGGGTTTTAGTTTGAAACCCTAGAGAGTGTTCTTATGAATTTTTGAAGAAAATATGAATAATGAGGTCACTTGGGAGAAAAATCCCATGTTTAAGCTGACAAGGGGTGGAAATTACCCAATATACCCTTAATGAGATGGAATATAAATATAACAAGGAGCCCAATTTTATGGACCACCGCGACGTGCCACTATCGCGGTGGCTCACTGGAAATTAATGAATGGGATTTTTAGTGTCACCGCGACACGGAGCCATCGTGTTGTCCCACTGGTTGGGACCTGGAACTTCAGCGCCACATTCCACAATCACGCTAGGATACTAGAAGTTGACAATTGTTAAATAGACCCCCTCCGTGGCGCGCCAAGTACTAAAATGACGGTGTTTTACGACTAGGACTTAAATTAGCCATAATATCTTGCCTGGATATTGGATTTGGGCGAATCTTATATCGACGGAAAGCTCATTCAATTTCCCACACTACATAATTGATTAACATAGAAAATTTTCATAGGATTTATGAATTTTGGATCATCTACGCATAGAAATGATGGTTTTCATTCCAGCCTGAAATGCAGGGTGTTACATTATCTCCCCATTGGGATCACTCGTCCCCAAATAATGGGTAGGAACGTTGAAGCTTTAAGGTATGGAATATTGAGGACCTAATGTGTCTTCTAAGAAAGGACATAACTGGTCTGAAACATTTAAACTTCTATCATGAAACTGAATTCTAAGATCACTTGCCCTTACTTGTTTTAAGGTGCTGATTCATGCTGAGAGTTTAGTATTTCCCCCGAAGTGTTTATGCTTAAATCACATAAATTGGATTTGGAAGTGATAACTTAGGTAAGTACGAATCACGAGGCAACGAAATTTAGATCGTACAAAGGTATTACATTGTCTGAGCTAAAATAGCTTGAAAAATTTGAGATTATGTGCCGAACTCTTATGAACTGAGTCATGGCTAAATAACTGAATCTAAAATATGATGCTTGGACTAAACTGACTTTGCAACTTACACGGATGGAATAGATTATCTTTTGGGATGGTCATACACATTGGACTTCAGATAGTAGGACTGGGTGAAAAGGTTGAAAACCACAGTAACTCGCCTGCCTGACTGTTAAACTGAATTATACTGGACACTTATACTTAACTGGTGTATCTCTTCAACACTCTTCCTAAAGAAGTTCTAGTAGCATTCAGGAGGAAAGAATCTCTGACATGATTTACACAAGACATCCAACTAAGGAATCATAACAATGACACTACTCGATAGCATGGAATTTAAACATATAACTTGTAAACTAGGATAGAATTACCAAACCTTAGGCATTGCAACTTTTTACTTTCAAGATTAGCCACATTTCTAAAATAGTCTCTCAACTATACCTTCCCCTTAAACACCATGCTCATTTATTCCACTTATTTTTCTCACATAGCCACTGATATTTCCATCTACTAATGTCTAAACTGAACTAAATCCCCTCATCATCTTCAAGCCTAACTCAAAATCACAAGACTCACCACATAATACTGTAGTACTAGTCTGAGTCAAGAATTTAGCACACACTGCATTTCACAATTACTCATCTCCTGCATAATTCTTATTGTCACTCCAGCAATCACCTTTAACTTCGTATTAGACATTCACAAACACTCAAGGCATCCATCCATATGCATACAAACATGACATTCAAGCCTATCTTCATACCTATATATGCACTTCTAAACAACCACTCATAAAGCATATTTCTCATATTCTCTAATACTTCTATCCATAACAACTTCCTGATACTATTCAGATGATGCACATAAATATCCTCAGCTAACCAAGCCATACACGAAACTTCACTTCAAAATTCTTTCAACTTATAGACTTACATAAAACAAGAGCACAAAATTTTTTCCCAAATATAAATAAAACTTGAACTAACCTTACACGTATCAAAGACTCGTCTTCAATCTTACTCCACAATTACCGCCTTAACTCAAATTAGCATACAACCATCTTTCATCAACAAAAAATGTTTACTCTTTCCCATATAAACAACCGTTCATCATCACTATCTCTACCTAAGGAAAAATGTCACTGCAAATTGCAATATCGGGATCTGGAACATAAGGGGAGTACTAAGCATAACTTGATACCCTATTGAGGCGCGAGGAATAGAGAACTCACGGCATGGACTCATTAAAGAGATCTAATCTGAGGACGTACCTGATATAAATCTGAATTTTCACTGATCGTTAAGAATATCACATGTGCACAAGAGTCATGAACTGAATGATCTGAATTTTTTTGGAATTCATAAATTACGAAAAGTGATTCTGACTGCTGAATAAACTGGGAATTCATCATACTAGGAACTAGATGAGTACATGATTCCTTATCATATGCATGAACACAGACAATGATCATGAAGCTGAACATAAAGCATGAGTTTGTATCAGAATAACTGAAGTAAACTGCTGAAATAAGAATAGATTGAGCATCTCTCTTTCTCACGAACAATTCCACAACATACTGGCACATCTATTAGCATCTGAAAACTAGACTTGGTTACTCATTCTATCATCTCCCCCTTAAATTTAAGCCATTACTCTATGTCTGTGAGCCACTATATACACTCTGGTATAAACTGAAATCACTTTACTCTAGAGTTGAGGATATAACAATACACTTAAAACTAAACTTACCCTATAAGACGGTATCTTCATGTATAACAACCAATGCTAGTACCTCGTTCTAAGATTCAACCCTTAGGTTTATATATCCCCAAAAGTCATCATATAACATCTTAAACTTTCACCAACTCAGATTCTTCTAACACTAATCATGAATATCTCCAAACCTTTGACGAACCATACCACTTCTGTCATAGTCTACCAGCATCACGACTCCAAACTTATATCTCTCTACTATGAGAATCAAGAGCATATCAAAAGGCTTAACATTATCTATCAAAACTCCTTAACTTGGCTATTTAGAACACCATAAACCATCTAACTAGTCTTTCTCCACCTAGCAACTCAATGGTACCACTAGCCACACACAACATGTAATAGCCTTAGAAAAATACCGCAACCTCATATCACCTTGGCATACTTCTACTTCATACATAGAACATCATACTTCATTACGAATCAAATAAACTTAAGTTCTTGCATGCACTGTTCAAGCCTATTAGATCTCTTCCATAAAACTAGTATCATTAACTAAGAAATAATCACATCCACCTTTATGGCCATCAACTGTTCAAACTTAATGTCTAGGGATAAACATAATTTACAACCCAACCTTACACACAATTCTCACTTGGAAACTATGAAATAAAACATCAAGAAACAATAGTACACTAGAACTCCATAGCCACAATAATCGATCATGACCTTTCGATTTTCCTTGTTATAATTCATTAACACGCACTATTTAAACACATCAAGCCTATAGTCTAGCATCAATCATCTACCACTAATGAAGAATGCAACATAATATACTAGTCCATCAAATTGGTATATTCTACCCAAATATCTCATTTTATTTAGATACAACCCATAACCAAAACACCTTTATGACATCACTGCTATGCCTCAAAATCTACTACATACCTTCTCACATCACATTTACTTACCCAAGCGTACATTTAGGCTATTTTCAAATTTCACAAATAACCTTGTGTCTATAATTCATAACTTACTGGCTAATCTAGCCATTTCATACTTCGAGCAAACAATAACTCACTTTAGCGAATAACTCCTTCTCTACCTTCTACTAAAATAACACACAAGGACGTATCACTTTAATAACAACTCAATCTCATGCAAAAAGATTTGGCTATACATACATTCAATAAATCTCCCTTACCACTTTTTTTGCCATTACGCCTCTAAACCCCCAGTTCCAACCAACACATGAATTGACAAGATGTACAACAAGTTGCTGGTGAATCAAAATAGGCCTCACACGGCTTCACTAGACTTTGAGTTTCATGAATCCAATGATAACAAGGTTACAAGAGATAGAAACTTGACACATAATAATCAATGATCTAAGAGTACATATCTTACTCTGTGTGAATAAAAAATATGAGTCAAATACTTTCTCCACAGACTACCATACAATCCACACATGCTACTAGCTACCACATTAGTTTATCACTAAAAAGGGGCAAATCATCCTCAAACATCAGTTATTCAACTAAACACATTTATCTATATAAAAGTCATCCTCACTCTGATTTCTAACCTTGTGACTTCGTATCACCAATTTATTGATCTAATCTCACTACCAACAGGTCATGATGTTGACACTTTAACTTATACTACTATCAGGTGGAAATATAGTTCCAACATTCTGCTAAACCTTATTCCCTCTTTAAGCATGACATTTGCAACATAAATTTTTTGAAAAGAACTGAATACACTTAATACCGCAGGCTCAAAAGAATGATTTCATCAGAATCAAAATTCATACTAGAATTAATACACTCTGAGGCACTAACGTACTCTTAACAAGTCCTTGCCCAATTTCAAAATCATATATGGCTCAATCAGAAAGGGTTATACCATTTAGATTCTTGACTTCTGCACTTGAATCACTTCAATAATGAGACATATCTGAGCATATCAAAATAAGAAAAGAATTGGGATGACTTTACTTCCGTATGGGCGACACCATAGGACAAATTTGAGTATGAAAGAGGAACATTCTGACTTTAATGCACAAACTAGAAGTGTGGTGCGCTACATACCCATAAATAAGACTCTACCTGACGCGATTTCACAGACACCCTGAGACCATGAATCGTGCTCTGATACCAAGTTTGTCATGACCTGAATTAAGGCCTGGCCATGACGGACACCCCGAGCCCTGAAGGCGCGGATGTCCTACTCTATCTGGTAGTCATGCACAATATTCATATAATAAGAGAAGATGCAGAAATACAATGTAATATCAAAACATGGTCATTAACTCTGAGATTTAAGACATAAGAATGAAAGCTATAATTAAAAATAGCTGAATAAGATCTGACTCAGTCTACGAAATCTCTACTACATCTCAAAACTATTCTAAAAACTGGGACAAGGCCTCCAGTAGACCAAAACAATGGAATAACATAATCAGAAATAATAAGCCTTTTGGAACAAAGAAGGCTCACCACTGCACGAATCACTTCTCTCTGGAATACTCTACTAATTAGCCGGACCCATGGACTGAGCCTCCAAATTTGGGAGGTAGGGGGTCAATACAGATATACTAGTACGTAGAGCAAATCCAAAATAATAATTTATATTCAACATAAATGACAGCTAATTAAAATTTTTCATAAGCATATCATATAGTAAGAAATCTCATGGGCATTTTTGAAAGACTTTGTAAAATCATCTGAACTCTGTGACACTCTTTGTTTTACTTTTGCGCTAGGTGGTATACCCTACAACTCTGAAATTCCATGGGCTATATGGAATCCGCCATTGACTCGGTGGGGAATTCTCTAACCCAAGTGTGCCACAAGGGTTGGAGTCTCTGACTCTGCTACGCCACACAGCCATCGCCAACGTAAAAATAATATACCCGGATCGACAAATCATGGTTTTAGGATAAGAGTTACTTGAATGCTAGCCCTCTTCAGGAAACCACCTAACTCTTTTTATGCCAATTTTTAACTCTTTAAGACATGCATTCGCTGAAAACATACTCTGAAAACTCTAACATTGTTATGGTATATATTTATATGTTATCGTCATACCATTGACATGCAAGTCAAATCTCTGAGCCATTTTTAGCATATAACAATCTCTGTTTCAAAACATAAATATGGCACCACCATATCAATAAATAATTTCAAGAAACTCTTTGTTAAAGCTCATGCAACCATATGCAAGAACCTCTCTTTTTCAACATTCAAATACACAAGGTGGTCACATAAAAAATGCCAATCACATGAAATTCTTTCTTTTTAAAACAAGAACAAAATCATACTAAGAAACTCCCTCTCATCCTAATCAAAATCATGTTAAATACTTAAACATTGAAAAGATCCCCTTCAAAACATTAAACAAGCTTCTTAAATCATTCCCAACAAGTTCATCAACTCTAAATCATCAAAGAGAGGGATTTCAATAATAATGTTATCTATTAAATCTTCAACATCATATATATTCATATAGGTTTAAATCAATTTAATGGGATAAGGCCTAAAGGTCAAAACAACAATATCATTAAACATGCATAAAGCATAAGAAAATCATGGATCTCAAACATGCCAGTAATCGTAAATTCAAAATCGCTTTCTTAAAAATTATGATTTCTAAACCGTTAGCATGAATTAAAGATGGTTTATTTTCCCATGAAATTTTTGGAAAACCCTACGTACCTTAATTCATGACTCATGAATAAACTCGTGCTTTAGGGATGCTATTCAAACAATTGATGGGTTCTTCTTGTGTCCCTCGCAATGGGGATTTTGAATCTAGAAGAATTATTGAAAATCCATGGTGAAATATTAAGATATTTTGATCTTTGGGTTGAAACCCTAAGAAGGGTTCTTGGTGATTTTGAGTGAGAATGACCTTATTTTGATATTTGGGGGATTCAATCCCGTGTTATGGCTGAATATGGGGTGGAAAATACCACTTTTTCCCTTAAAAATGTGAAAACAAGACCTAGAAATTGGGTGCGTGCGACAGAGTGTGCATCACACACTAATCGCGCGATGCTACTATCTTAATCACAAAAATGGCCATAACATTTCACTCGGGTATCGAATTTTGGAAAAATTAGTATCGTTGAAAAGATAATTCAAAGAGATTTCATTTTATATAAAGTAGACCCTCTAATTCATTAAATACAAAGAGTTATGGTCGATTGAAGTTGACCCAAGTTTTGACGCTCACTCAAACTCGAACGATAGGAAAGTTTTCAACTCATCCTTGAGTTAGGGGACCTCTATGATCTCAATTCATGCTTAAATAGGTTCCCACTCTCCATAATTGATTAAAATGCCAAATTTGCATAGGATTTATGGCTTTTGGATCATCTACTCATAGAAATGACGGTTTTCATTCTAGCCCAAAATGTGGGGTGTTACATTATCTCCCCTAGGGATCATTCATACCCGAATGATGGGTAGGAACATTGAAGCTTAAAGGTATGGAATGACACGAACATGATGTGTCTTCTAAGAAAGTATGTAACTGGTCTAAAACATTAAACTTGTACCATGAAACTGAATTCTGAGCTGACTTGCCCTTACTTGTTTTAAGGAGTTGATTCATGCTGAGAGTTTAGGATCCCCCCCGAAGTGTTTTACTCAAATCACACATATTGGATTTGGATGTGATAACTTAGGTAAGTACGAATCATGAGGCAATAAGATTTAGATCGTACAAAGGTATTAAACTGTCTGAGCTAAAATAGCTGGAAAAATTTAAGATTATGTGCTGAACTCTTATGAACTAAGTCATGACTAAATAACTGAATCTGAAACGTGATGCTTGGACAGAACTGAGTTCGCAACTTACACGGATGGAATAGATTATCGTTTGGTATGGTCATACACATTGGACTTCAGATAGTCGGATTGGTGAAAAGGTTGAAAACCATAACTGAATTATACTGGACACTTATACTTAACTGGAGTATCTCTTCAACACTCTTTCTAAAGAAGTCCTAGTAGTATTAGGGAGCAAAGAATCTCTGACATAAGTTACATAAGAAATCCAACTAAGGAATCACAACAATGACACTTCTCTATATCATGGAATATATACATATAACTCATAAACTAGGACAGAATTACAAGGACTTAGGCAATGCAACTTTGTACTTTCAAGCTTAGCACACTTCTCGAATACTACCTCAACTATACATTTCCACTTAAATATCATACTCATTCAATTCAAATTATAATTCTCATAGGGGCATTGATAAATATTTCTATATCTTTTTAAAGTTTATACCCTAAGCATAATGCGCCTTACCACTTCAATGACCAACTCTGAACTCTTACTATGGATTCACTAACGCATATTGTTTTCCTCCACTTAAATCCCAACATGTCATTCAAGCCTATCTTTATAACCATATATGAACTTCAAGGTAAAAACCCATAAAGGCATACTTCATATATTCTCTAAACCACAATCGATACAACTCCCACGCACTACCTCAAGAACATACACACACAAATTTCAACTAACCATCACATGCATCAAAGACTTGGACCCAATCTTACTTCATACTTATGGCCTTATCTAAACAAGCATACAATGATCTTTCACCAACAAGAGACGTTTACTCACCACCACTATCATTACACAAAGAGGAGTCGCTAAAAGTTTAGAACATAAAACCTTGAATCATGGAAGGATATTACACGAGACTTGACACTTAATTTAGGCCTGAGGAATAGAAAATCAACATCAGGGATTTTTCAAAGTGATCTAAATTGAGGCGTACATGACTATAAGCTGAATCTCACCAATCATAAGGAGTATAGCATGAGTTATGGGAACTGAGCACACTATAAAGCATAAGTACATGAGTCATGAGATGCATGACCTTAATTTGGAGTTCAGAACATATGGAAGTGATTACGACTACTGAATGAACTGGAAATCCTCATTTTGGGACTGGAAGAGTACATGATTCACTATCACAAGCATGAACATGAACTATGATCATGGAACTGAAATGTAAGGCATGAGTAGGTATTGGGATAACTGAAAAATACTACGGTAAGAATGGGTTGAGTCTTACCCTCACTATGTGATGTTCCATGTCATACTGACATCACAACTAGAATCTGAGAGCCTAAATTAGTTATTGATAACGCCCAAATTACATCTTTCGTTAGAAAGTGTAAGCGGTCGCTGTCAAACATAGAACCCAACTGGGTTGGGTGTTGAATCCCACAGGGAATACTTGGTCACTAAGTGTTGCAATTGTTAGTAGACTGTTGTCGAAAATTCCACGAAAAAGGGGGATTTTGATTTAGGCGTGAATTAATAATATCAAAGTAACGAATGAATGATTTGTTTAGTAAAGGTTAATCACAGAGAATAATAAGTTAGGGTTATGTCCACCTTGTAGTTTCTACTTCTCTATTAACTACGAGTAACGCGGAATTTAGACATGCATGCACTTATAGAGAATCGTATTCTAATTCTAAATCCAAGTGTTTCCCAACCATCAAGGATTTATTTCACTTTAGCTCTCCCGAGCCTAAAGTGTATAACAAATGGTACAAATTCTCCAAGAAGTTAATTCGGTTAAGGCATTAATGTGTAAATAGAGGTTAGAAGCCCTATTTCCTTGTCACACTCTCTTTTCCAAACATGCAACTTTTCTCTCGAACAAGTTAATGCTATAATGGCGTATTCTCTATGTTTGCAACCATGAGAATTTAATTAAAACGAAGAGAGTAATGATATAAGTAGCATACACATCAAGAATTCACAAACTCATAGCAACAAATAGTATCTTACAAGGTTTCCATAACCCTAACAAAGAAGTTTAGCTACTCATGAGTACAACTCAAATCAAAGAAGACATCATCATCATACCAAAGATAGAATAATCTCACGATGGGGATGAGTTTGGCGTCAAACAAGAGGTTGACATTTTTCTCCCCTTTAGCCGTTCGTGTAGCCTTAGCGTTTTTCTCTGTCTTAAACTTACAGAATATGTAAAATGAATAATGACTAATGATCGAATGAATGCTGAAAAATTCAGCAAATAAGGTTTTTATAACATCCTTGTCCTACTAAGTTACTGCTGCATCCCTATGTATTTAGAAATACTGATTTTGCCCGGAACAAGTTCTCCATGCATCACATTCAGTCCACAAGCTTCCAAAAGCTGCCTTCCCTCTTATGTGAAGTTTCCCTTTGCTGCCCAAAGGTCCACAAAGTGCTGAAATCTTCATCATTAATACCTGAAAAACATGCTAATCACATAGGTTAGCTCACTTAAAGGAAAATGGACTAAAAGTGCAGGAATTATATATTTTATCCTCCAAACTGAGCTAAAATATGGGTAAATTATGGTTCTTAGGGGTATAAATACGCCCAACATCAGTTATTGGTCCTATTATCTCCCCCTTCGCTTCAAGCCATCATCTTAAGTTTTAGAGATCTCTTACTAGCCTCTAAACTGAACTACACTTACTACACTCTGGGGTCTGAAAAACGACAATACACGTATAACATAGAACTTAACCCAAAAGACTACACCTGAAAGTGGAAAACCCACTGCTAATACTACCTTCTGAGACACACTCCTATCTTTCTATACACCCAATTGTCATCACATAATAATTAAACACTTACTAACTTCAAATTTTCACAAATATCCCCATAGTAGGGGTGCACACCCTCTAGCGCTTCAACTCTTATTTCTATTAGTTCAACCTTAAAAAAAACTCAACTTTGATTCTAACACTTAACATGGATATCACCAAGTCTTTGATGAACCAATTCTACTTCCATCATAGCCCACCAATATCGCGACTCCAAACTTATATCTCTCTACAATGAGAATCAAGATCATATCAAAAGGCTCAACACTATGAATCAAAACTTCTTAACTTGGCCATTTAGAACACCATGTACTATCTAACTAGTATTTCTCTATCTAGCAACTTAACAGTACTACTAGCCACACTCAACATGCGATAGCCTTAGAAAATGCCGCAACTCTATATCACTTTGGGCATATTTCTACATTATACATACAACATCATACTTCACTATGGCTCAAATAAACTAAAGCTCTTACGTACGCTGTTTAAGCCTATTAGATCACTTCCATATAACTAGTATCATTAACAAAGAAATCATCACATCTACCTTCATGGCCATCAACTGTTCAAACTTAATGTCTAGTGCTAAACATGGTTTACAATCCAACCTTACACATAATTCTCACTTGAAAAAAAAATATGAAATAAAACATCAAGAAACACTAGTACACTAGAACTCCATAACAACAACAACCGATCATAATCATATGGCCTACACTATTCACAACCTATTAACACATCCTTCTTTTACACACCATTACTATCTACCCTCTCTGTTTTTTACAGCTAAACATAGTCCATAACTATATAAGTTTCAATTAAACTCCCCCTTGCAATTCAGGGATGCCTAAATTAACTACACTCATCCACTAAGTACCTTCATCAATAACCTATACTCTTCTTGCACAACAAACACCGTCAACAACTCTTTTCATACTTCAAGCAAACAATAATTCATTTTAACAAATAACTCCTTCTTTACCTTCTACTAAACTAACACACAAGGACGTAGCAATTCATTACCAACTCAATCTCATGCAAAAAGATTCGTCTATACATATATTCAATAAAATGCCCTTACAACTTTTCTTGCCATTACGCCACTAAACCCCAGTTCCAACCAACACAAGAACAACAAGATGAACAATAAGTTGCTAGTGAATTGAAATAGGCCCCACACGACTCCACTAGACTTTGATTTAGTGTTTTGAACAAGAAATAAGATGAATGACAAGGAAACTATGCTAGTGAATCGAAAGATCCCCACACAGCTTCACTAGACATTCAGTTTCAACAACACAATGATAATAAGATTACAAGAGATAGAAACTTGACACACAACATTCAATGATCTAAGAATACACATCTTACTCTGTATAAATAAAAAAGATCTGAGTCAAACACTTCCCCCACAGACTACCATATAATCCACACATGCTACTAGCTACCACATTAGTCTATCACTATAAAATGGTAAATCATTCTCAAATATCAGTTATTCAACTAAACACATTTATCTACACAAAAATCACCCTCACTCTGATTTCTAACCTTGTGACTTCACATCACTAACTTCTTGGTCCAACATTACTATGTATAGGGCATGACACCGTCACTTTAACTTATACAACTACTCGGGTGGAAATATAGTTCCAAATTCTTCTATACATCATTCCCCCTGAGGCATGATGTCAATAATATAAATTTTGAAAAGGACTGAATACACTTAATACTGCAAGCTGAAAAGCACGATTTCATTAGAATCAAAGTTCACACTAGAATCAATACACCTTGGAGCACTAACGGACTCTTCTCAAGTCCTTGCATAAATTTTAAACTCTTATATGGCTTAATTAGAAATGACCATACCATTTAGACTCTAAATTTCTGCACTTGAATCACCCCAATAATGAGACATATCTAAGCAAATCAAAGTAAGGAAAGAATTGGGATGACTTTACTTCCATATGGGCGACACCATAGCACGAATTAGAATTTATAAGAGAACATTCTGACTCCATAGCACGAACTAGAACATGAAGAAAGAGAGACATTCCTAAACATCTAGTAGCCACATGCCTATAAGTGTGGCGTGCTACACACCCATAAACAAGACTCTACCCGACGTGATTTTGAAGACACCCTGGGCCATAAACCATGCTCTGATACCAAGTTTGTCACGACCCGAACCGGGGTCCTAGCCGTGACGAGCATCCCGAACCATGAAGGCTCGGACGCTCTTCTAACTTGTAATCACATACACTGTCCTCATATGAAAAAGATAATGTGGAAATACATTATGAAACAGAATCATGGTCATTAAATCTGAATTCAAATCATAATGAAAACTGCAATTCAAAATATTTGAGTTATATCTGACTCAGTCTGTGAAATCTCTACTATATGCATAAACCCAACTGTCTGAAAAGAAGGACAAGGCCCCCAGTAGACCAATTCATAATAATGATAAATGACTGAAGTAATCTAGGACTTCCGAAATATAGAAGGATCAACACAAAACTCTGCACTTCTGTCTGGAGAAAACCTACTGCTTCTCGGGACCCCTAGATTGAGCCTCAGAACCTGGAAGGGAGGGGGGTCAATAGAGATGTACTGGTACGTAGATCAATCCAAAATAATGTATTTATATATATCATAAGTGAGAGTAATTCATAAAATATTTTACATATAATATATGAAAACACATTGACACATTTTTAAGACTTCAAAACATTTCTTTGAAATAATGACTCACTCTTTGTGTTACTTCTGAGCTAGATGGTACACCCTACAATCTGTAATTCCATGGGCTATATAGAATCCACCATTGACTCAACGGATAATCCCCCAATACAAGTTTGCTGCGATGATTTGAGTATCTATAAGGGGGACACACAAGATCACACAACAGGGTGCAAAAATCCCCAATCAAATCAACATGTCATGGTAGTGCACCATATCAAAAAGAAGGGCCCTTAACCATAATCCCAATTTGGGATGACATGAATCAAGGTACACAAAATCACAAAGCATGTTACCATAATCTCGTGTCGGCAAATCACGGTTTCTAGCATAGAGTCTTTCAACTCGTACCTTTTTTGGGTAATTATATAACTCTATTTAAGACTATTTTTAAACCTTTTCTAAACATGCATCTTTCTGAATTCATAATGTAAAAATCTAATTTCAAACTTGTGTTCTATTCTGTTCTGAATTACTATGGCTTGAACTGAGTTGGTGTCATCACACCAAGACTTGCAAGTCCTATTTCTGAGACATATCGTATCATGCGTGATTCTTTTATTAAAACATAATTCAAACCACCAAAGCATGCAAATAGTATAGGAAATTTCATGTTCCAAAAGCACAAGTCAAAACCATGCTAAGATTCTCATTCTTTCAATAACCATGTGGTGGTCATGTATTTTTGGAAAATATGCAATTCTTTCATTAAAAGTATATTCAACGTTTATCAACTTGCACAACCCTTTCTTTTGGATTCAAAATTATATTCAAGTTATAGCATTAATCAAGATATTTCAAACACAACTCATATCATATAAAAGATGGGAAAAAATAAGAACAAGAGAGGGATTCTTTAGGATTCATGCTCTCAATTGTATATTCATCCTTAAACACATGCATACATATATATAGAGTTTCAAATCAATTTGGGAAAAGGCTTAAAAACCAAAACAATACTAATCACGGCTTCTAAAACATGCTAGTAATCGTAATTCAAAACCCCTTTATTAAAAATCATGATATCTAAACCATTAGCATGAGTTAAAGATGGTTTCTTTGCCCATGAAATTTTAGGAAAATCCCACGTACCTTAATTTATGACTCTTTAATAAACTCGTGCTTTAGGGATGTGATTCAAACAATTGATGGGTGCTTCTTGTAGCCCTCGTAGTGGGTATTCCAAATCTCGAAGAATTATTGAAAACCTACGGTGAAATCTTAAGATATTTTGATCTTTGGGTAGAAACCTTAAGAAGTGTTCTTGGTTATTTTGAGAGAGAATGACCTTATTTTGGTGTTTGGGGGATTTAATCCCATATTATGGCTGAATAGGAGGTGGAAAAATACCACTTTTTCCCTTAAAACATGAAAATAGGACATGGAAATTGGGTGAGTTCGATAGAGCGTGTGTCGCACGCTAATCGCACAATGCTACTGTCTCAATCACGAAAATTCCCATAACTTTTCATCCGAGTATCAGATTTTGGAGAAATTGGAATATTTGGTAAGATAATTCGAAGAGCTTTCATTTGACATATAGTAGGACCAATAATTCTTTATATAAAAAGAGTTATGATTGATTGAAGTTGACCCAAGTTTTGACGCTCACTCAAACTCGAACGATTGAAAAGCTTTCAACTCTTCCTTGAGTTAGGGGACCTCTATGATCTCAATTCATGCTCAAATAGGTTCCCACACTACATAATTGATTAACATGCCAAATTTGCATAGGATTTATGAATTTTGGATCATCTACGCATAAAAATGATGATATTTGTTCTAGCTCGAATTGTGGGGTGTTACAGTGGAAAGCAGAAAAGGCTGGTGATGCAGTGCCTATAGAGTGGGAGGAGTTTTTCACTACTTTTCTTGATAGATTCTTTCCCCTATAGCTAAGGGAAGCTAAGGTGTTAGAGTTTATCAACTTCAGGCAGGGCAACATGACAGTGAAAGAGTATTCTCTTAAGTTTACTTAATTATCTAGATATGCTCCTAATGTAGTGGCAGACAGTAGGGCTAAGATAAGTAAGTTTGTTTCTGGGGTAAATGATAGTGTGGTCAATGAGTGCAGATCTGTAATATTGATTAGTGAGATGGACATAGCCAGACTTATGATCCATCCTAAACAGATAGAATAGCAGAAGATTAAAATAAGAGAGAAGCAAAATAAGAGACCTAGAACCAGTAGCTTCAACCTAAGTTAGAGGGTGGTAATCTTTCTCAGTTCCGCCCAAAGTCATCCATTCCAGCTAGGGGTGTCATGGATCTGTTCAAGTAAGTTATTGATCAAAACCATAACCAAACCAACTTAGTCTTTTTTTAAATTTCTAAAACCAAACAAAACCAACACAAAAAAATAACCGTCGGTTTGGTTCTTATCGGTTTAGTTTGGTATGGTTCGGTTTTTTCTGTTTATAACTTTAGTTAATGATAAAAGTTGAATTTTTTCTTAAAAAAAATCCCATCCAACATATGAGATATCAACTGAGTTGTTCCTCAACCTTGAAACTAAGATGTCAATTTAGTGTTATACCAAAGCCACGAACAACACCATATGAATGTTTCTTCAAAAATATTTAGAAACTACATACAAGAGAATGATATGATAAACCCCCAAAAGGTAAACACATAATTTTTTGCTATATAGGGACCAAAAAAAAGTTCAAAACTAGTGATTATCTATGGTGTAATAAAACTCACCTATAAAATCGCATACAATAAGATAATTTTCACAATTTATATCATTTGCCATTCAAAGGGAAAAAATCATATAGAATCTCATAACGTACCATCATCTAGATGGAGACATATGACTAAAAGTGCTACGACTAAATTTGAATTCATGATTAAAATTTTAAAAGTAAAAAATATTTATATTTTATTTATAAATAATATATAAATAATTTATACATATATAATTTTTATCGGTTTAGTTTGGTTATTTTATCGGTTATTTTAGAGTAAAACCAAAACCAAACCACATAAGTATCGGTTTTAAGAATTTAAAACCAAACCAAACCAAACCTAATCAAATGTCGGTTAGGTTTGATTTGCGGTTCGGTTTGGGTTTTAACCAAACCATGAACACCCCTAGTTCCAGATCCTTCCTCAGCCAGTGCTCCGGTTCCTAAGTTCAGAGACAACAATAGAGATAGGGCGCCCGTCTCTAAGTCTTAGGGCAGTATTAGAAGTGCCTAAACCTATCCTCTTTGTCAGATATATGATAAGCACCATCAGGGTACTTGTAGAGATGGCAGTGATGTTTGCTTCGGATATGGCAAGACAGGCCACAGGGTCAGAGATTGTTCCTAGCTAGGTCCTCAGGGTCAGCGTAATCACTCTCCAGCTCAGTCCGATCACTCGAATCAGCAGGTTGCCTCTTCCAGTGCTACTAGTGGGTAACACCCAAACATACTTTATGCTCTTCAGTCCCGACAAGATCAGGAAAATTCTCCTAACGTGGTTACTGGTATGTTATAGATATTTCACTTGTATGTTTACGCCTTGATAGATCCAGGAGCTTCTTTGTCTTTTGTTACTCCCTATATAGTATTTGATTTTGGAGTCTATCCCAAAATTCTAGCAGAGCCCTTCTCAGTCTCTACCCAGTGGATAAAACTATCATAGCCCGATGGGTATACAGGAACTGTCCGATTATGGTATCTCAGAAAGTCACTTCAGCAGACTTAGTCGAATTAGAGATGACTGATTTTGATGCCATTCTCGAAATGGATTGGCTTCATTCCTTCTATGCCATAGTCGAATACAGAAATAGAGTTGTCCAGTTTTAGTTCCCGAATGAATCCATCCTTGAGTGGAAGGGTAGTACTTTAGTTTTTAGAGGTCAGCTTATTTCCTACCTACGGGGACAAAAAATGATATCTAAGGGATGAGTCCATCATCTTGTTCGAGTTAAGGACTCTAGTTCGGAAACTCCCAGTCTTGGATCAGACCTAGTAGTGAATGAATATTCAGATATCTTTCTCGAAGATCTTCCCAGAATTTCTCTCGAAAGAAAAATAGACTTCGGCATAGACCTTCTTCCTGATACTCATCATATATCTATTCTGCCAAACAGAATGGCCCCAACAAAACTCAGAGAATTAAAAGATCAATTGAAGGATCTTCTAGATACCAATTTCATTAGACCAAGTGTGTCCCCGTAGGGTGCACTAGTCTTATTCGTGCGCAAGAAAGACGGTTCTCTTAGAATATGTATAGACTACCATCAACTCAATAAAGTCATCATCAAGAACAAGTTTCCACTTCCCAGAGTCGATGACTTGCTCGATCAACTTTAGGGTGCCATCTGTTTTTATAACATAGACCTCAGATCAGGCTATCATCAGCTCAGGGTCAGAGAATGTGATATTCCAAAAATAGCTTTCCATACTTGGTATGGTCACTTTAAATTCTTAGTTATGTCCTTTGGTCTTACCAATGCCCTAGAAGCTGTCATGGAATTGATGAATCGTGTGTTCAAGTAGTACTTAGAAATATTCATCATAGTCTTCATAGATGGCATTCATGTCTATTCTCACAGTGAGCATGATCATACAGACCATCTCAGAATAGTATTGCATACTCTCAGTAATTATTAGCTATTCACCAAATTCAGTAAGTGCTAATTTTGGCAAAGGTCAACAACATTTCTTAGTCATATCGTCTCTAGTGATGGCATTAGAGTTGATCCTCAAAGACCAAAGCAGTAAGAAACTGGCCCAGACCCATCTCTCCATCAGATATCAGGAGTTTCTTAAGTTTGGATGAATATTACCATTGGTTTATTAAAGGATTTTTGCCTATTGCATCCCCTATGTACAGATTGAATTAGAACAAGGTTCAGTTTCAGTGGTCAGATTCATACGAAAAGAGTTTTCAGGAGTTGAAGACTCAAATCACCTCAGCCTCAGTTTTAGCTCTTCCAAATGGTTCAGATGGGTTCGTGGTGTACTGTGATACATCTAGAGTAGGTTTGGGTTGTGTCCTCATATAGAATGGTAAGGTCATCACCTATGCCTTCAGAAATTAAGCCGCATGAGAAGAATTATCCTACTCATGATCTTGAGTTAGCATCCATAGTTTTTGCCTTGAAGATTTGGAGGCATTACTTTTACGGTGTTCATGTATACTGTGTATGGGTAGTGTTACTCATGTTGAGGACAGTAAGAAGAAGTTATCTTAGGAAGCTCCTCATCTTACCCAACTAGGTGTCCTCTTAGTTGATTCAGTAGAAGGTAGTATATGGGTTCCATTTGGTTTAGAATCATCTCTAGTATCTGAGGTAAAAGAAAAGAAATATAGAGATCCCAGTCTTGTTAAGTTGAAAGAGTCAGTCAGAGATCAGAAAGTAGAGGTTTTCTCCTAAGGGGGAGATGGTGTTTTGCATTGTCTGGGTCATCTGTGTGTTCCAGGTTTAGATGACTTGAGGCAAAAAATTCATACAGAAACGTATAGTGCGCACTACTCGATTCATCCAGGGGATACTAATATGTATCGCGATTTGTGAGAGATCTATTGGTGGAGTGGGATGAAGAGAGATGTTCCAGAGTTCATGGATAAATGCTCCACATGTCAACAAGTTAAGATAGAGCATCAGAATCCTCGTGGGTCCATACATGTGTTCAGTATGTGTACTTTGAAGTGGGAAGAAGTAAACATGGACTTTATGACGGGTTTGCCTCATACTAGTCATCAGTATGATTCTGTCTAGGTCATTGTAGAAAGGATGATCAAATCAGCTCATTTCCTTTAAATCCATACCTCCTATTCAGCCAAGGATTATGCCAAACTCTATATTAGGGAGTTTGTCAGATTGCACGGTGTTCTGTTGTTTATTATCTCTGATAGAGGTACCCAGTTCGCCTCTCACTTCTGGAAAGCATTCTAAAAGGGTCTTGGTACCCAAGTTCATCTCAGTACAACCTTTCATCCTCAGACAGATGGTCAAGCAGAAAGGACCATTCAAACTTTAGAAGATATGCTACGAGCGTGTGCAATTGATTTCAAGGGCAGTTGGGATGACCACTTACGTTTGGTTGGGTTTGCTTACAATAATAACTATTATTCCAGTAGTTGGATGGTTCCATTCAAAGCTCTCTATGGTAGGAGATAAGATCTCCAATCGGTTGGTTCAAAGTTAGCGAGGCCTTAGTTATAGGGCCTGATTTAGTATTCGATGCCTTAGAGAAAGTTAAGTTGATCAGAGAACAACTCAAGACAGCTCAGAGATGACAGAAATAGTATGCAGATGTGCGCAGAAAGGTTCTCGAGTTTGAGATTGGTGATTTTATGTACTTGAAAATCTCTCCCATGAATGGAGTGAAGTGGTTCGACAAGAAGGGAAAGCTCAGTCCCCGATATGTCGGTCCCTTTAAAATTCTCAGTTGTGTCGGCAAGGTAGCTTATGAGCTCGTATTTACTTTAGATCTAGCCTCAGTTCTTCCAGTGTTCCATATCTCCTTGCTAAAGAAATGCATAGGTCACCAGTAGTTGTATTTCCGATAGAGGGCTTAGACATTCAGAATAACCTTTCATTCAAGGATATCCCAGTCGAAATTCATGACTACCAGACTTGTAGATTGAGGAAGAAAGAAGTCCCTCTAGTCAATGTTCTTTGGTGGAATCAGTCCGTTGAGGGAGACACTTGGGAAGCAGAAGCATGAATGCGGACCAAGTATGCTCACCTCTTCTCCGCAAACTCAGACTCAACCCAAGGTAATAACTTTTCTTAAACTTATTCAATTTCATGTTCAGATTTCAGTTATAAACTTGGTATCAAATACCCTTACATATCCAGTCATATGTTCATGTATCATGTCAGTCATGTATTCATGCATTAGATATGCATTCTCATCACGAGAAACTAAGCTTCTCAGTAATTTCAGTCATGCATTCATGAAGACTATCCGTCACATATCCATGCATCAGATATACATATTCAGTATGTGATTTCAGTATATCGGAAGTTCCAGTCATATAGATATGTTCAAATGTTCACGTTCCTTAAGTAAGATCAGTCTATTAGCTTTCCTAATTTAGTCAGTCCTATTAGAGGATGAATGTTCCCAAGGGGGAGATATTGTAATGCTCCGAACTTTCTTTAAGTCAAATCTAGTCTCCAGACGAGTTGTTGATGACTTCCTAAATGACTAATATTTAAATCAGGTAGAGTTTAGCCAATTTTAACTTTTTATCATGTGGAAAATTGAATTATCTTTCCAATGATACCAATTTCATCCAAATCAGGTATCGAAGTAAAAAGTTATGGACGTTTTACATAGAACTATCAAAAATGCCCAGAAGCGACGGTTAGGCTGGCGGACCGTTGAGCAAGTGAAGGACCATCGCCTAAGTCGTCACAGCTAAGGAAATGAACCAATATTTTGTCCAAGTGTGATGATCAGGATCAATAAACCGTCGAGCTATCGATGGATCATCGCCAAAACCATCGCAGATGAAGCAGGAAGCTCAGGTTCTGGCCAAGTACCACGAGATGGGCCGACGGACCGTCGAGCGAACGATTGACCATTGTCTAAACCATCGCAAATTCTGATCAGCAATTTTAAGTCATTTTTAAAAGGGTATTTGGGTCTTTTCCCACCCGTTTTAACCCCTAATTATACCAGAACAGAGCTTATAACTTCATTATTCATCTATAACATGAAATTAGGGTTTCTATCTCATAACTTCATATCTTGTCAGTTTCATGTGGGGGTACTTGTACCCAACAATTTAGCTGTGTGGCTAGAGCTAGTGTTTGTTTTCAATATACTCTAAGTCAATCCATGCTCAGTAGAATTCAGTCAGACTCATGACTCAAGAAAACTCAGAAATCCTAGTAATAATAGAAATCTCAGTAATCTTAGTAATATTCTGTAAGTCAATGGAACTCACTGAATCCAGTCCTGTTTAATTCAGTTAATCATGTTTCAGTATCTATTCAAATGGGAGTAGGAATTAGCACCGAGTGAACCCAAGGATGAGGGCACACATTGATAGTTTAGGGTGTGGTCCTTAGAAGAAATACTTCTATTCCATAACTATGTATCCAGCATAGGTTGAGACATCAACACTGGCATATGAGGGTTGATGAGGTGGATTAACACTGTCAGATGAGGGTCCCACCATTTTTTTATGGGGACACTGTCAGATGAGGGTCACCCACAGGTTGTCCTTACCAGTGGTGCAGTATTGACACCCTTCCAATTGGGGTTACAGATTGGACCCCAACTCAACTATGATTATGTCGGTTAGATGACTACTTCCCATAGTTATAATCTCAGTCTCAATAATAGAACTCAGATAGTTCTACAGAATTTAAGGATGTCATATACAGTCACCCAGTTCAGCACAGAACTCAGCTAGTTCTACCAGAAACAGGACTGCCAGACATAGTTATTTGGATAATAGTATATCAGTCATACATAACTTATGTTATCAGTATTCAGATTCAGTGATATCATGATCTCAGTCACAGTTCACGTATTCATGCATGTATTCTCACGTTCATGTTATTCAGTCAGTTTGTATTGTTCATGCATATAAACCCCTTACATTCAGCCTACCTCACTTGTATACCAGTACAATCAATCGTACTGATATATTTGCGCTATGGTGTTTTATACCATAGGTTCAGAAGTATAAGCTCCAGAGCATCCTTAGTTTATCAGACGTTCAGTGGCTAGACTAGCAGTGAACACTCATCATTCGAGGATAGCATAATTATTTTATTACTTTATTATTTCAATAGTATGGAGTTAGTTGGGGACATGTCCCATCAACTCCACAGTTTATTAGATAGTTTAGAGGCTTCCAGACTATAGAATGTTCAGACAGTTATTTCCATTTTATTTTGGTATTGATATACCATATTTCCAGATGTTATATTTTATCAGATATTTGAACCTTATGGCCTTTCAGCCTTTTCCATATTTATATAGTATATTATGCAGTACCCAATTATAGATATCAGTCATGGGTTAGCTTATGGTCCTTTGGGGTCATGAGTACCGTGAAGCATTCTAGGTACCATATTTGGGGCGTTACAATGGGGCTTAAGATTTCTAGAGGAATAAGCTATGAACTTACTTCTCTGTATCAAAACACACCCTAAACAAAATCTGGATACATCATAATTTACCACAAACCCGTCTGAACTATTTGGTAAAGTCAAAACTGGGGCTGTAGTGAGTCGAGTCTTCATCTCCTGAAAACTTTTCTCACATGAATCTGACCATTGGAACTTGACTTTATTTTGAGTGAATCTGGATATGGGGGTTGCAATAGACAAAAACCCTTCCACAAATTGTCTATAATAGCCAACAAAACACTAGAAACTCCTTATATCTGATAGAGAGATGGGTCTGGGCCAGTTTCTCGATGCTTTGATCTTTGGAGGGTAAACTGTAATAGAATCATCGAAAATGATATAAAAAAGGAAGGCTACTGATCTTAGCAAAAATTCACACTTACTAAATTTGGTAAATAACTAATGGGCTATGAGAGTTTGTAATACTATTCTGAGATGGTCTGCATAATCACTTTCACTATGGGAGTAGACAATAATGTCATTAATTAAGACTATGATGAACATGTCCAAGTACTTCTTGAACATGCGGTTCATCAAGTCCATGAAGGCTGCGGGAGCATTAGTAAGATCAAATGACATAACTAAGAATTCTAAGTGACCATACTGAGTTTTGAAAGTTGTCTTCAAAATTTCACATTCTCACATTCTTTGACTCTAAGTTAATGATAGACTGATCTGAGGTCTATCTTAGAAAAGTAACTGGTACCCTGAAGTTGGTCAAACAAGTCATCAATTCTGGGAAGTGGATACTTATTCTTTACCATGACTTTATTTAGCTGACGTTAGTCTATATACATTCTAATAGAACCATCTTTCTTATGCACGAATAAAATTGGTGCACCCCAAGGGGATATGCTGGGTCTGATAAATCCCTTATCTAGGAGATCCTTCAACTGTTCTTTTATTTCTTTGAGTTCTGCTGAAGACATTATCTATGGTAGAATAGAGATGGGCTGAGTATCTAGAAGAAGGTTAATATATGAAGTCAATTTCCCTTTCAGAAGGAACCCCGGGAAGATCTTCGAGAAACACATCAAGTAATTCGCATATTACTGACACTGATTCAAGATTAGGGGTCTATTAACTAGAGTCTTGAACTTAAACAAGATGCTAGACACATCCCTTAGATATCATTTTTCTCGCTCTAAGGTAAGAATAAGCTGACCCCTAAGTGTTGAGGTACTACCCCTCCATTCACGGACAGGTTCATTCAGAAATTAAAAATAGACTATTCTGTTTCATCAGTCAACTGAAGCATAGCATAAATGAATCGAATCCATACCAAAAATGACATCAAAATCTGTCATCTCTAATTCTACTAAGTCTGCTGAAGTAACTTTCTGAGATACTATAACCGGACAGTTCCTATATACCCACCGGGCTATGATAGATTTACCCACTGAGGTATAGAATGAGAAGGGATCTACTAGGATTTTGAGACTGACTCCAATGTCAACAGCTATATAGGGAGTTACAAAGGACAAAGAATCTCCTGGATCTAGCAAAGCATAAACATGTAAATGATAAACTTGTAACATACTAGTGAACACATCAGGAGAACTTTCCTGATCCTGTTGGGACTGAAGTACATAGAGTTCATTTGGGCGTTAACCACTGGTGTCACTGGAAGTGGCATCCTGCTGATTCGGGAGATCGGACTGAGCTGAAAGAAGATTATATTGACCCAGAGAACCTGACTGAGGATAATCTTTGATCCTATGGCCTAGGTTTCCACATTCGAAAAACACATCGTTGCCAACTCTTCAGACACCCTGATGGTTTCTGCCATATCGCTGGCAAAGTAGGTTTGTTCGGGCACTACTAATACTACGCTTATGTTTAGGTCCTGGTGCCCTGTCTTTATTGCTGTCTCTAAATTTTGGCACTAGAGCACTAGCTGAGGACGGAGATGGAACTGAAGATTTTTGGTGGAACTGAGAACGATTTCCACCTTCTGACTTAGGCTGAGCGAAGTTAAAGTTACCTGTTCTAGCTCTCTTGTTCTCCCTTTTTTTCTCCTTATTATTAGCCTCATTTATCTACTGACCATGGACCATGAGCTAGGATATGTCCATCTCCTTAATCATCATTGCGGTTCTGCACTCCTTGACCATACTATTAGACATACCCGACACAAACTTACTTATCTTAGCTCTGCCATCTGCTACCACTTGAAGAGCGTATATGGCTAACAAAGTATACTTTAAAGAATACAATTTTACTGTTATGTTGCCCTGCTTCAGATTAATTAACTCCAAAACCATTGCTTTTCTCAACTCCAGTGGGAAGAACCTATCCAGAAAAAAAATATCAAACTTCTCCCATTCTATGGACCCTGAGTGAGCCACATATAACAGATAGGTGGCTAACTCAACACTCTCACTAGCAGTCACCACTATAATATTTATGACTTTCTGCACCTAATCAAGGAATTCCTGTGGGTTCTTATTTAACTTAGACCCGATAAATGCTGGAGGGTTCATTTGGATGAAATCTCAAATTCTAGATAAAGTAGTGTTGGCCATTGGGTTGGCCAAAATGACAACTAGGAATTCATTCTGGGCTACCACAGAATGAGCTAGAGTGGTGAAAGCTGCTCTGAATTCTACATGAGAGACATGCTCGTCCAGGGGATCTGCCTGAACGGGTGGAGGTGCGGGCTGGTTTTCTGTTCTCCTTCAGTTGTTCTTTTTGGGAGGCATATTATGTAAACAGAAGTAATAAAAGGATTAGACTGAGAGGGTAACTTGATCTCATGTTCACTCGCACGATACAAATACTACTGAAAGGAGGGAAACTTTTCCTTAAAATGCCTCATAGCCTCTTATCCATAAGTGTGGCACGCTACACACCCATGCACAAGACTCGAATAGATGCGGATTTCAGACTTCCTAGGACTCTGTTGAACCTTAGGCTCTGATACCAAGTTTGTATCACCCCAGGTATGCACCCCGGACGCCACATGGTGCTCATAATCTCGAAGGACCACAAGCTAACCCATGACTAGTACCTACTGCAATCACTGAATAATAACTTTGAAATAATGCAGCAATTTATACTAAATCTTCCATAAGGTTCAAAATCTGAAATACTGATAAAGAATATTAGCTGTAATAATAATAATCTGCAAAACTGAATACTGTCTGAAAATCTAGTCTGAAAGGCCTCTATCTAATCTATCTGAAGATGGAGTTGATGGGACAAGCCCACAACTAACTCCAACTACTGAAATACTAGTAAACTAAAAAAAATAAGAATATCCTCAATGGATGAGGACTCACTACTGTTATCTAATACTGCTGGCTGAAATTGACTAAGCACGGTCAGGAATCTGAGCGTCCGATCATATGATATGAGATATCACTTTGCAAAAGAAAGTATGCATCAGTACGTGGAATATACTGGTATGCTAGATGAGGTAAGGCTGAATGCAGGGGTTCATATGCATGAATAGTAACTAATGAATGGTATAGACTAACTGAATATGAAAGTACATAGATAACTAAAATTGCCGTAAATACTGAGTATGGAAATACAATATTGTGTGTATATGTGTAAACTATATCTGAGATTTTCTAAAGCTAAATACTGAGTTCTGATAATTGAGCAACTGATATTTAAAGTTATTGATAACTGAATTACTAATAACTGCGTGACTATGTCTGACAGTCTTGATTCTGTAGAACTGAACTGAGTTCTATACTGAGACTGAAACTAAAACTGTGAGAGGTAATCATCTAACCAACATGCCCCTCTCGGAACTAATTAGGGTCTAACCTGTAACCCCGAGATGGAAGAGTGTTAGTACCATACCATGGGTAAAGATAAGCTGAAGAGTCACCCTCAATCTGGCAGGTGTTTTGAATGAGAATGGTGGTACCCTCAATCTGGCAGGTAAGACACCTCATCAACCCTCAATTTGGTAGGTTAATGTCTTAACCTATGGTGGCTACGTAGTTCTGGAACACAAGGACTACTTATAAGGATCACACCCTCTGCTGGCAGGTGAGTCCCCATCTTTGAGTTCACTCGTTGGTGAATCCTACTCCCAACTAAAATAGACACTGAATGAATTTTTAAACCATACTAGGCTGGACTAAACTGTTACTGATCTTGTTAACTGACTGAACTGGATTGAGTTCACTAAGTTCTGGCATCTGACTGAATACACTAAGTTCTGTACTGACTGAATACTACTGATCGTGATATTTCTGAGACTATTCTATAACTACTGTAGCTATAGGTCAACAACTAGATTTTTTGGTATTGAATACCCCCAGGACTCGATAACATGAAAAGTGAAGCATAGCATGACCTTAAAAGAATAATAGTACTTGATTACTAACAATTGCATTTATGTAGACGTTTTATCAAATGCTTGATATGCATGAACTTGTGCATGAATAGAATCACATAATAGCATGTCATGTTCTCACTAGTCAGTTCACCTAACCATTCTAGCAAACACTTGGGGAGTTTGGTTGTTTCATATAACAATAAACATGTAATTATATCATGGCTACTACATTCAACTTGTAGTTTATGAGTTTAATATGATGATCACATAATTCAATCCATAATTTTCTAGTTTTCATGAAACTTGTAATAAATCATGGAATTAAACCCCAAAATCAATTTATACATGAACACAATTCAATTCTAAAATGTAAATCATGAAATCATGAACTTTTAGTTTAAAAAAAAAGATTCTTGGACTCTATGGGTTAAAGGAAGTCATAGATGAACACCTAACATACCTTGGTAATTAAATGCATGAAGATTGATGGTGTGTTCTTGAGTTTTGAATTTGAAATTGAATTCCCCTAGGGTTTGTTATTGAAAAACTTTGAGAAAGAATGAGGGATTTTGCCTTTAGAGAGGCTTAATCTCGTGTTTTGGGGGATGATATAAGGTTGGAAAAGACCCGTTTATCTCTCTGGATATGAAATTAAAAGAGCAGAAATTGTGCCCAATGACACGCAGACCAATGCGCTGCGTCAATGGCATCGATGTGATGACCATCGTACCACATAAAGTTTTCATTGGTTCACTGGAATCTGCACCATGAGGTTGGGAAAAATATTTATCGACGCGATGGGCGACGCGGTGCGTGGAGATCACGTCGACCCACTATTTTGGTCATCGAAACTTAATTCAAACAAGGTCTAAAAAATCCAAAAATCACCCGAAGTAACCTATGGACATACCTGATCATGATTCAATTCATGGATCAACATTTTAAGGTCATATGGTTCATGAAATAAGATCTCCAACTTATGAAGGCTAAAAATAATTCTAACTGTGAACACTCAGCAGAAATTTCTAAGTCTGGGACCTCTTTTCATGCTCTAAAAACTGACTTAAGCTTAGAATTTTTTTGCGAAAGGGGTCTTACAGGTAACTTTCCTTAATATGTCTTCAAAATGGAATTTATTCTTCCTTCCATAAAAGACTGGACATCCCAAATATTTAAAAGGAAAGTTACCCAACTTGTTCCCAATTATTCTTTTGAGCCTTAGCCCAATGGCTAAAGGGGTCTTCTCATGAAGGTAGAAAAAAATCTTATCCCTATTGATCATTCGTCCTGAAATCAGTTCATCCTGCCTCAACACTTTCATTATCTTCTGAACAGAGACCTTATCTCTAAAGCTAAACAAAATGGTGTCATCAGCATAAGAGGTGATTAATTTTAGGACTCCCCTTAGGTTATTCATAACTCTTATATTCCCCATCATCAAATAAACTATTTAATCCTCGAGAAACACTTCTGCAACAATAATGAACAAAGGTGGTAATAGAAGATCACCTTGTTCAAACCTCTTGATGAGTGAAACAATCCATAGGCCTGCCTATTAACAAGCACCGAATACCGATTATTAGAAACAATCCTCCATACCATATCAATTATGATCTTCGAGAAACCAAACTTTCTTAGTACCTTAGTCAAGAAAATCCAAGAGAATCTATCATAAGCTTTGGACATACATTATGAAATTTGGTTCTTATATTAATATACCTTATAATTTCCTGAGCTAGTAGGATATTTTTTCTTATACTTTTTCCCTTCACAAAACTTGATTAATTTTCTTGATATAATACTTGGAAGAAAAAGAAACAATCTTTCATGCACACATCTGGATATGATATTATTTACAAAAGTGCTTAAGATTGTAGGTCTTGCATTTCTTTTTTTCAAACTCATTTTTGGTAACAGTACCAGATTAGTCTGAATTATAATTTTGGGTAACTGATGACCACAAAGAAGGCTTTCACCATATTAGTAATATCCTCTCCAACTATATCCCCACCTTCTTGAAAGAAATGTCTAGAGAAACTGTCTGGACCACTAGTACTATCTTCATTCATTTCAAAGTTCACTTTCTTAACTTCCTCTCTCATAGGCAGTCATCACCTCATTCTGTTTGTCAGAAATAATTTTAGGAATATGCTTTAACCTGCTAAAATTTTAACTCCTGCCATCATCCCTAATCTTTGCAGCAAAAAATAATATTGCTTCTTCCCCAATATTCTCATTAGAATTAAACATATCACCTAGATCTGTCTAAATCTCTGCAATATGAAGTTTTCTTCTCCTTTCTTTCACATAAGAGTGAAAGAATTTGGTATTCCTATCCCTATATTTGAACCATCTCATACTAACCTTCTACTTCCAATATTCTTCTTCAATGTGCTTGAATCTCTTCAACTTTGCCTCTGCCTTACTCAACTCTGCTCTATTCTCTGGGGTTAAATATATCTCAAAATGATCTTCTTTCCCTTAAATCACTTTCTTTTGATTGAATTCGCATATAATAATAGCTACCCTTCTAGTATCTAGATGGACCCAATTGAAGCTCTCTATGGGAGGAGCTGTAGGTATTCCATTGGTTGGTTTGAGGTAAGTGAGACCACATTGATAGGGACAAATTTGGTGTTTGATGCTTTGGAGAAATTCCAGTTGATTAGAGAGAGGCTTAGGATAGCCAAAATCCATTAGAAATCCTATCCAGAGATGTGAGAAGAAGGGATCTTAAATTTAAGATTTGTGATTTTGTGTATTTGAAAATCTCTCGCAAGAAGGGAGTGAAGAGGTTTGGCAAAAAGGGAAAGCTCAGTCCCTGATATGTTAGGCCCTTTTAGGATCTTGAGTCATTTTGGAAAAGTAGCGTATGAGCTTGAATTGCCTGCAGATCTAGCTTCAGTGCATCCAGTGTTTCACAATTCTTTGTTAAAGAAGTGTATTGGTTATCCAGCAGTTGTTGTTCCTTCCGAAAGCTTAGATATTCAGAACGGCCTTTCTTACGAAGAACTCCAAGTTGAAATTTTAGATTGCCAGATTCATTGACTGAGGAAGAAAGAAATTCCCATGGTGAAAGTTCTTTGGAGAAATCAGTCCGTTGAGGGAGATACTTGGGAAGCAGAAGCAGACATGCATACCAAGTACCATCACCTCTTCTCTGCAAACTCAAACTCAGCTAGAGGTAATAGTTTTCCTTTTATTAACTCTTTTCCATTCTCAGTTTCAGCCATAAAATAATGTTTATGGTATTGCATGCATCCACGAATCAGTTCAGTCAGTCACCATGTTGTAGACTCAATCAGTTATGCATAGTCAACATGTAAATTTTAGTACCTCAGTATTCTCAGCTTATTCAGTCTCATTCGAGGACGAATGTTCCCAAGGGGGAGAAATTGTAATACCCCATATTTTTCTAAGTTTAGATCCTCTCCTAGTCCTAGTATAAGAGGCTTAGTACCTAAAAATTTACCTAAGTGCTGGGAACTTAGCGTAAGTTTTAGCCTCCTGACTTTGATAATCCTGGAAAATGACTTTCCCGACCTCGAGACATAAGTTTATGAGTTGATTTATGTTCAAGGTGCTAAGTTGCATGTCTCGGGTAAGTTTCAAATTTTTCGGATGGGGTTTGGACCATGTTTGGATTTCCAAAACAGCAGGTCACCGCGATTCCATCACGTCGGGGTGACTATAGCAATGGGTGGGCCATTGCGTCGCGGTGAGAAAAATATCAGCAATTGTCTGATTCCAGTAAGCCACCGCGATTCCACAGCGTCGTGGTGGAAATAGCGATGGAAGCCTCACCGTATCCCGGTGAAGTCCAAATTTGTAGTTGTTAAAATCCAATAACTCACCGCAATTGCACCGCTTCACAATGAGTATAGAGATAGGGCATTTACCATGTCACGGAGAAGGTCTAATCCGAGTTGCAAATATCGAATTAAAATTTCCAAGGGGCATTTAAATCCTTCCCTTCACCTTATTAAGTCAAAACATGGGATTGAGTCCCCCAAAAGCATAATTCGTCACCTTTTTCTCAAATTCTCTCAAATTAAAATCATTCTCTCTCAAGAACGAACCCTAGTCCCTTCAAAATTCAAGGTCAAATATTCAAGAAAACACCACAAACTCTCACAAATTCATCAACCAGGTATGTTAAATGTTCATGGGCTCCTTTTCATCGATGGAGTTCAAGAACTAAAATTTCAAGTTTAAAGTCTTAATCTTTACATGTTCCCATGAATTTTATTTATAAATTTCCAAGAATCTCAAGTTTATATCATGTTCCCACAAAATTGTTGGTGATATTGAACCTTACATGTCTGAATGGTATTGTTTACTAAATTTAAACCCTAGTTGGTAATTTTAAAAGTAAAACCACACTATTACTACTAGTCTTAATCTTTTCCTATGATTAGCCGAAACCATGAATACTCAAAATTTAGCTATTTACATACTTTCAGCATCCTTAGAATGATTTCAGTTAAACCATGAGAATAGTGGATTTTTTAGTTACTACTATCATAATAGGCACTATCAGAATTCATGATCAGTTAAACTCAGATCAATATAATAATCAGAGTCATTCAGTTTGGAGTAACACTTAGCACCGAGTGTGTGTACAGATGGTGTATCCCCCATCAGTTATATATGATTCACTAGTAGCAGTCCTTAGGCTACATACCAACAACACCACCATTGATTTTGAGGGGTCCCCCGTCAGTTAGGAATGACACCCTCGTCCTTCGGGACTTTAGATTAGTGGATCCACACAACCAGTGTTAGTAGCCATTGTACGGTACTGGCACCCATACAACTAGGATTAGAGGTTGGACCATGATGAAATATTAGGGCATGTCGATTATAGCTAACTCATACAGTTTTGGTCCAGTATCTAGTACAGTATTCATTCTCAAGTTTTCTTGACCATGGCATACCGATATCAGTTTTCCCAGTTATCTGATTCTCAGCACTTCAGTTCATAAACTATTTTAGATTTATGTTTATGCTTGGTCATGCATTCTCAGTCTTTACAATTTTCATGCATTCTTACTCTGTACTTTATGCCATATATTTAGTCAGTTATTACTCATGCACCCGAAACATGCATATTAGTCTAACCTTATTTAGCATACCAGTACATTCAAAGTACTGACCGCATTCTCTTTTCTTATCCTACGGTGTCTTATATCATAGGTTTGGATGTTGGGGTTCCTGACTGTACCTAGACAAATTAGCCTATCAGAAAACACTCAACAGTGGTGAGTGCTTATTCTTCGAGGATGAGTTATCTTATATTCAGTATATAAGTAGTTCAGTTATTTAGTCAGTCGGAGTTAGTTGGGGGCTTGTTCTATCAACTCCACAACCAATCAATTTGAGGCTTTTAGTCATTTTAGTCAGTTATTAAGTTATTAGGTGTTATTTACATTCTTACAGTAATGTTTTCAGATAGATGTTTTCAGTATATCGATTAAGTATCATTTTTTGTATTTAAACCTTATTGCATTTTTGGTTAAGTTCAGCACATGTTCCCCGTCACTTTATTTAGTTCTCACAGTAGGTACTTGCATGGGTTAGCTTATGGTACTTTAGAGCAGTAGGCCTTACCATGACGTATAAGTATGATTGGGAATTATGGTACCCTACTTTGTGGATTAGAGTGTCTTCGATACCAACACTCCAACCTTTGTGGCAAACTTGGGTTGGGGGCTTAGCCGCCGAGTCATGGGCGAATCCCATACATCCCATGGGATAATCAGAATTGTAGGGTGTACCATCTAGCCCAGGAGAAAATAGAAGTGAGTCATGATTTTCAAGAGTTGTTGAAATTCATTTTATTATACCCATGTGTTTTCACTTATACATTGTGTTCATTGTTTTATCAAATTCTCTCATTATGTTATATAAAAAAATATTATTTTGGGTTGTTTCACATACCATTGGATTTTGTATTGAACCCCTATTTTTCAGGTTCTGAGGCCCAGTCTAACGATTCTACTAAATAGTAGATTGTTGTCAGACATTCAGAGATGGTGAGCCTCCCTTACTTTGAAAGGTGTCTTATTTATTTATGTTGATCCCATTGTTTTAATTTCATGGTCTTACCAGGGGCCTTGTCCCAGTTTCAAATAGATTCTTATTTGCTGTTGTAGTAGAGATTTCACAGATGTGTATTAGATGGTTTGAGGTTTATTGAACTTATTTCCGCATTACTCAGTTGAGATATTAAAGTGACCATGTTTCCATTTATTTTTTGTATTTTCTTAAGTATATGAATTATGTGTATAATTTCCAGTTAAAGAAGGGCTCTCGTGCCTTCAGGCCTATGATCATCAATTTTAGTTATGCCTTATGCTGTGATAATTATGATTCATAGAACTTATGTGCAAGATCATTCCTATTTAAAGTCTCATTACCTCATGTTTCGTGCTTACATGTTTTACTAGGGGTTATTATAAAACTCGTTTGGTGCCCTTGCATCTTTGGTTGAAGAAAAATATTCAATGCGAGATTACGTTCGTTATTCTACACCTTTAGAGCTTCAAAAAAAGTCCCTACCCATCATTTGGGGACGAATGATCCCAAGGGGGAGATAATGTAACATCCTATATTTTTGAGCTAGAAATCGAACCGTCGTTCTTACATGTGGAAACTCTAATTCTATGGTTTATATTTAAATTCATGTGTCATAATTTTTCTCCTAGTGTAAGAAGTGATTATGAGGTGAAAAGTGATCATAGAAATTTCTTATAGGAAAGTTGAGCTAAGAATCCTTCATTCGTCCAAAGTTTGATATTTGATTCTATAAGGGTCAAATTTGAACGTGTATAACTTTGGATACACATAGAATTTTGCAGCTCAAAACCCACCAAATTTTAGATAATTGAGTTAGCTTTCCAACGATACCAATTTCGCCTTAATCCGATACCCAAGTAAAAAGTTATGGCATTTTTTGTGAGAGATAGTAAGCCAATGTGATTGGGATGCAATGGACCGGTCTCTTGACATGATAAGAGACGCAACACATTGCACTCTTCAACGCGATATCTGAAGCGACCTAAAGCTGTTTCACATGCTGTCTCAATTCCTTAAGGGTCTAGGGGCACTTTGGTTATATTCCCTCACCTAAAATCCATCCATAACACAAAATTTCAACCCATGGCCCAAAGAGCATTAGTTGCCTCTTCATTCAATTTTCTCTCAAGGAAAATCCTAACCACTTCCCATGAACAAGATTCAACTCTTCTTCTCCAAAGAACAAGAATTCAAGCCTTTCAATTCAAAATTCTCAAGAAATGTTTCAAGACTAGGGTTCCAATCTTCAAACTAATTAACATAAGGTATGTGAGACTACTCTAAACTCCATGGGCATAAGATTTACTATTTTGTCATGTTTAAAGATCCACAATCATGTGTATGAAGAAGAGTTTTTATATTGTTGCGAAAAGTATATATCATAGAATTGTTTTGATGAAATTATATATTGTCTTGAATCATTTTTCACGAAATTTAAATTGTAACAATATATGTATGTTTCCGTTTGCAATGAAGAGTCGATTAAGAGAATGGGGTCGCACTAATTATTTTCTTGTGGATATGAATATGTAATTTTCCTTTGAAGATTAACAACGAAAGGTTGGTTTTATGATTGATAAATACTCTCTCTCCTTTTATAATGTCATTGATTTCAAGAAAACAGATATCCAATTTTTCTGTTGGTTACCCTATTTTGTAATACAATTTTTTCCCACCTCTAATTTTCTTTTTTAACGGAGACCGCAAAAAAAAAGGACGAAGAAGAAAAAAGAAAGAAAGAAACAAAGAAAGACTGAGTTGGTAAAAAATAAAAATGCAGAAGTCTCTTGTTGCTAATTTACGTTTCTTAAAAGCCCTCAATGATAATATAGGCGAGTAAAATCTAAGTTGGATTATATGAAATTCCATCCATTTTCACAAGTAATTACTGTTTGAAATATAGTACATGCAATATGCGTGGTTTTCATTTTTTAAAAATAATATATACATTCAAAAATCTCGCCCTTATAAAGTAATTACAAAAATCTTAACTAGTTACGTATTTTTGTTGGATGTAACGGGAGAGAATTTTGTATCTCGATAGACATCAAAATTTTAAAAATTGTATCAGAAACTAATTATGTATCTTTACAATGGAAAAATATGTATATTTATTGGATGCATTATTTATTTCAACATACCCAAAAGCAAAAATAATGTACCGAAAGCTAATTATGTATCTTTACAAAGGAAAAAGTGTATCTTTATTGGATGTATCAGGAGCTAATTATGTATCTGGACTGACCCAAAATCAAAATTTTCAATAATGATGCAAAATGTCAGAATTTTCTAGATTAAGATCCAAACTATCGAAATTTATATTGTTTGCCCGTCATTTTGTATTTAGACTTATTTAGATTAAGATTAAATTAATTACTACTACATAAACACAAGAATTAAAATGGTTGACTGAAAAAAATGAATTTAAATTTTGCACTACCCCTATCTTACCAAGTGCAAAAAGAAAGAAAACTCATATCAAGTGCTAACTTTTCTATGCTTAAAAACAAGGGTATGTTTGACCTAACTAATAAAAATGAGAGCATATTTAACTCAATTATTAATGGAGAGAATATTTATTCTATTTGACATAGTTTAGGGAAAAATTTGACTCGAACTAGTAATAAAGAAGAAATATTTGACCTCAACTAACAAGGTGCATATCTGTTCAATTTAACATAGTTAAGAGGGAAATTAACTCTAACTATAAACAGAGATCATATCTATTCATTTGGCATAATCAGGAGGAAATTTAATCGTTTACTATAATATATTAATATTTAAATGATATGTGAATATTAGGATCTATTAAAATTCATCAATTAATATAGTCTAAGTGGAGATGTTAGTCATTACCATTAGATTACGGTGATTTAATTAGTCAAAGGGTATGCTTGGTAAATTATTGATTGTGTGTAACATTACATTGCTATGCATGTGACACTTTTTCGTAATCTGCAAATCTACTATCATTTCATAAGTTCTTTGGATAAATTTTGCATTTAACCAATATGGATGAATTTGTTTTTCTCCATTCAATAGTTATTTATAAATAAAAACGTATGAGACTCATCCCATATAGAGAGCAAGTTAAAGAAAAAAAAAAGTAAAATCACGCATTATGAAAATTATTATGTATGTTATATCATATGATTACTTGTCCCTTCTTCAAATTATTCACAGCTCTAGCAAATTTACAATAGAAAAAATGAGACTCCTACTATTGAGTAAAACAAAGAAAAAGAATAAAGTAAAGTGATGTGTTACGAAAATTACTATACATGTTATCACTTTTTTTTTTTTTTTTTTTTTTTTTAAGTGAGTTTTTGGTGTCTTGTTAGGACCTTTTATAAATTAAAAAGCAAAAAGTGTCTAGCCTAAGGCCATAAAACATTAGAAAAATAAAATGAAAAGGTACACAAATTGGGGTGATTATGTCTAAGCCCACTTGCCAAAAAGACCTAACTCTATAAGTGTTTAATACTCTATACTTCATCATCAAATTCTTTATTTGCCCTAGCTCCTGTCGCTGCAACTCCTACTTGCTTCTTCTTCTTCTTCTTTGGATCATCAATGTTATTTTCGATGGTGTGTTGTTTCTCTTTACCATAGAAGAATTGTCAAATGACCAAGGTAAGCTTCTTACCTCTTTCAAATAAGTGATTTTGACACTTATTTTTCTTCTAAAATCCCGATCTTCGGGTGGTTGGGATATCTCTATGCAGTGATGTTGAAGGAGGATGCCATTCGGAGTTTCCAATTCTTCCACAGGCGAGGCTCTAGCACATGCATTCATTTTTTGTGAACCCTCTTCCCTTACTAAGTTCCATTGAATTTCCGTAAACAGATGACTAATGGACATGCCGTTTCTTGGCTAATTTGGGCTTGTAGATAGCCTCCTATGCTTAAGAAAAGATATGACGTGCCTTCCCTATGCTTTTGCTGATTTCTTGTATGTCCTAATATAGATTAGCCTATTTGATTTAGCAACATTATATCATATGTCTCTTTTGTCATATGATAAATTTCTAGTACCTTCTTTAAATATTTCCCAAAGTAACAATATAAAATTATAATTTTGTTTAGTACAAAAACTAATTTACTTCATTTACAATTAATTGGTACCCATCTATTTATTGACAACTCACCCTATTCTATACTCTCCAAATTTGAACAAAAATAAAAAAATTATGCATATCCCTCTTAGTATCCCCTTCTGCATTTTTTCTATTTATAAACAATACAAATTGTAACATCATCATCAAAATTGATAATTTTCCACAAATATTAAGGCATGGCTGAACCAAACTTAAAAAGAGTTCATAATAGAGTAGAATAAGAAATTTTGAGAAACTAAGATCTGAGCAATTTGATAATGAAAATCCTCCAACTCCTCCTAGTGTTTATCCTAAGAAAAATTTGAGATGAAAGTGGTGATTGATGATAAATCTAATAAGTAATTACTAATTTTTTGTTTTACATATTGCTCTTTTCTTTTTACTATGTAATGAGCAGAGTTACACTTTTATATGTTTGAAAATATTATAAATTTTAAAATATGATTCATTATATTTTTAAATGACATGTTCCTATGATCATAAAAATGTCATGGTGTGTATATTTAAGATTACAAGATATAAGAGTACTTTTGATACATTCTAAAAGGTTGTTTTGTCTTTCTTTAATTCTGTATTTGTTAAACTTCGTCATATAAAATGAATAGAAGGTACACAATTTTACTTTCATAAAAAAGACCTAATGTGCTCTTCAAGTATTAAAAATGATCTTAATATATCCTTGTTTTACCTTTAGGTTTTTAAGTATTCTTCTCTTTCATATATAGACTCTATTTTACCCTTTCACTTAACAGAAAACTGTTTAAAAAATTTATTAGTATTTTCAATCAATATTTGCAGTTTTTTATTGGTCGAATTTTTAAATAACTAAAACCTTAATAATATCCAATCCCAATCCGAATCCCACTTACCATCCAAGATGCTTTTTGAGGACTTACGTTAGTAGAAAGTTGATAAATCTTTGGTTAAAAAGTATGGTAGAGTTTTTGCTTGAGAAAGAACTATTCGTTTTATGTGATTAAAACCACTTGACTTGACCAAAAATTTATTTAACATTCCTAAATTTAGAATATCTACATAGTACATCAAACCCTATGATTATGGCATGGAATCTGAACCATATAAGAAAAGTTTTTAATGATATCCATAGATAGGGTTTCTTCTTATTGCCTCCCACTAATCATAAACTGTAAAAATTATAGCCATACATATAGTAGAGAAGGAACCATTATCTTACTGAACACCTACATTAAAGTAAGCTTATCATCAAATTTATTATAAGTTTCTTTGTACCCTTGCTCTGAAGCTGGTAGTTGTTTATTTCATCTGGTGAGACTGAAATCATACGTGATATTGTTCACCTTTGATCAATTTTTTTTGATACCAGGTAAAATTGTTGACCACCAACTATACAGCAAGGCTATAAAGAAATTTATTATTAGTTTGACAATAAACATAATTACTTTAATATGGCTATTCAGTCAGATAATGATTTCCTTTTCTACTATATATTTGACTATAATTCTTAAGGTGTTGGATTAGTGGGAGGCAATGGGAAGCAACCGTATTTATCATCTAGATATCATTAGGATACTATCTCATACAGTTCTGATTGATTGCCTTATTCATGGAGTTTGATGTACTATGTAGAGATCTAAATTTAGGAATGTTAAGTCAATTTTTGGACTAAATAGTTTAGTCAAATCCAATAGTTTTAATCCCACAAAATGAGCAGTTCTTTCACAAACAAATACTCTACCTCACTTTTTAAGCAAGGAGATCAATTTTCTACATAGTTAAATTCCAAAACAAGCATCTTGGACGGTATGTGAAATTCGAATTGGGTTTGGGGGTTATTAAGTTTTTAATTAATTAAATTATAAACAATAAGAAACTAACACGTATTAAATGAAAATACTATTTCTTTTTAGTTTCTGTTAAGTAAAAGGATAAAAGTAGAGTCTGTAGGTGGATGGTGAGGATATTTTAGAGATCAGAGATGAAAGAATGGTATATTAGGATTATTTTCAATACTTGAAGGGTATATTAGAACCCTTTTTGATTCTATTTCACCGTCATTTATCTACTATTTTCAAAATTGTGATTTTCTTCTGATGGAGAAATAGGAAGTTCCCTGAATATGCTATTGAGGATTCATCAAACGTACTTAGCAATGGAAACTGAAGTTTTTCGATATAATAGAAGAAGTGATTTTCATATTAGGTTCAGTTCAGTATACCTACAATTGATGTATTATACTAATACGTGTATGAAGTACTTATCTGTTGAAAGACACGTCTCAGTTTTGTGTACATGTGTTCTACGTATCAATTTTTTTATAGTACTGAATTTTGTTAGAATTCTTATTTGGGATTTTTGTTCAGAGGTTAGCAACCCCATATATATCACAGCGGTATATAATTAGGCGCGGATGGATACAAAATTTTGATTCGAATTTCTTGCTTGATCTATCCAGGCATGTATTCAAATAGATAAGTTTGTTCATGTCCATGTATGATTATGGATTACTATTTCTTTGTGTCTTTTTTATTTCTCTCCACAAATTATAATTGTAAGTATATTTTCATTCAAGTTATTTGTAATCAAGTTAAGTGTTTCATCACATACAAGTATCACTTACTTGCCTAATACCTTTCGAAAGTGGACAACTACAATTAAAAACTCAATTTAAAGGGGAAGAAAGGAATTCTACTATACCCAAATTAAACTTAATATATTGTATTAACCTTTTATTTCAAGTTGTGTTAAGAATAGAACAGAACACAAAGAGTTTGTTGAAATTGTAGTGTTAAAATTAGGGGAAAAGAAGCATAAGAAAATGGAGAGAGTATAAATTCAAAACATGCATCTGAAAATCAAGGTTTTGCGTATTTATATGCCGTAAACAAAAGAAAGAGAAATATATTAAACTACAATCTTCAATATGCAAGACATATATGCCCTTGTTTTCAATTTTTAATTATTATTATGATTACTCTTCAATTTTTGGTGTGTTTTTAAGTTATATTTTTTAAATTCTGTGTTGGCGCTTCTCTTCATCCTCAATTATTTCTAATGAAAGAGGACTCAATTCTTCTATAATAGGATTGCACTCTTTGATTCTTCTAACTAGCCAAGAATTGGTTAAAAGATCTATAGAGTTTTTCTTTTCAATTATAAGAAATTTCTTGATTTTGGGTCTTTGTTGAATTAATATATTTGAGGTGAAATACAAAACGAATTTCGAAAATTGTATTCCAAAAGAAAATTACTATATGTATTCACACGAATTAATCAATCGATTATGGCATATACCCAAAAGAAAAGAAAGATTATAGTTGAAATTACTTGCGAAAGGTATATACCTCCATTTAACTATCCTAAACTGAGTCCGAACTCCCAACTAATAAAAGTAATATTTTTACATTTGTGTCCTACTTTATGACGGAATTTCTCAACTACTACATTACAATTTTGCATATATCCATATGGACTATGATTAGTAACTAGGTTGTTCGCAAGATGGGAGCATTAGAAAATTAAGATAACTACGGTTTTATCTTGAATAAATAAATTATGTTACTGTGAGTTGCTTCATGTTTTGTTATTTTCTCCTTGCACCTCTCTTGGTTTTCATATTTTAAAAGTACGTTTACCAGTTGAAGAATATGAATCTAGATGAGTTGCTTGTATGGAAAAATCATTTATTCTCTTGAGAATTATGTTGATGCATTTATGCTTGAAATGTAATTTAAACGAGTTGTCTTAATGAGTAAGATGTTGGATTGTTTCATCCAATTTTTTAGTCAGAAGATGCTAAAATTATTACATTTGTATATATTAAAGATTCCAAAATAATTACATTTGTACAGATTAAAGATTTTTGTTTTATTGATTTCAAAGGGTATATGTTCCTTCACAGGCATAGGTTTTTCCATATTTTGTCCTTTAACAGTTAAGCAAACTTTTACCCCTTCTCAATTATCTAATGTCATATTTTAACATGAGATGGATTCAAAATTTACTTTTAAGAGTAACAATTTAAAAACCACATAGCATCTTCTCTATGACGCGTACAAAAACTAGTTAGTTTTCAATTTGTATTGTCTTGATTCTTGCTTTTATTTTAAATCTTGAATTATATAAATGAATTAATTGTTTGAATTTATATTCTGGTATGGCTGTTATAGTGATAGTTCCATTAATATTTAGTTTTCCATTAGTTTAGTTCTACTTCATTCGTTTTGGAATTTTATGTATGCACTTACAATTTCATGTATGCACTTACAATGGCATTTAATGTATGACCTTACAAGTTCATTCTAAAGATATATAAAGCATTTAGTTTTATCACCTTTTTTTTTAAAATTATTTCCCTGCATTCCCTAATCAAAGCCACCTACTATAGGTTTACTCGTTAATGATTGATTATATTTGATACATTACTTTTGGAAATAATTCTCAATGATTTGTGAAGATGTAACACTGCATTTAAAAAGAAACAATATATTGAAGCCGCTTATAACTTAATTTCAAAATTGAAAATGAAATAAGTTGTAAGTTATTGTCTAACCTTCAGATATTATAACAAGTTTAATCTATACTCAAAAGAATGTTAGCTATACACTTACCTCTTTCTAATCGAATTACTGTTGGGCAATGGAAAAAAAACAAATATATGTAATTCTAACTAAAGGTATATTATTTCTCCCATGAGGTAGAAGTGTGTAGCGGTGACTAGATTTCAGTTGTAGTTGTTGGGTATACCGATTGAAATCAACTAGTTACCAATCGGGCTCAACTCATATAGACAACAATCTGAGATGGCACGATATGAATGAAGAAAGGAAAATTTGGTTGATAATTTCTTTTAACAATTAGGTCCTATATAAGTTTTTTTGGTTATTTTATTACACCACCAAATTTAATTTTTTCAAAACCATTTAAATTGTTTTGACTTTTCATTGATATCGATATGATCCGATAAGTTTTTGATGATATTTTTAAGCTCCATCTTAAAGTCACACCATTTGTTGAATAAGTGATTAAAAAAAAAGAGGAGAAAAGTTACTGCAACTTTCTTTCAGCATTTACTGTTTTTGTCTTAGTCTAGAGTAGCTGTTGTTTAGTCCTTAAGTTTCTCTTGTTAGTTGAAAGCACTACTGAGTTAGTGCCTATATAGTGCAGTTTCTACCATTTGTTTTTGCATATTTAGTTGAGTTGTAAGATATTTATAAGATTTTATCATGGATGAATGATATAAGGAAAAAAACAATCTTGCGATTTTAGAAAATTCTCTGCCATTCTATTTCCCTGCTAGTTTTTTTTCCTTTCTAATATTCTGTTCTTGAGTGAGCTTGAGATCTTTTCTCCAGTATCACTGGTATCAAAGCTAGTTTTATATTGTATTGATCTTATAAATAGTTAGAAAAAACCATGGCTTCCAATGGAAATCCATTGAATATATCTCAGTCTTCCATCCCTGTTTTTACAGGACAAAGTTATTAGTTCTAGAGAGTCAAGATGAAGACTTTGTTTAAGTCAGAAGATCTTTGAGACTCGATTGAGACAAGGTATGCAGATCCGAATGAAGAGTAGTGGTTGAAGGAAAATGAAAAGAAGGACGAAAAGACTTTGTTATTCCATCAACTGGCAGTCAATGAGATGGTGTTTTCCTGAATTGTAGCAGCCACCACTTCGAGGAAAGTATGGAGAATTTTGCAAAATGTATTTCAAGGTTCCTCAAAGGAAATAGTTGTAGAACTCCAAACGCTTTGGGTCAATACATAAGCCGAGGCCCTGGGTGCGATGGGCATCCCAAACCATGATGGCCTGGGCGCCCCTTTCTATCTGGAAATCATGAACACCATTCATATACACTAAGGAAAAATGCGAAAAAGTAAACAAATGGAATCATAGTCATGCATTGAATTCAATTTAAAAATACGGAGTGAAATACATAAATATCTAGACAACATCTACTTCAGTTTGTGAAATCTCTAATACATCAGAAATTAACAACTTGTCTAAAACTGGGCCAAGGGCCAAGGTCGGACCATGAATTAAAATAAAATAATAATGACACGTTTCAGAACCAGGACTTCCAAAGTAAGGGAGGCTCACTAACTGCAAACTTCTTACAAGTCAATATACTACTTAAAGGGACCCCAAGACTGTGTCACAAAATCCTGAAATATAAGGGGTTAATACAAATGTACTGGTACACAGAGCAATCCAAAACAATATACTTAAATAAATAACATAAGTGAGAGAATTTTATAAAAAAAATACATCATCATAAACCATTTCAAAATCCATGGCCATAGTAAATAGGCCTTTAAAAATAGTTCTGTAAATCGACTCAACATCTTTGTCTTAGTTTTAAGCTAGGTAGTATGCCCTACAAGTCTGATATTCCACGGACTATATGGAATCTGCCATTGATTCGTCGGGTAAGCCCCCAACCTAAGTTTTCCGCAAGAGTTGGAGTTGCTAAGTCTGATATGCCACAGGGCACTAGGCCAATGTATAATCCCTCTTGGGTACAAAATAACTTGTATCGGCAAAATACGATTTTGGACAATGAGTTATCTGAACTCATGTTTTCTTTGGGTAACCACCTAACATCTCTTAAGCCTATTTTAACCATTTCTGAACATGCATATTTAAGAACTCAATTCTGGAAATCTAAATGAAATCTGGTTCTATTCTGTTCTAAGTCGGTTTTGGCATTATCCGTTTTGGTATCATCAAACCAAGACTTGCTAGTCGTATCTTCTATGCCATAAAATATCATGTTCCAGTCTCTTCATTCAAAACATAAATTTTGGGACTACCATATCATTAAAATAGTTCAAAAGAATTCATATTTCAAAACCTAGGGTTTATCATGAATATCATGTAATTCAACACATACTAGAATCAATTCTTGGAACTTGTAATCTAAATCATGGATTAAAACTCAAACAACACCATGAACATGAATTCAATCTAATTCAAACATAAAAATAATAATCATAAATTTTATATTTTGAAAAAGGATTCTTGGGCTCCATGAAAGGTAAGGATCCATGGTTGAACATCTAACGTACCTTAATTTGAGAGATTCTTGAAGTTCTTGAAGAAATTCTTAGGATTGACCTTGATTCTGGAAAGCTAGGGTTTGTTTTCTTGAGAGAGAATTATCTTTTTATTTTAGGGGAAAGTGAATAATGAAGGGTTTAAACATTTTTAGGGCTTAAATCCCACATCTGGGAAGAATAAAATCATCTAAAAAGACTATTTTAACCCTGGACGCAACTTTAATTTTTCATGAAATTTTTCCGATTTGGACTCCTGGAGTGATGCGGCGCTATCGCGCTGTGTCACTGGGAAATTGCATGATGGCGCGATGTGGTGCTATCACATTTCCACTTTGTTTGTGAACTGGAAGTGCACCGTGATGCGGTGGAATCACTTTGGTACACTTGAAATTGACCAGTGTGAATTGGGTCTATGACGCGATGCGCCAATATTATTGAGAAACACTGAAAATGAACAATTTCTAGTTCAACACACTCCGCGATGTGCTACTGGCCTGAATGATGATGTATAGCGACAAAAACTTAAAATCGCCATAACTACTTTCCCGGTTGTCGAATTTAGGACAATTTTATATCGTTGGAAAAATAATTGAATTTCCTACGCAATGGGAGGCTCAAATATGAGGATTAATGGGTATTATAAAATTTTTATTTTGAATAACCCATGTGCTGAGGGTTAATCTAGGCTAGGGAAATACGGTGTATTATAGTTCACCTCAGTAAAACCTTTTACCCTCAGACTGATGGTCAGGTAGAGAGGACCATTCAGACCCTTGAGGAAATGTTAAGAGTGTGAGTTATTGAATTTAAGGGAAGTTGGGATGACCACTATCTTTTGATTGAATTCGTATATAATAACAACTACCATTCTAGTATCTAGATGGCCCCATTTGAAGCTCTCTATGGGATAAGATGTAGGTATTCCATTGGTTGGTTTTAGGTAGGTGAGACCACATTGATAGGGACAAATTTGGTGTTTGATGCTTTAGAGAAATTCCAGTTGATTAGAGAGAGGCTTAGGACAGCCAAAAGCCATTAGAAATCCTATCCAGATGTTAGGAGAAGGGATCTTGAATTTGAGATTTATGATTTTGTGTATTTGAAAATCTCTCGCAAGAAGGGAGTGAAGAGGTTTGGCAAAAAGGGAAAGCTCAGTCCTCGATATGTTAGGCCCTTTCAGAATCTTGAGTCATTTTGGGAAAGTAGTGTATGAGATTGAATTTCCTGCAGATCTAGCATTAGTGCATTCAGTGTTCCACAATTCTTTGATAAAGAAGTGTATTGGTTATACAACAGTTGTTGTTCCTTTCGAAAGCTTAGATATTCAGAACGACCTTTCATACGAAGAACTCCCAGTTGAAATTTTAGATCGCCAGATTCGTTGACTGAGGAAGAAAGAAATTCCCTTGGTCAAAGTTCTTTGGAGAAATCAGTCCGTCGAGGGAGATACTTGGGAAGAAGAAGCAGACATGGGTATCAAGTACCATCACCTCTTCTCTGCAAACTCAAACTCAACTCAAGGTTATAGTTTTCCTTTTATTAACTCTTTTCCACTCTCAGTTTTTGCCATATAATCATGTTTATGGTATTGCATGCATCCACGAATCAGTTCAGTCAGTCACCATGTTGCAAACTAAATCATGTAACCATGTTAACAGTTATGCATAGTCAACATGTAAATTTTAGTACCTCAGTATTCTCATCTTATTCAGTCTCATTCAAGGATGTATGTTCCCAAGGGGGAGATATTGTAATACCCCATATTTTTCTAAGTTTAGATCCGCTCCTAGTCCTAGTATAAGAGGCTTAGTACAAAAAAATAAACCTAAGTGCTGGGAACTTAGCGTAAGTTTTAGCCTCCTGACTTTGATAATCCTCGAAAATGACTTTTCCGACCTCGAGACGTAAGTTTATGAGTCGGTTTATGTTCAATGGGCTAAGTTTCATGTCTTGGGTAAGTTTTAAATTTTTCGGATGGGGTTTGGAACATGTTTGGATTTCCAAAACAACAGGTCACCGCAATTCCATCACGTTGGGGTGACTATAGCAATGGGTAGGCCATTGCGTCACGGTGAGCAAAATATCAGCAATTGTCTGATTCCAGTAAGCCACCGCGATTCCACAACATTGTGGTCGAAATAGCAATGGAAGCCTCACCACATCCCGGTGAAGGCCTAATTTGTAGTTGTTAAAATCCAACAACTCTCTGCGATTGCACCACGTCACAATGAGTATAGCGATAGGGCATTCACCACGCCGCGGTGAAGATATAATCCGGGTTCCAAATATCGAATTAAAATTTCCAAGGGGCATTTATGTTTATTCCCTTTTCCTTATTAAGTCAAAACACGGGATTGAGTCCCCCAAAAGCATAATTGGTCACCTTTTTCTCAAATTCTCTCAAATTAAAATCTTTCTCTCTTAAGAACGAACCCTAGTCCGTTCAAAGTTTTAGTATGAACTTAATATTATTGCTATCGAGACCTGGGGGTATGAATACTCAAAATTTATCTATTTACATACTTTCAGCATCCTTAGAATGATTTCAGTTAAACCATGAAAATAGTGGATTTTTCAGTTACTGCTATCATAATAAGCACTATCAGAATTCATGATCAGTTAAACTCAGATCAATCTAATAATCAGAGTCATTCAGTTTGGAGTAACACTTTGCACCAAGTGAGTGTAGGGATAGTGTCTCCCCCATTAGTTATGTATGAGGCACTAGTAGCAGTCCCTAGGTTCCAGACCTACAATGCCACCATTGATTTTGAGGGGTCCCCTGTCGGTTAGGAATGACACCCTCGTCCTTCGGGACTTTAGATTAGTGGATCCACACAACCAGTGTTAGTAGCCGTTGTACGGTACTGGCACCCTTACAACTAGGATTAGAGGTTGGATCAAGATGAAATATTAGGGCATGTCGATTATAGATAACTTATATAGTTTTGGTCCAGAATCTAGTTCAGTATTCATTCTCAAGTTTTCTTGACCATGGCGTACAAATATCAGTTTTCCCAGTAATTTGATTCTCAGCAATTCAGTTCATAAACTATTTTAGATTCATGTTTACGCTTGGTCATGCATTCTCAGTCTTTAAAATTTTCATGCATTCTTATTCTGTACTTTAGTAAGTTATTACTCATGCACCTAAAACCATGCATATTAGTCTAACCTTATTTAGCATACCAGTACATTAAAAGTACTGACCGCATACTCTTTTCTTGTCCTATGGTGTCTTATATCATATGTTTGGATGTTGGGGTTCCTGATTGTACCTTGACAGATTAGCCTATCAGCAACACTCAACAGAGGTGTGTACTTATTCTTCGAGGATGAGTTATATTATATTAAGTATATTAGCAGTTCAGTTATTAAGTCAGTCGGAGTTAGTTGGGGGCTTGTTCTATCAACTCCACAGTCAATCAGTTTGAGGCTTTCAGACATTTTAGTCAGTTATTCAGTTATTAGGTGTTATTTACATTCTTACAGTAATGTTTTAAGATAGATGTTTTCAGTATATCGATTCAGTATCATTTTTTTGTATTTAAACCTTATTGCATTTTTAGTTAAGTTCAGCACATGTTCCCCGTAACTTTATTTGGTGCTCACAGTAGGTACCTGCATGGGTTAGCTTATGGTACTTTATGGAAATAGGCACCGTGTGGTGCACAGGGTGTACTGTCGAAGCGTTACACATGCTTTGTGGTCTTAGGCCTTACCATGACATATTAGTATGATTGGGAATTATGGCACCCTACTTTGTGGACTAGAGTGACTCCCATACCAATACTCCAACATTTGTGGCAAACTTGGGTTGGGGGCTTGGACGCCGAGTCATGGGCGAATCCCATACATCCCATGGGATTATCAGAATTGTAGGTTGTACCATCTAGCTTAAGAGAAAATAGAAGTGAGTCATGATTTCCAAGAGTTGTTGAAATTCATTTTAGTATGCCCATTTGTTTGCACTTGTACATTGTGTTCATTGTTATATAAAATGCTCTCATTATGTTATATAAAAACATGTTATTTTGGGTTGTTTCACATACCATTGCATTTTATATTAAACCCCTATTTTTCAGGTTCTGAGGCCCAGTCTAGCGATCCTACTAAATAGTAGGATCCTCCCTTAGTTCAGAGGTGGTGAGCCTCCCTTAGTTTGAAAGGCGTCTTATTTACTTATGTTGCTCCCATTGTTTTAATTTCATGGTCTGACCAGGGGCCTTGTCCCAGGCCTATGATCATCAATTTTACTCATGCCTTATGCTGTGATAATTATGATTCATAGAACTTATGTGCAAGATCATTCCTATTTAAAGTCTCATTACCTCATGTTTCGTGCTTACATGTTTTACTAGGGGTTATCATAAAACTCGTTTGGTGCCCTTGCATCTTTGGTTGAAGAAAAATATTCAATCAGAATTGTAGGGTGTACCATCTAGCTCAGGAGAAAATAGAAGCGAGTCATGATTTCCAAGAGTTGTTGAAATTCATTTTAATATGCCCATGTGTTTTCACTTATGCATTGTGTTCATTGTTTTACAAAATGCTCTCATTATGTTAAATAAAAATATTTTAATTTGGTTTGTTTCACATACCAGTATATTTTGCATTGATCTCTTATATTTTATGTTCTGTGGCCCAGTCTAGCAGTCCTGCTAAACAGTAGATTGTTGTCAGACATTCAGTGTTGGTTAGTCTCCCTTACTTTGGAAGGCGTCTTGTTTACTCATGTTGATCCCATTATTTTTAGTTCATGGTCTGACCGGGGGCCTTGTATTGATTTCAAATAGATTCTTGTTTTCAGTTGTAGTAGAGATTTCACAGACGTGTATTAGATGGTTTGAGGTTTATTGAACGTACGTCCGCATTACTTAGTTGAGATATTAAAGTGACCATGCTTTCATTTATTTTTTGCATTTCCTTACAGTATATGAATTGTGTGTATGATTGCAGTTAGAGAAGGGCTTCTCGATCCTTCATGGTTTAGGATGCTCGTCCCGGCCTAGACCTCGGTTCGGGTCGTGACAGATACCCTAAATTGATCCATAAGAAATTTGTCAAGAAAACAAATATCCAATTTTTCTGTTGGTTACCCTATTTTGTATTACAATTTTTCCCACCTCTAATTTTTTGTTTGTAGGGAGACCACAAAAAAAAAAAAAGAAAGAAGAAGAAAAAAGAAAGAAACAAACAAAGAAAGACTGTGTGAAATATAGTACATGCAATATGCGTGGTTTTCATTTTTTAAAAATAATATATACATACAAAAATCTCACCCTTATAAAGTAATTACAAAAATTTTAACTAATTATGTATTTTTGTTGGATGTAACGGGAGATAATTTTGTATCTCGATAGACATCAAAATTTTAAAAATTGTATCAGAAACTAATTATGTATCTTTACAATGGAAAAAAATGTATATTTATTGGATGCATTATTTATTTCAACATACCCAAAAGTAAAAATAATGTACCGAAAGCTAATTATGTATCTTTACAAAGGAAAAAGTGTATCTTTATTGGATGTATCAGGAGCTAATTATGTATCTGGACTGACCCAAAATCAAAATTTTCAATAATGATGCAAAATGTCGGAATTTTCTATAATTAAACTCCAAACTATCGAAATTTATATTATTTGCCCTTCATTTTGTATTTAGACTTATTTAGATTAAGATTAAATTAATTACTACTACATAAAGACAAGAATTAAAATGGTTGACCGAAAAAAATGAATTTAAAGTTTGCACTACCCCTATCTTACCAAGTGCAAAAAGAAAGAAAACTCATATCAAGTGCTCACTTTTCTATGCTTAAAAATAAGGGTATGTTGGACCTAACTAATAAAAATGAGAGCATATTTGACTCAATTATTAATGGAGAGTAACTTTATTCTATCTGACATAGTTCAGGGAAAAAATTGACTCGAACTAGTAATAAAAAAGACATATTTGACCTCAACTAACAAGGTGCATATCTGTTCAATTTAACATAGTTAAGCGGGAAATTAACTCTAACTATAAACAGAGATCATATCTATTCATTTGGCATAATCAGGAGGAAATTTAATCGTTTACTATAATATCTTAATATTTAAATGATATATGAATATCAGTATCTATTAAAATTCATCAATTAATATAGTCTAAGTGGAGATGTTAGCCAATACCATTAGATTACGGTGATTTAATTAGTCAAAGGGTATGCTTGGTAAATTAATGATTGTGTGTAACATTACATTGCTATGCATGTGACACTTTTTCGTAATCTGCAAATCTACTATCATTTCATAAGTTCTTTGGATAAATTTTGCATTTAACCAATATGGAAGAATTTGTTTTTCTCCATTCAATATTTATTTATAAATAAAAACGTATGAGACTCATCCTATATAGAGAGCAAGTTAAAGAAAAAAAAAAGTAAAATCACGCATTATGAAAATTATTATCTATGTTATATCATTTGTTTATTTTATCATATGATTACTTGTCCCTTCTTCAAATTATTCACAGCTCTAAAAAATTTACAATAGAAAAAATGAGACTCCTACTATTGATTAAGTCAAAGAAAAAGAATAAAGTAAAGTGATGTGTTACGAAGATTACCATACATGTTATCTCTCTTTCTTTTTTTTTTTTTTTTTTAGTGAGTTTTTGGTGTCTTGTTAGGCCCTTTTATAAATTAAAAAGCAAAAAGTGTCTAGCCTAAGTGCTATTTCTTTGCTAATTTGGGCTTGTAGATAACCTCCTATGTTTAAGAAAAGAAATGACGTGCCTTCCCAATGTTTTTGGTGATTTCTTTTATGTCCTAATATAGATTAGCGAATCTGATTTAGTAACATTATATCATATGTCTCTTTTGTCATATGATAAATTTCTAGTACCTTCTTTAAATATTTTCCTAAGTAACAATAGCAAATGATAATTTTGTATAGTACAAAAACTAATTTACTTCATTTACCATTAATTGATACCCATCTATTTAATGACAACTAACCCTATTCTATTCTCTCCAAATTCGAAAAAAAAATCATAAAATTATGCATATCCCATTTAGTATTCCCTTCTCATTTTTTTCTATATATACACAATACAAATTGTAACATCATCATCAAAATTGACAATTTTCCACAAGTATTAAGGCATGGCTGAACCAAACTTTAAAAAAGTTCATAATAGAGTAGAATAAGAAATTTTGAGAAACTAAGATCTGAGCAATTTGATAAAGTAAATCCTCCAACTCCTCCTAGAGTTTATCCTAAGAAAAATTTGAGATGAAAGTGGTGATTGATGATAAATCTAATAAGTAATCACTAATTTTTTGTTTTACATATTGATCTTTTCTTTTTACTATGTAATGAACAGAGTTACACTTTTATATGTTTGAAAAAATTATAAATTTTAAAATCTGATTTATTGTATTTTTAAATGACATGTTCGAATGATCATAAAAATGTCTTGGTATGTATATTTAAGATTACAAGATATAAGAGTACTTTTGATACATTCTAAAAGGTTGTTTTGTCTTTCTTTAATTCTGTATCTGTCAAACTTCGTCATATAAAATGAATAGAAGGTACACAATTTTACTTTCATAAAAAAGACCTAATGTACTCTTCAAGTATTAAAAATGATCTTAATATACCCTTGTTTAACCTTTAGGTTTTTAAGTATTCTTCTCTTTCATATATAGACTCTATTTTACCCTTTCACTTAACAGAAAACTGTTTAAAAAATTTATTAGTATTTTCAATCAATATTTGGCAGTTTTTTATTGGTTGAAATTTTAATTAACTAAAAAGTTAATAATATCCAATCCCAATCCGAATCCCACTTACCATCCAAGATGCTTTTTGGGGACTTACCTTAGTAGAAAGTTGATAAATCTTTGGTTAAAAAGTATGGTAGAGTTTTTGCTTGAGAAAGAACTATTCGTTTTATGTGATTAAAATCACTTGACTTGACCGAAAGTTTATTTAACATTCCTAAATTTAGAATATCTACATAGTACATCAAACCCTTTGATTATGGCATGGAATCTGAACCATATAAGAAAGGTTTCTAATGATATCCAGATAATAGATAGGGTTTCTTCTTATTGCCTCCCAAATCTAAAACTGTAAAAATTATAGCCAGACATATAGTAGAGAAGGAACCATTATCTTACTGAACACCTACATTAAAGTAAGTTTATCATCAAATTTGTTATAAGTTTCTTTGTACCCTTGCTCTATAGCTGGTAGTTGATTATTTCATCTGGTGAGACTGAAATCATACGTGATATTGTTCACCTTTGATCAAATGTTTTTGTTTCCACGTGAAATTGATTGACCACCAACTATAGAGCAAGGTTATAAAGAAATTTATAATCAGTTTGACAATAAACGTAATTACTTTAATATGGCTATTCAGTCAGATAATGATTTTCTTTTCTACTATATATCTGACTATAATTCTTAAGGTGTTGGATTAGTGGAAGGCAATGGGTAGCAACCGTATTTATCATCTAGATATCATTAGGATACTATCTCATACAGTTCTGATTGATTGCCTTATTCATGGAGTTTGATGTACTATGTAGAGATCTAAAATTTAGGAATGTTAAATTAATTTTTGGACAAAATAGTTTAGTCAAATCAAATAGTTTTAATCCCACAAAATGAGCAGTTCTTTCACAAACAAATACACTACCTCACCTTCTATGCAAAGAGATCAATTTTCTACAAAGGTAAATTTCAAAACAAATATCTTGGACGGTATGTGAAATTCGAATTGGGGGGGGGGGGGGTTATTAAGTTTTTAATTAATTAAATTACAAACAATAAGAAACTAATACGTATTAAATGAAAATACTATTTCTTTTTAGTTTCTGTTAAGTAAAAGGAAAAAAGTAGAGTCTGTAGGTTGATGGTGAGGATATTTTAGAGCTCAGAGATGGAAGAATGGTATATTAGGATTATTTTCAATACTTGAAGGGTATATTAGAAGCCTTTTTGATTCTATTTCACCGTCATTTATCTACTATTTTCAAAATGGTGATTTTCTACTGATACAGAAAAAGGAAGTTCCCTGAATATGCTATGGAGGATTCATCAAACGTACTTAGCAATGGAAACTGAAGTTTTTCGATATAATAGAAGAAGTGATTTTCGTATATGTCAAAAAAAATTCATTGAATGGTACGTATTAGAGTCAGTTCAGTATACCTACTACTGATGTATTATACTAATACGTGTATGAAATACTTACCTGTTGAAAGACACATCTCAGTGTCTTCATAGGTCCCAATATGGTCTCTATCTCCTATCTTTCTCCTTTGTGAAACATAGTGAAGACGAGCAAACATAAGCTCTATCAGTTTTGTGTACATGTTTTCTACGTATCAATTTTTTTATACTACTCAATTTTGTTAGATTGCTTATTTGGGATTTTTATTCAGAGGTTTGCAACCCCATATATATCGCAGCAGTATATAATTTGGCGCGGATGGATACAAAATTTTGATTCGAATTTCTTGCTTAATCTATCCATGCATGTATTCAAATAGATAAGTTGGTTCATGTCCATGTATGATTTTGGATTACTATTTCTTAGTGTCTTTTTTATTTCTCTCAACAAATGATAATCGCAAGTATATTTTCATTCAAGTTATTTGTAATCAAGTTAAGTGTTTCATCACATACAAGTATCACTTACTTGCCCAATACCTTTTGAAAGTGGACAACTACAATTAAAAACTCAATTTAAAGGGGAAGAAAGGAATTCTACTATACCCAAATTAAACTTAATAAATTGTATTAACCTCTAATTTCAAGTTGTGTTAAGAATAGAACAGAACACAAAGAGTTTATTGAAATTGTAGTGTTAAAATTAGGGGAAAAGAAGCATAAGAAAATGGAGAGAGTATAAATTCAAAACATGCATCTGAAAATCAAATTTTTGCGTATTTATATGTTGTAAACAAAAGAAAGAGAAATATAAAAAACTACAATCTTCAATATGCAAGACATGTATGCCCTTGTCTTCAATTTGTAGTTATTATTATGACTACTCTTCAATTTTTGGTGTATTTTTTTGTTATATTTTTTATATTCTGTGTTGGCGCTTCTCTTTATCCTCAATTATTTCTAATGAAAGAAGACTCAATTCTTCTAGAATAGCATTGCACTCTTTGATTCTTCTAACTAGACTATATTTGGTTAAAAGATCTATAGAGTTTTTCTTTTTAATTATAAGAAATTTCTTGATTTTTGGTCTTTGTTGAATTAATATATTTGAGGTGAAATAAAAAATGAATTTTGAAAATTGTATTCCAAAAGAAAATTACTATATGTATTCACACGAATTAATCAATCGATTATGGCATATACCCAAAAGAAAAGAAAGATTATAGTTGAAATTACTTGCGAAAGGTACATACCTCTATTTAACTATCCTAAACTGAGTCCGAACTCCCAACTAATAAAAGTAATATTTTTGCATTTGTGTCCTACTTTATGAGGGAATTTCTCAACTACTACATTACAATTTTTCATATGTCCATATGGACTATGATTATTAACTAGGTTGTTCGCAAGATGGGAGCATTAGAAAATTAAGATAATTACGGTCTTATCTTGAATAAATAAATTATGTTACTGTGAGTTGCTTCATCTTTTGTTACTTTCTCCTTGCACCTCTCCTTGTTTTCAAATTTTAAAAGTACGTTTATCAGTTGAAGAATATGAATCTAGATGAGTTGCTTGTATGAAAAAATCATTTATTCTCTTGAGAATTATGTTGATGCATTTATTCTTGAAATGTAATTTAAACGAGTTGTCTTAATGAGTAAGATGTTGGATTGTTTCTTCCAATTTTTTAGTCAGAAGAAGCTAAAATTATTACATTTGTACATATTAAAGATTCCAAAATAATTACATTTGTACAGATTAAAGATTTTTATTTTATTGATTTCCACGGGTATATGTTCCTTCACAGGCATAGTTTTTTCCAGATTCTGTCCTTTAACAGTTAAGCAAACTTTTACCCCATCTCAATTATCTACTATCATATTTTAACGCATGACATGGATTCAAAATTTACTTTTAAGAGTAACAATTTAAAAACCACATAGGATCTTCTCTATGACGCGTACAAGAACTAGTTAGTTTTCAATTTGTATTGTCTTGATTCTTTCTTTTATTTTAAATCTTGAATTATCTAAATGAATTAAGGATTTGAATTTATATTCTGGTAAGGCTGTTATAGCGATAGTTCCATTAATTTTTAGTTTTCCATTAGTTTAGTTCTACTTCATTCGTTTTGGGATTTAATGTATGTACTTACAATTTCATGTATGCACTTACAATGGCATTTAATGTATGCACTTACAAGTTCATTCTAAAGATATATAAAGCATTTAGTTTAATCACCTTTTTTTTCTAAATTTTTTCCCTGCATTCCCTAATCAAAGCCACCTACTATAGGTTTACTCGTTAATGATTGATTATATTTGATACATTACTTTTGGAAATAATTCTCAATGATTTGTGAAGATGTAACACTGCATTTAAAAAGAAACAATATATTGAAGCCGCTTATAACTTAATTTCAAAATTGAAAATGAAATAAGTTGTAAGTTATTGTCTAACCTTCAGCTACTATAGCAAGTTTAATCTATACTCAAAAGAATGCTAGCTATCCACTTACCTCTTGCTAATCGAATTACTGTTGGGTAATGGAAAAAAACAAATATACGTAATTCTAACTAAAGGTATATTATTTCACCCATGAGGTAGAAGTGTGTAGCGGTGAATAGATTTCAGTTGTAGTTGTTGGGTATACCGACTGAAATCAACTAGTTACCAATCGGGCTCAACTCATATAGACAACAATCTGAGATGGCACGATATGAATGAAGAAAGGAAAATTTGGTTGATTATTTCTTTTAACAATTAGGTCATATATCAGTTTTTTTGGTTATTTTATTACACCACCAAATTTAATTTTTTCAAAACCATTTAAATTGTTTTGACTTTTCATTGATATCGATATGATCCGCTAAGTTTTTGATGATTTTTTTTAATCTCCATCTTAAAGTCACACAATTTGTTCAATCAGTGATTAAAAAAAAGAGAGGAGAAAAGTTACTGCAACTTTCTTTCAGCATTTACTGTTTTTGTCTTCGTCTAGAGTAGTTGTTGTTTAGTCCTAAAGTTTCTCTTGTTAGTTGAAAGCACTACTGAGTTAGTGCCTATATAGTGCAGTTACTACCCTTTGTTTTTGCATATTTAGTTGAGTTGTAAGCTATTTATAAGAGTTTATCATGGATGAATGGTCTAGGGAAAAAAATAGTCTTGCGATTCTAGAAAACTCTCAGCCATTCTATTTCCCTGCTAGTTTTTTTTTTCCTTTCTAATATTTTGTTCTTGAGTGATCTTGAGATCTTTTCTCCAGTATCACTGGTATCAAAGCTAGGTTTATATTGTATTGATCTTATTAATAGTTAAAAAAACCATGGCTTCCAATGGAAATCCATTGAACATATCTCAGTCTTCCATCCCTGTTTTTACAGGACAAAGTTATCAGTTCTGGAGAGTCAATATGAAGACTTTGTTTTAGTCAGAAGATCTTTGAGACTTGATTGAGACAGGGTATGCAGATCTGAATGAAGAGTAGTGGCTGAAGGTAAACAAAAAGAAGGACGGAAAGACTTTGTTAATCCATCAACTAGCAGTCAAAGAGATGGTGTTTTCCTGAATTGAAGCAGCCACCACTTCGAGGAAAGCATGGAGAATTTTGTAAAATGTATTTCAAGGTTCCTCAAAGGAAATAGTTGTAGAACTCCAAACGCTTCGAGTCAAGATCTGAGCCGTGGCCCTGGCCGCGATGGGCATCCCAAACCATGATGGCCCGGGCTCCCCTTTCTATCTGGTAATCATGAACACCATTCATATACAATAAGGAAAAATGCGAAAAAGTAAACAAATGGAATCATGGTCATGTATTGAATTCAATTTAACAATACGGAATGAAATTCATAAATATCTAGACAACATCTACTTCAGTTTGTGAAATCTCTAATACATCAGAAATTAAAAACTTGTCTAAAACTGGGACAAGGCCCCCGGTAGGACCATGAATTAAAATAAAATAATAATGACACGTTTCAGAACCAGGCCTTCCAAGGTAAGGGAGGCTCACTAATTGCAAACTTCTTACAAGTCAATATACTACTTAAAGGGACCCCAGGACTGTGTCACAGAATCCTGAAATATAGGGGGTTAATACAAATGTACTGGTACGCAGAGCAATCCAAAATAATATACTTTAATTAATATCATAAGTGAGAGAATTTTATGAAAAAAATACATCATCATAAATCATTTCAAAATCCATGGCCATAGTAAATAGGCCTTTAAAAATAGTTCTGTAAATCGACTCAACATCTTTGTCTTAGTTTTAAGCTAGGTGGTATGCCCTACAAGTCTAATATTCCACGGACTATATGGAATCCGCCATTGATTCATCGGGTAAGACCCCAACCTAAGTTTGTTGCAAGAGTTGGAGTTGCTAAGTCTGATATGCCACAGGGCACTAGGCCAATGTATAATCCCTCTTGGGTACAAAATAACTTGTATCGGCAAAATACGATTTTGGGCAATGAGTTATCTGAACTCGTGATTTCTTTGGGTAACCACCTAACATCTCTTAAGCCCATTTTAACCTTTTCTGAACATGCATATTTAAGATCTCAATTCTGGAAATCTAAATGAAATCTGATTTCTATTCTGTTCTGAGTCTGTTTTGGCATTATCTGTTTTGGTATCATCAAACCAAGACTTGCAAGTCGTATCTTCTAAGCCATAAAATATGATGTTCCAGTCTATTCATTCAAAACATAAATTTTGGGAATACCATATCATTAAAATAGTTCAAGAGAATTCATATTTCAAAACCTAGGGTTTATCATGAATATCATGTAATTCAACACATACTAGAATCAATTCTTGGAACTTGTAATCTAAATCATGGCTTAAAACTCAAACAACACCATGAACATGAATTCAATCAAATTCAAACATGGAAATAATAAATCATAAATCTTGTATTTTGAAAAAGGATTCTTGGGCTCCATGAAATGTAAGGATCTATGGCTGAACATCTAACATACCTTAATTTGAGAGATTCTTGAAGTTCTTGAAGAAATTCTTAGTATTGACCTTGATTTTGGAAAGCTAGGGTTTGTTTTCTTGAGAGAGAATTATCTTTTTATTTTAGGGGAAAGTGAATAATGAAGGGTTTAAATGTTTTTAGGGCTTAAATCCCACATCTGGAAAGAATAAAATCATGTAAAAAGACTATTTTAACCCTGGATGCAACTATAATTTTTCATGAAATTTTTCCTATTTGGACACCTGGCGTGATGCGGTGCTATTGCGCTGTGTCACTGGTAAATTGCATGATGGCGTGACGTGGTGTTATCACATTGCCACTTTGTTTGTGAATTGGAAGTGCACCGTGATGCGGTGGAATCACTTTGGGAGACTGGAAATTGACAAGTGTGAATTGGGTCTATGACGCGATGCACCAATATTATTGAACAACACTGAAAATGAACAATTGCTAGTTCAACACACTCCGCGATGTGCTACTGTCTTTAATGACGATGTTTAACGACTAAAACTTAAAATCGCCATAACTTCTTTCCCGGTTGTGGAATTTAGGAAAATTTTATATCGTTGGAAAAATAATTGAATTTCCTACGCAATGGTAGGCTCAAATATAAGTATTAATGAGTATTCTAAAACTTTTAATTTTGAATAACCCATGTGCTGAGGGTTAATCTAGGCTAGGGAAATACAGTGTATTATAGTTCACCTCAGTAAAACCTTTTACCCTTAGACTGATGGTCAGGTAGAGAGGACAATTCATACACTTGAGGAAATGTTAAGAGCGTGTGTTATTGACTTTAAGGAAAGTTAGGATGACCACTTTTCTTTGATTGAATTTGCATATAACAACAACTACCATTCTAGTATCTAGATGGCCCCATTTGAAGCTCTCTATGGGAGGAGATGTATGTATTTCACTGGTTGGTTTTAGGTAGGTGAGACCGCATTAATTGGTCCAAATTCGGTGTTTGATGCTTTGGAGAAATTCTAGTTGATTAGAGAGAGGCTTAGGATAGCCAAAAGCCATTAGAAATACTATCCAGATGTTAGGAGAAGGGATCTTGAATTTGAGATTTATGATTTTGTGTATTTGAAAATCATTCGCAAGAAGGGAGTGAAGAGGTTTGGAAAAAAGGGAAAGCTCAGTCCCCGATATGTTAGGCCCTTTCAGAATCTCGAGTCATTTTGGGAAAGTAGCGTATGAGCTTGAATTGCCTGCAAATCTAGCATCAGTGCATCCAATGTTCCACAATTCTTTGTTAAAGAAGTGTATTATTTATCCAGCAGTTGTTGTTCCTTCCGAAAGCTTAGATATTTAGAACGGCCTTTCTTACGAAGAACTCCCAGTTGAAATCTTAGATCACCAGATTTGTTGACTGATGAAGAAAGAAATTCCCTTGGTCAAAGTTCATTGGAGAAATCAGTCCGTCGAGGGAGTTACTTGGGAAGAAGAAGCAGACATGCGTACCAAGTACCATCACCTCTTCTCTACAAACTCAAACTCAGCACAAGGTAATAGTTTTCCTCTTATTAACTCTTTTCCATTCTCAGTTTTTTCCATATAATCATGTTTATGGTATTGCATGAATCCACGAATCAGTTCAGTCAGTCACCATGTTGCAGACTCAATAATGTAACCATGTTATCAGTTATGCATAGTCAACATGTAAATTTTAGTACCTCAGTATTCTCATTTTATTCAGTCTCATTCGAGGACGAATGTTCCCAAGGGGGAGATATTGTAATACCCCATATTTTTCTAAGTTTAGATACGCTCCTAGCCCTAGTATAACAGGCTTAGAATCAAAAAAATTACCTAAGTGCTGGGAACTTAGCGTAAGTTTTAGCCGCTTGACTTAGATAATCCTCGAAAATGACATTCCCGACCTCGAGACGTAAGTTTATGAGTTGATTTATGTTCAATGGGCTAAGTTGCATGTCTCGGATAAGTTTTAAATTTTTTGGATGGGGTTTGGACCATGTTTGGATTTCCAAAACAACAGGTCACAACGATTTCATCACGTCGGGGTGACTATAGCTATGGGTGGGCCATTGCGTCGCGGTGAGCAAAATATCAACAATTGTCTGATTCCACTAAGCCACCGCGATTCCACAGCGTCGTGGTGGAAATAGCGATGGAATCCTCACCACATCCCGGTGAAGGCCAAATTTGTAGTTGTTAAAATCCAATAACTCACCGATATTACACCGCGTGACAATGAGTATAGCGATAGGGTATTCACCACGTCGCGGTGAAGATCTAATCCGTTTTCCAAATATAGAATTAAAATTTCCAAGGGGCATTTAAGTCCTTTCCCTTCACCTTATTAAGTCAAAACACGGGATTGAGTCCAGCAAAAGCATAATTGTTCACCTTTTTCTCAAATTCTCTCAAATTAAAATCATTCTCTCTAAAGAACGAACCATAGTCCCTTCAAAATTCAAGGTCAAATATTCAAGAAAACACCACGATCTCTCACAAATTCATCAACCAGATATGTTAAATGTTCATGGGCTACTTTTTACCCATGGAGTTCAAGAACTAAAATTTCAAGTTTAAAGTCTTAATCTTTACATGTTCCCATGAATTTTATTTATAAATTTTCAAGAATCTCAAGTTATATCATGTTCCCACAAAATTGTTGGTGATATTGAACCTTACATGTTTGAATGGTATTGTTTACTAAATTTAAACCCTAGTTGGTCATTTTACAAGTGAAATCATGCTATTAATACTAGTCTTAATCTATTCCTATGATTAGCCTAAACCATGAATTACAAGTGTTTGATGAAATGCCCACAAGAATGATTTTTGAACAAATTCTTACATGTCATATCCTCTAAGTTTTAGTATGAACTTAATATTATTGCTATCGAGACCTGGGGGTATGAATACTCAAAATTTAGCTATTTACATACTTTCAGCATCCACAGAATGATTTCAGTTAAACCATGAGATTAGCGGATTTTTCAGTTACTACTATCATAATAAGCACTATCAGAATTCATGATCAGTTAAACTCAGATCAATCTAATAATCAGAGTCATTCAGTTTGGAGTAACACTTTGCACCAAGTGAGTGTAGGGATGGTGTCTCCCCTATTAGTTATGTATGAGGTACTAGTAGCAGTCCCTAGGTTCCAGACCTACAACACCACCATTGATTTTGAGGGGTCCCCCATCAGTTAGGAATGACACCCTCGTCCTTCGGAACTTTAGATTAGTGGATCCACACAACCAGTGTTAGTAGCCGTTGTACGGTACTGGCACCATTACAACTAGGATTAGAGGTTGGATCATGATGAAATATTAGGGCATGTCGATTATAGCTAACTTATACAGTTTTTGTCCAGTATCTAGTTCAGTATTCATTCTCAAGTTTTCTTGACCATGGCATACAAATATCAGTTTTCCCAGTTATCTGATTCTCAGCACTTCAGTTCATAAACTATTTTAGATCATATTTATTCTTGGTCATTCATTCTCAGTCTTTACAATTTTCATGCATTCTTACTCTGTACCTTATGCTATACATTTAGTCAGTTATTACTCATGCACCCGAAACCATGCATATTAGTCTAACCTCATTTAGCATACAAGTACATTCAAAGTACTAACCGCATACTCATTTCTTGTCCTATGGTGTCTTATATCATAGGTTTGGATGTTGGGGTTCTTAACTATACCAAGACAGATTAGCCTATCAGCAACACTCAACAGTGGTGAGTGCTTATTCTTTGAGGATGAGTTATCTTATATTCAGTATATAAGTAGTTCAGTTATTTAGTCAGTCGGAGTTAGTTGGGGGATTGTTGTATCAACTCCACAGTCAATCAGTTTGAGGCTTTCAGACATTTTAGTCAGTTATTCAGTTATTAGGTGTTATTTTCATTCTTACAGTAATGTTTTCAGATAGATGGTTTCATTATATCGATTCAGTATCATTTTTTTGTATTTAAACCTTATTGCATTTTTAGTTAAGTTCAGCACATGTTCCCCGTCACTTTATTTGGTGCTCACAGTAGGTACTTCCATGGGTTAGCTTATGGTACTTTAGAGAAGTAGGCACCGTGTAGTTCCCAGGGTGTACTGTCAAAGCATTACACATGCTTTGTGGTCTTAGGCCTTACCATGACATATTAGTATGATTGGGAATTATGGAACACAACTTTGTGGACTAGAGTGACTCCCATACCAATACTCCAACATTTGTGGCAAACTTGGATTGGGGGCTTGGCCGCTGAGTCATGGGTGAATCCCATACATCCCATGGGATTATCAGAATTGTAGGGTGTACCATCTAGCTCAGGATAAAATAAAAGTGAGTCATGATTTCCAAGAGTTGTTGAAATTCATTTTAGTATGCCTATGTGTTTTCACTTATACATTTTGTTCATTATTTTATAAAATGCTCTCATTATGTTATATGAAAACATGCTATTTTGGGTTGTTTCACATACCATTGCATTTTGTATTGAACCCCTACTTTTAAGGTTCTGAGGCCCAGTCTAGCGATCCTACTAAATAGTAGATTGTTGTCAGACATTCAGATATGGTGAGCCTCCCTTACTTTCAAAGGTGTCTTATTTACTTATGTTATCCCATTGTTTTAATTTCATGGTCTAACCAGTGGCCTTGCCCGAGTTTCAAATAAATTCTTGTTTTCAGTTGTAGTAGATATTTCACAGACGTGTATTGTATGGTTTGAAGTTTATTGAACTTATGTCCGCATTACTCAGTTGAGATATTAAAGTGAACATGTTTCCATTTATTTTTTGCATTGCCTTAAGTATATGAATTGTGTGTATAATTGCCAGTTAGAGAAGGGCTCTCGTGTCTTCAGGCCTATGATCATCAATTTTACTCATGCCTTATGCTGTGATGATTATGATTCATAGAACTTATGTGCAAGATCATCCCTATTTAAAGTCTCATTACCTCATGTTTCGTACTTACACGTTTTACTAGGGGTTATCATAAAACTTGTTTGGTGCCCTTGCATCTTTGCTTGAAGAAAAATATTCAATGCGAGATTACGTTCTTTATTCTACACCTTTAGAGCTTCAAAAATAAGTCCCTACCCATCATTTGGGGACGAATGATCCTAAGGGAGAGATAATGTAACATCCTATATTTTTGAGCTAGAAATCGAACCGTCGTTTTTACATGTGGAAACTCTAATTCCATGGTTTATATTTAAATTCATGTGTCATAATTTTTCTCCTTGTGTAAGAAGTGATTATGAGGTGAAAAGTGATCATAGAAATCTCTTACAGCAAAGTGGAGCTAAGAATCTTTCATTCGTCCAAAGTTTGATATTTGATTCTATAAGGGTCCAATTTGAACGTGTATAACTTTGGATACACATAGAATTTTGCAGCTCAAAACCCACCAAATCTTAGATAATTGAGTTAGCTTTCCATCGATACCTATTTCGCCTTAATCCGATACCCAAGTAAAAAGTTATGGCATTTTTTGTGAGAGATAGTAAGCCAATGCGATTGGGATGTAATGTGACGGTCTCTCGATACGATAAGAGACGAAACACGTTGCGCTCTTCAATGCGATATCTAAAGCGACCTGAAGCTGTTTCACACGCTGTTTCAATTCCTTAAGGGTCTAGGGGCACTTTGGTTATATTCCTTCACCCAAAATTCATCCATAACACAAAATTTCAACCCATGGCCTAAAGAGCATTAGTTGCCTCTTCATTCAATTTTCTCTCAAGGAAAACCCTAACCACTTCCCATGAACAAGATTCAACTCTTCTTCTCCAAAGAACAAGAATTCAAGCCTTTCAATTCAAAAATTTCAAGAAATGTTTCAAGAATAGGGTTCCAATCTTCAAACTAATTAACATAAGGTATGTGAGACTACTCTAAACTCTATGGGAATAATATTTACTATTTTTTCATGTTTAAATATCTACAATCATGTTTATGAAGAAGGGTTTTGATATTGTTGCGAAAAGTATATATCATAGAATTGTTTTGATGAAATTATATATTGTCTTGAATCATTTTTCACGAAATTTAAATTGTAACAATATATGTATGTTTCCATTTGCAATGAAGAGTCGATTAAGAGCATGGGGTCTCACTAATTATTTTCTTGTGGATATAAATATGTAATTCGCCACCGAAGATTATCAACGAAAGGTTGGTTTTATGATTGATAAAAACTCTCTCTCCTTTTATAATGTCATTGATTTCAAGTGTTGTGGATTGCTTAAATTGCATGAACTTTCTTAAATAAAACAAATGGGTGATCACTTGTTTAATGATCATGGATTGATACTGTTATGAAATGTTGAGAGGGTGTTTTTCGCATGATAAACGTTTATTGGTTCAAATTAACAATTACCATTGGTTTTGTGTAATGCAAATATGCTATTGCCACCTTATGATTGCACTATTGAGAGAAGAGTGTTTTTGATGTAAACACAAAATGTAAATCTATTGCACGACTCTCTCTCACTTGATGTTTAAAAACTATAGGTGGTCATTAACACGAGGATAAGTGAAAAAGGGCTACAGATATGTTATGGTGTGATATGAATGACTTGCAAGTCGGGGTATGATGATATTCGGTAATAGCATTCCCCTAATAGAACAAGTGATTAATGATTTGACTATATGAACCATGGTTTTATGGAACAAAAAGTTGGTCTTAAGAGAGTTAGATGATTACCCAAAGAAAGAACAATTCGAGAGACCCAATGATGAAAATCATGGTTTATCAACTCAGGATTTTGTCACCATGTTGTGTGGTCTTGTGTACCTTGGTTTATGTCATCCCCACTTGGGACTATGGTTAGGAACCATTCTTTATAGTCTTGTACCCTACCATGGCATATTAGTATGATTGGGAATCATGGCACCCTGCTTTGTGGACTGGCGTGTCTCTCATACCGTAACTCCAACCCTTGCGACAAACTTTGGTTAGGGGGCTTGGCCATCGATTCAAGGAAGGATCCCATATAGCCCATGGGATGATCAGAATTGTAGGGTGTACCATCTAGCTCAGGAGAAAATAGAAGCGAGTCATGATTTCCAAGAGTTGTTGAAATTCATTTTAGTATGCCCATGTGTTTTCACTTATGCATTGTGTTCATTGTTTTAAAAAATGCTCTCATTGTGTTATATAAAAATATTTTATTTTGGTTTGTTTCACATACCAGTATATTTTGTATTGATCCCTTATATTTTATGTTTTGAGGCCCAGTCTAGCAGTCCTGCTAAACAGTAGATTGTTGTCAGACATTCAGTGTTGGTTAGTCTCCCTTACTTCGGAAGGTGTCTTGTTTACTCATGTTGATCCCATTATTTTTAGTTCATGGTCTGACCGAGGGCTTTGTATTGATTTCAAACAGATTCTTGTTTTCAGTTGTAGTAGAGATTTCACAGACGTGTATTAGATGGTTTGAGGTTTATTGAACTTACGTCCGCATTACTCAGTTGAGATATTAAAGTGACCATGCTTTCATTTATATTTTGCATTTCCTTACAGTATTTGAATTGTGTGTATGATTGCAGTTAGAGAAGGGCTTCTCGAGTCTTCATGGTTTAGGATGCTCGTCCCGGCCTAGGCCTCGGTTCGAGTCGTGACAGATACCCTAAATTGATCCATAAGAAATTTGTCAAGAAAACAAATTTCCAATTTTTCTGTTGGTTACCCTATTTTGTAATACAATTTTTTCCCACCTCTAATTTTTTGATTTTACGGAGACCACAAAAAAAAAAAAAAAAAAAAAAAGAAAGAAACAAAGAAACAAAGAAAGACTGAGTTGGTAAAAAATAAAAATGCAGAAGTCTCTTGTTGCTAATTTACGTTTCTTAAAAGCCCTCAATGATAATATAGGCGAGTAAAATCTAAGTTGGATTATATGAAATTCCATCCATTTTCACAAGTAATTACAGTGTGAAATATAGTACATGCAATATGCGTGGTTTTCATTTTTTAAAAATAATATATACATACAAAAATCTCACCCTTATAAAGTAATTACAAAAATCTTAACTAATTATGTATTTTTGTTGGATGTAACGGGAGATAATTTTGTATCTGGATAGACATCAAAATTTTTAAAATTGTATCAGAAACTAATTATGTATCTTTACAATGGAAAAAAATGTATATTTATTGGATGCATTATTTATTTCAACATACCCAAAAGCAAAAATAATGTACCGAAAACTAATTATGTATCTTTACTAGGGAAAAAGTGTATCTTTATTGGATGTATCAGGAGTTAATTATGTATCTGGAGTGACCCATAATCAAAATTTTCGATAATGATGCAAAATGTTGGAATTTTCTATAATTAAACTCCAAACTATCGAAATTTATATTTTTTACCCTTCATTTTGTATTTAGACTTATTTATATTAAGATTAAATTAATTACTACTACATAAAGACAAGAATTAAAATGGTTGACTGAAAAAAATGAATTTAAAGTTTGCGCTACCCCTATCTTACCAAGTGCAAAAAGAAAGAAAACTCATAACAAGTGCTAACTTTTCTATGCTTAAAAATAAGTTTATGTTGGACCTAACTAATAAAAATGAGGGCATATTTGACTGAATTATTAATGGAGAGTATATTTATTTTATTTGACGTAGTTCAGGGAAAAATTTGACTCGAACTAGTAATAAAGAAGAAATATTTGACCTCAACTAACAAGGTGCATATCTGTTCAATTTAACATAGTTAAGCGGGAAATTAACTCTAACTATAAACATAGATCATATCTATTCATTAGACATAATCAGGAGGAAATTTAATCGTTTACTATAATATCTTAATATTTAAATGATATATGAATATCAGTATCTATTAAAATACATCAATTAATATAGTCTAAGTGGAGATGTTAGCCAATACCATTAGATTACGGTGATTTAATTAGTCAAAGAGTATGCTTGGTAAATTAATGATTGTGTGTAACATTACATTGCTATGCATGTGACACTTTTTCGTAATCTGCAAATCTACTTTCATTTCATAAGTTCTTTAGAGAAATTTTGCATTTAACAAATATGGAAGAATTTGTCTTTTTCCATTCAATATTTATTTATAAATAAAAACGTATGAGACTTATCCTATATAGAGAGCAAGTTAAAGAAAAAAAAAAGTAAAATCACGCATTATGAAAATTATTATGTTTGTTATATCATATGTTTCTTTTATCATATGATTACTTGTCCCTTCTTCAAACTATTCACAGCTCTAGAAAATTTACAATAGAAAAAATGAGACTCCTACTATTGAGTAAGTCAAAGAAAAAGAATAAAGTAAAGTGATGTGTTACGAAAATTACTACACATTTTATCTCTCTTTTTTTAAAAAAAAATTTTAAGTGAGTTTTTGGTGTCTTGTTATGCCCTTTTATAAATTAAAAAGCAAAAAGTGTCTAGCCTAAGGCCATAAAACATTAGAAAAACAAAATGAAAAGGTACACAAATTGGGCTGATTAGGTCTAAGCCCACTTGCCAAAAAGACCTAACTCTATAAATGTTTAATACTCTATACTTCATCATCACATTCCTTATTTGCCCTAACTCCTGTCGCTGCAACTCCCACTTGCTGCTTCTTCTTTGGATTATCAATGTTATTTCCGAAGGTGTTTTGTTTCTCTTTACCATAGAAGAATTGTCAAATGACCAAGGTAACCTTCCTACCTCTTTCAAATATGTGATTTTAACACTATTTTTTCTTCTAAAATCCCGATCTTCTAGTGGTTGGAATATCTCTATGCAGTGATGTTGAAGGAGGATGCCACTCGGAGTTTCCAATTCTTCCACAGGCGAGGCTCTAGCACATGCATTAATTTTTTGTGAACCTTCTTCCCTTACTAACTTTCATTGAATTTCCGTAAACAGATGACTAATGGACATGTTGTTTCTTTTTTAATTTGGGCTTGTAGATAACCTCCTAAGCTTAAGAAATGATATGACGTGCCTTCCCTATATTTTTGTTGATTTCTTTTATGTCCTAATATAGATTAGCCAATCTGATTTAGTAACATTATATCATATGTCTCTTTTGTCATATGATAAATTTCTAGTACCTCCTTTAAATATTTTCCAAAGTAACAATAGCAAATGATAATTTTGTTTAGTACAAAAACTAATTTACTTCATTTACAATTAATTGGTACCCATCTATTTAATGACAACTCACCCTATTCTATACTCTCCAAATTCGAACAAAAATAAAAAAATAATGCATATCCCACTTAGTATCCCCTTCTCATTTTTTTCTATATATACACAATACAAATTGTAACATCATCATCAAAGTTGATAATTTTCCACAAGTATTAAGGCATGACTGAACCAAACTTTAAAAGAGTTCATAATAGAATAGAATAAGAAATTTTGAGAAACTAAGATCTGAGCAATTTGATAAAGAAAATCCTCCAACTCCTCCTAGAGTTTATCCTAAGAAAAATTTGAGATGAAAGTGGTGATTGATGATAATTCTAATAAGTAATCACTAATTTTTTGTTTTACATATTGATCTTTTCTTTTTACTATGTAATGAACAGAGTTACACTTTTATATGTTTGAAAATATTATAAATTTTGAAATCTGATTCATTATATTTTTAAATGACATGTTCCTATGATCATAAAAATGTCATGGTTTTTATATTTAAGATTACAAGATTTAAGAGTAATTTTGATACATTCTAAAAGGTTGTTTTGTCTTTCTTTAATTCTGTATCTGTTAAACTTCGTCCTATAAAATGAATAGAAGGTAAACAATTTTACTTTCATAAAAAAGACCTAATGTACTCTTCAAGTATTAAAAAAGATCTTAATATACCCTTGTTTTACCTTTAGGTTTTTAAGTATTCTTCTCTTTCATATATTGACTCTATTTTACCCTTTCACTTAACAGAAAACTGTTTAAAAAATTTATTAGTATTTTCAATCAATATTTGGCAATTTTTTATTGGTCAAAATTTTAATTAACTAAAACCTTAATAATATCCAATCCCAATCCCAATCCCACTTACCATCCAAGATGCTTTTTGGGGACTTACCTTAGTAGAAAGTTGATAAATCTTTGGTTAAAAAGTATGGTAGAGTTTTTGCTTGAGAAAGAACTATTCGTTTTATGTGATTAAAACCACTTGACTTGATCAAAAGTTTATTTAACATTCCTAAATTTAGAATATCTACATAGTACATCAAACCCTTTGATTATGGCATGGAATCTGAACCATATAAGAAAGGTTTCTAATGATATCCAGATAATAGATAGGGTTTCATCTTATTGCCTCCTACGAATCTAACACTGTAAAAATTATAGCCAAACATATAGTAGAGAAGGAACCATTATCTTATTGAACACCTACATTAAAGTAATCTTATCAACAAATTTATTATAAGTTCCTTTGTACCCTTGCTCTGCAGCTGGTAGTTGATTATTTCATCTGGTGAGACTAAAATCATACGTGATATTGTTCACCTTTGATCAAATTTTTTTGTTACCAGATGAAATTGATTGACCACCAACTATACAGCAAGGCTATAAAGAAATTTATAATCAGTTTGACAATAAACGTAATTACTTTAATATGGCTATTCAGTCAGATAATGATTTCCTTTTCTACTATATATCTGACTATAATTCTTAAGGTGTTGTATTAGTGGGAGGCAATGGGTAGCAACCGTATTTATCATCTAGATATGATTAGGATACTATCTCATATAGTCCTGATTGATTGCCTTATTCATGGAGTTTGATGTACTATGTAGCGACCTAAAATTTCGGAATGCTTAATCAATTTTTGGACAAATAGATTAGTCAAATCAAATAGTTTTAATCCCACAAAATGAGCAGTTCTTTCACAAACAAATACTCTACCTCACTTTTTATGCAAAGAGATCAATTTTCTACAAAGATAAATTTCAAAACAAGTATCTTGGACGGTATGTGAAATTCGAATGGGGGGGGGGTTATTAAGTTTTTAATTAATTAAATTACAAACAATAAGAAACTAACACGTATTAAATGAAAATACTATTTCTTTTTAGTTTCTATTAAGTAAAAGGAAAAAAGTAGAGTTTGTAGGTGGATGGTGAGGATATTTTAGAGGTCATAGATGGAAGAATTGTATATTAGGATTATTTTCAATACTTGAAGGGTATATTAGAAGCCTTTTTGATTCTATTTCACCGTCATTTATCTACTATTTTCAAAATGGTGATTTTCTACTGATGCAGAAATAGGAAGTTCCCTGAATATGTTATGGAGAATTCATCAAACGTACTTAGCAATGGAAACTGAAGTTTTTCGATATAATAGAAGAAGTGATTTTCGTATATCTCAAAAAAAATTCATTGAAAGGTACGTATTAGAGTCAGTTCAGTATACCTACTACTGATGTATTATACTAATACGTGTATGAAGTACTTACCTGTTGAAAGACACATCTCAGTGTCTTCATATGTCCCAATATGGTCTCTATCGCCTATCTTTCTCCTTTGTGAAACATAGAGAAGATGAGCAAACATAAGCTCTCTCAGTTTTGTGTACATGTGTTCTACGTATCAATTTTTTAATACTACTCAATTTTGTTAGATTGCTTTTTTGGGATTTTTATTCAGAGGTTAGCAGCCCCTTATATATCGCAGCGGTATATAATTTGGCGGTGATGGATAAAAAATTTTGATTCGAATTTCTTGCTTAATCTATCCATGCATGTATTCAAATAGATAAGTTGCTTCATGTCCATGTATGATTTTGGATTACTATTTCTTAGTGTCTTTTTTATTTCTCTCCACAAATTATAATCGCAAGTATATTTTCATTCAAGTTATTTGTAATCAAGTTAAGTGTTTCATCACATACAAGTATCACTTACTTGCCCAATACCTTACGAAAGAGGACAACTACAATTAAAAACTCAATTTAAAGGGGAAGAAAGGAATTCTACTATACCCAATTAAACTTAATAAATTGTATTAACCTTTGATTTCAAGTTGTGTTAAGAATATAACAGAACACAAAGAGTTTGTTGAAATTGTTGTGTTAAAATTAGGTGAAAAGAAGCATAAGAAAATGGAGAGAGTATAAATTCAAAACATGCATCTGAAAATCAAGTTTTTGCGTATTTATAAGTTGTAAACAAAAGAAAGAGAAATATAAAAAACTACAATCTTCAATATGCAAGACATGTATGCCCTTGTCTTCAATTTGTAGTTATTATTATGATTACTCTTCAATTTTTGGTGTATTTTTTAGTTATATTTTTTATATTCTGTGTTGGCGCTTCTCTTCAACCTCAATTATTTCTAATGAAAGAAGACTAAATTTTTCTAGAATAGGATTGCACTCTTTGGTTCTTCTAACTAGACTATATTTGGTTAAAAGATCTATAGAGTTTTTCTTTTTAATTATAAGAAATTTCTTGATTTTGGGTCTTTGTTGAATTAATATTTTTGAGGTGAAATACAAAACGAATTTCGAAAATTGTATTCCAAAAGAAAATTACTATATGTATTCACACGAATTAATCAATCGATTATGGAATATACCCAAAGGAAAAGAAAGATTATTGTTGAAATTGCTTGCGAAAGGTACATACTTCTATTTGACTATCCTAAACTGAGTCCGAACTCCCAACTAATAAAAGTAATATTTATTCATTTGTGTCCTACTTTACGAGGGAATTTCTGAACTACTATATTACAATTTCGCATATATCCGTATGGACTATGATTATTAACTAGGTTGTTCGCAAGATGGGAGCATTAGAAAATTAAGATAACTACGGTCTTATCTTTAATAAATAAATTATGTTACTGTGAGTTACTTCATCTTTTGTTACTTTCTCCTTGCACCTCTCTTGGTTCATAAATTTTAAAAGTACGTTTATCAGTTGAATAATATGAATCTAGATGAGTTGCTTGTATGGAAAAATCATTTATTCTCTTGAGAATTATGTTGATGCATTTATGCTTAAAATGTAATTTAAACGAGTTGTCTTAATGAGTAAGATGTTGGATTGTTTCTTCCAATTTTTTAGTCAGAAGATGCTAAAATTGTTACATTTGTACATATTAAAGATTCCAAAAGAATTACATTTGTACAGATTAAAGATTTTTGTTTTATTGATTTCCACGGGTATATGTTCCTTCACAGGCATAGTTTTTTCCAGATTTTGTCCTTTAAGAGTTAAGCAGACTTTTACCCCATCTCAATTATCTACTATCATATTTTAACGCATGAGATGGATTAAAAATTTACTTTTAAGAGTAACAATTTAAAAAACTCATAGGATCTTCTCTATGACGCGTACAAGAACTAGTTAGTTTTCAATTTGTATTGTCTTGATTCTTTCTTTTATTTTAAATCTTGAATTATCCATATGAATTAAGGCTTTGAATTTATATTCTGGTATGGCTGTTATAGTGATAGTCCATTAATTTTTAGTTTTCCATTAGTTTAGTTCTACTTCATTCGTTTTGGGATTTAATGTATGCATTTACAATTTCATGTATGCACTTACAATGGCATTTCAGGTCTGCACTTACAAGTTCATTCTAAAGATATACAAAGCATTTAGTTTTATCACCTTTTTTTTCTAAATTATTTCCCTTCATTCCCTAATCAAAGCCACCTACTATAGGTTTACTCGTTAATGATTGATTATATTTGATACATTACTTTTGGAAATAATTCTCAATGATTTGTGAAGATGTAACACTACATTTAAAAAGAAACAATATATTGAAGCCGCTTATAACTTAATTTCAAAATTGAAAATGAAATAAGTTGTAAGTTATTGTCTAACCTTCAGCTACTATAGCAAGTTTAATCTATACTCAAAAGAATGCTAGCTATCCACTTACCTCTTGCTAATCGAATTACTGTTGGGTAATGGAAAAAAACAAATATACGTAATTCTAACTAAAGGTATATTATTTCACCCATGAGGTAGAAGTGTGTAGCGGTGACTAGATTTCAGTTGTGTTGGGTATACCGATTGAAATGAACTAGTTACCAATCGGGCTCAACTCATATAGACAACAATCTGAGATGGCACGATATGAATGAAGAAAGGAAAATTTGGTTGATTATTTCTTTTAACAATTAGGTCATATATCAGTTTTTATTGGTTATTCTATTACACCACCAAATTTAATTTTTTCAAAACCATTTAAATTGTTTTGACTTTTCATTGATATCGATATGATCCGATCAGTTTTTGATGATTTTTTTAATCTCCATCTTAAAGTCACACCATTTGTTGAATAAGTGATTAATAAAAAAAGAGGAGAAAAGTTACTGCAACTTTCTTTCAGCATTTACTGTTTTTGTCTTAGTCTAGAGTAGTTGTTGTTTAGTCCTTAAGTTTTTCTTGTTAGTTGAAAGCACTACTGAGTTAGTGCCTATATAGTGCAGTTACTACCCTTTGTTTTTGCATATTTAGTTGAGTTGTAAGCTATTTATAGGAGTTTATCATGGATGAATGATCTAGGGAAAAAAATAGTCTTGCGATTCTAGAAAACTCTCTGCCATTCCATTTCCCCGCTAGTTTTTTTTTTCCTTTCTAATATTTTGTTCTTGAGTGAGCTTGAGATCTTTTCTCCAATATCACTGGTATCAAAGCTAGGTTTATATTGTATTGATCTTATTAATAGTTAAAAAAAACCATGGCTTCCAATGGAAATCCATTGAATATATCTCAGTCTTTCATCCCTGTTTTTACAGGACAAAGTTATCAGTTCTGGAGAGTCAAGATGAAGACTTTGTTTTAGTCAGAAGATCTTTGAGACTTGATTGAGACAGGGTATGCAGATCCGAATGAAGAGTAGTGGCTGAAGGAAAACAAAAAGAAGGACGGAAAGACTTTGTTAGTCCATCAACTGGCGGTCAATGAGATGGTGTTTTCCTGAATTGCAGCAGCCACCACTTTCAGGAAAGCATGGAGAATTTTGCAAAATGTATTTCAAGGTTCCTCAAAGGAAATTGTTGTAGATCTCCAAACGCTTCGAGTCAAGATCTGAGCCGAGGCCCTGGCCACGATGGGCATCCCAAACCATGATGGCCCGGGCTCCCCTTTCTATCTGGTAATCATGAACACCATTCATATACAATAAGGAAAAATGCGAAAAAGTAAACAAATGGAATCATAGTCATGTATTGAATTCAATTTAACAATACGGAATGAAATTCATAAATAACTAGAATACATCTACTTCAGTTTGTGAAATCTCTAATACATCAGAAATTAAAAACTTGTCTAAAACTGGGACAAGGCCCCCGGTAGGACCATGAATTAAAATAAAATAATAATGAAACGTTTCAGAACCAGGCCTTCCAAAGTAAGGGAGGCTCACTAACTGCAAACTTCTTACAAGTCAATATACTACTTAAAGGGACCCCAGGACTGTGTCATAGAATCCTGAAATATAGGGGGTTAATACAAATGTACTGGTATGCAGAGCAATCCAAAATAATATATTTTAGTAAATATCATAAGTGAGATAATTTTATGAAAAAAAATACATTATCATAAACCATTTCAAAATCCATGGCTATAGTAAATAGGCCTTTAAAAATAGTTCTGTAAATCGACTCAACATCTTTGTCTTAGTTTTAAGCTAGGTGGTATGCCCTACAAGTCTAATATTCAACGGACTATATGGAATCCTCCATTGATTCGTCGGGTAAGCCCCCAACCTAAGTTTGCTGCAAGAGTTGGAGTTGCTAAGTCTGATATGCCACAGGGCACGAGGCCAATGTATAATCCCTCTTGGGTACAAAATAACTTGTATCGGAAAAATACGATTTTGGGCAATGAGTTATCTGAACTCGTTCTTTCTTTGGATAACCACCTAACATCTCTTAAGCCCATTTTAACATTTTGTGAACATGCATATTTAAGAACTCAATTCTGGAAATCTAAATGAAATCTGATTTCTATTCTGTTCTGAGTCTGTTTTGGCATTATCTGTTTTGGTATCATCAAACCAAGACTTGCAAGTCGTATCTTATAAGCCATAAAATATAATTTTCCAGTCTATTCATTCAAAACATAAATTTTGGGACTACCATATCATTAAAATAGTTCAAGAGAATTCATATTTCAAAACCTAGGGTTTATCATGAATATCATGTAATTCAACACATACACGAATCAATTCTTGGAACTTGTAATCTAAATCATGGATTAAAACTCAAACAACACCATGAACATGAATTCAATCTAATTCAAACATGGAAATAATAAATCATAAATCTTGTATTTTGTAAAAGGATTCTTGGGCTCCATGAAAGGTAAGGATCTATGGCTGAACATCTAACATACCTTAATTTGAGAGATTCTTGAGGTTCTTGAAGAAATTATTAGGATTGACCTTGATTCTGGAAAGCTAGGGTTTGTTTTCTTGAGAGGAAATTATCTTTTTAATTTAGGGGAAAGTTAATAATGAAGGGTTTAAACGTTTTTAGGGATTAAATCCCACATTTGGAAAGAATAAAATCATGTAAAAAGACTATTTTAATCCTGGACGCAACTTTAATTTTTCATGAAATTTTTCCGATTTGGACTCCTGGCGTGATGCGGAGCTATCGCGCTGTGTCACTGGAAAATTGCATGATGGCGTGACGTGGTGGTATCACATTGCCACTTTGTTTGTGAACTGGAAGTGCACCGTGATGCGGTGGAATCACTTTAGGAGACTGGAAATTGACCAGTGTGAATTGGGTCTATGACGCGATGAGCCAAAATTATTGACCAACACTGAAAATGAACAATTTCTAGTTCAACACACTCTGCGATGTGCTTCTGTCCTGAATGACGATTTTTAGCGACTAAAACTTAAAATCGCTATAACTTCTTTTCCGGTTGTGGAATTTAGGAAAATTTTATATCGTTGGAAAAATAATTAAATTTCCTACGCAATGGAAGGCTCAAATATAAGTATTAATGAGTATTCTAAAGTTTTATATTTTGAATAACCCATGTGCTGAGGGTTAATCTAGGCTAGGGAAATACAATGTATTATAGTTCACCTCAGTAAAACCTTTTACCCTCAGCCTGATGGTCAGGTAGAGTGGACAATTCATACACTTGAGGAAATGTTAAGAGAGTGTGTTATTGACTTTAAGGAAAGTTGGGATGACCACTTTCCTTTGATTGAATTCGCATATAACAACAGCTACCATTCTAGTATCTAGATGGCCTCATTTGAAGCTCTCTATGGGAGGAGATGTATGTATTTCATTGGTTGGTTTTAGGTAGGTTGAGACCGCATTGATAGGTCCAAATTCGGTGTTTGATGCTTTGGAGAAATTCTAGTTGATTAGAGAGAGGCTTAGGATAGCCAAAAGCCATTAGAAATACTATCCAGATGTTAGGAGAAGGGATCTTGAATTTGAGATTTATGATTTTTTGTATTTGAAAATCTCTCTCAAGAAGGGAGTGAAGAGGTTTGGCAAAAAGGGAAAGTTCAGTCCCCGATATGTTATGCCCTTTTACAATCTTGAGTCATTTTGGGAAAGTAGCGTATGAGCTTGAATTGCCTGCAGATCTAGCATCAGTGCATCCAGTGTTCCACAATTCTTTTTTAAAGAAGTGTATTGGTTATCCAACAGTTGTTGTTCCTTTCGAAAGCTTAGATATTTAGAACGGCCTTTCTTACGAAGAACTCTCAGTTGAAATCTTAGATCGCCAGATTCGTTGACTGAGGAAGGAAGAAATTCCCTTGGTCAAAGTTCTTTGGAGAAATCAGTCCGTCGAGGGAGATACTTGGGAAGAAGAAGCAGACATGCGTACCAAGTACCATCACCTCTTCTCTACAAACTCAAACTCAGCATAAGGTAATAGTTTTCCTTTTATTAACTCTTTTCCATTCTCAGTTTTTTCCATATAATCATGTTTATGGTATTGCATGCATCCACAAATCAGTTCAGTCAGTCACCATGTTGCATACTCAATAATGTAACCATGTTATCAGTTATGCATAGTCAACATGTAAATTTTAGTACCTCAGTATTCTCATCTTATTCAGTCTCATTCGAGGACGAATGTTCCCAAGGGGGAGATATTGTAATACCCCATATTTTTCTAAGTTTAGATCCGCTCCTAGCCCTAGTATAACAGGCTTAGTATCAAAAAATTTACCTAAGTGCTGGGAACTTAGCTTAAGTTTTAGCCTCCTGACTTTGATAATCCTCGAAAAAGACTTTCCCGACCTTGAGACGTAAGTTTATGAGTTGATTTATGTTCAATGGGCTAAGTTGCATGTCTTGGGTAAGTTTTAAATTTTTTGGATGGGGTTTGGACCATGTTTGGATTTCCAAAACAACAGGTTACCACGATTCCATCACGTCGGGGTGACTATAGCAATGGGTGGGTCATTGCGTCACGGTGAGCAAAATATCAGCAATTGTCTGATTCCACTAAGCCACCACGATTCCACAGCGTCTTGGTGGAAATAGCGATGGAATCCTCACCACATCCCGGTTAAGGGCAAATTTGTAGTTTTTAAAATCCAATAACTCACCACGATTGCACCGCGTGACACTGAGTATAGCGATAGGGCATTCACCACGTCGCGGTGAAGATTTAATCCGGGTTCCAAATATCGAATTAAAATTTCCAAGGGGCATTTAAGTCCTTTCCCTTCACCTTATTAAGTCAAAACACGGGATTGAGTCCCCCAAAAGCATAATTGGTCACCTTTTTCTCAAATTCTCTCAAATTAAAATCATTCTCTCTTAAGAACGAACCCTAGTCCCTTCAAAATTCAAGGTCAAATATTCAAGAAAACACCACGAACTCTCACAAATTCATCAACCAAATATTTTAAATGTTCATGGGCTACTTCTTACCCATGGAGTTCAAGCACTAAAATTTCAAGTTTAAAGTCTTAATCTTTACATGTTCCCATGAATTTTATTTATAAATTTTCTTGAATGTCAAGTTATATCATGTTCCCACAAAATTGTTGGTGATATTGAACCTTACATGTTTGAATGGTATTGTTTACTAAATTTAAACCCTAGTTGGTCAATTTAAAAGTGAAATCATGCTATTACTACTAGTCTTAATCTATTCCTATGATTAGCCTAAACCATGAATTACAAGTGTTTGATGAAATGCCCACAAGAATGAGTTTTGAACAAATTCTTACATGCCATGTCCTCAAAGTTTTAGTATGAACTTTATATTATTGCTATCGAGACCTGGGGGTATGAATACTCAAATTTTAGCTATTTACATACTTTCAGCATCCATAGAATGATTTCAGTTAAACCATGAGATTAGTGGATTTTTCAGTTACTACTATCATAATAAGCACTATCAGAATTCATGATCAGTTAAACTCAGATCAATCTAATAATCAGAGTCATTCAGTTTGGAGTAACACTTTGCACCAAGTGAGTGTAGGGATGGTGTCTCCCCTATTAGTTATGTATGAGGTACTAGTAGCAGTCCCTAGGTTCCAGACCTACAACACCACCATTGATTTTGAGGGGTCCCCCATCAGTTAGGAATGACACCCTCGTCCTTCGAGACTTTAGATTAGTGGATCCACACAACCAGTGTTAGTAGCCGTTGTACGGTACTGGCACCCTTACAACTAGGATTAGAGGTTGGATCATGATGAAATATTAGGGCATGTCGATTATAGCTAACTTATACAGTTTTGGTCCAGTATCTAGTTCAGTATTTATTCTCAAGTTTTCTTGACCATGGCATACAAATATCAGTCTTCCTAGTTATCTGATTCTCTGCACTTCAGTTCATAATCTATTTTAGATTCATGTTTATGCTTGGTCATGCATTCTCAGTCTTTAGAATTTTCATGCATTCTTACTCTTTACCTTATGCTATACATTTAGTCAGTTATTACTCATGCACCCGAAACCATGCATATTAGTCAAACCTCATTTAGCATACAAGTACTTTCAAAGTACTAACCGCATACTCTTTTCTTTTCCTATGGTGTCTTATATCATAGGTTTGGATGTTGGAGTTCCTGACTGTACCTAGACAGATTAGCCTATCAGCAACACTTAACAGTGGTGAGTGCTTATTCTTTGAGGATGAGTTATCTTATATTCAGTATATAAGTAGTTCAGTTATTTAGTCAGTCGGAGTTAGTTGGGGGCTTGTTCTATCAACTCCACAGTCAATCAGTTTGAGGCTTTCAGACATTTTAGTCAGTTATTCAGTTATTAGGTCTTATATTCATTCTACAGTAATGTTTTCAGATAGATGGTTTTAGTATATCGATTCAGTATCAATTTTTTGTACTTAAACCTTATAGCATTTTTAGTTAAGTTCAGCACATGTTCCCCGTCACTTTATTTGGTGCTCACAGTAGGTACTTCCATGGGTTAGCTTATGGTACTTTAGAGCAGTAGGCACCGTGTGGTTCCCAGGGTGTACTGTCGAAGCATTACACATGCTTTGTGGTCTTAGGCCTTACCATGAAATATTAGTATGATTGGGAATTATGGAACCCAACTTTGTGGACTAGAGTGACTCCCATACCAATACTCCAATATTTGTGGCAAACTTGGGTTGGGGGCTTGGCCGCCGAGTCATGGGAGAATCCCATACATCCCATGGGATTATCAGAATTGTAGGGTGTACCATCTAGCTCAGGAGAAAATAGAAGTGAGTCATGATTTTCAAGAGTTGTTGAAATTCATTTTAGTATGCCTATGTGTTTTCACTTATACATTGTGTTCATTATTTTATAAAATCCATTCATTATGTAATATGAAAACATGTTATTTTGGGTTGTTTCACATACCATTGCATTTTTTATTGAACCCCTATTTTTCAGGTTCTGAGGCCCAGTCTAGCGACCCCAGTTTCAAACAAATTCTTGTTTTCTATTGTAGTAGAGATTTCACAGACGTGTGTTGTATGGTTTGAGGTTTATTGAACTTATGTCCGCATTACTCAGTTGAGATATTAAAGTGACCATGTTTCCATTTATTTTTTGCATTGCCTTAAGTATATGAATTGTGTGTATAATTGCAAGTTAGAGAAGGGCTCTCGTGCCTTCAGGCCTATGATCATCAATTTTACTCATGCCTTATGCTGTGATGATTATGATTCATAGAACTTATGTGCAAGATCATCCCTATTTAAAGTCTCATTACCTCATGTTTCGTGCTTACATGTTTTACTAGGGGTTATTATAAAACTCGTTTGGTGCCCTTGCATCTTTGGTTGAAGAAAAATATTCAATGCGAGATTACGTTCTTTATTCAACAACTTTAGAGCTTCAAAAAAAGTCCCTACCCGTCATTTGGGGACGAATGATCCCAAGGGGGAGATAATGTAACATCCTATATTTTTGAGCAAGAAATCCAACTGTCGTTCTTACATGTGGAAACTCTAATTCCATTGTTTATATTTAAATTCATGTGTAATAATTTTTCTCCTAGTGTAAGATGTGATTATGAGGTGAAAAGTGATCATAGAAATCTCTTACAGCAAAGTGGAGCTAAGAATCTTTCATTCGTCCAAAGTTTGATATTTGATTCTATAAGGGTCCAATTTGAACGTGTATAACTTTTGATACACATAGAATTTTGTAGCTCAAAACCCACCAAATCTTAGATAATTGAGTTAGCTTTCCAACGATACCTATTTCGCCTTAATCTGATACCCAAGTAAAAAGTTATGGCATTTTTTGTGAGAGATAGTAAGCCAATGCGATTGGGATGCAATGTGCCGGTCTCTCGATACGATAAGAGACGCAACACGTTGCGCTCTTCAATGCGATATCTAAAGCGACCTGAAGCTGTTTCACACGCTGTTTCAATTCCTTAAGGGTCTAGGGGCACTTTGGTTATATTCCTTCACCCAAAATCCATCCATAACACAAAATTTCAACCCATGGCCCAAAGAGCATTAGTTGCCTCTTCATTCAATTTTCTCTCAAGGAAAACCCTAACCACTTCTGATGAACAAGATTCAACTCTTCTTCTCCAAAGAACAAGAATTCAAGCCTTTCAATTCAAAATTTTCAAGAAATGTTTCAAGACTAGGGTTCCAATCTTCAAACTCATTAACATAAGGTATGTGGGACTACTCTAAACTCTATGGGCATAATATTTACTATTTTTTTATGTTTAAATATCCACAATCATGTTTATGAAGAAGGGTTTTGATATTGTTGCGAAAAGTATATATCATAGAATTGTTTTGATGAAATTATATATTGTCTTGAATCATTTTTCATGAAATTTAAATTGTAACAATATATGTATGTTTCCATTTGCAATGAAGAGTCGATTAAGAGCATGGGGTCTCACTAATTATTTTCTTGTGGATATAAATATGTAATTCGCCACCGAAGATTATCAACGAAAGGTTGGTTTTATGATTGATAAAAACTCTCTCTCCTTTTATAATGTCATTGATTTCAAGTGTTGTGGATTGCTTAAATTGCATGAACTTTCTTAAAGAAAACAAAAGGGTGATCACTTGTTTAATGATCATGGATTGATACTGTTATGACATGTTGAGAGGGTGTTTTTCGCATGATAAACGTTTATTGGTTCAAATTAACAATTACCATTGGTTTTGCGTAATGCAAATATGATATTGCCACCTTATGATTGTACTATTGAGAGAAAGGTGTTTTTGATGTAAACACAAAATGTAAATCTATTGCATGACTCTCTCTCACTTGATGTTTAAAAACTATGGGTGGTCATTAACACGAGGATAAGTGAAAAAGGGCTACAAATATGTTATGGTGTGATATGAATGACTTGCAAGTCGGGGTATGATGATATCCGGTAATAGCATGCCCGTAATAGAACAAGTGATTAATGATTTGACTGTATGAACAATGGTTTTAAAGAATTAAAAGTTGGTCTTAAGAGAGTTAGATGATTACCCAAAGAAAGAAGAATTTGAGAGGCTCAATGATAAAAATCATGGTTTGCCGACTCAGGATTTTGTCACCATGCTGCGTGGTCTTGTGTACTTTGGTTTATGTCATCCCCACTTGGGACTATGGTTAGGAACCATGCTTTATAGTCTTTACCGTACCATGACATATTAGTATGATTGGGAATCATGGCACCCTGCTTTGTGGACTGACGTATCTCTCATACCGATACTCCAACCCTTGCGACAAAATTGGGTTGGGGGCTTGGCCATCGAGTCAAGGAAGGATCCCATATAGCCCATGGGATGATCAGAATTGTAGGGTGTACCATCTAGCTCAGGAGAAAATAGAAGCGAGTCATGATTTCCAAGAGTTGTTGAAATTCATTTTAGTATGCCCATGTGTTTTCACTTATGCATTGTGTTCATTGTTTTACAAAATGCTCTCATTGTGTTATATAAAAATATTTTATTTTTGTTTGTTTCATATACCAGTATATTTTGTATTGACCCCTTATATTTTATATTCTGAGGCCCAGTCTAGCAGTCCTGCTAAACAATAGATTGTTGTCAGACATTCAGTGTTGGTTAGTCTCCCTTACTTCGGAAGGTGTCTTGTTTACTCATGTTGATCCCATTATTTTTAGTTCATGGTCTGACCGGGGGCCTTGTATTTATTTCAAACAGATTCTTGTTTTCAGTTGTAGTAGAGATTTCACAGACGTGTATTAGATGGATTGAGGTTTATTGAACTTACGTCTGCATTACTCAGTTGAGATATTAAAGTAACCATGCTTTCATTTATTTTTTGCATTTCCTTACAGTATATGAATTGTGTGTATGATTGCAGTTAGAGAAGGGCTTCTCGAGCCTTCTTGGTTTAGGATGCTCGTCCTTGGTTTAGGATACCCTAAATTGATCCATAAGAAATTTGTCAAGTAAACAGATATCCAATTTTTCTGTTGGTTACCCTATTTTGTAATACAATTTTTTCCCACCTCTAATTTTTTGTTTTTACGGAGACCACAAAAAAAAAAAAAGAAGAAGAAAAAAGAAAGAAAGAAACAAAGAAAGACGGAGTTGGTAAAAAATAAAAATGCAGAAGTCTCTTGTTGCTTATTTCCGTTTCTTAAAAGCCCTCATTGATAATATAGGCGAGTAAAATCTAAGTTGGATTATATGAAATTCCATCCATTTTCACAAGTAATTACTGTGTAAAATATAGTACATGCAATATGCGTGGTTTTCATTTTTAAAAAATAATATATACATACAAAAATCTCACCCTTATAAAGTAATTACAAAAATCTTAACTAATTATGTATTTTTGTTGGATGTAACGGGAGATAATTTTGTATCTGGATAGACATCAAAATTTTAAAAATTGTATCAGAAATTAATTATGTATCTTTAGAATGGAAAAAAATGTATATTTATTGGATGCATTATTTATTTCAACATATCCTAAAGCAAAACTAATGTACCGAAAGCTAATTATGTATCTTTACAAAGGAAAAAGTGTATCTTTATTGGATGTATCAGGAGCTAATTATGTATCTGGACTGACCCAAAATCAAAATTTTCAATAATGATGCAAAATGTCGGAATTTTCTATAATCAAACTCCAAACTATCAAAATTTATATTGTTTACCCTTCATTTTGTATTTACACTTATTAAGATTAAGATTAAATTAATTACTACTACATAAAGACAAGAATTAAAATGGTTGACTGAAAAAAATGAATTTAAAGTTTGCACTACCCCTTTCTTACCAAGAGCAAAAAGAAAGAAAACTCATATCAAGTGCTAACTTTTCTATGCTTAAAAATAAGGGTATGTTGGACCTAACTAATAAAAATGAGAGCATATTTGACTGAATTATTAATGGAGAGTATATTTATTCTATTTGACATAGTTCAGGGAAAAATTTGACTCGAACTAGTAATAAAGAAGAAATATTTGACCTCTACTAACAAGGTGCATATCTGTTCAATTTAACATAGTTAAGCGGGAAATTAACTCTAACTATAAACAAAGATCATATCTATTCATTTGACATAATCAGGAGGAAATTTAATCGTTTACTATAATATCTTAATATTTAAATGATATATAAATATCAGGATCTATTAAAATTCATCAATTAATATAGTCTAAGTGGAGATGTTAGCCAATACCATTAGATTACGGTGATTTAATTAGTCAAAGGGTATGCTTGGTAAATTAATGATAGTGTGTAACATTACATTGCTATGGATGTGACACTTTTTCGTAATCTGCAAATCTACTATCATTTCATAAGTTCTTTAGAAAATTTTTGCATTTAATAAATAAGGAAGAATTTGTCTTTTTCCATTCAATATTTATTTATAAATAAAAACATATGAGACTCATCCAATATAGAGAGCAAGTTAAAGAAAAAAAAAAGTAAAATCACGCATTATGAAAATTATTATGTATGTTATATCATATGTTTCTTTTATCATATGATTACTCGTCCCTTCTTCAAATTATTCACAGCTCTAGAAAATGTACAATAGAAAAAATGAGACTCCTACTATTGAGTAAGTCAAAGAAAAAGAATAAAGTAAAGTGATGTGTTACGAAAATTACTATACATGTTATCTCTTTTTTTTTTTTTATTTTAAGTGAGTTTTTGGTGTCTTGTTAGGCGCTTTTATAAATTAAAAAGCAAAAAGTGTCTAACTAAAGGCCATAAAACATTAGAAAAATGAAATGAAAAGGTACACAAATTGGGCTGATTAGGTCTAAGCCCACTTGCCAAAAAGACCTAACTCTATAAATGTTTAATACTCTATACTTCATCATCACATTCCTTATTTGCCCTAGCTCCTATCGCTGCAACTCCCACTTGCTGCTTCTTCTTCTTCTTCTTTGGATCATCAATGTTATTTTCGATGGTGTGTTGTTTCTCTTTACCATAGAAGAATTGTCAAATGACCAAGGTAAGCTTCTTACCTCTTTCAAATATGTGATTTTGACACTTATTTTTCTTCTAAAATCCCGATCTTCGGGTGGTTGGGATATCTCTATGCAGTGATGTTGAAGGAGGATGCCACTCGGAGTTTCCAATTCTTCCACAGGCGAGGCTCTAGCACATGCATTCATTTTTTGTGAACCATCTTCCCTTACTAACTTCCATTGAATTTCCATAAACAAATGACTAATGGACATGCTGTTTCTTTGCTAATTTGGGCTTGTAGATAACCTCCTATGTTTAAGAAAAGATATGATGTGCCTTCCCTATGTTTTTGTTGATTTCTTTTATGTCCTAATATAGATTAGCCAATCTGATTTAGTAACATTATATCATATGTCTCTTTTGTCATATGATAAATTTCTAGTACCTTCTTTAAAAATTTTCCAAAGTAACAATAGCAAATGATAATTTTGTTTAGTACAAAAACTAATTTACTTCATATACTATTAATTGGTACCCATCTATTTAATGACAACTCACCCTATTCTATACTCTCCAAATTTGAAAAAAAAAAAACATTATGCATATCCCACTTAGTATCTCCTTCTCATTTTTTTTCTATATATACACAATACAAATTGTAACATCATCATCAAAATTGATAATTTTGCACAAGTATTAAGGCATGGCTGAACCAAACTTTAAAAAAGTTCATAATAGAGTAGAATAAGAAATTTTTAGAAACTAAGATCTGAGCAATTTGATAAAGAAAATCCTCCAACTCCTCCTAGAGTTTATCCTAAGAAAAATTTGAGATGAAAGTGGTGATTGATGATAAATCTAATAAGTAATCACTAATTTTTTGTTTTACATATTGCTCTTTTCTTTTTACTATGTAATGAACAGAGTTACCCTTTTATATGTTTGAAAATATTATAAATTTTAAAATCTGATTCATTATATTTTTAAATGACATGTTCCAATGATCATAAAAATATCATGGTATGTTTATTTAAGATTACAAGATATAAGAGTACTTTTGATACATTCTAAAAGGTTGTTTTGTCTTTCTTTAATTTTGTATCTGTTAAACTTCGTCATATAAAATGAATAGAGGGTACACAATTTTACTTTAAAAAAAAAGACCTAATGTACTCTTCAAGTAATAAAAATGATCTTAATATACCCTTGTTTTACCTTTAGGTTTTTAAGTATTCTTATCTTTCATATATAGACTCTATTTTACCCTTTCACTTAGCAGAAAACCGTTTAAAAATTTATTAATATTTTCAATCAATATTTGGCAGTTTTTTATTGGTCGAAATTTTAATTAACTAAAAAGTTAATAATATCCAATCCCAATCCGAATCCCACTTACCATCCAAAATGCTTTTTGGGGACTAACCTTAGTAGAAAGTTGATAAATCTTTGGTTAAAAAGTATGGTAGAGTTTTTGCTTGAGAAAGAACTATTCGTTTTATGTGATTAAAACCACTTGACTTGACCGAAAGTTTATTTAACATTCCTAAATTTAGAATATCTACATAGTACATCAAACCCTTTGATTATGGCATGGAATCTGAACCATATAAGAAAGGTTTCTAATGATATCCAGATAATAGATAGGGTTTCTTCTTATTGCCTCCCACGAATCTAACACTGTAAAAATTATAGCCAGACATATAGTACAGAAGGAACCATTATCTTACTGAACCCCTATATTAAAGTAAGCTTATCATTAAATTTATTATAAGTTCCTTTGTACCCTTGCTCTGCAGCTGGTAGTTGATTATTTCATCTGGTGACACTGAAATCATACGTGATATTGTTCACCTTTGATCAAACTTTTTTGTTACCAGATGAAATTGATTGACCACCAACTATACAGCAAGGCTATAAAGAAATTAATAATCAGTTTGACAATAAACGTAATTACTGTAATATGGCTATTCAGTCAGATAATGATTTCCTTTTCTACTATATATCTGACTATAATTCTTAAGGTGTTAGATTAGTGGGAGGCAATGGGTAGCAACCGTATTTATCATCTAGATATCATTAGGATACTACCGTATTTATCATCTAGATATCATTAGGATACTATCTCATACAGTTCTGATTGATTGCCTTATTCATGGAGTTAGATGTACTATGTAGAGATCTAAAATTTAGGAATGTTAAATCAATTTTTGTACAAAATAGTTTAGTCAAATCAAATAGTTTTAATCCCACAAAATGAGCAGTTCTTTCACAAACAAATACTCTACCTCACTTTTTATGCAAAGAGATCAATTTTCTACAAAGGTAAATTTCAAAACAAGTATCTTGGACGGTATGTGAAATTCGAATTGGGGGGGGGGGGTTAATAAGTTTTTAATTAATTAAATTACAAACAATATGAAACTAACACGTATTAAATGAAAATAATATTTCTTTTTAGTTTCTGTTAAGTAAAAGGATAAAAGTAGAGTCTGTAGGTGGATGGTGAGGATATTTTAGAGCTCATAGTTGGAAGAATGGTATATTAGGATTATTTTCAATACTTGAAGGGTATATTAGAAGCCTTTTTGATTCTATTTCACCGTCATTTATCTACTATTTTCAAAATGGTGATTTTCTACTGATGCAGAAATAGGAAGTTCCCTGAATATGCTATGGAGGATTCATCAAACGTACTTAGCAATGAAAACTGATGTTTTTCGATATAATAGAATAAGTGATTTTTGTATATGTCAAAAAAAATTCATTGAAGGGTACGTATTAGAGTCAGTTCAGTATACCTACTACTGATGTATTATACTAATACGTGTATGAAGTACATACCTGTTTAAAGACACATCTCAGTGTCTTCATATGTCCCAATATGGTCTCTATCTCCTATCTTTCTCCTTTGTGAAACATAGAGAAGATGAGCAAACATAAGCTCTCTCAGTTTTGTGTACATGTGTTCTACGTATCAATTTTTTTATACTACTCAATTTTGTTAGATTGCTTATTTGGGATTTTTATTCAGAGGTTAGCAGCCCCATATATATCACAGCGGTATATAATTTGGCGCGGATGGATACAAAATTTTGATTCGAATTTCTTGCTTAATCTATCCATGCATGTATTCAAATAGATAAGTTGTTTCATGTCCATGTATGATTTTGGATTACTATTTCTTAGTGTCTTTTTTATTTCTCTCCACAAATTATAATCGCAAGTATATTTTCATTCAAGTTATTTGTTATCAAGTTAAGTGTTTCATCACTTACAAGTATCACTTACTTGCCCAATACCTTTCGAAAGTGGACAACTACAATTAAAAACTCAATTTAAAGGGGAAGAAAGGAATTCTACTATACCCAAATTAAACTTAATAAATTGTATTAACCTTTGATTTCAAGTTGTGTTAAGAATAGAACAGAACACAAAGAGTTTGTTGAAATTGTAGTGTTAAAATTAGGGGAAAAGAAGCATAAGAAAATGGAGAGAGTATAAATTCAAAACATGCATCTGAAAATCAAGTTTTTGCGTATTTATATGTTGTAAACAAAAGAAAGAGAAATATAAAAAACTATAATCTTCAATATGCAAGACATGTATGCCCTTGTCTTCAATTTCTAGTCATTATTATGATTACTCTTCAATTTTTGGTGTATTTTTTAGTTATATTTTTTATATTCTGTGTTGGCGCTTCTCTTCAACCTCAATTATTTCTAATGAAAGAAGACTCAATTTTTCTAGTATAGGATTGCACTCTTTGGTTCTTCTAACTAGACTATATTTGGTTAAAAGATCTACAGAGTTTTTCTTTTTAATTATAAGAAATTTCTTGATTTTGGGTCTTTGTTGAATTAATATATTTGAGTTGACGAATTTCGAAAATTGTATTCCAAAAGAAAATTACTATATGTATTCACACGAATTAATCAATCGATTATGGCATATACCCAAAAGAAAAGAAAGATTATAGTTGAAATTACTTGCGAAAGGTACATACCTCTATTTAACTATCCTAAACTGAGTTCGAACTCCCAACTAATAAAAGTAATATTTTTGCATTTGTGTCCTACTTTATGAGGGAATTTCTCAACTACTACATTAAAATTTTTCATATATCCATATGGACTATGATTATTAACTAGGTTGTTCGCTAGATGGGAGCATTAGAAAATTAAGATAACTACGGTCTTATCTTGAATAAATAAATTATGTTACTGTGAGTTGCTTCATCTTTTGTTACATTCTCCTTGCACCTCTTTTTGTTTTCAAATTTTAAAAGTACGTTTATCAGTTGAATAATATGAATCTAGATGAGTTGCTTGTATGGAAAAATCATTTATTCTCTTGAAAATTATGTTGATGCATTTATGCTTAAAATGTAATTTAAACGAGTTGTCTTAAAGAGTAAGATGTTGGATTGTTTCTTCCAATTTTTTAGTCAGAAGATGCTAAAATTGTTACATTTGTACATATTAAAGATTCCAAAAGAATTACATTTGTACAGATTAAAGATTTTTGTTTTATTGATTTCCACGGGTATATGTTCCTTCACAGGCATAGTTTTTTCCAGATTTTGTCCTTTAACAGTTAAGTCGACTTTTACCCCATCTAAATTATCTACTATCATATTTTAACGCATGAGATGGATTAAAAATTTACTTTTAAGAGTAACAATTTAAAAAACACATAGGATCTTCTCTATGACGCGTACAAGAACTAGTTAGTTTTCAATTTGTATTGTCTTGATTCTTTATTTTATTTTAAATCTTGAATTATCCATATGAATTAAGGCTTTGAATTTATATTCTGGTATGGCTGTTATAGTGATAGTCCATTAATTTTTAGTTTTCCATTAGTTTAGTTCTACTTCATTCGTTTTGGGATTTAATGTATGCACTTACAATTTCATGTATGCACTTACAATGACATTTAATGTATGCACTTACAAGTTCATTCTAAAGATATATAAAGCATTTAGTTTTATTACCTTTTTTTTCTAAATTATTTCCCTGCATTCCCTAATCAAAGCCACCTACTATAGGTTTACTCGTTAATGATTGATTATATTTGATACATTACTTTTGGAAATAATTCTCAATGATTTGTGAAGATGTAACACTGCATTTAAAAAGAAACAATATATTAAAGCCGCTTATAACTTAAGTTCAAAATTGAAAATGAAATAAGTTGTAAGTTATTGTCTAACCTTCAGCTACTATAGCAAGTTTAATCTATACTTAAAAGAATGCTAGCTATCCACTTACCTCTTGCTAATCGAATTACTGTTGGGTAATGGAAAAAAACGAATATACGTAATTCTAACTAAAGGTATATTATTTCACCCATGAGGTAGAAGTGTGTAGCGGTGACTAGATTTCAGTTGTAGTTGTTGGGTATACCGATTGAAATCAACTAGTTACCAATCGGGCTCAACTCATATAGACAACAATCTGAGATGGCACGATATGAATGAAGAAAGGAAAATTTGGTTGATTATTTCTTTTAACAATTAGGTCATATATCAGTTTTTTTTGTTATTTTATTACACCACCAAATTTAATTTTTTCAAAACCATTTAAATTGTTTTGACTTTTCATTGATATCGATATGATCCGATAAGTTTTTGATGATTTTTTTTAATCTCCATCTTAAAGTCACACCATTTGTTGAATAAGTGATTAAAAAAAAAAAGAGGAGAAAAGTTACTGCAACTTTCTTTCAGCATTTACTGTTTTTGTCTTAGTCTAGAGTAGTTGTTGTTTAGTCCTTAAGTTTCTCTTGTTAGTTGAAATCACTACTGAGTTAGTGCCTATATAGTGCAGTTACTACCCTTTGTTTTTGCATATTTAGTTGAGTTGTAAGCTATTTCTAAGAGTTTATCATGGATGAATGATCTAGGGAAAAAAATAGTCTTGCGATTCTAGAAAACTCTTTGCCATTCTATTTCCCTGCTAGCTTTTTTTTCCTTTCTAATATTTTGTTCTTGAGTGAGCTTGAGATCTTTTCTCCAGTATCACTGGTATCAAAGCTAGGTTTATATTGTATTGATCTTATTTATAGTTAAAAAAAACCATGGCTTCCAATGAAAATCCATTGAACATATCTCAGTCTTCCATCCCTGTTTGTACAGGACAAAGTTATCAGTTCTGGAGAGTCAAGATGAAGACTTTGTTTTAGTCAGAAGATCTTTGAGGCTTGATTGAGACAGGGTATGCAGATCCGAATGAAGAGTAGTGGCTAAAGGAAAACAAAAAGAAGGACGGAAAGACTTTGTTAGTCCATCAACTGGCAGTCAATGCGATGGTGTTTTCCTGAATTGCAGCAGCCACCACTTCGAGGAAAGCATGGAGAATTTTGCAAAATGTATTTCAAGGTTCCTCAAAGGAAATAGTTGTAGAACTACAAACGCTTCGAGTCAAGATCTGAGACGAGGCCCTGGCCGCGATGGGCATCCCAAACAATTATGGCCCGGGCTCCCCTTTCTATCTGGTAATCATGAACACCATTCATATACAATAAGGAAAAATGCAAAAAAGTAAACAAATGGAATCATAGTCATGTATTGAATTCAATTTAACAATATAGAATGAAATTCATAAATATCTAGACAACATCTACTTCAGTTTGTGAAATCTCTAATACATCAGAAATTAAAAACTTGTCTAAAACTGGGACAAGGCCCCCGGTAGGACCATGAATTAAAATAAAATCATAATGACACATTTCAGAACCAGGCCTTCCAAAGTAAGGGAGGCTCACTAACTGCAAACTTCTTACAAGTCAATATACTACTTAAAGGGACCCCAGGACTGTGTCACAGAATCCTGAAATATAGGGGGTTAATACAAATGTACTGGTACGCAGAGCAATCCAAAATAATATACTTTAATAACGATCATAAGTGAGAGAATTTTATGAAAAAAATACATCATCATAAACCATTTCAAAATCCATGGCCATAGTAAATAGGCCTTTAAAAATAGTTCTGTAAATTGACTCAACATCTTTGTCTTAGTTTTAAGCTAGGTGGTATGCCCTACAAGTCTAATATTCCACGGACTATATGAAATCTGCCATTGGTTCGTCGGGTAAGCCCCCAACCTAAGTTTGTTGCAAGAGTTGGAGTTGCTAAGTCTGATATGCCACAGGGAACTAGGACAATGTATAATCCCTCTTGGGTACAAAATAACTTGTATCGGCAAAATACGATTTTGGGCAATGAGTTATCTGAACTCGTGCTTTCTTTGGGTAACCACCTAACATCTCTTAAGACCATTTTAACCTTTTCTGAACATGCATATTTAAGAACTCAATTCTGGAAATCTAAATGAAATCTGATTTCTATCCTGTTCTGAGTCTGTTTTGGCATTATCTGTTTTGGTATCATCAAACCAAGACTTGGTATCATCAAACCAAGACTGGCATTATCTGTTTTGGGACTACCATATCATTAAAATAGTTCAAGAGAATTCATTTTTCAAAACCTAGGGTTTATCATGAATATCATGTAATTCAACACATATCAGAATCAATTCTTGGAACTTGTAATCTAAATCATGGATTAAAACTCAAACAACACCATGAACATGAATTCAATCTAATTCAAACATGGAAATAATAAATCATAAATCTTGTATTTTGTAAAAGGATTCTTGGGCTCAATGAAAGGTAAGGATCTATGGCTGAACATCTAACATACCTTAATTTTAGAGATTCTTGAAGTTCTTGAAGAAATTCTTTGGATTGACCTTGATTCTGGAAAGCTAGGGTTTGTTTTCTTGAGAGGGAATTATCTTTTTATTTTAGGGGAAAGTGAATAATGAAGGGTTTAAACGTTTTTAGGGCTTAAATCCCACATTTGGAAAGAATAAAATCATGTAAAAAGACTATTTTAACCCTGGACGCAACTTTAATTTTTCATGAAATTTTTCCGATTTGGACTCCTGGCGTGATGCGGCGCTATCGCACTGTGTCACTGGAAAATTGCATGATGGCGTGACGTAGTGGTATCACATTTCCACTTTGTTTGTGAACTGGAAGTGCACCGTGATGCGGTGGAATCACTTTGGGAGACTGGAAATTGACCAGTGTGAATTGGGTCTATGACGCGATGCGCCAATATTATTGACCAACACTGAAAATGAACAATTGCTAGTTCAACACACTCCGCGATGTGCTACGTTCCTGAATGATGATGTTTAACGACTAAAACTTAAAATGGCCATAACTTCTTCCCCGGTTGTTGAATTTAGGAAAATTTTATATCGTTGGAAAAATAATTGAATTTCCTACGCAATGGAAGGCTCAAATATAAGTATTAATGAGTATTCTAAATTTTTTTATTTTGAATAACCCATGTGCTGAGGGTTAATCTAGGCTAGGGAAATACAGTGTATTATAGTTCACCTCAGTAAAACCTTTTATCCTCAGACTGATGGTCAGGTAGAGAGGACAATTCATACACTTGTGGAAATGTTAAGAGCGTGTGTTATTGACTTTAAGGAAAGTTGGGATGACCACTTTCCTTTGTTTGAAGTCGCATATAACAACAGCTACCATTCTAGTATCTAGATTGCCCCATTTGAAGCTCTCTATGGGAGGAGATGAATGTATTTCATTGGTTGGTTTTAGGTAGGTGAGACCGCATTTATAGGTCCAAATTCGGTGTTTGATGCTTTGGAGAAATTCTAGTTGATTAGAGAGAGGCTTAGTATAGCCAAAAGCCATTAGAAATACTATCCAGATGTTAGGAGAAGGGATCTTGAATTTGAGATTTATGATTTTGTGTATTTGAAAATCTCTCGCAAGAAGGGAGTGAAGAGGTTTGGCAAAAAGGGAAAGCTCAGTCCCCGATATGTTAGGCCCTTTCAGAATCTTGAGTCATTTTGGGAAAGTAGCGTATGAGCTTGAATTGCCTGCAGATCTAGCATCAGTGCATCCAGTGTTCCACAATTCTTTGTTAAAGAAGTGTATTGGTTATCCAATAGTTGTTGTTCCTTCCGAAAGCTTAGATATTTATAACGGACTTTCTTAAGAAGAACTCCCAGTTGAAATCTTAGATCGCCAGATTCGTTGATTGAGGAAGAAAGAAATTCCCTTGGTCAAAGTTCTTTGGAGAAATCAGTCCGTCGAGGGAGATACTTGGGAAGAAGAAGCAGACATGCGTACCAAGTACCATCACCTCTTATCTACAAACTCAAAGGTAATAGTTTTCCTTTTATTAACTCTTTTCCATTCTCAGTTTTTTCCATATAATCATGTTTATGGTATTGCATGCATCCACGAATCAGTTCAGTCAGTCACCATGTTGCTGACTCAATAATATAACCATGTTATCAGTTATGCATAGTCAACATGTAAATTTTAGTACCTCAGTATTCTCATCTTATTCAATCTCATTCGAGGACGAATGTTCCCAAGAGGGAGATATTGTAATACCCCATATTTTTCTAAGTTTAGATCCGCTCCTAGCCCTAGTATAACAGGCTTAGTATCAAAAAATTTACCTAAGTGCTGGGAACTTAGCATAAGTTTTAGCCTCCCGACTTTGATAATCCTCGAAAATGACTTTCCCGACCTCGAGACGTAAGTTTATGAGTTGATTTATGTTCAATGGGCTAAGTTGCATGTCTCGGGTAAGTCCTTTCCCTTCACTTTATTAAGTCAAAACACGATATTGACTCCCCCAAAAGCATAATTGGTCACCTTTTTCTCAAATTCTCTCAAATTAAAATCATTCACTCTTAAGAACGAACCCTAGTCCCTTCAAAATTCAAGGTCAAATATTCAAGAAAACACCACGAACTCTCACAAATTCATCAACCAGATATGTTAAATGTTCATGGGCTACTTTTTACCCATGGAGTTCAAGAACTAAAATTTCAAGTTTAAAGTCTTAATCTTTACATGTTCCCATGAATTTTATTTATAAATTTTCAGGAATCTCAAGTTATATCATGTTCCCACAAAATTGTTGGTGATATTGAACCTTACATGTTTGAATGGTTTTGTTTACTAAATTTAAACCCTAGTTGGTCATTTTAAAAGTGAAATCATGCTATTACTACTAGTCTTAATCTATTCCTATGATTAGCCTAAGCCATGAATTACAAGTGTTTGATGAAATGCCCACAAGAATGATTTTTGAAAAAAATTCTTACATGTCATGTCCTCAAAGTTTTAGTATGAACTTAATATTATTGCTATCGAGACCTGGGGGTATGAATACTCAAAATTTATCTATTTACATACTTTCAGCATCCACAGAATGATTTCAGTTAAACCATGAGATTAGGGGATTTTTCAGTTACTACTATCATAATTAGCACTATCAGAATTCATGATCAGTTAAACTCAGATCAATCTAATAATCTGAGTCATTCAGTTTGGAGTAACACTTTGCACCAAGTGAGTGTAGGGATGGTGTCTCCCCTATTAGTTATGTATGAGGCACTAGTAGCAGTCCCTAGGTTCCAGACCTACAACACCACCATTGATTTTGAGGGGTCCCCCATCCGTTAGGAATGATACCCTCGTCCTTCGGGACTTTAGATTAGTGGATCCACACAACCAGTGTTAGTAGCCGTTGTACGGTACTGGCACCCTTACAACTAGGATTAGAGGTTGGATCATGATGAAATATTAGGGCATGTCGATTATAGCTAACTTATACAGTTTTGGTCCGGTATCTAGTTCAGTATTCATTCTCAAGTTTTCTTGACCATGGCATACAAATATCAGTTTTCCCAGTTATCTGATTCTCAGCACTTTAGTTCATAAACTATTTTAGATTCATATTTATGCTTGGTCATGCATTCTCAGTCTTTACAATTGTCATGCATTCTTACTCTGTACCTTATGCTATATATTTAGTCAGTTATTACTCTTGCACCCGAAACCATGGATATTAGTCTAACCTCATTTAGCATACAAGTACATTCAAAGTACTAACCGCATACTCTTTTCTTGTCCTATGGTGTCTTATATCATAGGTTTGGATGTTGGGGTTCCTGACTGTACCTAGACAGATTAGCCTATCAGGAACACTCAACAGTGGTGAGTTCTTATTCTTTGAGGATGAGTTATCTTATATTCAGTATATAAGTAGTTCAGTTATTTAGTCAGTCGGAGTTAGTTGGGGGCTTGTTCTATCAACTCCACAGTCAATCATTTTGAGGCTTTCAGACATTTTAGTCAGTTATTCAGTTATTAGGTGTTAAATTCATTCTTACAATAATGTTTTCAGATAGATGGTTTCAGTATATCGATTCATTATCATTTTTTTGTATTTAAACCTTATTGCATTTTTAGTTAAGTTCAACACATGTTCCCCGTCACTTTATTTGGTGCTCACAGTAGGTACTTCCATGGGTTAGCTTATGGTACTTTAGAGCAGTAGGCACCGTGTGGTTCCCAGGGTGTACTGTCGAAGCATTACACATGCTTTGTGGTCTTAGGCCTTACCATGACATATTAGTATTATTGGGAATTATGGAACCCAACTTTGTGGACTAGAGTGACTCCCATACCAATACTCCAACATTTGTGGCAAACTTGGGTTGGGGGCTTGGCCATCGAGTCAAGGGAGAATCCCATACATCCCATGGGATTATCAGAATTGTAGGGTGTACCATCTAGCTTAGGAGAAAATAGAAGTGAGTCATGATTTCCAAGAGTTGTTGAAATTCATTTTAGTATGCCTATGTGTTTTCACTTATACATTGTGTTCATTATTTTATAAAATCCTCTCATTATGTTATATGAAAACATGTTATTTTGGGTTGTTTCACATACCATTGCATTTTCTATTAAACCCCTATTTTTCAGGTTCTGAGGCCCAGTCTAGCGATCCTACTAAATAGTAGATTGTTGTCAGACATTCAGATATGGTGAGCCTCCCTTACTTTGAAAGGTGTCTTATTTACTTATGCTGATCCCATTGTTTTAATTTCATGGTCTAACTAGGGGCCTTGCCCCAGTTTCAAACAAATTCTTGTTTTCTGTTGTAGTAGAGATTTCACAGACGTGTATTGTATGGTTTGAGGTTTATTGAACTTATGTCCGCATTACTCACTTGAGATATTAAATTGACCATGTTTCCATTTATTTTTTGCATTGCCTTAAGTGTAAGAATTGTGTGTATAATTTCCAGTTAGAGAAGGGCTCTAGTGCCTTCAGGCCTATGATCATCAATTTTACTCATGCCTTATACTGTGATGATTATGATTCATAGAACTTATGTGCAAGATCATCCCTATTTAAAGTCTCATTACCTCATGTTTCATGCTTACACGTTTTACTAGGGGTTATCATAAAACTCGTTTGGTGCCCTTGCATCTTTGGTTGAAGAAAAATATTCAATGCGAGATTACGTTCTTTATTCTACACCTTTAGAGCTTCAAAAAAGTCCCTACCCATCATTTGGGGACGAATGATCCCAAGGGGGAGATAATGTAACATCCTATATTTTTGAGCTAGAAATTGAACCGTCGTTCTTACGTGTGGAAACTCTAATTCCATGGTTTATATTTAAATTCATGTGTCATAATTTTTCTCCTAGTGTAAGAAGTGATTATGAGGTGAAAAGTGATCATAGAAATCTCTTACAACAAAGTAGAGCTAAGAATCATTCATTCGTCCAAAGTTTGATATTTGATTCTATAAGGGTCCAATTTTAACATGTATAACTTTGGATACACATAGAATTTTGCATCTCAAAACCCACCAAATTTTAGATAATTGTGTTAGCTTTCCAACGATACCTATTTCGCCTTAATCCTATACCCAAGTAAAAAGTTATGGCATTTTTGTGAGAGATAGTAAGCCAATGCGATTGGGATGCAATGTGCCGGTCTCTCAATACGATAAGAGATACAACACGTTGCGCTCTTCAATGCGATATCTAAAGCGACCTGAAGCAGTTTCACACGTTGTTTTAATTCCTCAAGGGTCTAGGGGCACTTTGGTTATATTCCTTCACCCAAAATCCATCCATAACACAAAATTTCAACGCATGGCCCAAAGAGCATTAGTTGCCTCTTCATTCAATTTTCTCTCAAGGAAAACCCTAACCACTTCCCATGAACAAGATTCAACTCTTCTTCTCCAAAGAACAAGAATTCAAGCCTTTCAACCTAAAATTTTCAAGAAATGTTTCAAGACTAGGGTTCCAATCTTCAAACTAATTAACATAAGGTATGTGGGACTACTCTAAACTCTATGGGCATAATATTTACTATTTTTGCATGTTTAAATATCCACAATCATGTTTATGAAGAAGGGTTTTGATATTGTTGCGAAAAGTATATATCATAGAATTGTTTTGATGAAATTATATATTGTCTTGAATCATTTTTCACGAAATTTAAATTTTAACAAAATATTTATGTTTCCATTTACAATGAAGAGTCGATTAAGAGCATGGGGTCTCATTAATTATTTTCTTGTGTATATAAATATGTAATTCGCCACCGAAGATTATCAACGAAAGGTTGGTTTTATGATTGATAAAAACTCTCTCTCCTTTTATAATGTCATTGATTTCAAGTGTTGTGGATTGCTTAAATTGCATGAACTTTCTTAAAGAAAACAAAAGGGTGATCACTTGTTTAATGATCATGGATTGATACTGTTATGACATGTTGAGAGGGTGTTTTTCGCATGATAAACGTTTATTGGTTCAAATTAACAATTACCATTGGTTTTGTGTAATGCAAATATGCTATTGCCACCTTATGATTGTACTATTGAGAGAAGAGTGTTTTATTGTGTTATATAAAAATATTTTATTTTGGTTTGTTTCACATACCAGTATATTTTGTATTGATCCCTTATATTTTATGTTTTGAGGCCCAGTCGAGCAGTCCTGCTAAACAGTAGATTGTTGTCAGACATTCAGTGTTGGTTAGTCTCCCTTACTTCGGAAGGTGTCTTGTTTACTCATGTTGATCCCATTATTTTTAGTTCATGGTCTGACCGGGGGCCTTGTATTGATTTCAAACAGATTCTTGTTTTCAGTTGTAGTAGAGATTTCACAGACGTGTATTAGATGGTTTGAGGTTTATTGAACTTACGTCCACATTACTCAGTTGAGATATTAAAGTGACCATGCTTTCATTTATATTTTGCATTTCCTTACAGTATATGAATTGTGTGTATGATTGCAGTTAGAGAAGGGCTTCTCGAGTCTTCATGGTTTAGGATGCTCGTCCCGGCCTAGGCCTCGGTTCGAGTCGTGACAGATACCCTAAATTGATCCATAAGAAATTTGTCAAGAAAACAGATATCCAATTTTTCTGTTGGTTACCCTATTTTTTAATACAATTTTTTCCCACCTCTAATTTATTGTTTTTACGGAGACCACAAAAAAAAAAAAAAAAAGGAAGAAAAAAGAAAGAAACAAGGAAACAAGGAAACAAAGAAACAAAGAAAGATTGAGTTGGTAAAAAATAAAAATGCAGAAGTCTCTTGTTGCTAATTTACGTTTCTTAAAAGCCCTCAATGAAAATATAGGCGAGTAAAATCTAAGTTGGATTATATGAAATTCCATCCATTTACACAAGTAATTACAGTGTGAAATATAGTACATTCAATATGCGTGGTTTTCATTTTTTAAAAATAATATATACATACAAAAATCTCACCCTTATAAAGTAATTATAAAAATCTTAACTAATTATGTATTTTTGTTGGATGTAACGGGAGATAATTTTGTATCTGGATAGACATGAAAATTTTAAAAATTGTATCAGAAACTAATTATGTATCTTTATAATGGAAAAAAATGTATATTTATTGGATGCATTATTTATTTCAACATACCCAAAAGCAAAAATAATGTACCGAAAACTAATTATGTATCTTTACGAAGGAAAAAATGTATCTTTATTGGATGTATCAGGAGCTAATTATGTATCTGGACTGACCCAAAATCAAAATTTTCGATACTGATGCAAAATGTTGGAATTTTCTATAATTAAACTCCAAACTATCGAAATTTATATTTTTTACCCTACATTTTGTATTTAGACTTATTTATATTAAGATTAAATTAATTACTACTACATAAAGACAAGAATTAAAATGGTTGACTGAAAAAAATGAATTTAAAGTTTGCACTACCCCTATATTACCAAGTGCAAAAAGAAAGAAAACTCATATCAATTGCTAACTTTTCTATGCTTAAAAATAAGTGTATGTTGGACCTAACTAATAAAAATGAGAGCATATTTGACTGAATTATTAATGGAGAGTATATTTATTTTATTTGACATAGTTCAGGGAAAAATTTGACTCGAACTAGTAATAAAGAAGAAATATTTGACCTCAACTAACAAGGTGCATATCTGTTCAATTTAACATAGTTAAGCGGGAAATTAACTCTAACTATAAACATAGATCATATCTATTCATTAGACATAATCAGGAGGAAATTTAATCGTTTACTATAATATCTTAATATTTAAATGATATATGAATATCAGGATCTATTAAAATTCATCAATTAATATAGTCTAAGTGGAGATGTTAGCCAATACCATTAGATTACGGTGATTTAATTAGTCAAAGAGTATGCTTGGTAAATTAATGATTGTGTGTAACATTACATTGCTATGCATGTGACACTTTTTCGTAATCTGCAAATCTACTATCATTTCATAAGTTCTTTAGAAAAATTTTGCATTTAACAAATATGGAAGAATTTGTCTTTTTCCATTCAATATTTATTTATAAATAAAAACGTATGAGACTTATCCTATATAGAGAGCAAGTTAAAGAAAAAAAAAGTACAATCACTCATTATGAAAATTATTATGTCTGTTATATCATATGTTTCTTTTATCATATGATTACTTGTCCCTTCTTCAAACTATTCACAGCTCTAGAAAATTTACAATAGAAAAAATGAGACTCCTACTATTGAGTAAGTCAAAGAAAAAGAATAAAGTAAAGTGATGTGTTACGAAAATTACTATACATTTTATCTCTTTTTTTTTTTTTTAATTTTAAGTGCGTTTTTGGTGTCTTGTTATGCCCTTTTATAAATTAAAAAGCAAAAAGTGTCTAGCCTAAGGCCATAAAACATTAGAAAAACAAAATGAAAAGGTACACAAATTGGGCTGATTAGGTCTAAGCCCACTTGCCAAAAAGACCTAACTCTATAAATGTTTAATACTCTATACTTCATCATCACATTCCTTATTTGCCCTAGCTCCTGTCGCTGCAACTCCCACTTTCTGCTTCTTCTTCTTCTTCTTCTTTGGATCATCAATGTTATTTCCGATGTTGTGTTGTTTCTCTTTACCATAGAAGAATTGTCAAATGAACAAGGTAAGCTTTCTACCTCTTTCAAATATGTGATTTTATCACTATTTTTTCTTCTACAATCCCGATCTTCTGGTGGTTGGGATATGTCTATGCAGTGATGTTGAAGTAGGATGCCACTCGGAGTTTCCAATTCTTCCACAGGCGAGGCTCTAGCACATGCATTCATTTTTTGTGAACCTTCTTCCCTTACTAACTTCCATTGAATTTCCGTAAACAGATGATTAATGGACATGTTGTTTCTTTTCTAATTTGGGCTCGTAGATAACCTCCTATGCTTAAGAAAAGATATGACGTGCCTTCCCTATGTTTTTGTTGTTTTCTTTTATGTCCTAATATAGATTAGCCAATCTGATTTAGTAACATTATATCATATGTCTCTTTTGTCATATGATAAATTTCTAGAACCTCCTTTAAATAATTTCCAAAGTAACAATAGCAAATGATAATTTTGTTTAGTACAAAAACTAATTTACTTCATTTACAATTAATTGGTACCCATCTATTTAATGACAAATCACCCTATTCTATACTCTCCAAATTCGAACAAAAATAAAAAAATAATGCATATCCCACTTAGTATCCCCTTCTCATTTTTTTCTATATATACACAAAATTGATAATTTTCCACAAGTATTAAGGCATGACTGAACCAAACTTTAAAATAGTTCATAATAGAGTAGAATAAGAAATTTTGAGAAACTAAGATCTGAGCAATTTGATAAAGAAAATCCTCCAACTCCTACTAGAGTTTATCCTAAGAAAAATTTGAGATGAAAGTGGTGATTGATGATAATTCTAATAAGTAATCACTAATTTTTTGTTTTACATATTGATCTTTTCTTTTTACTATGTAATGAACAGAGTTACACTTTTATATGTTTGAAAATATTATAAATTTTAAAATCTGATTCATTATATTTTTAAATGACATGTTCCTATGATCATAAAAATGTCATGGTTTTTATATTTAAGATTACAAGATATAAGAGTACTTTTGATACATTCTAAAAGGTTGTTTTGTCTTTCTTTCATTCTGTATCTGTTAAACTTCGTCATATAAAATGAATAGAAGGTACACAATTTTACTTTCATAAAAAAGACCTAATGTACTCTTCAAGTATTAAAAATGATCTTAATATACCCTTGTTTTACCTTTAGGTTTTTAAGTATTCTTCTCTTTCATATATAGACTCTATTTTACCCTTTCACTTAACAGAAAACTGTTTAAAAATTTATTAGTATTTTCAATCAATATTTGGCAGTTTTTTATTGGTCGAAATTTTAATTAACTAAAACCTTAATAATATCCAATCCCAATTCGAATACCACTTACCATCCAAGATTCTTTTTGGGGACTTACCTTAGTAGAAAGTTGATAAATCTTTGGTTAAAAAGTATGGTAGAGTTTTTGCTTGAGAAAGAACTATTCGTTTTATGTGATTAAAACCACTTGACTTGATCAGAAGTTTATTTAACATTCCTAAATTTAAAATTTCTACATAGTACATCAAACCCTTTGATTATGGCATGGAATATGAACCATATAAGAAAGGTTTCTAATGATATCCAGATAATAGATAGAGTTTCTTCTTATAGCCTCCCAATAATCTAACACTGTAAAAATTATAGCCAGACATATAGTAGAGAAGGAACCATTATCTTACTGAACACCTACGTTAAAGTAAGATTATCATCAAATTTATTTTAAGTTCCTTTGTACCCTTGCTCTGCAGCTGGTAGTTGATTATTTCATCTGGTGAGACTGAAATCATACGTGATATTGTTCACCTTTGATCAAATGTTTTTGTTACCAGGTGAAATTGATTGACCACCAACTATAGAGCAAGGCTATAAAGAAATTTATATCAGTTTGACAATAAACGTAATTACTTTAATATGGCTATTCAGTCAGATAATGATTTCCTTTTCTACGATATATATGACTATAACTCTTAAGGTGTTGGATTAGTGGGAGGCAATGGGAAGCAACCATATTTATCATCTAGATATCATTAGGATACTATCTCATACAGTTCTGATTGATTGCCTTATTCATGGAGTTTGATGTATTATCTAGAGATCTAAAATTTAGGAATGTTACATCAATTTTTGGACAAAATTGTTTTGTCAAATCAAATAGTTTTAATCTCACAAAATGATACGTTCTTTCACAAACAAATACTCTACCTCACTTTTTAAGCAAAGAGATCAATTTTCTATAAAGGTAAATTCCAAAACAAGTATCTTGGACGGTATGTGAAATTCGAATTGGGCTTGGGGGTTATTAAGTTTTTAATTAATTAAATTACAAACATTAAGAAACTAACATGTATTAAATGAAAATACTATTTTCTTTTTAGTTTCTGTTAAGTAAAAGGATAAAAGTAGAGTTTGTTGGTGGATGGTGAGGATATTTTAGAGCTCAGAGATGGAAGAATGGTATATTAGGATTATTTTCAATACTTGAAGGGTATATTAGAAGCCTTTTTGATTCTATTTCACAGTCATTTATCTACTATTTTCAAAATGGTGATTTTCTACTGATGAAGAAATAGGAAGTTCCCTGAATATGTTATTGAGGATTCATCAAACGTACTTAGCAATGGAAACTGAAGTTTTTCGATATAATAGAAGAAGTGATTTTCGTATATGTCAAAAAAAATTCATTGAAGGGTACGTATTCTACTACTGATGTATTATACTAATACGTGTATGAAGTACTTACCTGTTGAAAGACACATCTCAGTGTCTTCATATGTCCCAATATGGTCTCTATCTCCTATCTTTCTCCTTTGTGAAACATAGAGAAGATGAGCAAACATAAGCTCTCTCAGTTTTGTGTACATGTGTTCTACGTATCAATTTTTTTATACTACTCAATTTTGTTAGATTGCTTATTTGGTATTTTTGTTCAGAGGTTAGCAGCGCCATATATATCGCAGTGGTATATAATTTGGCGCGGATGGATACAAAATTTTGATTCTAATTTCTTTCTTGATCTATCCGTGCATGTATTCAAATAGATAAGTTGGTTCATGTCCATGTATGATTTTGGATTACTATTTCTTAGTGTCTTTTTTATTTCTCTCCACAAATTATAATCACAAGTATATTTTCATTCAAGTTATTTGTAATCAAGTTAAGTGTTTCATCACATACAAGTATCACTTACTTGCCCAATAACTTTCGAAAGTGGACAACTACAATTAAAAACTCAATTTAAAGGGGAAGAAAGGAATTCTACTATACCCAAATTAAACTTAATAAATTGTATTAACCTTTTATTTCAAGTTGTGTTAACAATAGAACAGAACACAAAGAGTTTGTTGAAATTGTTGTGTTAAAATTAGGGGAAAAGAAGCATAAGAAAATGGAGAGAGTATAAATTCAAAACATGCATCTGAAAATCAAGTTTTTGCGTATTTATATGTTGTAAACAAAATAAAGAGAAATATAAAAAACTACAATCTTCAATATGCAAAACATGTATGCCCTTGTCTTCATTTTTTAGTCATTATTATGATTACTCTTCAATTTTTGGTGTGTTTTTTGGTTATATTTTTTAAATTCTGTGATGGCACTTCTCTTCATCCTCAATTATTTCTAATGAAAGAAGACTCAATTCTTCTAGAGTAGGATTCCACTCTTTGATTCTTCTAACTAGACTAGATTTGGTTAAAAGATCTATAGAGTTTTTCTTTTCAATTAAAAGAAATTTCTTGATTTTGGGTTTTTTTTTGAATTAATATATTTGAGGTGAAATACAAAACGAATTTCGAAAATTGTATTCCAAAAGAAAATTACTATATGTATTCACACGAATTAATCAATCGATTATCGAATATACCCAAAGGAAAAGAAATATTTGTAACACCCTGTAAAAGTCGTGCATGGATTAGCCTTTAATAGAGTGCCCTTAGACTTATAAACTTGAAAATTTTTCTAAGTGTAATGAGGACTTAGAGTCATTTTAGCTGGCAATCTTCGGGATACAACTTTTCTACCTTCCCGACATGCGCTTTTAGATTTTCAAGTTGCGTTATGATCGGGAAATCTCATAGTACATCTTGGATAAGTTTTGGAATTTTTCGGAACGCATAAGGCTGCGTTTGGATTTAAAAACAATAGCAAAACGCATAGACTATTGCCCAGTTTTCAGCATTTCAGGGTCAATTTCAAACAATCATAACTCCCTGTATATAATGAAATGTGTGAGCTATAATATATCAAAAAAAAGCTCTTCGAGTCCTCTTTCAATTGCAGACGGTTTCATCCAATTTGAGTATGTGAGTAAAAATTTATAATCGATTTACTCCAGTCTACCAAACTGTCAACTGAGGGACAGATTTGACCTTAATTGTTCCTTAGGGGTATTTTGGTAATCCTCCACCCCTATATATACCACCAACACGGGATTTAATCCCTCAAACACCATAATACACATACTTTTCCCAAAATTGCTCAAGAACTCTCCCTAGGGTTTCAACATTAAAACCCAAGCAACTCAAGATTCAACCGCGGGTTCGTGAAACAAATTACAGATTTGGAATCCTCTCGACGTAGGCTTCGATAGACACCCAAAATTTGTGGAGAACAAGGTACGCGAGGTTTTCTTAAATTCTCATGGGCATAGAAAAATCATGTTTTAGAATGGGGTTTTAAATTATGTATATATATTTATGTATAAGATGTTTTAACATCATTGTTTTGGTCTTTTGACCATCTCCAAAGCGATTTGACAGTTTATATACATATATGAATGAATGTGTTTCAATTTTGAATACATGAACTTGCTAAAGACATTTGACCACCAGGTGTTTGATGAAATTTCTGCATGAATTGAACTTTAAGTTTCGGAATATGAAATCCTTTACATCAGTTACATGTTTTGGTGGTCTAAACTATGTTTTGAATGAAAGCTCTTGCTTAATACATTATGGCTCAGAAAAATCATGACTTGCAAGTCTTGGTATGACGATACCAACTCAGACTAATGCCATATCAGACTCAGACTAACAGACATTTCAGACTTTCATGCTTTTAGACATTCAGAATGTTGAATGTACAGAAAAGGTTAAAAATGAGCATATAGAGATGTTAGGTGGTTCCCCGAAGAGGGCTTGAGTTCAAGCGACTCATTGCCTAAAACCGTGGTTTGTCGACCCGGGTATACTATTATGTGCTGACTTTAATGTCCTGTGGCGTATAAGACTCAGACACTCCAACCCTTGCGGCACACTTGGGTTGGGGGCTTCCCCGCCGAGTCAATGGCGGATTCCATACAGCCCGTGGAATATCAGACTTGTAGGGGAATACCACCTAACTCAGAAGTAAAACACAGATCATGATTTGAAATGAACAGACAGGTTACATGTTTTCAGAAAGTGCCCATGTATTTTTCAGAAACAGTTTTATACATGATGTCTTGATGAAAATTTTCTTTCACTTAATATGTATATATATATATATATATGTATGTATGTATGTATGTTCCATTATACTATTTTTTTTGGATTGCTTCGCGTGCCAGTACTTTTGTGCTGACCCCCCTCCTTCCAGGTTCTGAGGCACAGTCTAGGGGTCCAGCTACTCAGTAGACATTCTCGGATTTGCAGACTTGATCTCGCAGTTGTGAGCCTTCTATTATTCGGAAGGCCTAATTATGTCAGACATTATCTTATTTATTATGTTTTTGGTTTACTGGGGGCCTTGTCCCAGTTTCTTTTCAGACAGATGTTTATGTTCTTATTAGTGATTTCACAGACTGATGTCAGATAGTATTATTCAGAAATGTTGCAGAACTTGACCATGTTTTCCGTACTCAGTTTCATGGTTCATGTTTTCCGTACTCAGCACAACATTCATAATCATAATAAAATGCGGAATTGAAACTGAGTGCGGAAAACATGGTCAAGTTCTGCAACATTTCTGAATAATACTATCTGACATCAGTCTGCGAAATCTCTACTAAGAACATAAACATCTCTCTGAAAAGAAACTAGGACAAGGCCCCCAGTAAACCAAAAACATAATAAATAAGATAATGTCTGACATAATTAGGCCTTCCGAATAATAGAAGGCTCACCACTGTGAGATCAAGTCTGCAAATCCGAGAATGTCTACTGAGTAGCTGGAACCCTAGACTGTGCCTCAGAACCTGGAAGGAGGGGGGGTAAGCACAAAAGTACTGGCACGCGAAGCAATCCAAAAAAATAGTATAATGGAACATATATATATATATATATACATATTAAGTGAAAGCAATTTTTCATCAAGACATCATGTATAAAACTATTTCTGAAAAATACATGGGCACTTTCTGAAAACATGTAACCTGTCTGTTCATTTCAAATCATGATCTGTGTTTTACTTCTGAGTTAGATGGTATTCCCCTACAAGTCTGATATTCCACGGGCTGTATGGAATCCGTCATTGACTCGGCGGGAATGCCCCCAACCCAAGTGAGCCACAAGGGTTGGAGTGTCTTAGTCTGATACGCCACAGGACATTTAAGTCAGCGCATAATAGTATACCCGGGTCGGCAAACCACGGTTTTAGGAAATGAGTCGCTTGAACTCAATCCCTCTTCGGGGAACCACCTAACATCTCTGTATGCCCATTTTTAACCTTTTCTGTACATGCAACATTCTGAATGTCTAAAATCATGAAAGTCTGAAATGTCTGTTAGTATGAGTCTGATATGGCATTAGTTTGAGTTGGTATCGTCATACCAAGACTTGCAAGTCATGATTTTTCTGAGCCATAATGTATTAAGAAAGAGCTTTCATTCAAAACATAGTTTAGACCACCAAAACATGTAACTGATGTAAAGGATTTCATATTCCGAAACTTAAAGTTCAATTCATGCAGAAATTTCATCAAACACCTCGTGGTCAAATGTCTTTAGCAAGTTCATGTATTCAAAATTGAAACATATTCATTCATATATGTATATAAACTGTCAAATCGCTTTGAAGATGGTCAAAAGACCAAAACAATGATGTTAAAACATCTTATACATAAATATATATACATAATTTAAAACCCCATTCTAAAACATGATTTTTCTATGCCCATGAGAATTTAGAAAAACCCCGCGTACCTTGTTCTCCATGAATTTTGGGTTTCTATCGAAGCCTACGTCGAGAGGATTCCAAATCTGTAATTTGTTTCACGAACCGCGGTTGAATCTTGACTTGCTTGGGTTTTAATGTTGAAACCCTAGGGAGAGTTCTTGAGCAATTTTGGGAAAAATATGTGTATTATGGTGTTTGAGGGATTAAATCCCGTGTTGGTGGTATATATAGGGGTGGAGGATTACCAAAATACCCCTAAGGAACAATTAAGGTCAAATCTGTCCCTCAGTTGACAGTTTGGTAGACTGGAGTAAATCAATTATAAGTTTTTACTCATATACTCAAATTGGATGAAACCAACTGCAATTGAAAGAGGACTCGAAGAGCTTTTGTTTGATATATTATAGCTCACACATTTCATTACATACAGGGAGTTATGATCGTTTGAAATTGACCTGAAATGCTGAAAACTGGGCAATAGTCTATGCGTTTTGCTACTGTTTTTAAATCCTAACGCAGCCTTATGCGTTCCGAAAAATTCCGAAACTTATCCGAGATATACTATGAGATTTCCCGATCATATCGCAACTTGAAAATCTAAAAGCGGATGTCGGGAAGGTTGAAAAGTTGTATCCCGAAGATTGCCAGCTAAAATGACTCTAAGTCCTCATTACACTTAGAAAAATTATCAAGTTTTTATGTCTAAGGGCACTCTATTAAAGGCTAATCCATGCACGACTTTTACAGGGTGTTACATTATCTCCCCCTTGGGATCATTCGTCCTCGAATGATGGGTAGGAACTTGTTGAAGCCTTAAATATATGGAATAACGCGGACATGACATGTCCTCTAATAAAAATACACTGATCTGAACATTTGGAATCTGAATTTAATGCATGATGCATGAACTGGGCTATAGTCGTAACTACTGGTATACTCTATCTTCGACTAGTAGCATGTCTGAGATTTCGAGTAGCATGAATAAGTGCAAAGACAAGAAAACAAGTCATGCGAATCTGACTGCTAAACTGACTTATTGGCCATACAGACTGAATTATACTACACCCTCATACTTAACTGGAGTATTCTCTTCAACACTCTCTCTAAGGAAGCTCTAGCAGTAATAGGGAACCATGAATCTTGGGTATGGATTACACAAAACATCCCACTGAGGAAATCACAACATTGACACTACTCTACAGTCTGGAATATAGACATATAACTCCTAAATTAGGATAGAATTTTCAGACCTTTGGCAATACAACTTCTTACTTTAAGGGTTAGAGAACTTCCCGAATATCCCTTAACTATACTATTCCCTATAAATATCATATTCATTCAACTCAGCTTAAAATTCTCATATGAGCATTGATAATGTTTTTTTTTCTACTAATATCTAAAATATCTTAATCCTTACCCCGCGATCAAGCCTAACTCTAAATCACAAAAATACAACATGCTACACCACACTATTAGTCTAAACCATATGATGCCACTTTCTATACCTCTTTTAAAAATCACATCCTAAGCATAACATGCCTTACCACTTCAATGACTACACTGAACTCTTAATATGAAGTCGCTAATGCATATGGCGACCTTCCACTACAATCCCAAAACGTCGTTCAAGCCTAATTTATAACCACATGTTAACTTCAAGGCAAACACCCATAAGTAGATACTTCACATAGTTTCTAAACTACTATCAATATAACTCCCACGCGCTATCCTAAAATCATACACACACAAACTTTTCCACTAACCATCACATGTATCAAAGACTTGGCCCCAAATCTTACTCCATACTTATGGCCTTATCTAACAAGCATACTATGATCTTCCATCAACAAGAGCATTTACATCAACACCACTATCATTGCATAGGAAGGGTAAGAAAAATGTTAAAACATAAGACCCTCAAGCGTGAAAAAGATCTTTATATGGGATTGAGCACACTATAAAGAGTGAGTACATGCGTCATGAGTTGCATGACCTCAACAAGAGTTCCTAACATAAGGAATGTGATTCCGACTACTTGAATGAACTAGAACTCATTATCTTGGAATTGGAAGAGTACGTGACTCTCTATCATATACCGGAATCATGAACTATTATCACGGAACTGCATTGTAAGGCATGAGTAAGCATCCGGATAACAAAAAAATAAATGAAAATATTGAGGTAGGAATGGGTTTAGATTCACCCTTACTTTTTGATGTTCTAAATCACACTGCATCACTACTAGAATCTGAGAGCCTTACTTGGTTATTCGTTCTATCATCTCCCACTTAGCTTCAAGTCATCATCTAGCGTTTGGGAGATCCCTTACCAGATTCTAACTGAACTACACTTACTGCACTCTAAGGTCTGAAAAAATTGACAATACATGCATATCATAGAACTCAACCCGAATGACTACCTTCTGGGATACACTCTATCTTTCCATAGCCACCAATAGTCAAAGTATAATGCTTGCACACTTATTTCTATCCGTTCAACCTTCAAAACTCAAACTTAGATTCTAACACTTAACATGGATATCACCAAGCCTTTGATGAACCATACCACTTCCGTCCTAGCATACCAATATTGCTACTCCAAACTTATATCTCTCTACCATGAGAATCGAGATCACATCAAAAGGCTCAACACTATCAATCAAGGCTCCTTAACTTGGCTATCTAGAACACCATATATCATCTAACTAGTCTTTTTCCAACTAGCAACTCCATGGTACCACTAGTCACACACAACATGTAATAGTCTTAGAGAAATGCCACAACTCCATATCGCCTTGGGCATACTTACACACCATACCCACAAAAATATACTTCATTACGAATCAATTTAAACATAAGCCATTTCACACACCGTTCAAGCCTATTAGATCACTTTCATATAACTAACATCATTGATCAAGAAATCATCACATCCACCTTTATGAACTTCAACTATTCAAACTTAATATCTAGTGCTATGCATGAATTACAACCCAACCTTACACAAAATTTTTACTTGGAAACTATAAGTAAACATCACGAAACACTAGTGCACTAGAACTTCATAACCACAATAATCAATCATGACCTAATGGTTTACCTTATCATCATTCCGTTAGCATGTACTATTTCAGCACCTCAAGCCAACTAAATTAATCCCACAAAATATGCATCAACAAACTCTTTCCACTATTTACCACCACACCATTTAAATTCAAGCCTAGAGTTTAGTATCAATCATCTACCACCAATGAAGAATGCAACATAATATAAATACACTAATCCATCAAATTGGGATATTTTACCCAAATATCCCAAATATCTACTACATACCTTCTCACAAGTAGCACTAGTTTATAACTACCAATGAAAAGAGGGTCAAGGGGGTTAAAGCCTCATAATAGACATGGTCAACCTTAATCTTATATTATAACCCCGTACAATTGTATCTACTTATACGGATTTCTCACCTCATACTTACTCACTCATTCATACATTTAGAATGCCTTTAAATTCCTCAAACAACCATGAGTCTATAATCATAACTTACTCGCTAATATAGCCATTTCCACATTCAAGAAATCAACAAATCACCCTGACCAACAACTACTTCTCTACCTTCAACTAATAACACACAAGGATGAATCACTTCATTACCAACTCTATCTCATGCAAACAGATTCAGCCATACATATATTAAACCAATGAAAGAACAACAAGTTGGACAACAAGTTGCTAGTGAATTGAAACAGGCCTCACACGGCTTCACTAGACTTTGGTTTTGTATTTTGAACAAGAAAATGAGATGGATGACAAGGCAACTATGCTAGTGAATCGGAAGAGCCCCACACGGCTTCACTAGCCTTTAAATTTTTTTTTTTCAAAAACATCATGATAACAAGATTACATATTACAAGGGATAGAAAATTGACACCTAATATTTAATGGTCAAAGAATATACATATTATTCTGTATAAATAAAAATCTGAGTAAAACACTTCCTCCATGGACTACCATACAATCCAGACATGCTGCTAGCTACAACATTAGTTTATCACTATAAAGGGGTAAATCATCCTCAAACATCCATTATTCAACTGAAATATTCATTTACACAAAATCACCCTCACTCTGAATTCTAACTTTGTGACTTTACATCACCAACTTCTTGTTCCAATATCACTACCAATAGGTCATGACAACAACACTTTAACTTATGCTACTATTTGGGTAGAAATATAGTTCCAACATTCTGCTATACATTGTCCACAACTGTAACAAGATTTTGAGAGGGACAATATACACTTAATACCTTAAGCTGGAATGCACGATTCCATCAGGATCAATATTTACATCAGAATCAGCATATATTGATGCACTAACAGACTCCTATCGAGTTTTTCCATAATTTTTAAAATCTTATAGAACGTAATCGAAAAGGACTATATCATGTATACTCTAAACTTTTTGCACTTGAATCAACCCAATAATGGGACAGTTTAGACTCTGAAGCACGAACTAAATCACAAAGAAGGGAAACATTCCTAAACGCCTAGTAGCCTCCTGTTTATAAGTATGGCGCGCTACACACCCATAAACAGAACTCTACTCGACGCGATTTCGCAGACACCCTGGGACCATGAACCGTGCTCTGACACCAAGTTTTTCACAACCCGAGCCTAGGACCTGGTCGTGACGAGCATCCCAAACCATGAAGGCCCGGAACACCCATTCTCGATCTGGTTATCATGCACAACATTCATAATCATAATAAAATGCGGAATTGAAACTGAGTACGAAAAACATGGTCAAGTTCTGCAACATTCTGAATAATACTATCTGACATCAGTCTACGAAATCTCTACTAAGAACATAAACATCTGTCTGAAAAGAAACTGGGACAAGGCCCCCAGTAAATCAAAAACATAATAAATATGATAATGTCTGACATAATTAGGCCTTCCGAAAAATAGAAGGCTCACCACTGTGAGATCAAGTCTGCAAATCCGAGAATGTCTACTGAGTAGCTGGACCCCTAGACTGTGCCTCAGAACCTGGAAGGAGGGGGGTCAGCACAAAAGTACTGGCACGCGAAGTAATCCAAAAAAATAGTATAATGGAACATATATATATATATATACATATTAAGTGAAAGCAATTTTTCATCAAGACATCATGTAAAAAACTGTTTCTGAAAAATACATGGGCACTTTCTGAAAACATGTAACCTGTCTGTTCATTTCAAATCATGATCTGTCTTTTACTTCTGAGTTAGGTGGTATTCCCCTACAAGTCTGATATTCCACGGGCTGTATGGAATCCGCCATTGACTCGGCGGGGAAGCCCCCAACCCAAGTGTGCCGCAAGGGTTGGAGTGTCTGAGTTTGATACGCCACAGGACATTTAAGTCAGAGCATAATAGTATACCCGGGTCGGAAAACCACGGTTTTAGGCAATGAGTCGCTTTAACTCAAGCCCTCATCGGGGAACCACCTAACATCTCTGTATGCCTATTTTTAACCTTTTCTGTACATGCAACATTCTGAATGTCTAAAATCATAAAAGTCTGAAATGTCTATTAGTCTGAGTCTGATATGGCATTAGTCTGAGTTGGTATCGTCATACCAAGACTTGCAAGTCATGATTTTTCTGAGCCATAATGTATTAAGCAAGAGCTTTCATTCAAAACATAGTTTAGACCACCAAAACATGTAACTGATGTAAAGGATTTCATATTCCGAAACTTAAAGTTCAATTCATGCAGAAATTTCATCAAACACCTGGTGGTCAAATGTCTTTAGCAAGTTCATGTATTCAAAATTGAAACACATTCATTCATATATGTATATAAACTGTCAAATCGCTTTGGAGATGGTCAAAAGACCAAAACAATGATGTTAAAACATCTTATACATAAATATATATACATAATTTAAAACCTCATTCTAAAACATGATTTTTCTATGCCCATGAGAATTTAGGAAAACCCCGCGTACCTTGTTCTCCACGAATTTTGGGTGTCTATCGAAGCCTACGTCGAGAGGATTCCAAATCTGTAATTTGTTTCACGAACCCGCGGTTGAATCTTGAGTTGCTTGGGTTTTAATGTTGAAACCCTAGGGAGAGTTCTTGAGCAATTTTGGGAAAAGTATGTGTATTATGGTGTTTGAGGTTTTAAATCCCGTGTTGGTGGTATATATAGGGGTGGAGGATTACCAAAATACCCCTAAGGAACAATTAAGGTCAAATCTGTCCCTCAGTTGACAGTTTGATAGACTTGAGTAAATCGATTATAAGTTTTTACTCATATACTCAAATTGGATGAAACCAACTTCAATTGAAAGAGGACTCGAAGAGATTTTTTTTGATATATTATAGCTCACACATTTCATTATATACAGGGAGTTATGATCGTTTGAAATTGACCCTGAAATGCTGAAAACTGGGCAATAGTGTATGCGTTTTGCTACTGTTTTTAAATCCAAACGCAGCCTTATGCATTCCGAAAAATTCCGAAACTTATCCGAGATGTACTATGAGATTTCCCGATCATAACACAACTTGAAAATCTAAAAGCGGATGTCGGTAAGGTTGAGAAGTTGTATCCCGAAGATTGCCAGCTAAAATGACTCTAAGTCCTCATTACACTTAGAAATTTTTTTAAGTTTTTAAGTCTAAGGGCACTCTATTAAAGGCTAATCCATGCACGACTTTTACAGGGTGTTACAATACAATTGTACGGGGTTATAATATAAGATTAAGGTTGACCATGTCTATTATGAGGCTTTAACCCCCTTGACCCTCTTTTCATTGGTAGTTGTAAACTAGTGCTACTTGTGAGAAGGTATGTAGTAGATTTTTGAGATATTTGGGTAGAATATCCCAATTTGATGGATTAGTGTATTTATATTATGTTGCATTCTTCATTGGTGGTAGATGATTGATACTAAACTATAGGCTTGAATTTAAATGGTGTGGTGGTAAATAGTGGCAAGAGTCTGTTGATGCATATTTTGTGGGATTAATTTAGTAGGCTTGAGGTGCTGAAATAGTACATGCTAACGGAATGATGATAAGGTAAAACGTTAGGTCATGATCGATTATTGTGGTTATGAAGTTCTAGTGCACTAGTGTTTCGTGATGTTTACTTATAGTTTCCAAGTAAAAATTTTGTGTAAGGTTGGGTTGTAATCCATGCATAGCCCTAGATATTAAGTTTGAATAGTTGAAGTTCATAAAGGTGGATGTGATGATTTCTTGATCAATGATGTTAGTTATATGAAAGTGATCTAATAGGCTTGAACGGTGTGTGAAATGGCTTCAGTTTAAATTGATTCGTAATGAAGTATATTTTTGTGGGTATGGTGTGTAAGTATGCCCAAGGCGATATGGAGTTGTGGCATTTCTCTAAGACTATTACATGTTGTGTGTGACTAGTGGTACCATGGAGTTGCTAGTTGGAAAAAGACTAGTTAGATGATATATGGTGTTCTAGATAGCCAAGTTAAGGAGCCTTGATTGATAGTGTTGAGCCTTTTGATGTGATCTCGATTCTCATGGTAGAGAGATATAAGTTTGGAGTAGCAATATTGGTATGCTAGGACGGAAGTGGTATGGTTCATCAAAGGCTTGGTGATATCCATGTTAAGTGTTAGAATCTAAGTTTGAGTTTTGAAGGTTGAACGGATAGAAATAAGTGTGCAAGCATTATACTTTGACTATTGGTGGCTATGGAAAGATAGAGTGTATCCCAGAAGGTAGTCATTCGGGTTGAGTTCTATGATATGCATGTATTGTCAATTTTTTCAGACCCTAGAGTGCAGTAAGTGTAGTTCAGTTAGAATCTGGTAAGGGATCTCCCAAACGCTAGATGATGACTTGAAGCTAAGTGGGAGATGATAGAACGAATAACCAAGTAAGACTCTCAGATTCTAGTAGTGATGCAGTGTGATTTAGAACATCAGAAAGTAAGGGTGAATCTCAACCCATTCCTACCTCAATATTTTTTTTGTTATCCGGATGCTTACTCATGCCTTACGATGCAGTTCCGTGATAATAGTTCATGATTTCGGTATATGATAGAGAGTCACGTACTCTTCCAATTCCAAGATAATGAGTTCTAGTTCATCAAGTAGTCGGAATCACATTCCTTATGTTATGAACTCTAGTTGAGGTCATGCAACTCATGACACCTATACTCACTCTTTATAGTGTGCTCAGTCCCATATAAAGATCTTTTTCACGCTTGAGGGTCTTATGTTTTAACCTTTTAGTGACCCTTCCTATGCAATGATAGTGGTGTTGATGTAAATGTTCTTGTTGATGGAAGATCATAGTATGCTTGTTTAGATAAGGCCATAAGTATGAAGTAAGATTTGGGGCCAAGTCTTTGATACATGTGATGGTTAGAGGAAAAGTTTGTGTGTGTATGTTTTTAGGATAGCGCGTGGGAGTTATATTGATAGTAGTTGAGAAACTATGTGAAGTATCTACTTATGGGTGTTTTCCTTGAAGTTAACATGTGGTTATAAATTAGGCTTGAACGACGTTTTGGGATTGTAGTGGCAGGTCGCCATATGCATTAGCGACTTCATATTAAGAGTTCAGTGTAGTCATTGAAGTGGTAAGGCATGTTATGCTTAGGATGTGATTTTTAAAAGAGGTATAGAAGGTGGCATCATATGGTTTAGAATAATAGCGTGGTGTAGCATGTTGTATTTTTGTGATTTAGAGTTAGGCTTGATCGCGGGGTAAGGATTAAGATATTTTAGACATTAGTAGAAAAAAAAACATTATCAATGCTCATATGAGAATTTTAAGCTGAGTTGAATGAATAGGATATTTATAGGGAATAGTATAGTTAAGGGATATTTGGGAAGTGCTCTAAGCCTTAAAGTAAGAAGTTGTATTGCCAAAGGTCTGAAAATTCTATCCTAATTTAGGAGTTATATATCTATATTCCAGACTGCAGAGTAGTGTCAATGTTGTGATTTCCTCAGTGGGATGTTTTGTGTAATCCATACCCAAGATTCATGGTTCCCTATTACTGCTAGAGCTTCCTTAGAGAGAGTGTTGAAGAGAATACTCCAGTTAAGTATGAGGGTGTAGTATAATTCAGTCTGTATGGCCAATAGGTCAGTTTAGCAGTCAGATTCACATGACTTGTTTTCTTGTCTTTGCACTTATTCATGCTACTCGAAATCTCAGACATGCTACTAGTCGAAGATAGAGTATACCAGTAGTTACGAGTATAGCCCAGTTCATGCATCATGCATTAAATTCAGATTCCAAATGTTCAGATCAGTGTATTTTTATTAGAGGACATGTCATGTCCGCGTTATTCCATATATTTAAGGCTTCAACAAGTTCCTACCCATCATTCGAGGACGAATGATCCCAAGGGGGAGATAATGTAACACCCTGTAAAAGTCGTGCATGGATTAGACTTTAATAGAGTGCCCTTAGACTTATAAACTTGAAAATTTTTCTAAGTGTAATGAGGACTTAGAGTCATTTTAGCTGGCAATCTTCGGGATACAACTTTTCAACCTTCCCGACATCCGCTTTTAGATTTTCAAGTTGCGTTATGATCGGGAAATCTCATAGTACATCTCGGATAAGTTTCGGAATTTTTCGGAATGCATAAGGCTGCGTTTGGATTTAAAAACAGTAGCAAAACGCATAGACTATTGCCCAGTTTTCAGCATTTCAGGGTCAATTTCAAACGATCATAACTCCCTGTATATAATGAAATGTGTGAGATATAATATATCAAACAAAATCTCTTCGAGTCCTCTTTCAATTGCAGTTGGTTTCATCCAATTTGAGTATATGAGTAAAAATTTATTATCGATTTACTCTAGTCTACCAAACTGTCAACTGAGGGACAGATTTGACCTTAATTGTTCCTTAGGGGTATTTTGGTAATCCTCCACCCCTATATATACCACCAACATGGGATTTAATCCCTCAAACACCATAATACACATACTTTTCCCAAAATTGCTCAAGAACTCTCCCTAGGGTTTCAACATTAAAACCCAAGCAACTCAAGATTCAACCGCGGGTTCGTGAAACAAATTACAGATTTGGAATCCTCTCGACGTAGGCTTCGATAGACACCCAAAATTCGTGGAGAACAAGGTACGCAGGGTTTTCCTAAATTCTCATGGGCATAGAAAAATCATGTTTTAGAATGGGGTTTTAAATTATGTATATATATTTATGTATAAGATGTTTTAACATCATTGTTTTGGTCTTTTGACCATCTCCAAAGCGATTTGACAGTTTATATACATATATGAATGAATGTGTTTCAATTTTGAATACATGAACTTGCTAAAGACATTTGACCACCAGGTGTTTGATGAAATATCTGCATGAATTGAACTTTAAGTTTCGGAATATGAAATCCTTTACATCAGTTACATGTTTTGGTGGTCTAAACTATGTTTTGAATGAAAGATCTTGCTTAATACATTATGGCTCAGAAAAATCATGACTTTCAAGTCTTGGTATGACGATACCAACTCAGATTAATGCCATATCAGACTCAGACTAACAGATATTTCAGACTTTCATGATTTTAGACATTCAGAATGTTGCATGTACAGAAAAGCTTAAAAATGGGCATACAGAGATGTTAGGTGGTTCCCCGAAGAGGGCTTGAGTTCAAGCGACTCATTGCCTAAAACCATGGTTTGCCGACCCGGGTATACTATTATGCGCTGACTTAAATGTCCTGTGGTGTATTAGACTCAGACACTCCAACCCTTGCAGCACACTTGGGTTGGGGGCTTCCCCGCCGAGTCAATGGCGGATTCCATACAGCCCGTGGAATATTAGACTTGTAGGGGAATACCACCTAACTCAGAAGTAAAACACAGATCATCATTTGAAATGAACAGACAGGTTACATGTTTTCAGAAAGTGCCCATGTATTTTTCAGAAATAGTTTTATACATGATTTCTTGATGAAAAATTGCTTTCACTTATTATGTATATATATATATATATATATATATATATGTTCCATTATACTATTTTTTTGGATTGCTTCGCGTGCCAGTACTTTTGTGCTGACCCCCCCTCCTTCCAGGTTCTGAGGCACAGTCTAGGGTTCCAGTTACTCAGTAGACATTCTCGGATTTGCAGACTTGATCTCACAGCAGTGAGCCTTCTATTATTCGGAAGGCCTTATTATGTCAGACATAATCTTATTTATGATGTTTTTGGTTTACTGTGGGCCTTGTCCCAGTTTCTTTTAAGACAGATGTTTATGTTCTTAGTAGAGATTTCGCAGACTGATGTCAGATAGTATTATTCAGAAATGTTGCAGAACTTGACCATGTTTTCCGTACTCAGTTTCAATTCCGCATTTTATTATGATTATGGTTGTTGTGCATGATAACTAGATCGAGAATGGGTGTTCCGGGCCTTCATTGCTCGGGATGCTCGTCACGGCTAGGGCCTAGGCTCGGGTCGTGACATGTATCTACTTATACGGATTTCTCACCTCATACTTACTCACTTATTCATTCATTTAGACTTCCTTCAAATTCCTCAAACAACCATGAGTCTATAATCATAACTTACTCGCTAATATAGCCATTTCCACATTCAAGCAATCAACAACTCACCCTGACCAACAACTCCTTCTCTACCTTCAACTAATAACACACAAGGATGAATCACTTCATTACCAACTCTATCTCATGCAAACAGATTCAGCCATACATATATTAAACCAATGAAAGAACAACAAGTTGGACAACAAGTTGCTAGTGAATCGAAACAAGCCTCACACGGCTTCACTATACTTTGGTTTTGTATTTTGAACAAGAAAATGGGATGGATGACAAGGCAACTATGCTAGTGAATCGAAAGATCCCCACACGGCTTCACTAGACTTTAATTTTTTTTTTTTTTCCAAAAACATCATGATAACAAGATTACATATTACAAGGGATAGAAAATTGACAACTAATATTTAATGGTCTAAGAATATACATAATATTCTGTATAAATAAAAATCTGAGTAAAACACTTCCTCCATGGACTACCATACAATCCACACATGTTGCTAGCTACCACATTAGTTTATCACTATAAAGGGGTAAATCATCCTCAAACATCGATCATTCAACTAAAATATTCATTGACACAAAATCACCCTCACTCTGAATTCTAACTTTGTGACTTTACATCACCAACTTCTTGGTCCAATATCACTACCAATAGGTCATGACAACAACACTTTAACTTATGCTACTATTTGGGTAGAAATATAGTTCCAACATTCTGCTATACATTGTCCACAACTGTAACAAGATTTTGAGAGGGACAATATACACTTAATACCTTAAGCTGGAATGCACGATTCCATCAAGATCAATATTTACATCAGAATCAGCATATATTGATGCACTAACAGACTCCTATCGAGTTTTTCCATAATTTTTAAAATCTTATAGAACGTAATCGAAAAGGACTATATCATGTATACTCTAAACTTTTTGCACTTGAATCAACCCAATAATGGGACAGTTTAGACTCTGAAGCACGAACTAAATCACAAAGAAGGGAAACATTCCTAAACGCCTAGTAGCCTCCTGTTTATAAGTGTGGCGCGCTACACACCCATAAACAGAACTCTACTCGACGCGATTTCGCAGACACCCTGGGACCATGAACCGTGCTCTGATACCAAGTTTGTCACGACCCGAGCCTAGGCCCTAGCCGTGACAAGCATCCCGAACCATGAAGGCCCGGAACACCCATTCTCTATCTGGTTATCATAGACAACATTCATAATCATAATAAAATGCAGAATTGAAACTGAGTACGGAAAACATGGTCAAGTTCTGCAATATTTCTGAATAATACTATGTGACATCAGTCTGCGAAATCTCTACTAAGAAAATAAACATCTGTCTGAAAAGAAACTGGGACAAGGCCCCTAGTAATCCAAAAACATAATAAATAAGATAATATCTGACAAAATTAGGCCTTACAAATAATAGAAGGCTCACCACTGTGAGATCAAGTCTGCAAATCCGAGAATGTCTACTGAGTAGCTGGACCCCTAGACTGTTCCTAAGAACCTGGAAGGAGGGGGGTCAGCACAAAAGTACTGGCACGCGAAGCAATCCAAAAAAAATAGTATAATGGAACATATATATATATATATATACATATTAAGTGAAAGCAATTTTTCATCAAGACATCATGTATAAAACTGTTTCTGAAAAATACATGGACACTTTCTGAAAACATGTAACCTGTCTGTTCATTTCAAATCAAGATCTGTGTTTCACTTCTGAGTTAGGTGGAATTCCCCTACAAGTCTGATATTCCACGGGCTGTATGGAATCCGCCATTGACTCGGCGGGGAAGCCCCCAACCTAAGTGTGCCGCAAGGGTTGGAGTGTCTTAGTCTGATACGCCACAGGACATTTAAGTCAGTGCATAATAGTATACCCGGGTCGGCAAACCAAGGTTTTAGGAAATGAGTCGCTTGAACTCAATCCCTCTTCGGGGAACCACCTAACATCTCTGTATGCCCACTTTTAACCTTTTCTGTACATGCAACATTCTGAATGTCTAAAATCATGAAAGTCTGAAATGTCTGTTAGTCTGAGTCTGATATGGCATTAGTCTGAGTTGGTATCGTCATACCAAGAGTTGAAAGTCATGATTTTTCTGAGCCATAATGTATTAAGCAGGATCTTTCATTCAAAACATAGTTTAGACCCCCAAAACATGTAACTGATGTAAAGGATTTCATATTCCGAAACTTAAAGTTCAATTCATGCAGAAATTTCATTAAACACCTGGTGGTCAAATGTCTTTATCAAGTTCATGTATTCAAAATTGAAACACATTCATTCATATATGTATATAAACTGTCAAATCGCTTTCGAGATGGTCAAAATACCAAAACAATGATGTTAAAACATCTTATACATAAATATATATACATAATTTAAAATCCCATTCTAAAACATGATTTTTCTATGCCCATGAGAATTTAGGAAAACCCCGCGTACCTTGTTCTCCATGAATTTTGGGTGTCTATCGAAGCCTACGTCGAGAGGATTCCAAATCTGTAATTTATTTCACGAACCCGCGGTTAAATCTTGAGTTGCTTGGGTTTTAATGTTGAAACCCTAGGAGAGTTCTTGAGCAATTTTGGGAAAAGTATGTGTATTATGGTGTTTGAGGGATTAAATCCCGTGTTGGTGGTATATATAGGGGTGGAGGATTACTAAAATACCCCTAAGGAACAATTAAGGTCAAATCTGTCCCTCAGTTGACAGTTTGGTAGACTGGAGTAAATCGATTATAAATTTTTACTCATATACTCAAATTGGATGAAACCAACTGCAATTGCAATAGGACTCGAAGATCTTTTGTTTGATATATTATAGATCACACATTTCATTATATACAGGGAGTTATGATCGTTTGAAATTGACCCTGAAATGCTGAAAACTGGGCAATAGTCTATGCGTTTTGCTACTGTTTTTAAATCCAAACGCAGCCTTATGCGTTCCGAAAAATTTTGAAACTTATCCGAGATGTAATATGAGATTTCCCGATCATAACGCAACTTGAAAATCTAAAAGCGGATGTCGGGAAGGTTGAAAAGTTGTATCCCGAAGATTGCCAGCTAAAATGACTCTAAGTCCTCATTACACTTAGAAAAATTTTCAAGTTTATAAGTCTAAGGGCACTCTATTAAAGGCTAATCCATGCACGACTTTTACAGGGTGTTACAAATATTTCTTTTCCTTTGGGTATATTCGATAATCGATTGATTAATTCGTGTGAATACATATAGTAATTTTCTTTTGGAATACAATTTTCGAATTTCGTTTTGTATTTCACCTCAAATATATTAATTCAACAAACACCCAAAATCAAGAAATTTCTTATAATTGAAAAGAAAAACTCTATAAATTCAAAACATGGATCTGAAAATCAAGTTTTTGCGTATTTATATGTTGTAAACAAAATAAAGAGAAATATAAAAAACTACAATCTTCAATATGCAAAACATGTATGCCCTTGTCTTCAATTTTTAGTCATTATTATGATTACTCTTCAATTTTTGGTGTGTTTTTTAGTTATATTTTTTAAATTCTGTGTTGGCACTTCTCTTCATCCTCAATTATTTCTAATGAAAGAAGACTCAATTCTTCTAGAATAGGATTCCACTCTTTGATTCTTCTAACTAGACTAGATTTGGTTAAAAGATCTATAGAGTTTTTCTTTTCAATTATAAGAAATTTCTTGATTTTGGGTCTTTGTTGAATTAATATATTTGAGGTGAAATACAAAACGAATTTCGAAAATTGTATTCCAAAAGAAAATTACTATATGTATTCACACGAATTAATCAATCGATTATGGAATATACCCGAAGGAAAAGAAATATTATAGTTGAAATTGCTTGCGAAAGGTACATACTTCTATTTAACTATCCTAAACTGAGTCCGAACTCCCAACTGATAAAAGTAATATTTATTCATTTGTGTCCTACTTTACGAGGGAATTTCTCAACTACTACATTACAATTTTGCATATATCCATATGGACTATGATTATTAACTAGGTTGTTCGCAAGATGGGAGCATTAGAAAATTAAGATAACTACGGTCTTATCTTTAATAAATAAATTATGTTACTGTGAGTTGCTTCTTCTTTTGTTACTTTCTCCTTGCACCTCTCTTGGTTCTCTAATTTTAAAAGTACGTTTATCAGTTGAAGAATATGAATCTAGATGAGTTTATTGTATGGAAAAATCATTTATTCTCTTGAGAATTATGTTGATGCGTTTATGCTTGAAATGTAATTTAAACGAGTTGTCTTAATGAGTAAGATGTTGGATTGTTTCTTCCAATTTTTTAGTCAGAAGATGCTAAAATTATTACATTTGTACATATTAAAGATTCCAAAATAATTACATTTGTACATATTAAAGATTTTTGTTTTATTGATTTCCACGGGTATATGTTCCTTCACAGGCATAGTTTTTTTCCAGATTTTGTCCATTAACAGTTAAGAAAACTTTTACCCCTTCTCAATTATCTACTGTCATATTTTAACGCATGAGATGGATTCAAAAATTACTTTTAAGAGTAACAATTTAAAAACCACATAGGATCTTTTCTATGACGCGTACAAAAACTAGTTAGTTTTCAATTTGTATTGTCTTGATTCTTGCTTTTATTTTAAATCTTGAATTATCTATATGAATTAGGGCTTTGAATTTATATTCTGGTATGACTGTTATAGTGATAGTTCCATTAATTTTTAGTTTTCCATTAGTTTAGTTCTACTTCATTCGTTTTGGGATTTAATATATGCACTTACAATTTCATGTATGCACTTACAATGGCATTTAATGTATGCACTTACAAGTTCATTATAAAGATAAATAAAGTATTTAGTTTTATCACCTTTTTTTTTTAAATTATTTCCCTGCATTCCCTAATCAAAGCCACCTACTCTAGGTTTACTCGTTAATGATTGATTATATTTGATACATTACTTTTGAAAATAGTTCTCAATGATTTGTGAAGATGTAACACTGCATTTAAAAAGAAACAATATATTGAAGCCGCTTATAACTTAATTTCAAAATTGAAAATGAAATAAGTTGTAAGTTATTGTCTAACCTTCAGCTACTCTAACAAGTTTAATCTATACTCAAAAGAATGTTAGCTATCCACTTACCTCTTGCTAATCGAATTATTGTTGGGTAACTGAAAAAAAACAAATATACTCAATTCTAACTAAAGGTATATTATTTCACCCATGAGGTAGAATTGTGTAGCGGTGACTAGATTTCAGTTGTAGTTCCTGGGTATACCGATTGAAATCATCTAGTTACCAATCAGGCTCAACTCATATAACAACAATCTGAGATGGCACGATATGAATGAAGAAAGGAAAATTTCGTTGATTATTTCTTTTAACAATTAGGTCATGTATCAGTTTTTTTGGTTATTTTATTTCACCACCAAATTTAATTTTTTCAAAACCATTTAAATTGTTTTGACTTTTCATTGATATCGATATGATCCGATAAGTTTTTGATGATTTTTTTTAAGCTCCATCTTAAAGTCACCATTTGTTGAATAAGTGATTAAAAAAAAAGAGGAGAAAAGTTACTGCAACTTTCTTTCAGCATTTACTGTTTTTGTCTTAGTCTAGAGTAGCTGTTGTTTAGTCCTTAAGTTTCTCTTGTTAGTTGAAATCACTACTGAGTTAGTGCCTATATAGTGCAGTTACTACCCTTTGTTTTTGCATATTTAGTTGAGTTGTAAGCTATTTATTAGAGTTTATCATGGATGAATGATATAGGAAAAAAAAACAGTCTTGCGATTCTAGAAAACTCTCTGCCATTCTATTTCCCTGCTAGTTTTTTTTTTCCTTTCTAATATTTTGTTCTTGAGTGAGCTTGAGATCTTTTCTCCAGTATCACTGGTATCAAATCTAGGTTTATATTGTATTGATCTTATTAATAGTTAAAAAAAGCCATGGCTTCCAATGGAAATCCATTGAACATATCTCAGTCTTCCATCCCTATTTTTACAGGACAAAGTTATCAGTTCTGGAGAGTCAAGATGAAGACTTTGTTTAAGTCAGAAGATCTTTGAGACTTGATTGAGACAGGATATGCATATCCGATTGAAGAGTAGTGGCAGAAGGAAAACAAAAAGAAGGACGGAAAGACTTTGTTATTCCATCAACTGGCAGCCAATGAGATGGTGTTTTCCTGAATTGCAGCAGCCACCACTTCGAGGAAAGCATGGAGAATTTTGCAAAATGTATTTCAAGGTTCCTCAAAGGAAATAGTTGTAGAACTCCAAATGCTTCGAGTCAAGACCAGAGCCGAGGCCCTGGCCGCGATGGGCATCCCAAACCATGATGGCCCGGGCGCCGCTTTCTATATGGCAATCATGAACACCATTCATATACAATAAGGAAAAATGCAAAAAAGTAAACAAATGGAATCATAGTCATGTATTGAATTCAATTTAACAATACGGATTGAAATTCATAAATATCTAGACAACATCTACTTCAGTTGCTGAAATCTCTAATACATCTGAAATTAACAACTTGTCTAAAACTGGGACAAGGCCCCCGGTCGGACCATGCATTAAAATAAAATAATAATGACACATTTTAGAACCAGGCCTTCCAAAGTAAGGGAGGCTCACTAACTGCAAACTTCTTACAAGTCAATATACTACTTAAAGGGACCCCAGGACTGTGTCACAGAATCCTGAAATACAGGGGGTTAATACAAATGTACTGGTACGCAGAGCAATCCAAAATAATATACTTTAATAAATAACATAAGTGAGAGAATTTTCTGGAAAAAATACATCATCATAAACCATTTCAAAATCCATGGCCATAGTAAATAGGCCTTTAAAAATAGTTCTGTAAATCAACTCAACATCTTTGTCTTAGTTTTAAGCTAGGTGGTATGCCCTACAAGTCTGATAATCCACAGACTATATGGAATTTGCCATTGATTCGTCGAGTAAGCCCCCAACCTAAGTTTGCTGCAAGAGTTGGAGTTGCTAAGTCTGATATGCCACAGGGCACTAGGCCAATGTATAATCCTTCTTGGGTACAAATTAACTTGTATCGGAAAAATACGATTTTGGGCAATGAGTTATCTGAACTCGTGCTTTCTTTGGGTAACCACCTAACATCTCTTAAGCCCATTTTAACCTTTTCTGAACATGCATATTTAAGAACTCAATTCTGGAAATCTAAATGAAATGTGATTTCTATTCTGTTCTGAGTCTGTTTTGGCATTATCTGTTTTGGTATCATCAAACCAAGACTTGCAGGTCGTATCTTCTAAGCCATAAAATATCATGTTCCAGTCAATTCATTAAAAACATAAATTTTGGGACCACCATATCATTAAAATAGTTCAAGAGAATCATATTTCAAAACCTAGGGTTTATCATGAATATCATGTAATTCAACACATACTAGAATTAATTCTTGGAACTTGTAATCTAAATCATGGATTAAAACTCAAACAACACCATGAACATCAATTCAATCTAATTCAAACATGGAAATAATAAATCATAAATCTTGTATTTTGAAAAAGGATTCTTGGGATCCATGAAAGGTAAGGATCCATGGCTAAACATCTAACATACCTTAATTTGAGAGATTCTTGAAGTTCTTGAAGAAATTCTTAGGATTGACCTTGATTCTGGAAAGCTAGGGTTTGTTTTCTTGAAAGAGAATTATCTTTTTTATTTTAGGGGTAAGTGAATAATGAGGGGTTTAAACATTTTTAGGGATTAAATCCCACGTCTGGGCAGAATAAAATTATGTAAAAAGACTATTTTAACCCTGGACGCAACTTTAATTTTTCATGAAACTTTTCCGATTTGGACACCTGGCGTGATGCGGCGCTATCGCGCTGTGTCACTAGGAAATTGCATGATGGCGTGACGTGGTGGTATCACATTGCCACTTTGTTTGTGAACTGGAAGTGCACCGTGATGCGGTGGAATCACTTTGGGACACTGGAAATTGACCAGTGTGAATTGGGTCTATGACGCGACGCGCCAATATTATTGAGCAACACTGAAAATGAACAATTGCTAGTTCAACACACTCCGCGATATGCTACTGGCCTGAATGATGATGTTTAACGACAAAAACTTAAAATCGCCATAACTTCTTTCCCGGTTGTCGAATTTAGGCAAATTTTATATCGTCGGAGAAATAATTTAATTTCCTATGCAATGGCAGGCTCAAATATGAGGATTAATGAGTATTCTAAAATTTTTTATTTTGAATAACCCATGTCTGAGGGTTAATCTAGGCTAGGGAAATACGGTGTATTATAGTTCACCTCAGTAAAACCTTTTACCCTCAGACTGATGTCAGGTAGAGAGGACCATTCAGACCCTTGAGTAAATATTAAGAGCGTGTGTTATTGAATTTAAGGGAAGTTGGTGTGACCACTTTCCTTTTATTGAATTCGCATATAACAACAACTACCATTCTAGTATCTAGATGGCCCCATTTGAAGCTCTCTATGGGAGGAGATGCAGGAATTTCATTGGTTGGTTTTAGGTAGGTAAGACCGCATTGATAGGGCCAAATTCGGTGTTTGATGCTTAAGTATATGAATTGTGTGTATAATTGCCAGTTAGAGAAGGGCTCTCGTGCCTTCAGGCCTATGATCATCAATTTTACTCATGCCTTATGCTGTGATCATTATGATTCATAGAACTTATGTGCAAGATTATCCCTATTTAAAGTCTCATTACCTCATGTTTCGTGCTTACACGTTTTACTAGGGGTTATCATAAAACTCGTTTGGTGCCCTTGCATCTTTGGTTGAAGAAAAATATTCAATGCGAGATTACGTTTTTTATTCTACACTTTTAGAGCTTCAAAAAAAGTCCCTACCCATCATTTAGGGACGAATGATCCCAAGGGGGAGATAATGTAACATCCTATATTTTTGAGCTAGAAATCGAACCGTCGTTCTTACGTGTGGAAACTCTAATTCCATGGTTTATATTTAAATTCACGTGTCATAATTTTTCTCCTAGTGTAAGAATTGATTATGAGGTGAAAAGTGATCATAGAAATCTCTTACAGCAAAGTTGAGCTAAGAATCTTTCATTCGTCCAAAGTTTGATATTTGATTCTATAAGGGTCCAATTTGAACGTGTATAACTTTGTATACACATAGAATTTTGCAGCTCAAAACCCACCAAACTTTAGATAATTGAGTTAGCTTTCCAACGATACCAATTTTGCCTTAATCCGATACCCAAGTAAAAAGTTATGTCATTTTCTGTGAGAGATAGTAAGCCAATGCTATTGGGATGCAATGTGCCGGTCTCTCGATACGATAAGAGACGCAACATGTTGCGCTCTTCAACGCGATATCTAAAGCGACCTGAAGCTGTTTCACACGCTGTTTCAATTCCTTAAGGGTCTAGGGGCACTTTGGTTATATTCCTTCACCCAAAATCCATCCATAACACAAAATTTCAACCCATGGCCCAAAGAGCATTAGTTGCCTCTTCATTCAATTTTCTCTCAAGGAAAACCCTAACCACTTCCCATGAACAAGATTCAACTCTTCTTCTCCAAAGAACAAGAATTCAAGCCTTTCAATTCAAAATTCTCAAGAAATGTTTCAAGACTAGGGTTCCAATCTTCAAACTAATTAACATAAGGTATGTGGGACTACTCTAAACTCCACGGGCATAATATTTACTGTTTTGTCATGTTTAAATATCCACAATCATGTTTATGAAGAAGGGTTTTGATATTTTTGCGAAAAGTATATATCATAGAATTGTTTTGATGAAATTATATATTGTCTTGAATCATTTTCACAAAATTTAAATTGTAACAATATATGTATGTTTCCGTTTGCAATGAAGAGTCGATTAAGAGCATGGGGTATCACTAATTATTTTCTTTTGGATATAAATATGTAATTCGCCACTGAAGATTAACAACGAAAGGTTGGTTTTATGATTGATAAAAACTCTCTCTCCTTTTATAATGTCATTGATTTCAAGTGTTGTGGATTGCTTAAATTGCATGAACTTTCGTAAATAAAACAAAAGGGTGATCACTTGTTTAATGATCATGGATTGATACTGTTCTGACATGTTGAGAGGGTGTTTTTCGCATGATAAATGTTTATTGGTTCAAATTAACAATTACCATTGGTTTTGCGTAATGCAAATATGATATTGCCACCTTATGATTGTACTATTGAGAGAGGAGTGTTTTTGATGTAAACTCAAAATGTAAATCTATTGTATGACTCTCTCTCACTTGATGTTTAAAAACTATGGGTGGTCATTAACATGAGGATAAGTGAAAAAGGGCTACAAATATGTTATGGTGTGATATGAATGACTTGCAAGTCGGGGTATGATGATATCCGGTGATAGCATGCCCCTAATAGAACAAATGATTAATGATTTGACTGTATGAACAATGGTTTTAAAGAACTAAAAGTTGTACTTAAGAGAGTTAGATGATTACCAAATGAAAGAACAATTCGAGAGACTCAATGATGAAAATCATGATTTGCCGACTCAGGATTTTGTCACCATGTTGTGTGGTCTTGTGTACCTTGATTTATGTAGTCCTCACTTGGAACTATGGTTAGGAACCATGCTTTATAGTCTTGTACCCTACCGTGACATATTAGTATGATTGGAAATCATGGCAGCCTGCTTTGTGGACTGGCATGTCTCTCAAATCGATACTCCAATCCTTGCGACAAACTTGGGTTGGGGGATTGGCCATCGGGTCAAGGAAGGATCCCATATAGCCCATCGGATGATTAGAATTGTAGGGTCTACCATCTAGCTTAGGAGAAAATAGAAGCGAGTCATGATTTCCAAGTGTTGTTGAAATTCATTTTAGTATGCCCATGTGTTTTCACTTATGCATTGTGTTCATTGTTTTACAAAATGCTCTCATTATGTTATATAAAAATATTTTATTTTGGTGTGTTTCACATACCAGTATATTTTGTATTGATCCCTTATATTTTATGTTCTAAGGCCCAGTCTAGCAGTCATGCTAAACAGTAGATTGTTGTCAGACATTCAGTGTTGGTTAGTCTCCCTTACTTCGGAAGGTTTCTTGTTTACTCATGTTGATCCCATTATTTTTAGTTCATGGTCTGACCGGGGGCCTTGTATTGATTTCAAACAGATTCTTGTTTTCAGTTGTAGTAGAGATTTCACAGACGTGTATTAGATGGTTTGAGGTTTATTGAACTTACGTCCGCATTACTCAGTTGAGATATTAAAGTGACCATGCTTTCATTTATTTTTTTGCATTTCCTTACGGTATATGAATTGTGTGTATGATTGCAGTAAGAGAAGGGTTTCTCGAGCCTTCATGATTTAGGATGCTCGTCCCGGCCCAGGCCTCGATTCGGGTCGTGACAGATACCCTAAATTGATCCATAAGAAATTTGTCAAGAAAACAAATATCCAATTTTTCTGTTGGTTACCCTATTTTATAATACAATTTTTTCCCACCTCTAATTTTTTGTTTTTATGGAGACCACAAAAAAAAAAAAAAAGAAGAAGAAAAAAGAAACAAAGAAAGACTGAGTTGGCAAAAAATAAAAATGCAGAAGTCTCTTGTAGCTAATTTACGTTTCTTAAAAGCCCTCAATGATAATATAGGCGAGTAAAATCTAAGTTGGATTATATGAAATTCCATCCATTTTCACAAGTAATTACTGTGTGAAATATATAGTACATGCAATATGCGTGGTTTTCATTTTTTAAAAATAATATATACATACAAAAATCTCACCCTTATAAAGTAATTACAAAAATCTTAACTAATTATGTATTTTTTTTGGATGTAACGGAAGATAATTTTGTATCTCGATAGACATCAAAATTTTAAAATTTTTATCAGAAACTAATTATGTATCTTTACAGTGGAAAAAATGTATATTTATTGGATGCATTATTTATTTCAACATACCCTAAAGCAAAAATAATGTACCGAAAGCTAATTATGTATCTTTACAAAGGAAAAAGTGTATCATTATTGGATGTATCAGGAGCTAATTATGTATCTGGACTGACCCAAAATCAAAATTTTCAATAATGATGCAAATTGTCGGAATTTTCTATAATTAAACTCCAAACTATCGAAATTTATATTGTTTGTCCTTCATTTTGTATTTAGACTTATTTAGATTAAGATTAAATTAATTACTACTACATAAAGACAAGAATTAAAATGGTTGACTGAAAAAAATGAATTTAAAGTTTGCACTACCCCTATCTTACCAAGTGCAAAAAGAAAGAAAACTCATATCAAGTGCTAACTTTTCTATGCTTAAAAATAAGGGTATGTTGGACCTAACTAAAAAAAATGAGAGCATATTTGGCTCAATTATTAATGGAGAGTATATTTATTCTATTTGACATAGTTCAGGGAAAAATTTAACTCGAACTAGTAATAAAGAAGAAATATTTGACCTCAACTAACAAGGTGCATATCTGTTCAATTTAACATAGTTAAGCGGGAAATTAACTCTAACTATAAACAGAGATCATATCTATTAAAATTTATCAATTAATATAGTCTAAGTGGAGATGTTAGCCAATACCATTAGATTACGGTGATTTAATTAGTCAAAGGGTATGCTTGGTAAATTAATGATTGTGTGTAACATTACATTGGTAGCATGTGACACTTTTTTGTAATCTGCAAATCTACTATCATTTCATAAGTTCTTTAGAAAAATTTTGCATTTAACAAATATGGAAGAATTTGTCTTTTTCCATTCAATATTTATTTATAAATAAAAACGTATGAGACTCATCCTATATAGAGAGCAAGTTAAAGAAAAAAAAAGTAAAATCACGCATTATGAAAATTATTATGTATGTTATATCATATGTTTCTTTTATCATATGATTACTTGTCCCTTCTTCAAATTATTCACAGCTCTAGAAAATTTACAATAGAAAAAACCAGACTCCTACTATTGAGTAAGTCAAAGAAAAAGAATAAAGTAAAGTGATGTGTTACGAAAATTACTATACATGTTATCTCTTTTTTTTTTCTATTTTAAGTGAGTTTTTGGTGTCTTGTTAGGCCCTTTTATAAATTAAAAAGCAAAAAGTGTGTAGCCTAAGGCCATAAAACATTAGAAAAACAAAATGAAAAGGTACACAAATTGGGCTGATTAGGTCTAAGCCCACTTGCCAAAAAGACCTAACTCTATAAATTTTTAATAATCTATACTTCATCATCACATTCCTTATTTGCCCTAGCTCCTGTCGCTGCAACTCCCACTTGTTGCTTCTTCTTCTTCTTCTTTGGAACATCAATGTTATTTTCGATGGTGTGTTGTTTCTCTTTACCATAGAAGAATTGTCAAATGACCAAGGTAAGCTTCTTACCTCTTTCAAATATGTGATTTTGACACTTATTTTTCTTCAAAAATCCCGATCTTCGGGTGGTTGGGATATCTCTATGCAGTGATGTTGAAGGAGGATGCCACTCGGAGTTTCCAATTCTTCCACAGGCGAGGCTCTAGCACATGCATTCATTTTTTGTGAACCCTATTCCCTTACTAACTTCCATTGAATTTCCGTAAACAGATGACTAATGGACATGCTATTTCTTTGCTAATTTGGGCTTGTAGATAACCTCTTATGCTTAAGAAAAGATATGACGTGCCTTCCCTATGTTTTTGCTGATTTCTTTTATGTCCTAATATAGATTAGCCAATCTGATTTAGTAATATTAGATCATGTCTCTTTTGTCATATGATAAATTTCTAGTACCTTCTTTAAATATTTTCCAAAGTAACAATAGCAAATGATAATTTTGTTTATTACAAAAACTAATTTACTTCATTTACAATTAATTGGTACCCATCTATTTAATGACAACTCACCCTATTCTATACTCTCCAAATTCGAACAAAAATAAAAAAATTATGCATATCCCACTTAGTATCCCCTTCTCATTTTTTTTCTATATATACACAATACAAATTGTAACATCATCATCAAAATTGATAATTTTTCACAAGTATTAAGGCATGGCTGAACCAAACTTTAAAAGAGTTCATAATAGAGTAGAATAAGAAATTTTGAGAAACTAAGATCTGAGCAATTTGATAATGAAAATCCTCCAACTCCTCCTAGTGTTTATCCTAAGAAAAATTTGAGATGAAAGTGGTGATTGATGATAAATCTAATAAGTAATCACTAATTTTTTGTTTTACATATTGCTCTTTTCTTTTTACTATGTAATGAATAGAGTTACACATTTATATGTTTGAAAACATTATAAATTTTAAAATTTGATTCATTATATTTTTAAATGACATGTTCCTAGGATCATAAAAATGTCATGGTATGTATATTTAAGATTACAAGATATAAGAGTACTTTTGATACATTCTAAAAGGTTGTTTTGTCTTTCTTTAATTCTGTATCTGTTAAACTTCGTCATATAAAATGAATAGAAGGTACACAATTTTACTTTCATAAAAAAGACCTAATGTACTCTTCAAGTATTAAAAATTATCTTAATATACCCTTGTTTTACCTTTAGGTTTTTAAGTATTCTTCTCTTTCATATATAGACTCTATTTTACCCTTTCACTTAATAGAAAACTGTTTAAAAAAATTATTAGTATTTTCAATCAATATTTGGCCGTTTTTTATTGGTCGAAATTTTAATTAACTAAAACCTTAATAATATCCAATCTCATTCCGAATCCCACTTACCATCCAAGATGCTTTTTGGGGACTTACCTTAGTAGAAAGTTGATAAATCTTTGGTTTAAAAGTATGGTAGAGTTTTTGCTTGAGAAAGAACTATTCATTTTATGTGATTAAAACCACTTGACTTGACCAAAAGTTTATTTAACATTCCTAAATTTAGAATATCTACATAGTACATCAAACCCTTTGATTATGGCATGGAATCTGAACCATATAAGAAAGGTTTCTAATGATATCCAGATGATAGATAGGGTTTCTTCTTATTGCCTCCCACTAATCTAACACTGTAAAAATTATAGCCAGACATATAGTAGAGAAGGAACCATTATCTTACTGAGCACCTATATTAAAGTAAGCTTATCTTCAAATTTAGTATAAGTTCCTTTGTACCATTGCTCTACATCTGGTAGTTAATTATTTCATCTGGTGAGACTGAAATCATACGTGATATTGTTCACCTTTGATCAATTTTTTTTGTTACCAGGTGAAATTGATTGACCACCAGCTATTGAGCAAGGCTATAAAAAATTTTTATAATTAGTTTGACAATAAACATAATTACTTTAATATGTCTATTCAGTCAGATAATGATTTCCTTTTCTACTACATATCTGACTATAATTCTTAAGGTGTTGGATTAGTGGAAGGAAATGGGAAGCAACCGTATTTATCATCTAGATATCATTATGATACTAACTCATATAGTTCTAATTGATTGCCTTAGTCATGGAGTTTGATATACTATTTAGAGATCTAAAATTTAGGAATGTTAAATCAATTTTTAGACAAAATATTTTAGTCAAATCAAATAGTTTTAATCCCACAAAATGAGCAGTTCTTTCACAAACAAATACTCTACCACACTTTTTAAGCAAAGAGATCAATTTTCTACAAAGGTAAATTCCAAAACAAGCATCTTGGATGGTATGTGAAATTCGAATTGGGTTTGTGGGTTATTAAGTTTTTAATTAATTAAATTACACACAATAGGAAAATAACACGTATTAAATGAAAATACTATTTTTTTTAGTTTCTGTTAAGTAAAAGGATAAAAGTAGAGTCTGTAGGTGGATGGTAAGGATATTTTAGAGCTCAGAGATGGAAGAATGGTATATTAGGATTATTTTCAATACTTGAAGGGTATATTAGAACCCTTTTTGATTCTATTTCACTGTCATTTATCTACGATTTTCAAAATGGTGATTTTCTACTGATGCAGAAATAGGAAGTTCCGTGAATATGCTATTGAGGATTCATCAAACGTACTTAGTAATGGAAACTTAAGTTTTTCTATATAATAGAAGAAGTGATTTTCGTATATGTCAAAAAAAATTCATTGAAGGGTATGTATTAGAGTCAATTCAGTATACCTACTACTGATGTAATATACTAATACGTGTATGAAGTACTTACCTGTTGCAAGACACGTCTCAGTGTCTTCATATGTCCCAATATGGTCTTTATCTTCTATCTTTCACCTTTGTGAAACATAGAGAAGATGAGCAAACATAAGCTCTCTCAGTTTTGTGTACATGGATTCTACGTATCAATTTTTTTATACTACTCAATTTTGTTAGATTGCTTATTTTGGATATGTTTTCAGAGGTTAGCAACCCCATATATATCGCAACGGTATATAATTTGGCGCGGATGGATACAAAATTTTGATTCGAATTTCTTGCTTGATCTATCCATGCATGTATTCAAATAGATAAGTTGGTTCATGTCCATGTATGATTTTGGATTACTATTTCTTAGTGTCTTTTTTATTTCTCTCCACAAATTATAATCATAAGTATATTTTCATTCAAGTGATTTGTAATCAAGTTAAGTGTTTCATTACATACAAGTATCACTTACTTGCCCAATACCTTTCGAAAGTGGAAAACTACAATTAAAAACTCAATTTAAAGGGGAAGAAAGGAATTCTACTATACCCAAATTAAACTTAATAAATTGTATTAACCTTTTATTTCAAGTTGTGTTAAGAATAGAATAGAACACAAAGAAGTTGTTGAAATTGTAGTGTTAAAATTAGGGGAAAAGAAGCATAAGAAAATGGAGAGAGTATAAATTCAAAGCATGCATCTAAAAATCAAGTTTTTGTATATTTATATGTTGTAAACAAAAGAAAGAGAAATATAAAAACCTACAATCTTCAATATGCAAGACATGTATGGCCTTGTCTTCAATTTTTAGTTATTATTATGATTACTCTTCAATTTTTGGTGTGTTTTTTAGTTATATTTTTAAAATTCTGTGTTGGCTCTTCTCTTCATTCTCAATTATTTCTAATGAAAGAAGACTCAATTCATCTAGAATAGGATTGCACTCTTTGATTCTTCTAACTAGACTAGATTTGGTTAAAAGATCTATAGAGTTTTTCTTTTCAATTATAAGAAATTTCTTGATTTTGGGCGTTTGTTGAATTAATATATTTGAGCTGAAATACAAAACGAATTTCGAAAATTGTATTCCAAAAGAAAATTACTAGAAGTATTCACACAAATTAATCAATCGATTATGGAATATACCCAAAAGAAAAGAAAGATTATAGTTGAAATTACTTGCGAAAGGTACATACATCCATTAAACTATCCTAAACTGAGTCCGAACTCCCAACTAATAAAAGTAATATTTTTGCATTTGTGACCTACTTTATGAGGGAATTTCTCAACTACTACATTACAATTTTCCATATATCCGTATGGACTATGATTATTAACTAGGTTGTTCGTAAGATGGGAGCATTAGAAAATTAAGATAACTACGGTCTTATCTTGAATAAATAAATTATGTTACTGTGAGTTGCTTCATTTTTTGATACTTTCTCCTTGCACCTCTCTTGGTTTTCAAATTTTTAAAGTACGTTTATCAGTTGAAGAATATGAATCTAGATGAGTTGCTTGTATGGAAAAATCATTTATTCTCTTGAGAATTATGTTGATGCATTTATGCTTGAAATGTAATTTAAACGAGTTGTCTTAATGAGTAATATGTTGTATTGTTTCTTCCAATTTTTTAGTCAGAAGATGCTAAAATTATTACACTTTTACAAATTAAAGATTCTAAAATAATTACATTTGTACAGATTAAAGATTTCTGTTTTATTGATTTCCACGGGTATATGTTCCTTCACAAGCATAGTTTTTTCCAGATTTTGTCCTTTAACAGTTAAGCAAAATTTTACCCCTTCTCGATTATCTACTATCATATTTTAACGCATGAGATGGTTTCAAAATTTACTTTTAAGAGTAACAATTTAAAAACCACATAGGATCTTCTCTATGACGCGTACATAAACTAGTTAGTTTTCAGTTTGTATTGTCTTGATTCTTGATTTTATTTTAAATCTTCAATTATCTATATAAATTAAGGCTTTGAATTTATATTCTGGTATGGCTGCTATAGTGATAGTTCCATTATTTTTTAGTTTTCCATTAGTTTAGTTCTACTTCATTCGTTTTGGGATTTAATGTATGCACTTACAGTTTCTTGTATGCACTTACAATGGTATTTAATGTATGCACTTACAAGTTCATTTTAAAGATATAGAAAGCATTTGGTTTTATAACCTTTTTTAAAAAAAAATTATTTCCCTGCATTCCCTAATCAAAGCCACCTACTATAGGTTTACTCGTTAATGATTGATTATATTTGATAGACTACTTTTGGAAATAATTCTCAATAATTTGTGAAGATGTAACACTGCATTTAAAAAGAAACAATATATTGAAGCCGCTTATAACTTAATTTCAAAATTGTAAATGAAATAAATTGTAAGTTATTGTCTAACCTTCAAATACTATAACAAGTTTAATCTATACTCAAAAGAATGCTAGCTATCCACTTACCTCTTTCTAATCGAATTACCGTTGGGTAATGGAAAAAAACAAATATACATAATTCTAACTAAAGGTATATTATTTCACCCATGAGGTAGAAGTGTGTAGCGATGACTAGATTTCAGTTGTAGTTGTTGGGTATACATGTTGAAATCAACTAGTTACCAATCAGGCTCAACCCATATAGACAACAATCTGAGATGGCACGAGATGAATGAAGAAAGGCAAATTTGGTTGATTATTTCTTTTAACAATTACGTCATGTATCAGTTTTTTTGGTTATTTTTATTACACCACCAAATTTAATTTTTTCAAAACCATTTAAATTGTTTCGACTTTTCGTTGATATCGATATGATCCGATAAGTTTTTGATGATTTTTTTAAGCTCCATCTTAAAGTCACACCATTTGTTGAATATGTGATTAAAAAAAAAGAGGAGAAAAGTTACTGCAACTTTCTTTCAGCATTTACTGTTTTTGTCTTAGTCTAGGGTAGCTGTTGTTTAGTCCTTAAATTTCTCTTGTTAGTTGAAAGCGCTACTGAGTTAGTGCCTATATAGTGCAGTTACTACCCTTTATTTTTGCATATTTAGTTGAGTTGTAAGATATTTACAAGATTTTATCATGGATGAATGATATAGGGGAAAAAATAGTCTTGCGATTCTAGAAAACTCTCTGCCATTCTATTTCCCTGCTAGTTTTTTTTTCCTTTCTAATATTTTGTTCTTGAGTGAGCTTGAGATCTTTTCTCCAGTATCACTGGTATCAAAGCTAGGTTTATATTGTATTGATCTTATTAATAGTTAAAAAAAACCATGGCTTCCAATGGAAATCCATTGAACATATCTCAGTCTTCCATCCCTGTTTTTACAGGACAAAGTTATCAGTTCTGGAGAGTCAAGATGAAGACTTTGTTTTAGTCATAAGATCTTTGAGGCTTGATTGAGACAGGGTATGCAGATCCGAATGAAGAGTAGTGGCTGAAGGAAAACAAAAAGAAGGACGGAAAGACTTTGTTAGTCCATCAACTGGCAGTCAATGAGATGGTGTTTTCCTGAATTGCAGAAGCCACCACTTCGAGGAAAGCATGGAGAATTTTGCAAAATGTATTTCAAGGTTCCTCAAAGGAAATAGTTGTAGAACTCCAAATGCTTCGAGTTTCCTTAGTATTGGGTATTTTTATACCCCATTACAGACATTGTTTTATATTTAGTATTAGTTCAGTTTAGAACCTTATGTCCTTACAACTTATATTATGCATATTTACAGTATATTATTCAGTTCTCAGTTATTGCTATCAGTCATAGGTTAGCTTGTGGTCCTTTGGGGTCATGAGCACCATATATCATTTCGGGTACAAGATTCGTGGTGTTACAAACTTGTTATCAGAGACTAAGGTTCAACAGTATCCTTGGAAGTATGAAAAGCCATATCGAGTAGAGTCTTGTGCATGGGTATGTTGTGGACCACACTTATGGATAGGAGGCTATGATATGTTTTAGGAACAATTCCCTTCTTTCAATATTCATGTCGTGTTAGTGAGCATGAGCTCAAATTTAACTCCCAGTCTAATCCTCTCTTCCTTTTATTTATAGAATATGCCTCCCAAAAGGGCTAGCAAAAAGAGAACCAATAATCAGTCAGCACCTCAGCCCGCTCAGGCTGGACGAACATATTTCTTATGCAGAATTCAGAACTGCATTCACTACTCTAGCCAACCCAGTCACAGATCAGAATGAATGACCACCTGTTATTCCGGCCAACCCAGTGGCTAATTCAGCTGCATCTAGGATTTAGGACTTCACCTGAATGAATCCTCCCTTATTCTCCGATTCTAAGTCCGAAGAGGATCCACAGGAGTTTTTCGACTATGTTTAGAAAGTCACAGATATCATGGGAGTGAATTCCTATGAGAGTGCCAAGTTATCCGCCTATCATCTAGAAGATGTATCCCATACATGGTTTAAGAAGTGGAAAGTAATTAGGGATACAGATGCAGGGCCGATAGAATGAGAGGAGTTTGTTACGTCCTTCTTAGATTCATTCTTTCCCGTAGAGCGGAAAGAAGCCAAAGTGTTAGAGTTCATCAATCTCAGAAAAGGTAGCATGAGAATGAAAGAAGTCTCCCTTAAGTTCACCCAGTTAGCCAGGTATGCTCCCCATTTAGTAGTAGACAGTAGATCCAGAATGAGTAAGTTTATTTCTGGGGTTTCAGGTAGAGTGGTTAAGGAGTGCAGGACTGCGATATTGATTAAGGAGATGAACATATCTAGGCTTATGGTCCATGCTTAACATATTGAAGAGAAGAATCTTAAGAAGAAGGAAAGAGAGAATAAGAGAGCCAGAACAGGTAGTTATAGTTTTTCTCAGCTAGGGTCATAGGGTGGTAACCATTCTCTGCATAGTCAGAAGTTTTTAGTCCCAGTTCCCTTTTCATCTAGTACCCCAGTACCAAAGTTTAGAAATGACCGTAGGGATGGGGCATCAGGATCCAAATCCCATAACAGTGCAAGCATTATTCCCACTCATCGACTTTGTGATAAGTATTGTAAGTATCATATGGGTGTGTGTAGAGCGGGCAATAATGTGTGTTTCGGATATGGAAAGTCAGGTCAAAAGGTCTAAGAATATACTAAGCCCAGTCCACAAAGTCAGCACAGGCGTCCTTCAGCTCAGTCCGGTCACATGAAGCAACAGGGTGCCAATTCTAACATTATTAGTGGGCAATGCCCAAATAGACTCTATGTACTTCAGTCCTAACATGATTAGGAAAGGTCTCTTGATGTAGTCACTGGTATATTGTAGATATCTCATTTACATATTTACACTTCTCAGATTCAAGAGCTTTTTTTTCTTTTATAACTCTTTACATACCAATTAACTTTAAGGTCCGACCAGATGTTAACGAGACCTTTCTCAGTCTCCACCCAGCGGGTCAGTCTATCATAGCCCGATAGGTATAAAGGAACTGTCCGGTTATGGTACCTTATAAAGCCAGGCCTTAAGGTTTCAGTAGTAATACTAATATGGGTAGGAAATCAGTAAGGGAAGATGATTCCTGACCCATTCCTATCCCAATGCGAAGTTTTGTACTTCAACCATCATGATACTTATGCATGCATTAACTCACAATTTTGTGAACCCAACTTATACTCACACATTCCATAGAATTGTGTGTGTTTCAAGTTCCTAGTATGAGGAATCCCAATTGAATCAGTGTTACGAATCATGTCCCATGAACACAAAAATTGCAAAATCAGGTCATGCAGCTCATGACTCATGCTACACTCCTAATGATCAATTAAAAATTTAGACTATGTCACTTATATCCATAATTTAGACCCCTGGATGAATCCGTGGTGCTGATGTTCCATCCCTCAGCCCTCAGTTACAACATCATTCAGTAAAGGATTATAATAGTCCTACAGAACCATGGCCTTCAGTTATCAGTTATTTAGCCATCAAAATTTAGTACTTCAGTACCAGTCTAACTCTCAGTTATCAGGAACAAGTATTCAGTCCTAATTACAGTTTTAGTTATGGTTATAGTCTAAATTACCATCTTAGCTACAATGTCAGTCCCAGTCCTAGTCCTGTCAGATCATAAACTCAGTTCAATTTCAGGATTACCCAACCATAGCATATGTCCATTAGTTATTCAGTCATTGGTATTTCAGTACCTCAGTTTACAGAATATTTTGAATCATGTTGGACGCTTGGTCTTGAGTTCTTAAGGTAATACAATTTTTCACTCATTCATTTTCAGTTACCTCATGTTACACAGTCAATTATTACTTTTTTTGTATAATACTCTATATTCTAAGTCCATCCTTTTAGGCTAAGTACAGTTCATCCTTACAGACACAGTAGTCAGCTATGAGTCATTCAGTTAATCAGATAAGTTAGTATATTTTTGTGCATTCGTGCTCAGAATCCACATGAATATTTTCCGTAGTCTTAGTTGTAGTGAAAAAGGCTTCATCACTTTATCTTAGATAATATTTCATTGGCCTTGTCTCCTTATACAAGAATCCCAGCCATGTAGTGATCTCCTATTCAGATGTCCTGCTTAGATCAGGCCAAGATTCACTTTATTTCTTTAGTCACTAGCAATCTACAAAATGAGTGTCATAGGAACTCCCCATTCAAGTAGAAGTTTCCAGTGTGAGTTAGGTAAGAAGCCAGTTATTCAGTTTAGCAGTCAGGCGAACAAGTTTGGATGGTGTTGTTTCCATTTGTTCCATCTAGTCACACTATCCGAAGTCCCATGAATGTGATCATTCTAAGATGAACCAACCAGGTAGTTGTGTGCTCAACTTAGTTCATGTATCATGTCTTAGTTTTAGTTCTCAGATATTCAGATACAAGGTGCCTCGTGCATCACTACAGCTTTGCTCATAGCTCAGCAAAGTCAGCCTAATATTTTAAAGAGAGATAGTGCCCCCAGGGGTGATACACTATAATTCCCCAAAGCTTCATGACATAAACGCGCCACTCTCTCTTTTCGTAACGAATCCAGTTTGGGTTAAGGGGTATCATGAGTTAACCCTCAAACTCCAATCTCATTCGTAAGCCACGTATTCAAGGTAATCAGTTCAGATCACGATATCCAGCTCATGTATCATGTTCCATACTCAGTTATGTTCATGTGTTTTTTCTCATGCGTATCTAGTAATTAATTTCAGGCTCATTAGCATTTTTAGTTTAAGGAAACAGTCCCCCTTGAAATTATCTAGTTTCCTGCTCAGATTTCCATGATAAACTTGGTATCAATTACCATTGCACATTCAGTCATGCATTCATGTGTAAGATCAGTCATGTATTCATGCATCAGATATGCATGTTCAGTATAATATATTTAGCTTATCAGTCGTGCTAGTCATAAAATCATGCATCAGATATGCATGCTCAGAACAAATCTCAGTAAATCAGTGATGTCAGTCAGGTACTCATGTTTTAGTTGTTCATGTTCAGCATGTACTTCAGCTTATCATTTTTCCCATCTCAGTCAGTCTCATTCGAGGAAAAATGTTCTCAAGGGGGAGATATTGTAATACCCCTCAAAATCCAAAGCTTAATTCAATCCATTTATGCTTGTTAAGGGGGTCCCATATTAGAATGTTTTCTAGCTAAGTTTCCAGACTTAGTTAATTTTAACCTTTGAAAGTTTGCAGTCTCATTTTGTGACTTTAATTTCCTTTAATGGTCCTTATTCTTGCTAATTCATGACCATGAAGGTCAATGGGAATTCTCGGACAAGTTTTCGATTTTTTGGAACTCATTTAGACCATGTTCAAAATTCCAAAATAGTGGACTAAAGAGATCATGGCGCACCGCGTTGCTAATCGCGTTGGTTGATATTGTTACAAGTTTCTAGGGTCAAAGTACGAAGGCTCGATACGATGATGGAAGGACGCATCGACTATAAAATTGATTCCATGACGCGCCGTGTCGCTAATAGCGTCAGTGCCCAGTTTTCAGTCTTTTAAAAACCGCATCCTCAGGATTAATTCAGTCTTTTTTCCATGCCCTTCAGCCTTCATAACTCGAAATTTAACCCTCTATTGGCTAATCCTATTCATTATTCACAAAATCCTCAAGAACAAAACCCTAGGTCTATCAATTTAATACTCAAATTCCAAGGAATTCCGCCATCAACCATCAAGAATTCACCAACTAAGGTATGTCAAGTGTTCATCCAAGGGTTTCTTCCATCCTTGGAGTCTAAGAAACATTTTTAAAAACTCAAGATAATGTTTCTGATGAATTTCATGATTTAGTTTGATTGTGTTCATGACTATTATGTTAATGGGTTCTGTAGTTCATGATTTAATTGCATTATCTATGTGAAGGAAAATGATATATGTGTAGTATCGAAACCATGTTAAACCCTTGAAATTTGTCAATGGGAATGTGAATTATGATGTCTATTTGTTGTATAGGGTTATGTGCATATGTTATGCTCACCAAGTGTTTGATGAATTGCTCATGTGAGTTAATAAGTGAAAGAAATCATGCCATGCTAGTTTTTTCCAAGTTGTATCATGCAAGTGTTTCACAAAATTGTTTATGAGAATGAAATAATGCAATCTTATAGTATGCCAATATGTATTCCCTATTCATGTACAAGTAATGCATCTCAAGTGGTTGTTGAAATGTCTAAATGAATGAATGATAAACATGTAGCCACTGTTCAACTTTTAAGCTTGTGCCATGATTTACTTATTATGCTATCGAGTCTTGGGGGTATTTATACCCGACAATTTAGCTGTGTGATTAGAGCCAATATCAGTTTTCATGATACACTTAGTCAAGACATGATCAGTAGAACTTAGTCAATAAGGTGACTTGGGAAAATTCAATAAATTCAGTATCAGTCCCCTAATCTCAGTGATCTGAGTAATCTCAGTAATCTCTATAATCTCAGTCAGTTTTTAGATCTCAGTAGTATTTAGTTCAGACCTTAGTAACTCAGTCAGCTAGTAGAACTCAGTAGCATTCTGTCAGTTGACAAAATTTATTATTATTCTATCATTCAACGGAACTCAGTTCAGTTAGGAAAACCTGTACCACTAGTAATAGCTCAGTCATGCCTAGTGTGAACCAGGAAAACCAGTTCAATGTCTATTTAGTTGGGAGTAGGATTCAGCACCGAGTCAACCTAGGGATGAGGGTTCACCTGTTAGCCAGTAGAGGGTGTGATCCTTAGTTGCAATCCATGCGTTACAAAACTACGTAGCCAGCGTAGGTTGAGATAAACCCCTACGAGTCTAGGTCTTATACATCTCCTTTGAGTTTTCCTTACAGGAGGGGTTGACGAAAGAGCTCCTTGTCAGAGATGGTTTACTCACAGCTTGTCTTTACTCTTAGAATAGTACTGACACCCTTCCATCTGGGGTTACAGGTTGGACACCACTAGTTTAGATTCGGGGCATTTCGGTTAGATGATTACCTCCTATAGTCTCAGTTTCAGATTCAGTCTTAGTAATAGAACTCAGTTCAGTTCTACAGATATCAGGACTATCAGATAGAGTCATCTAGTTTAGTTTAGAACTCAGATGTTCTTCATATTCAGGACTATTAGATACATACATCCAGTCCAATATAGAACTCAGATAGTTTTTTTTAGTATCAGTATACTCAGTTATCATTTATTAGTAATATAGTACAAGTAAGCTCAGATATCGGTTACGTATAAACGCTGTAATTCATATAATTAATAGACTCAGTTATTCAACATCCCAGTATTAGTAAACTCAAATGTTAGTACATCAGTATCCAATATTTCCACGACCTCAGTCCCAGTTTATATATTAATGCATGTATTTCTCACGTGCTCATGTTCAAGTCATCAGTCATTTATTATTGTTCACGCATATGAACCCTTGCATTTAGCCTACGTCACCTCAATACCAGTATATTCAATCGTACTGACACATTTATGCTATGGTTTTTTATACCATAGTTTTAGAAGCAGGAGCTCCCGAGAATCCTTAGTGGATCAGACATTTAGCATCCAGAGTAACAGTACGTCCTCATCATTCGAGGATAGCATGATTATTTTATCACTTTATTATTTCAGTAGTTCAGATTAAGTTGGGGACATGTCCCATCAACTCTACAGTTTTCTGACAGTGTAGAGGCTTTTAGACTACAACATGCTTCAAACAGTTTATTTCAGTTTTGGGTACTGTTATACCCCATTAGAGACATTGTTTTATATTCAGTATTAGTTCAGTTTTGAATCTTATGGCCTTACAGCATATATTCCACATATTTACTGTATATTATTCAGTGCTCAGTTACAGATATCATTCATGGGTTAGCTTGTGGTCCTTCGGGGTCATGAGCACCGTGTAGCATTTTAGGTACCAGATTTGGGGCATTATAATTTCTTGCTTTCTTCTTTTTGGAGTAAACCCTCGTTTGATCTTGTTTTTGAGAGTGAAGAGGGAGTTTTGAGGTTGTTTAACTAATGAGTATTGATTAATATCATTTTAGAGAGTGATTAAATCCATTAGAGAGGTTTTTTGAAGAGGAAAAGTACCAAAACACCCCTTTTAAAACATCCCGCCTTTGTAACATCAAATTCTTCCCGATGGCTTTGTTGATGGACTGTCAGAAGGGTTATGGACTGCCACCTATACCATGGGGTCATATAAAGTGACTGAACTCACTGTTTTTGGGCCTACGAAAGGCTTTACGGTCAGTCATGGACCTGACGGTCCATCGGGTCGTTCGTCGCACCCTCGGCAGATTGACACCTCTCTGTAAAATGGGCATAACTTTTTACCCCTATATCGGATTAAGACCTTTAATTTGATATATAGTATGACCTCTAGTTGGATATATACAAAAAGTTATGGTTGATGGAAGTTACTCAAGTTTAGACACTCACCAAAACTTAATCAATAGGGAAGCTTTCAACTCGTCCTTGAGTTAGGGGACCTCTATGATCTCAATTCATGATCAACTAAATTCCCACACTGCATAATTGATTAACACAATAAATTTGAATAGTATTTGTTGTCCTTTAGAATCTTTACACATAGAAATCAATACTCTACCTCACTTTTTATGCAAAGAGATCAATTTTCTACAAAGGTAAATTTCAAAACAAGTATCTTGGACGGTATGTGAAATTCGAATTGGGGGGGGGGGGTTATTAAGTTTTTAATTAATTAAATTACAAACAATATGAATACAAACAAGCTCTCTCAGTTTTGTGTACATGTGTTCTACGTATCAATTTTTTTATACTACTCAATTTTGTTAGATTGCTTATTTGGGATTTTTATTCAGAGGTTAGCAGCCCCATATATATCGCAGCGGTATATAATTTGGCGCGGATGGATACAAAATTTTGATTCGAATTTCTTGCTTAATCTATCCATGCATGTATTCAAATAGATAAGTTGGTTCATGTCCATGTATGATTTTGGATTACTATTTCTTAGTGTCTTTTTTATTTCTCTCCACAAATTATAATCGCAAGTATATTTTCATTCAAGTTATTTGTAATCAAGTTAAGTGTTTCATCACATACAAGTATCACTTACTTGCCCAATACCTTTCGAAAGTGGACAACTACAATTAAAATCTCAATTTAAAGGGGAAGAAAGGAATTCTACTATACCCAAATTAAACTTAATAAATTGTATTAACCTTTGATTTCAAGTTGTGTTAAGAATTGAACAGAACACAAAGAGTTTGTTGAAATTGTAGTGTTAAAATTAGGGGAAAAGAAGCATAAGAAAATGGAGAGAGTATAAATTCAAAACATGCATCTGAAAATCAAGTTTTTGCGTATTTATATGTTGTAAACAAAAGAAAGAGAAATATAAAAAACTACAATCTTCAATATGCCAGACATGTATGCCCTTGTCTTCAATTTGTAGTTATTATTATTATTACTCTTCAATTTTTGGTGTATTTTTTAGTTATATTTTTTATATTCTGTGTTGGCGCTTCTCTTCATCCTCAATTATTTATAATGAAAGAAGACTCAATTTTTCTAGAATAGGATTGCACTCTTTGGTTCTTCTAACTAGACTATATTTGGTTAAAAGATCTATAGAGTTTTTCTTTTTAATTCTAAGAAATTTTTTGATTTTGGGTCTTTGTTGAATTAATATATTAAAGGTGAAATACAAAACGAATTTCGAAAATTGTATTCCAAAAGAAAATTACTATATGTATTCACACGAATTAATCAATCGATTATGGCATATACCCAAAAGAAAAGAAAGATTATAGTTGAAATTACTTGCGAAAGGTACATACCTCTATTTAACTATCCTAAACTGAGTTCGAACTCCCAACTAATAAAAGTAATATTTTTGCATTTGTGTCCTACATTATGAGGGAATTTCTCAACTACTACATTACAATTTTTCATATATCCATATGGACTGTGATTATTAACTAGGTTGTTCGCAAGATGGGAGCATTAGAAAATTAAGATAACTACGGTCTTATCTTGAATAAATAAATTATGTTACTGTGAGTTCCTTCATCTTTTGTTACTTTCTCCTTGCACCTCTTTTTGTTTTCAAATTTTAAAAGTACGTTTATCAGTTGAATAATATGAATCTAGATGAGTTGCTTGTATGGAAAAATCATTTATTCTCTTGAGAATTATGTTGATGCATTTATGCTTGAAATGTAATTTAAACGAGTTGTCTTAATGAGTAAGATGTTGGATTGTTTCTTCCAATTTTTTAGTCAGAAGATGCTAAAATTATTACATTTGTACATATTAAAGATTCCAAAATAATTACATTTGTACAGATTAAAGATTTTTGTTTTATTGATTTCCACGGGTATATGTTCCTTCACAGGCATAGTTTTTTCCAGATTTTGTCCTTTAATAGTTAAGCAAACTTTTACCCCATCTCAATTATCTACTATCATATTTTAACGCATGAGATGGATTCAAAATTTACTTTTAAGAGTAACAATTTAAAAAACACATAGGATCTTCTCTATGAAGCGTACAAGAACTAGTTAGTTTTCAATTTGTATTGTCTTTATTCTTTCTTTTATTTTAAATCTTGAATTATCTATATGAATTAAGGCTTTGAATTTATATTCTGGTATGGCTGTTATAGTGATAGTTCCATTAATTTTTAGTTTTCTATTAGTTTAGTTCTACTTCATTCGTTTTGGGATTTAATGTATGCACTTACAATTTCATGTATGCACTTACACTTACAAGTTCAATCTAAAGATATATAAAGCATTTAGTTTTATCACCTTTTTTTTTCTAAATTATTTCCCTGCATTCCCTAATCAAATCCACCTACTAAAGGTTTACTCGTTAATGATTGATTATATTTGATAGATTACTTTTGGAAATAATTCTCAATGATTTGTGAAGATGTAACACTGCATTTAAAAAGAAACAATATATTGAAGCCTCTTATAACTTAAGTTCAAAATTGAAAATGAAATAAGTTGTAAGTTATTGTCTAACCTTCAGCTACTATAGCAAGTTTAATCTATACTCAAAAGAATGCTAGCTATCCACTTACCTCTTGCTAATCGAATTACTGTTGGGTAATGGAAAAAAACAAATATACGTAATTCTAACTAAAGGTATATTATTTCACCCATGAGTTAGAAGTGTGTAGCGGTGACTAGATTTCAGTTGTAGTTGTTGGGTATACCGATTGAAATCAACTAGTTACCAATCGGGCTCAACTCATATAGAGAACAATCTGAGATGGCACGATATGTATGAAGAAAGGAAAATTTGGTTGATTATTTCTTTTAACAATTAGGTCATAAATCAGTTTTTTTGGTTATTTTATTACACCACCAAATTTAATTTTTTCAAAACCATTTAAATTGTTTTGACTTTTCATTGATATCGATATGATCCGATAAGTTTTTGATGATTTTTTTTAATCTCCATCTTAAAGTCACACCATTGTTGAATAAGTGATTAAAAAAAAAAAGAGGAGAAAATTTACTGCAACTTTCTTTCAGCATTTACTGTTTTTGTCTTAGTCTAGAGTAGTTGTTGTTTAGTCCGTAAGTTTCTCTTGTTAGTTGAAAGCACTACTGAGTTAGTGCCTATATAGTGTAGTTACTACCCTTTGTTTTTGCATATTTAGTTGAGTTGTAAGCTATTTATAAGAGTTTATCATGGATGAATGATCTAGGGAAAAAAATAGTCTTGCGATTCTAGAAAACTCTCTGCCATTCTATTTCCCTGCTAGTTTTTTTTTCCTTTCTAATATTTTGTTCTTGAGTGAGCTTGAGATCTTTTATCCAGTATCACTGGTATCAAAGATAGGTTTATATTGTATTGATCTTATTAATAGTTAAAAAAAACCATGGCTTCCAATGGAAATCCATTGAACATATCTCAGTCTTCCATCCCTGTTTTTACAGGACAAAGTTATCAGTTCTGGAGAGTCAAGATGAAGACTTTGTTTTAGTCATAAGATCTTTGAGGCTTGATTGAGACAGGGTATGCAGATCCGAATGAAGAGTAGTGGCTGAAGGAAAACAAAAAGAAGGACGGAAAGACTTTGTTAGTCCATCAACTGGCAGTCAATGAGATGGTGTTTTCCTGAATTGGAGCAGCCACTACTTCGAGGAAAGCATGGAGAATTTTGCAAAATGTATTTCAAGGTTCCTCAAAGGAAATAGTTGTAGAACTCCAAACGCTTCGAGTCAAGATCTGAGCCGAGGCCCTGGCCGCGATGGGCATCCCAAATCATGATTGCCCGGGCTCCCCTTTCTATCTGGTAATCATGAACACCATTCATATACAATAAGGAAAAATGCAAAAAAGTAAACAAACGGAATCATAGTCATGTATTGAATTCAATTTAACAATACGGAATGAAATTCATAAATATCTAGACAACATCTACTTCAGCTTGTGAAATCTCTAATACATCAGAAATTAAAAACTTGTCTAAAACTGGGACAAGGCCCCCGGTAGGACCATGAATTAAAATAAAATAATAATGACACGTTTCATAACCAGGCCTTCCAATGTAAGGGAGGCTCACTACCTGCAAACTTCTTACAAGTCAATATACTACTTAAAGGGACCCCAGGACTGTGTCACAGAATCCTGAAATATAGGGGGTTAATACAAATGTACTGGTACGCAGAGCAATCAAAAATAATATACTTTAATAAATATCATAAGTGAGAGAATTTGATGAAAAAAATACATCATCATAAACCATTTCAAAATCCATGTCCATAGTAAATAGGCCTTTAAAAATAGTTCTGTAAATCGACTCAACATCTTTGTCTTAGTGATGCCCTACAAGTCTAATATTCCACGGACTATATGGAATCTGCCATTGATTCTTCGGGTAAGCACCCAACCTAAGTTTGCTGCAAGAGTTGGAGTTGCTAAGTCTGATATGCCACAGGGAACTAGGCCAATGTATAATCCCTCTTGGGTACAAAATAACTTGTATCGGCAAAATACGATTTTGGGCAATGAGTTATCTGAACTCGTGCTTTCTTTGGATAACCACCTAACATCTCTTAAGACCATTTTAACCTTTTCTGAACATGCATATTTAAGAACTCAATTTTGGAAATCTAAATGAAATCTGATTTCTATCCTGTTTTGAGTCTGTTTTGGCATTATCTTTTTTGGTATCATCAAACCAAGACTTGCAAGTCATCTCTTCTATGCCATAAAATATGATGTTCCAGTCTATTCATTCAAAACATAAATTTTGGGACTACCATATCATTAAAATAGTTCAAGAGAATTCATATTTCAAAACCTAGGGTTTATCATGAATATCATGTAATTCAAAACATACCAGAATCAATTCTTGGAAATTGTAATCTAAATCATGGATTAAAACTCAAACAATACCATGAACATGAATTCAATCTAATTCAAACATGGAAATGAATTCAATCCTACGCAATGGAAGGCTCAAATATAAGTATTAATGAGTATTCTAAATTTTTTTATTTTGAATAACCCATGTGCTGAGGGTTAATCTAGGCTAGGGAAATACGGTGTATTATAGTTCACCTCAGTAAAACCTTTTACCCTCAGACTGATGGTCAGGTAGAGAGGACAATTCATACACTTGAGGAAAGGTTAAGAGCGTGTGTTATTGACTTTAAGGAAAGTTGGGATGACCACTTTCCTTTGATTGAATTTGCATATGACAACATCTACCATTCTAGTATCTAGATTTCCCCATTTGACTCTCTCTATGGTAGGAGATGTATGTATTTCATTGGTTGGTTTTAGGTAGGTTAGACCGCATTGATAGGTCCAAATTCGGTGTTTGATGCTTTAAAGAAATTCTAGTTGATTAGAGAGAGGCTTAGGATAGCCAAAAGCCATTAGAAATACTATCCAGATGTTAGGAGAAGGGATCTTGAATTTGAGATTTATGATTTTTTGTATTTGAAAATCTCTCGCAAGAATGGAGTGAAGAGGTTTGGAAAAAAAGGGAAAGCTCAGTCCCCGATATGTTAGGCCCTTTCGGAATCTTGAGTCATTTTGGGAAAGTTGCGTATGAGCTTGAATTGCCTGCAGATCTAGCATCAGTGCATCCAGTGTTCCACAATTCTTTGTTAAAGAAGTGTATTGGTTATCCAGCAGTTGTTGTTCCTTCCGAAAGCTTAGATATTTTGAACGGCCTTTCTTACGAAGAACTCCCAGTTGAAATCTTAGATCGCCAGATTCGTTGACTGAGGAATAAAGAAATTCCCTTGGTCAAAGTTCTTTGGAGAAATCAGTCCGTCGAGGGAGATACTTGGGAAGAAGAAGCAGACATGCGTACCAAGTACCATCACCTCTTGTCTACAAACTCAAACTCAGCACAAGGTAATAGTTTTCCTTTTATTAACTCTTTTCCATTCTCAGTTTTTTCCATATAATCATGTTTATGGTATTGCATGCATCCACGAATCAGTTCAGTCAGTCACCATGTTGCAGACTCAATAATGTAACCATGTTATCAGTTATGCATTGTCAATATGTAAATTTTAGTACCTCAGTATTCTCATCTTATTCAATCTCATTCGAGGACGAATGTTCCCAAGAGGGAGATGTTGTAATATCCCATATTTTTCTAAGTTTAGATCCGCTCCTAGCCCTAGTATAACAGGCTTAGTATCAAAAAATTTACCTAAGTGCTGGGAACGTAGCATAAGTTTTAGCCTCCTGTCTTTGATAATCCTCGAAAATGACTTTCCCGACCTCGAGACGTAAGTTTATGAGTTGATTTATGTTCAATGGGCTAAGTTGCATGTCTCGGGTAAGTTTTAAATTTTTTGGATGGGGTTTGGACCATGTTTGGATTTCCAAAACAACAGGTCACCGCGATTCCATCATGTCGGGGTGACTATAGCAATGGGTGGGCCATTGCGTTGCGGTGAGCAAAATATCAGCAATTGTATCATTCCACTAAGCTACCGCGATTCCACAGCATCGTGGTGGAAATAGCGATGGAATCCTCACCACATCCCGGTGAAGGCCAAATTTGTAGTCTTTAAAATCCAATAACTCACCGCAATTGCATCGCGTGACAATGAGTATAGCGATAGGGCATTCACCACATCACGGTGAAGATCTAATCCGGGTTCTAAATATCGAATTAAAATTTCCAAGGGGCATTTAAGTCCTTTCACTTCACTTTATTAAGTCAAAACACGGGATTGAGTCCCCCAAAAGCATAATTGGTCACCTTTTTCTCAAATTCTCTCAAATTAAAATCATTCTCACTTAAGAACGAACCCTAGTCCCTTCAAAATTCAAGGTCAAATATTCAAGAAAACACCACGAACTCTCACAAATTCATCAACCAGATATGTTAAATGTTCATGGGCTACTTTTTACCCATGGAGCTCAAGAACTAAAATTTCAAGTTTAAAGTCTTAATCTTTACATGTTCCCATGAATTTTATTTATAAATTTTCATGAATCTCAAGTTATATCATGTTCCCACAAAATTGTTGGTGATATTGAACCTTACATGTTTGAATGGTATTGTTTACTAAATTTAAACCCTAGTTGGTCATTTTAAAAGTGAAATCATGCTATTACTACTAGTCTTAATCTATTCCTATGATTAGCCTAAACCATGAATTACAAGTGTTTGATGAAATACCCACAAGAATGATTTTTGAACAAATTCTTACATGTCATGTCCTCAAAGTTTTAGTATGAACTTAATATTATTGCTATCGAGACCTGGGGGTATGAATACTCAAAATTTAGCTATTTACATACTTTCAGCATCCACAGAATGATTTCAGTTAAACAATGATATTAGTGGATTTTTCAGTTACTACTATCATAATAAGCACTATCAGAATTCATGATCAGTTAAACTCAGATCAATCTAATAATCAGAGTCATTCAGTTTGGAGTAACACTTTGCACCAAGTGAGTGTAGGGATGGTGTCTCCCCTATTAGTTATGTATGAGGCACTAGTAGCAGTCCCTAGGTTCCAGACCTACAACACCACCATTGATTTTGAGGGGTCCCCCATCCGTTAGGAATGATACCCTCGTCCTTCAGGACTTTAGATTAGTGGATCCACACAACCAGTGTTAGTAGCCGTTTTACGGTACTGGCACCCTTACAACTAGGATTAGAGGTTGGATCATGAGGAAATATTAGGGCATGTCGATTATAGCTAAATTATACAGTTTTGGTCCAGTATCTAGTTCAGTATTCATTCTCAAGTTTTCCTGACCATGGTATACAAATATCAGTTTTCCCAGTTATCTGATTCTCAGCACTTCAGTTCATAAACAATTTTAGATTCATGTTTATGCTTGGTTATGCATTCTCAGTCTTTACAATTTTCATGCATTCTTACTCTGTTCCTTATGCTATATATTTAGTCAGTTATTACTCATGCACCCGAAACCATGCATATTAGTCTAACCTCATTTAGCATACAAGTACATTCAAAGTACTAACCGCATACTCTTTTCTTGTCCTATGGTGTCTTATATCATAGGTTTGGATGTTGGGGTTCCTGACTGTACCTAGACAGATTAGCCTATCAGCAACACTCAACAGTGGTGAGTGCTTATTCTTTGAGGATGAGGTATCTTATATTCAGTATATAAGTAGTTCAGTTATTTAGTCAGTCGGAGTTAGTTGGGGGTTTGTTCTATCAACTCCACATTCAATCAGTTTGAGGCTTTCAGACATTTTAGTCAGTTATTCAGTTATTAGGTGTTATATTCATTCTTACAGTAATGTTTTCAGATAGATGGTTTCAGTATATCGATTCAGTATCATTTTTTTGTATTTAAACCTTATTGTATTTTTAGTTAAGTTCAGCACATGTTCCCCGTCACATTATTTGGTGCTCACAGTAGGTACTTCCATGGGTTAGCTTATGGTACTTTAGAGCAGTAGGTACCGTGTGGTTCCCAGGGTGTACTGTTGAAGCATTACACATGCTTTGTGGTCTTAGGCCTTACCATGACATATAAGTATGATTGGGAATTATGGAACCCTACTTTGTGGACTAGAGTGACTCCCATACCAATACTCCAAAATTTGTGGCAAACTTGGGTTGGGGTTTGGCCTCCGAGTCATGGGAAAATCCCATACATCCCATGGGATTATCAGAATTGTAGGGTGTACCATCTAGCTCAAGAGAAAATAAAAGTGAGTCATGATTTCCAAGAGTTGTTGAAATTCATTTTAGTATGCCTATGTGTTTTCACTTATACATTGTGTTCATTATTTTATAAAATAATCTCATTATGTTATATGATAACATATTATTTTGGGTTGTTTCACATACCATTGCATTTTCTATTGAACCCCTATTTTTCAGGTTCTGAGGCCCAGTCTAGCGATCCTACTAAATAGTAGATTGTTGTCAGACATTCAGATATGGTGAGCCTCCCTTACTTTGAAAGGTGTCTTATTTATTTATGTTGATCCCATTGTTTTAATTTCATTGTCTAACCAGGGGCCTTTCCCCAGTTTCAAACAAATTCTTGTTTTCTGTTGTAGTAGAGATTTCACAGACGTGTATTGTATGGTTTGAGGTTTATTGAACTTATGTCCACATTACTCAGTTGAGATATTAAATTAACCATGTTTCCATTTATTTTTTGCATTGCCTTAAGTATATGAATTGTGTGTATAATTGCCAGTTAGAGAAGGGCTCTCGTGCCTTCAGGCCTATGATCATCAATTTTACTCATGCCTTATGATGTGATGATTATGATTCATAGAACTTATGTGCAAGATCATCCCTATTTAAAGTCTTATTACCTCATGTTTCGTGCTTACACGTTTTACTAGGGGTTATCATAAAACTCGTTTGGTACCCTTGCATCTTTGGTTGAAGAAAAATATTCAATGCGAGATTACGTTCTTTATTCTACACCTTTAGAGCTTCAAAAAAAGTCCCTACCCATCATTTGGGGACGAATGATCCCAAGGGGGAGATAATGTAACATCCTATGTTTTTGAGCTAGAAATCGAACCGTCATTCTTACGTGTGGTAACTCTAATTCCATGGTTTATATTTAAATTCATGTGTCATAATTTTTCTCCTAGTGTAAGAAGTGATTATGAGGTGAAAAGTGATCATAGAAATCTCTTACAACAAAGTAGAGCTAAGAATCTTTCATTCGTCCAAAGTTTGATATTTGATTCTATAAGGGTCCAATTTGAACGTGTATAACTTTGGATACACATAGAATTTTGCAGCTCAAAACCCACCAAACTTTAGATAATTGTTTTAGCTTTCCAACGATACCTATTTCGCCTTAATCCGATACCCAAGTAAAAAGTTATGGCATTTTTGGTGAGAGATAGTAAGCCAATGCGATTGGGATGCAATGTGCCGGTCTCTCGATACGATAAGAGACGCAACACGTTGCGCTCTTCAATGCGATATCTAAAGCGACCTGAAGCTGTTTCACACGCTGTTTCAATTCCTTAAGGATCTAGGGGCACTTTGGTTATATTCCTTCACCCAAAATCCATACATAACACAAAGTTTCAACCCATGGCACAAAGAGCATTAGTTGACTCTTCATTCAATTTTCTCTCAAGGAAAACCCTAACCACTTCCCATGAACAAGATTCAACTCTTCTTCTCCAAAGAACAAGAATTCAAACCTTTCAATTCAAATTTTTCAAGAAATGTTTCAAGACTAGGGTTCCAATCTTCAAACTAATTAACATAAGGTAAGTGGGACTACTCTAAACTCTATGGGCATAATATTTACTATTTTTTCATGTTTAAATATCCACAATCATGTTTATGAAGAAGGGTTTTGGTATTGTTGCGAAAAGTATATATCATAGAATTGTTTTGATGAAATTATATATTGTCTTGAATCATTTTTCACGAAATTTAAATTTTAACAATATATGTATGTTTCCATTTGCAATGAAGAGTCTATTAACAACATGGGGTCTTATTAATTATTTTCTTGTGTATATAAATATGTAATTCGCCACCAAAGATTATCAACGAAAGGTTGGTTTTATGATTGATAAAAACTCTCTCTCCTTTTATAATGTCATTGATTTCAAGTGTAGTGGATTGCTTAAATTGCATGAACTTTCTTAAATTAAACAAAAGGGTGATCACTTGTTTAATGATCATGAATTCATACTGTTATGACATGTTGAGAGGGTGTTTTTCGCATGATAAACGTTTATTGGTTCAAATTAACAATTACCATAGGTTTTGTGTAATGCAAATACACTATTGCCACCTTATGATTGTACTATTGAGAGAAGAGTGTTTTTGATGTAAACACAAAATGTAAATCTATTGCATGACTCTCTCTCACTTGATGTTTAAAAACTATGGGTGGTCATTAACATGAGGATACGTGAAAAAGGGCTACAGATATGTTATGGTGTGATATGAATGACTTGCATGTTGGGGTATGATGATATTCGGTAATAGCATGCCCCTAATAGAACAAGTGATTAATGATTTGACTGTATGACAATGGTTTAAAAGAACTAAAAGTTGCCCTTAAGAGAGTTAGATGATTACCCAAAGAAAGAACAATTCGAGAGACTCAATGATGAAAATCATGGTTTGCCGACTCAGGATTTTTTCACCATGTTGTGTGGTCTTGAGTAACTTGGTTTATGTCATAACCACTTGGGACTATGGTTATTAACCATTCTTTATAGTCTTGTACCCTACCATGACATATTAGTATGATTGGGAATCATGGCACCCTGCTTTGTGGACTGGCGTGTCTCTCATACCGATACTCCAACCCTTGCTACAAACTTTAGTTGGGGGGCTTGGCCATCGAGTCAAGGAAGGATCCCATATAGCCCATGGGATGATCAGAATTGTAGGGTGTACCATCTAGCTCAGGAGAAAATAGAAGCGAGTCATGATTTCCAAGAGTTGTTGAAATTCATTTTAGTATGCCCATGTGTTTTCACTTATGCATTGTGTTCATTGTTTTACTAAATGCTCTCATTGTGTTATATAAAAATATTTTATTTTGGTTTGTTTCACATACCAGTATATTTTGTATTGATCCCTTATATTTTATGTTTTGAGGCCCAGTCTAGCAGTCCTGCTAAACAGTAAATTGTTGTCAGACATTCAGTGTTGGTTAGTCTCCCTTACTTCGGAAGGTGTCTTGTTTACTCATGTTGATCCCATTATTTTTAGTTCATGGTCTGACCGGGGGCCTTGTATTGATTTCAAACAGATTCTTGTTTTCAGTTGTAGTAGAGATTTCACAGACGTGTATTAGATGGTTTGAGGTTTATTGAACTTACGTCCGCATTACTCAGTTGAGATATTAAAGTGACCATGCTTTCATTTATATTTTGCATTTCCTTACAGTATATGAATTGTGTGTATGATTGCAGTTAGAGAAGGGCTTCTCGAGTCTTCATGGTTTAGGATGCTCGTCCCGGCCTAGGCCTCGGTTCGAGTCGTGACAGATACCCTAAATTGATCCATAAGAAATTTGTCAAGAAAACAGATATCCAATTTTTCTGTTGGTTACCCTATTTGTAATACAATTTTTTCCCACCTCTAATTTATTGTTTTTACGGAGACCACAAAAAAAGAAACAAAGAAACAAAGAAACAAAGAAACAAAGAAAGACTGAGTTGGTAAAAAATAAAAATGCAGAAGTCTCTTGTTGCTAATTTACGTTTCTTAAAAGCCCTCAATGATAATATAGGCGAGTAAAATCTAAGTTGGATTATATGAAATTCCATCCATTTACACAAGTAATTACAGTGTGAAATATAGTACATTCAATATGCGTGGTTTTCATTTTTAAAAAATAATATATACATACAAAAATCTCACCCTTATAAAGTAATTACAAAAATCTTAACTAATTATGTATTTTTGTTGGATGTAACGGGAGATAATTTTGTATCTGGATAGACATCAAAATTTTAAAAATTGTATCAGAAACTAATTATGTATCTTTACAATGGAAAAAAAATGTATATTTATTGGATGCATTATTTATTTCAACATACCCAAAAGCAAAAATAATGTACCGAAAACTAATTATGTATCTTTACGAAGGAAAAAGTGTATCTTTATTGGATGTATTAGGAGCTAATTATGTATCTGGACTGACCCAAAATCAAAATTTTCGATAATGATGCAAAATGTTGGAATTTTCTATAATTAAACTGCAAACTATCGGAATTTATATTTTTTACCCTTCATTTTGTATTTAGACTTATTTATATTAAGATTAAATTAATTACTACTACATAAAGACAAGAATTAAAATGGTTGACTGAAAAAAATGAATTTAAAGTTTGCACTACCCCTATCTTACCAAGTGCAAAAAGAAAGAAAACTCATATCAAGTGCTAACTTTTCTATGCTTAAAAATAAGTGTATGTTGGACCTAACTAATAAAAATGAGGGCATATTTGACTGAATTATTAATGGAGAGTATATTTATTTTATTTGACGTAGTTCAGGGAAAAATTTGACTCGAACTAGTAATAAAGAAGAAATATTTGACCTCAACTAACAAGGTGCATAGCTGTTCAATTTAACATAGTTAAGCGGGAAATTAACTCTAACTATACACATAGATCATATCTATTCATTAGACATAATCAGGAGGAAATTTAATCGTTTACTATAATATCTTAATATTTTAATGATATATGAATATCAGGATCTATTAAAATTCATCAATTAATATAGTCTAAGTGGAGATGTTAACCAATACCATTAGATTACGGTGATTTAATTAGTCAAAGAGTTTGCTTGGTAAATTAATGATTGTGTGTAACATTACATTGCTATGCATGCGACACTTTTTCGTAATCTGCAAATCTACTATCATTTCATAAGTTCTTTAGAAAAATTTTGCATTTAACAAATATGGAAGAATTTTCCTTTTTCCATTCAATATTTACTTATAAATAAAAACGTATGAGACTTATCCTATATAGAGAGCAAGTTAAAGAAAAAAAAAAGTAAAATCACGCATTATGAAAATTATTATGTCTGTTATATCATATGTTTCTTTTATCATATGATTACTTGTCCCTTCTTCAAACTATTCACAGCTCTAGAAAATTTACAATAGAAAAAATAAGACTCCTACTATTGAGTAAGTCAAAGAAAAAGAATAAAGTAAAGTGATGTGTTACGAAAATTACTATACATTTTATCTCTTTTTTTAGAAAAAAAAAATTTTTAAGTGAGTTTTTGGTGTCTTGTTATGCCCTTTTATAAATTAAAAAGCAAAAAGTGTCTAGCCTAAGGCCATAAAACATTAGAAAAACAAAATGAAAAGGTACACAAATTGGGCTCTAAGCCCACTTGCCAAAAAGACCTAACTCTATAAATGTTTAATACTCTATACTTCATCAACACATTCCTTATTTGCCCTAGCTCCTGTCGCTGCAACTCCCACTTGCTGCTTCTTCTTCTTCTTCTTCTTTGGATCATCAATGTTATTTTCGATGGTGTGTTATTTCTCTTTACCATAGAAGAATTGTCAAATGACCAAGGTAAGCTTCCTACCTCTTTCAAATATGTGATTTTAACACTATTTTTTCTTCTACAATCCCGATCTTCTGGTGGTTGGGATATCTCTATGCAGTGATGTTGAAGGAGGATGCCACTCGGAGTTTCCAATTCTTCCATAGGCGAGGCTCTAGCACATGCATTCATTTTTTGTGAACCTTCTTCCCTTACTAACTTCCATTGAATTTCCGTAAACAGATGACTAATGGACATGTTGTTTCTTTTCTAATTTGGGTTTGTAGATAACCTCCTATGCTTAAGAAAAGATATGACGTGCCTTCCCTATGTTTTTGTTGATTTCTTTTATGTCCTAATATAGATTAGCCAATCTGATTTAGTAACATTATATCATATGTCTCTTTTGTCATATGATAAATTTCTAGTACCTCCTTTAAATATTTTCCAAAGTAACAATAGCAAATGATAATTTTGTTTAGTACAAAAACTAATTTACTTCATTTACAATTAATTGGTACCCATCTATTTAATGACAAATCACCCTATTCTATACTCTCCAAATTCGAACAAAAATAAAAAAATAATGCATATCCCACTTAGTATCCCCTTCTCATTTTTTTCCTATATATACACAAACAAATTGTAACATCATCATCAAAATTGATAATTTTCCACAAGTATTAAGGCATGACTGAACCAAACTTTAAAAGAGTTCATAATAGAGTAGAATAAGAAATTTTGAGAAACTAAGATCTGAGCAATATGATAAAGAAAATCCTCCAACTCCTCCTAGAGTTTATCCTTAGAAAAATTTGAGATGAAAGTGGGGATTGATGATAATTCTAATAAGTAATCACTATTTTTTTGTTTTATATATTGATATTTTCTTTTTACTATGTAATGAACAGAGTTACACTTTTATATGTTTGAAAATATTATAAATTTTAAAATCTGATTCATTATATTTTTAAATGACATGTTCCTATGATCATAAAAATGTCATGGTTTTTATATTTAAGTTTACAAGATATAAGAGTACTTTTGATACATTCTAAAAGGTTGTTTTGTCTTTCTTTCATTCTGTATCTGTTAAACTTCGTCATATAAAATGAATAGAAAGTACACAATTTTACTTTCATAAAAAAGACCTAATGTACTCTTCAAGTATTAAAAATAATCTTAATATACCCTTGTTTTACCTTTAGGTTTTTAAGTATTCTTCTCTTTCATATATAGACTCTATTTTACCCTTTCACTTAACAGAAAACTGTTTAAAAAATTTATTAGTATTTTCAATCAATATTTGGCAGTTTTTTATTGGTTGAAATTTTAATAAACTAAAACCTTAATAATATTCAATCCCAATCCGAATCCCACTTACCATCCAAGATGCTTTTTGGGGACTTACCTTAGTAGAAAGTTGATAAATCTTTGGTTAAAAAGTATGGTAGAGTTTTTGCTTGAGAAAGAACTATTCGTTTTATGTGATTAAAACCACTTGACTAGACCAAAAGTTTATTTAACATTCCTAAATTTAGAATATCTACATAGTACATCAAACCCTTTGATTATGGCATGGAATCTGAACCATATAAGAAAGGTTTCTAATGATATCCAGATAATAGATAGGGTTTCTTCTTATTGCCTCCCAATAATCTAACACTGTAAAAATTATAGCCAGACATATAGTAGAGAAGGAACCATTATCTTACTGAACACCTACATTAAAGTAAGCTTATCATCAAATTTATTTTAAGTTTCTTTGTACCCTTGCTCTGCAGCTGGTAGTTGATTATTTCATCTGGTGAGACTGAAATCATACATGATATTGTTCACCTTTGATCAAATGTTTTTGTTACCAGGTGAAATTGATTGACCACCAACTATAGAGCAAGGCTATAAAGAAATTTATATCAGTTTGACAATAAACGTAATTACTTTAATATGGCTATTCAGTCAGATAATGATTTCCTTTTCTACTATATATCTGACTATAATTCTTAAGGTGTTGGATTAGTGGGAGGCGATGGGAAGCAACCATATTTATCATCTAGATATCATCAGGATACTATCTCATACAGTTCTGATTGATTGCCTTATTCATGGAGTTTGATGTACTATCTAGAGATCTAAAATTTAGGAATGTTACATCAATTTTTGGACAAAATTGTTTTGTCAAATCAAATAGTTTGAATCTCACAAAATGATCAGTTCTTTCACAAACAAATACTCTACCTCACTTTTTAAGCAAAGAGATCAATTTTCTATAAAGGTAAATTCCAAAACAAGTATCTTGGACGGTATGTGAAATTCGAATTGGGCTTGGGGGTTATTAAGTTTTTAATTAATTAAATTACAAACAATAAGAAATTAACACATATTAAATGAAAATACTATTTTCTTTTTAGTTTCTGTTATGTAAAAGGATAAAAGTAGAGTTTGTTGGTGGATGGTGAGGATATTTTAGAGCTCAGAGATGGAAGAATGATGTATTAGGATTATTTTCAATACTTGAAGGGTATATTAGAAGCCTTTTTGATTCTATTTCACCGTCATTTATCTACTATTTTCAAAATGGTAATTTTCTACTGATGAAGAAGTATGAAGTTCCCTGAATATGTTATTGAGGATTCATCAAACGTACTTAGCAATGGAAACTGAAGTTTTTCGATGTAATAGAAGAAGTGATTTTCGTATATGTCAAAAAAAATTCATTGAAGGGTACGTATTAGAGTCAGTTCAGTATACCTACTACTGATGTATTATACTAATACGTATATGAAGTACTTACCTGTTGAAAGAAACATCTCAGTGTCTTCATATGTCCCAATATGGTCTCTATCTCCTATCTTTCTCCTTTGTGAAACATAGAGAAGATGAGCAAACATAAGGTCTCTCAGTTTTGTGTACATTTGTTCTACGTATCAATTTTTTTATACTACTCAATTTTGTTAGATTGCTTATTTGGTATTTTTTTTCAGAGGTTAGCAGCCCCATATATATCGCAGTGGTATATAATTTGGTGCGGATGGATACAAAATTTTGATTCTAATTTCTTGCTTGATCTATCCATGCATGTATTCAAATAGATAAGTTGGTTCATGTCCATGTATGATTTTGGATTACTATTTCTTAGTGTCTTTTTTATTTCTCTCCACAAATTATAATCACAAGTATATTTTAATTCAAGTTATTTGTAATCAAGTTAAGTGTTTCATCACATACAAGTATCACTTACTTTCCCAATAACTTTCGAAAGTGGACAACTACAATTAAAAACTCAATTTAAAGGGGAAGAAAAGAATTCTACTATACCCAAATTAAACTTAATAAATTGTATTAACCTTTTATTTCAAGTTGTGTTAATAATAGAACAGAACACAAAGAGTTTGTTGAAATTGTAGTTTTAAAATTAGGGTAAAAGAAGCATAAGAAAATGGAGAGAGTATAAATTCAAAACATGCATCTGAAAATCAAGTTTTTGCGTATTTATATGTTGTAAACAAAATAAAGAGAATTATAAAAAACTACAATCTTCAATATGCAAAACATGTATGCCCTTGTCTTCAATTTTTAGTCATTATTATGATTACTCATCAATTTTTGGTGTGTTTTTTAGTTATATTTTTTAAATTCTGTGTTGGCACTTCTCTTCATCCTCAATTATTTCTAATGAAAGAAGACTCAATTCTTCTAGAATAGGATTCTACTCTTTGATTCTTCTAACTAGACTAGATTTGGTTAAAAGATCTATAGAGTTTTTCTTTTCAATTATAAGAAATTTTTTGATTTTGGGTCTTTGTTGAATTAATATATTTGAGGTGAAATACAATACGAATTTCGAAAATTGTATTCCAAAAGAAAATTACTATATGTATTCACACGAATTAATCAATCGATGATGGAATATAACCAAAGGAAAAGAAATATTATAGTTGAAATTGCTTGTGAAAGGTACATACTTCTATTTAACTATCCTAAACTGAGTCCGAACTCCCAACTGATAAAAGTAATATTTATTCATTTGTTTCCTACTTTACGAGGGAATTTCTCAACTACTACATTACAATTTTGCATATATCCATATGGACTATGATTATTAACTAGGTTGTTCGCAAGATGAGAGCATTAGAAAATTAAGATAACTACGGTCTTATCTTTAATAAATAAATTATGTTACTGTGAGTTGCTTCATCTTTTGTTACTTTCTCCTTGCACCTCTCTTGGTTCTCAAATTTTAAAAGTACGTTTATCAGTTGAAGAATATGAATCTAGATGAGTTTCTTGTATGGATAAGTCATTTATTCCCCTGAGAATTATGTTGATGCGTTTATGCTTGAAATGTAATTTAAACGAGTTGTCTTAATGAGTAAGATGTTGGATTGTTTATTCCAATTTTTTAGTCAGAAGATGCTAAAATTATTACATTTGTACATATTAAAGATTACAAAATAATTACATTTGTACATATTAAAGATTTTTGTTTTATTGATTTCCACGGGTATATGTTCCTTGACAGGCATAGTTTTTTTCCAGATTTTGTCCTTTAACAGTTAAGAAAACTTTTACCCCTTCTCAATTATCTACTGTCATATTTTAACGCATGAGATGGATTCAAAAATTACTTTTAAGAGTAACAATTTAAAAACCACATAGGATCTTCTCTATGACGCGTACAAAAACTAGTTAGTTTTCAATTTGTATTGTCTTGATTCTTGCTTTTATTTTAAATCTTGAATTATCTATATGAATTAGGGCTTTGAATTTATATTCTGGTATGGCTGTTATAGTGATAGTTCCATTAATTTTTAGTTTTCCATTAGTTTAGTTCTACTTCATTCGTTTTGTGATTTAATATATGGACTTACAATTTCATGTATGCACTTACAATGGCATTTAATGTATGCACTTACAAGTTCATTCTAAAGATAAATAAAGCATTTAGTTTTATCACCTTTTTTTTTAAAATTATTTCCCTGCATTCCCTAATCAAAGCCACCTACTATAGGTTTACTCGTTAATGATTGATTATATTTGATACATTACTTTTGGAAATAATTCTCAATGATTTGTGAAGATGTAACACTGCATTTAAAAAGAAACAATATATTGAAGTCGCTTATAACTTAATTTTAAAATTGAAAATGAAATAAGTTGTAAGTTATTGTCTAACCTTCAGCTACTCTAACAAGTTTAATCTATACTCAAAAGAATGTTAGCTATCCACTTACCTCTTGCTAATCGAATTATTGTTGGGTAACTGAAAAAAAAATATATACATAATTCTAACTAAAGGTATATTATTTCGCCCATGAGGTAGAATTGTGTAGCGGTGACTAGATTTCAGTTGTAGTTCCTGGGTATACCGATTGAAATCAACTAGTTACCAATCGGGCTCAACTCATATAACAACAATCTGAGATGGAACAATATGAATGAAGAAAGGAAAATTTCGTTGATTATTTCTTTTAACAATTAGGTCATATATCAGTTTTTTTGGTTATTTTATTACACCACCAAATTTAATTTTTTCAAAACCATTTAAATTGTTTTGACTTTTCATTGATATCGATATTATCCGATAAGTTTTTGATGATTTTTTTAAGCTCCATCTTAAAGTCACACCATTTGTTGAATAAGTAATTAAAAAAAAAGAGGAGAAAAGTTACTGCAACTTTCTTTCAGCATTTACTGTTTTTGTCTTTGTCTAGAGTAGCTGTTGTTTAGTCCTTAAGTTTCTCTTGTTAGTTGAAATCACTACTGAGTTAGTGCCTATATAGTGCAGTTACTACCCTTTGTTTTTGCATATTTAGTTGAGTTGTAAGCTATTTATAAGAGTTTATTATGGATGAATGATATAGGGAAAAAACAGTCTTGCGATTCTAGAAAACTCTCTGCCATTCTATTTCCCTGCTAGTTTTTTTTCCCTTTCCAATATTTTGTTCTTGAGTGAGCTTGAGATCTTTTCTCCAGTATCACTGGTATCAAATCTAGGTTTATATTGTATTGATCTTATTAATAGTTAAAAAAACCATGGCTTCCAATGGAAATCCATTGAACATATCTCAATCTTCCATCCCTATTTTTACAGGACAAAGTTATCAGTTCTGGAGAGTCAAGATGAAGACTTTGTTTAAGTCAGAAGATCTTTGAGACTTGATTGAGACAGGATATGCATATCCGATTGAAGAGTAGTGGCTGAAGGAAAACAAAAAGAAGGACGGAAAGACTTTGTTATTCCATCAACTGGCAGCCAATGAGATGGTGTTTTCCTGAATTGCAGCAGCCACATCTTCGAGGAAAGCATGGAGATTTTTGCATAATGTATTTCAAGGTTCCTCAAAGGAAAACGTTGTAGAACTCCAAACGCTTCGAGTCAAGACCAGAGCCGAGGCCTTGGCCGTGATGGGCATCCCAAACTATGATGGCCCGGGCGCCGCTTTCTATATGGCAATCATGAACACCATTCATATAAAATAAGGAAAAATGCAAAAAAGTAAACAAATGGAATCATAGTCATGTATTGAATTCAATTTAACAATACACAAAGAAATTCATAAATATCTAGACAACATCTACTTCAGTTTGTGAAATCTCTAATACATCAGAAATTAACAACTTGTCTAAAACTGGGACAAGGCCCCCGGTCGGACCATGAATTAAAATAAAATAATAATGACACATTTTAGAACCAGGCCTTCCAAAGTAAGGGAGACTCACTAACTACAAACTTCTTACAAGTCAATATACTACTTAAAGAGACCCCAGGACTTAAAGGGACCCCAGGACTGTGTCACAGAATCCTGAAATATAGGGGGTTAATACAAATGTACTGGTACGCAGAGCAATCCAAAATAATATACTTTAATAAATAACATAAGTGAGAGAATTTTCAGGAAAAAATACATCATCATAAACCATTTCAAAATCCATGGCCATAGTAAATAGGCCTTTAAAAATAGTTCTGTAAATCAACTCAACATCTTTGTCTTAGTTTTAAGCAAGGTGGTATGCCCTACAAGTCTGATAATCCACAGACTATATGGAATTCTCCATTGATTCGTCGGGTAAGCCCCCAACCTAAGTTTGCTGCAAGAGTTGGAATTGCTATGTCTGATATGCCACTGGGCACTAGGCCAATGTATAATCCCTCTTGGGTACAAATTAACTTGTATCGGCAAAATACGATTTTGGGCAATGAGTTATCTGAACTCGTGCTTTCTTTGGGTAACCACCTAACATCTCTTAAGCCCATTTTAACCTTTTCTGAACATGCATATTTAAGAACTCAATTCTGGAAATCTAAATGAAATCTGATTTCTATTCTGTTCTGAGTCTGTTTTGGCATTATTTGTTTTGGTATCATCAAACCAAGACTTGCAAGTCGTATCTTCTAAGCCATAAAATATCATGTTCCAGTCTTTTCATTAAAAACATAAATTTTGGGACCACCATATCATTAAAATAGTTCAAGAGAATCATATTTCAAAACCTAGGGTTTATCATGAATATCATGTAATTCAACACATACTAGAATTAATTCTTGGAACTTGTAATCTAAATCATGGATTAAAACTCAAACAACACCATGAACATGAATTCAATCTAATTCAAACATGGAAATAATAAATCATAAATCTTGTATTTTGAAAAAGGATTCTTGGGCTCCATAAAAGGTAAGGATCCATGGATGAACATCTAACATACCTTAATTTGAGAGATTCTTGAAGTTCTTGAAGAAATTCTTAGGATTGACCTTGATTCTGGAAAGCTAGGGTTTGTTTTCTTGAGAGAGAATTATCTTTTTATTTTAGGGGAAAGTGAATAATGAGGGGTTTAAACATTTTTAGGGATTAAATCCCACATCTGGGTAGAATAAAATCATGTAAAAGACTATTTTAACCCTGGACGCAACTTTAATTTTTCATGAAACTTTTCCGATTTGGACACCTGGCGTGATGCGGCGCTATCGCGCTGTGTCACTAGGAAATTGCATGATGGCGTGACGTGGTGGTATGACATTGCCACTTTGTTTTTGAACTGGAAGTGCACCGTGATGCGGTGGAATCACTTTGGGACACTGGAAATTGACCAGTGTGAATTGGGTCTATGACGCGATGCGCCAATATTATTGAGCAACACTGAAAATGAACAATTGCTAGTTCAACACACTCCGCGATGTGCTACTGTCCTGAATGACGATGTTTAACGACAAAAACTTAAAATCGCCATAATTTCTTTCCCGGTTGTCGAATTTAGGATTATTTTACATCATTTGAAAAATAATTTAATTTCCTACGCAATGGCAGGCTCAAATATGAGGATTAATGAGTATTCTAAAATTTTTTATTTTGAATAACCCATGTCTGAGGGTTAATCTAGGCTAGGGAAATACGGTGTATTATAGTTCAACTCAGTAAAACCTTTTACCCTCAGACTGATGTCAGGTAGAGAGGACTATTCAGACCCTTGAGTAAATGTTAAGAGCGTGTGTTATTGACTTTAAGGGAAGTTGGTATGACCACTTTCCTTTGATTGAATTCGCATATAACAACAACTACCATTCTAGTATCTAGATGGCCCCATTTGAAGCTCTCTATGGGAGGAGATGTAGGTATTTCATTGGTTGGTTTTAGGTAGGTGAGACCGCATTGATAGGGCCAAATTCGGTGTTTGATGCTTTAGAGAAATTATAGTTGATTAGAGAGAGGCCTAGGACAGCCAAAAGCCATTAGAAATCCTATCCAGATGTTAGGAGAAGGGATCTTGAATTTGAGATTTGTGATTTTGTGTATTTGAAATCTCTCGCAAGAAGGGAGTGAAGAGGTTTGGCAAAAAGGGAAAGCTCAGTCCCCGATATGTTAGGCTCTTTCAGAATCTTGAGTCATTTTGGGAAAGTAGCGTATGAGCTTGAATTGCCTCCAGATCTAGCATCAGTGTATCCAGTGTTCCACAATTCTTTGTTAAAGAAGTGTATTGGTTATCCAACAGTTGTTGTTCCTTCCGAAAGCTTAGATATTCAGAACGGCCTTTCTTACGAAGAACTCCCAATGGAAATCTTAGATCGCCTGATTCGTTGACTGAGGAAGAAAGAAATTCCCTTGGTCAAAGTTCTTTGGAGAAATCAGTCCGTCGAGGGAGATACTTGGGAAAAAGAAGCAGACATGCGTACCAAGTACCATCACTTCTTCTCTGCAAACTCAAACTCAGCACAAGGTAATAGTTTTCCTTTTATTAACTCTTTTCCATTCTCAGTTTTTGCCATATAATCATGTTTATGGTATTGCATGCATCCACAAATCAGTTCAGTCATTCTCCATGTTGCAGACTCAATCATGTAACCATGTTATCAGTTATGCGTAGTCAACATGTAAATTTTAGTACCTCAGTATTCTCATCTTATTCAGTCTCATTCTAGGATGAATGTTCCCAAGGGGGAGATATTGTAATACCCCATATTTTTCTACATTTAGATCCGATCCTAGTCCTAGTATACCAGGCTTAGTTTCAAAAAATTTACCTAAGTGCTGGGAACTTAGCGTAAGTTTTAGCCTCCTGACTTTGAAAATAAGCAAAAATGACTTTCCCGACCTCGAGATGTAAGTTTATGAGTTGATTTATGTTCAATGGGCTAAGTTGCAGGTCTCGGGTAAGTTTTAAATTATTTGGATGGGGTTTGGACCATGTTTGGATTTCCAAAACTGCAGGTCACCGCGATTCCATCACGTCGGGGTGACTATAGTAATGGGTGGGCCATTGCGTCGCGGTGAGCAAAATATCATCAATTTTCTGATTCCACTAAGCCACCGCGATTCCACAACATCGTGGTAGAAATAGCGATGGATGCCTCACCACATCCCGGTGAAGGCCAAATTTGTAGTTGTTAAAATCCAATAACTCACCGCGATTGCACTATGTGACAATGAGTATAGTAATAGGGCATTCACCACATCACGGTGAAGATCTAATCCGGGTTCCAAATATCGAATTAAAATTTCCAAGGGGCATTTAAGTCCTTTCCCTTCACCTTATTAAGTCAAAACACGGGATTGAGTCCCCCAAAAGCATAATTGGTCACCTTTTTCTCAAATTCTCTCAAATTAAAATCATTCTCTCTCAAGAACGAACCCTATTCCCTTTAAAATTCAAGGTCAAATATTATAGAAAACACCACCAGCTCTCACAAATTCATCAACCAGATATGTTAAATGTTCATGGGCTCCTTTTCACCCATGGAGTTGAAGAACTAACATTTCAAGTTTAAAGTCTTAATCTTTACATGTTCCCATGAATTTTATTTATAAATTTCCATAAATCTCAAGTTTATATCATGTTCCCACAAAAATGTTGGTGATATTGAACCTTACATGTTTGAATGGTATTGTTTACTAAATTTAAACCCTAGTTGGTAATTTTAAAAGTGAAATCATGCTTTTACTACTAGTCTTAATCTATTCCCATGATTAGCCTAAACCATGAATTACAAGTGTTTGATGAAATACCCACAAGAATGATTTTTGAACAAATTCTTACATGTTATGTCCTCAAAGTTTTAGTATGAACTTAATATTATTGCTATCGAGACCTGGGGGTATGAATACTCAAAATTTAGCTATTTACATACTTTCAGCATCCTTAGAATGATTTCAGTTAAACCATGAGAATAGCGGATTTTTCAGTTACTACTATAATAACAAGCACTATCAGAATTCATGATCAGTTAAACTCAGATCAATCTAATAATCAGAGTGATTCAGTTTGGAGTAACACTTTGCACCAAGTGAGTGTAGGGATGGTGTCTCCCCCATTAGTTATGTATGAGGCACTAGTAGCAGTCCCTAGGTTCCAGACCTACAATGCCACCATTGATTTTGAGGGGTCCCCCGTCAGTTAGGAATGACACCCTCGTCCTTTGGGACTTTTGATTAGTGGAGCCACACAACCAGTGCTAGTAGCCGTTGTATGGTACTGGCACACTTACAACTAGGATTAGAGGTTGGACCATGATTAAATATTAGGGCATGTTGATTATAGCTAACTTATACAGTTTTGGTCTAGTATCTAGTTAAGTATTCATTCTCAAGTTTTCTTGACCATGGCATACAACTATCAGTTTTCCCAGTTATCTGATTCTCAGCACTTCAGTTCATAAACTATTTTAGATTCATGTTTATGCTTGGTCATGCATTCTCAGTCTTTACAATTTTCATGCATTCTTACTCTGTACCTTATGCTATACATTTAGTCAGTTATTACTCATGCACCCGAAACCATGCATATTAGTCTAACCTCATTTAGCATACCAGTACATTCAAAGTATTGACCGCATACTCTTTTTTTGTCCTATGGTGTCTTATATCATAGGTTTGGATGTTGGGGTTCCTGACTGAACCTAGACAAATTAGCCTATCAGCAACACTCAACAGTGGTGAGTGCTTATTCTTCGAGTATGAGTTATCTTATATTCAGTATATAAGTAGTTCAGTTATTTAGTCAGTCGGAGTTAGTTGGGGGCTTGTTCTATCAACTCCACAGGCAATCAGTTTGAGGATTTCAGACATTTTAGTCAGTTATTCAGTTATTAGGTGTTATTTACATTCTTACAGTAATATTTTCAGATAGATGATTTCAGTATATCGATTCAGTATCATTTTTTTGTATTTAAACCTTATTGCATTTTTAGTTAAGTTCAGCACATGTTCCTCGTCACTTTATTTAGTGCTCACAGTAGGTACTTGCATGGGTTAGCTTATGGTACTTTAGAGAAGTAGGCACTGTGTGGTGCCCAGGGTGTACTGTCGAAGCATTACACATGCTTTGTGGTCTTAGGCCTTACCATGACATATTAGTATGATTGGGAATTATGGCACCTAGCTTTGTGGACTAGAGTGACTCCCATACCAATACTCCAACATTTGTGGCAAACTTTGGTTGGGGGCTTGGCCGCCGAGTCATGGGCGAATACCATACATCCCATGGGATTATCAGAATTGTAGGGTGTACCATCTAGCTCAGGAGAAAATAGAAGTGAGTCATGATTTCCAAGAGTTGTTGAAATTCATTTTAGTATGCGTATGTGTTTTCACTTATACATTGTGTTCATTGTTTTATAAAATTCTCTCATTATGTTATATAAAAATATGTTATTTTGGATTGTTTCACATACCATTGCATTTTGTATTGAAACCCTATTTTTCAGGTTCTGAGGCCTAGTCTAGCGATCCTACTAAATAGTAGATTGTTGTCAGACATTCAGAGATGGTGAGACTCCCTTACTTTGAAAGGCGTCTTATTTACTTATGTTGATGCCATTGTTTTAATTTCATGGTCTGACCAGGTGCCTTGTCCCAGTTTCAAACAAATTCTTGTTTTCTGTTGTAGTAGAGATTTCACAGACGTGTATTAGATGGTTTGAGGTTTATTGAACTTATGTCCGCATTACTCAGTTGAGATATTAAAGTGACCATGTTTCCATTTATTTTTTGCATTTCATTAAGTATATGAATTGTGTGTATAATGCCAGTTAGAGAAGGGCTCTCGTGCCTTCCGGTCTATGATCATCAATTTTACTCATTCCTTATGTTGTGATGATTAAGATTCATAGGACTTATGTGCAAGATTATCCCTATTTAAAGTCTCATTACCTCATATTTCGTGCTAACACGTTTTACTAGGGGTTATCATAAAACTCGTTTGGTGCCCTTGCATCTTTGGTTGAAGAAAAATATTCAATGCGAGATTACGTTTTTTATTCTACACCTTTAGAGCTTCAAAAAAAGTCCCTACCCATCATTTAGGGACGAATGATCCCAAGGGGGAGATAATGTAACATCCTATATTTTTGAGCGAGAAATCGAACCTTCGTTCTTACGTGTGAAAACTCTAATTCCATGGTTTATATTTAAATTCACGTGTCATAATTTTTCTCCTAGTGTATGAATTGATTATGAGGTGAAAAGTGATCATAGAAATCTCTTACAGCAAAGTTGAGCTATGAATCTTTCATTCGTCCAAAGTTTGATATTTGATTCTATAAGGGTCCAATTTGAACGTGTATAACTTTTGATACACATAGAATTTTGCAGCTCAAAACCCACCAAACTTTAGATAATTGAGTTAGCTTTCCAACGATACCAATTTCGCCTTAATCTGATACCCAAGTAAAAAGTTATGTCATTTTCTGTGAGAGATAGTAAGCCAATGCGATTGGGATGCAATGTGCCGGTCTCACGATACGATAAGAGACGCAACATGTTGCGCTCTTCAACGCGATATCTAAAGTGACCTGAAGCTGTTTCACACGCTGTTTCAATTCCTTAAGGGTCTAGGGGCACTTTGGTTATATTCCTTCACCCAAAATCCATCCATAACACAAAATTTCAACCCATGGCCCAAAGAGCATTAGTTGCCTCTTCATTCAATTTTCTCTCAAGGAAAACCCTAACCACTTCCCATGAACAAGATTCAACTCTTCTTCTCCAAAGAACAAGAATTCAAGCCTTTCAATTCAAAATTCTCAAGAAATGTTTCAAGACTAGGGTTCCAATCTTCAAACTAATTAACATAAGGTATGTGGGACTACTTTAAACTCCACGGGCATAATATTTACTGTTTTGTCATGTTTAGATATCCACAATCATGTTTATGAAGAAGGGTTTTGATATTTTTGCGAAAAGTATATCTCATAGAATTGTTTTGATGAAATTATATATTGTCTTGAATCATTTTTCACAAAATTTAAATTGTAACACTATATGTATGTTTCCGTTTGCAATGAAGAGTCGATTAAGAGAATGGGGTATCACTAATTATTTTCTTGTGGATATAAATATGTAATTCACCACTGAAGATTAACAACGAAAGGTTGGTTTTATGATTGATAAAAACTCTCTCTCCTTTTATAATGTCATTGATTTCAAGTGTTGTGGATTGCTTAAATTGCATGAACTTTCATAAATAAAACAAAAGGGTGATCACTTGTTTAATGATCATGGATTGATACTGTTCTAACATGTTGAGAGGGTGTTTTTCGCATGATAAATGTTTATTGGTTCAAATTAACAATTACCATTGGTTTGGCGTAATGCAAATATGATATTGCCACCTTATGATTGCACTATTCAGATAGGAGTGTTTTTGATAGTGTTTTTGATGTAAACTCAAAATGTAAATCTATTGTATGACTCTCTCTCACTTGATATTTAAAAACAATGGGTGGTCATTAACATGAGGATAAGTGAAAAAGGGCTACAAATATGTTATGGTGTGATATGAATGACTTGCAAGTCGGGGTATGATGATATCCGGTGATAGCATGCCCCTAATAGAACAAATGATTAATGATTTGACTGTATGAAAAATGGTTTTAAAGAACTAAAAGTTGGTCTTAAGAGAGTTAGATGATTACCAAAAGAAAGAACAATTCGAGAGACTCAATGATGAAAATCATGATTTGCCGACTCAGGATTTTGTCACAATGCTGTGTGGTCTTGTGTACCTTGATTTATGTAGTCCCCACTTGGGACTATGGTTAGGAACCATTCTTTATAGTCTTGTACCCTACCATGACATATTAGTATGATTGGGAATCATGGCAGCCTGCTTTGTGGACTGGCATGTCTCTCATACCGATACTCCAACCCTTGCGACAAACTTGGGTTGGGGGATTGGCCATCGAGTCAAGGAAGGATCCCATATATCCCATGGGATGATTAGAATTGTAGGGTCTACCATCTAGCTTAGGAGAAAATAGAAGCGAGTCATGATTTCCAAGTGTTGTTGAAATTCATTTTAGTATGCCCATGTGTTTTCACTTATGCATTGTGTTCATTGTTTTACAAAATGCTCTCATTATGTTATATAAAAATATTTTATTTTGGTGTGTTTCACATACCAGTATATTTTGTATTGATCCCTTATATTTTATGTTTTGAGGCCCAGTCTAGCAGTCCTGCTAAACTGTAGATTGTTGTCAGACATTCAGTGTTGGTTAGTCTCCCTTACTTCGGAATGTGTCTTGTTTACTCATGTTGATCCCATTATTTTTAGTTCATGGTCTGACCGAGGGCCTTGTATTGATTTCAAACAGATTCTTGTTTGCAGTTGTAGTAGAGATTTCACAGACGTGTATTAGATGGTTTGAGGTTTATTGAACTTACGTCCGCATTACTTAGTTGAGATATTAAAGTGACCATGCTTTCATTTATTTTTTGCATTTCCTTACAGTTTATGAATTGTGTGTATGATTGCAGTAAGAGAAGGGCTTCTCGAGCCTTCATGATTTAGGATGCTCGTCCCGGCCCAGGCCTCGGTTCGGGTCGTGACAGATACCCTAAATTGATCCATAAGAAATTTGTCAAGAAAACAAATATCCAATTTTTCTGTTGGTTACCCTATTTTGTAATACAATTTTTTCCCACCTCTATTTTTTTGTTTTTATGGAGACCACAAAAAAAAAAAAAAAAAAAAAAAGAAACAAAGAAACAAAGAAAGATTGAGTTGGTAAAAAATAAAAATGCAGAAGTCTCTTGTAGCTAATTTACGTTTCTTAAAAGCCCTCAATGATAATATAGGCGAGTAAAATCTAAGTTGGATTATATGAAATTCCATCCATGTTCACAAGTAATTACTGTGTGAAATATATAGTACATGCAATATGCGTGGTTTTCATTTTTTAAAAATAATATATACATACAAAAATCTCACCCTTATAAAGTAATTACAAAAATCTTTACTAGTTATGTATTTTTGTTGGATGTAACGGAAGATAATTTTGTATCTCGATAGACATCAAAATTTTAAATTTTTTATCAGAAACTAATTATGTATCTTTACAATGGAAAAAATGTATATTTATTGGATGCATTATTTATTTCAACATACCCAAAAGCAAAAATAATGTACCGAAAGCTAATTATGTATCTTTACAAAGGAAAAAGTGTATCTTTATTGGATGTATCAGGAGCTAATTATGTATCTGGACTGACCCAAAATCAAAATTTTCAATAATGATGCAAAATGTCGAAATTTTCTATAATTAAACTCCAAACTATCAAAATTTATATTGTTTGTCCTTCATTTTGTATTTAGACTTATTTAGATTAAGATTAACTTAATTACTACTACATAAAGACAAGAATTAAAATGGTTGACTGAAAAAAATGAATTTAAAGTTTGCACTACCCCTATCTTACCAAGTGCAAAAAGAAAGAAAACTCATATCAAGTGCTAACTTTTCTATGCTTTTCTATGCTTAAAAATAAGGGTATGTTGGACCTAACTAATAAAAATGAGAGCATATTTGGCTCAATTATTAATGGAGAGTATATTTATTCTATTTGACATAGTTCAGGGAAAAATTTAACTCGAACTAGTAATAAAGAAGAAATATTTGATCTCAACTAACAAGGTGCATATCTGTTCAATTTAACATAGTTAAGCGGGAAATTAACTCTAACTGATACAGATTTAATAATAATTGATCTCATTTAATATTGAAGGGGTTACAGCTGTATATATAGAGAACTGAAGAATAACTAATTACAGAATAACCCAGATGTATTTAATAATTATATATGTAGTCTATTATCCCCCCGCAAGCTGATCAGCGGTAACGAGGGGCAGCTTGGAGCAGAGAGACTGAAAAGGCTGTAACGGAAGAGGCTTGGTGAGAATATCAGCAAGCTGGTCAGTAGATGGGACATAGTGCGTGGCCATCGCTCCTGCAAGTACCTCATCGCGAACAAAGTGACAGTCAGACCCAACATGCTTCATACGATCATGAAGGACTGGATTTTTGGTAACACAAATAGTGGACTGATTGTCACAATAAATCTGTGGTTTCGTGGGGGGAATGCCAAGTGCATCCGTAAGGTATCGTAACCACATGGCTTCAGCAACACCCGCAGCCATGGCACGATATTCTGCTTCTGTGGAGGAACGGGACACTCGCGTTTGCTTCTTGGTGCACCAGGAAATCAGATTCGGTCCCATCATAACAATATATCCAGTAGTGGACTTTCGATCATCTTTGTCGTTAGCCCAATCCGAATCAGAAAAAACAGATATATCAAACGAGCCCTTTTGAAATAAAATTCCACAGTGAAGAGTACCTTGAAGATAGCGCAGAATGCGTTTCAAGGCCTGAAAGTGTTGTTCTGTGGGAGCATGCATTGATTGGGAGACTCGATTGACTGCATATTGGATGTCCGGACGAGTAACAGCAAGATAATGAAGTCCACCGACGAGGCTCCGATATAGTGTAGGATCGGCAAAGGGAGTATTCGGCCCTGGGGATTGGCGGACTGCCATGGGAGTGACCGCGGGTTTGCAGTCTGTCATTCCAGCCCGATTTAGAAGTTCAAGGGTATATTTTGTCTGATGCATCAATATGGTTCCCGATTTGCGGATGAGTTCGAGGCCAAGAAAGAACTCCAGAGGACCGAGGTCCTTAAGTTTGAAGTCACGATGCATAGCTTCAGTAATTTCAGTGATGAGTGACGACGAGCTGCCTGTAATAACAATATCATCCACATAGATAAGAATGATGACTGTCCCTCGAGAACAGTGAAGGGTGAAGAGGCTGTTGTCATGATGGTAGGTGCGAAAACCAAGACCCTGCAGAAAAGTAGAGAGACGTGTGTACCAGGCACGAGGGGCCTGTTTCAGGCCATACAGTGATTTGCGAAGCTTGCAAACATAGTGAGGACGGTTGGGATTAACATATCCCGGTGGCTGAACCATATAGATTTCTTCCTCAAGATGACCATGAAGAAAGGCATTGCTGACGTCTAGCTGATGAAGCGGCCAATCATAGTGAAGAGCAAGAGACAAGACCAGACGAATAGTCTGTTGCTTAACAACAGGGCTGAAGGTCTCCTTATAATCCACACCATACTCCTGATGATACCCTTTTGCAACCAGACGTGCTTTATAGCGAGAAAGAGATCCATCTGAATTTCGTTTGATGCGAAACACCCATTTGCACCCAATAGACTTTCGGTTACTAGGCAGAGGTACCAAATCCCATGTACGTTGTTCATTCAGAGCCTGAAATTCCTCATCCATAGCTTGGCACCAGAAACTATTTTTGGAGGCTTGGTTGTAGGTAGTAGGCTCAGTTGTGGGATGTGCATCAAAGGGTATTTGAGTGTGGTAGGCTTTGGGTTTGAAGGTACCGGCCTTGGCTCGGGTTGTCATAGGATGAGTGTTGAGTGGAGGGTGATTAGGAAGGGGTGGTGGAGTTGTATGATGTGTGGGCGGGGGTTGGGTGGGGCTGCCGTGGGAGCTGGGATGTGCAGCGGTGGATGGGGTGGCTGTATGTGTGTTAGGAGTATGATGTAGGGAAGTGGTGGGTTGTGTGGCAGTCGGCTGGGTGTTCGGGTGGGAGGTTTGGGGTTTCGGGTGGGTAGTGGTGTAGTGGGGTACCGGGTTAGGTGCCGAGTGAGCCGGAGCATGAGCGTGAGAAAAGGACGGAAATAATGGCACAACGCCAAGTGGATTGGGGGAGTATGGAGTAGAGGAAAGACTTGTGTAAGGAAATTGTTCCTCCACAAAACGAACATGACGGGAAACATATGTTTTCTGAGATACAGGATCGAAACATTTGTAACCTTTGATAGTGGGATGATAGCCTAGAAAGACACAAGGGGTGGACCGAGGTTGAAGTTTATGTTGAGTGTGCGGACGCAACCAGGGATAAACTAGACACCCAAACGGGCGGAGATGAATATAGTCGGGTGGATGATTGTAGAGACGGGCATATGGAGTGGAGTTGGAGAGAGTGTGAGTGGGCATGCGATTTATGAGGTAGTTGGCAGTAGCAAGGGCATCAACCCAAAAGGAAACAGGTAAGGTGGAATCATGGAGGAGCACAACAACTGTTTCTATTAGGTGACGGTGTTTGCGCTCAGCAACGCCATTTTGTTCAGGGGTATATGGACATGAAGTGTGATGAAGAGCCCCTAGATTTTGAAGAAAAACACCAAATGCATTGTTGACAAATTCTTTGCCATTGTCACTTCGAAAAATTTTGATTTTGGCATTAAATTGATTTTGAACCATTCGGTCAAAGTTTACAAAAATAGTATAAGCTTCGGATTTAAATTTCAGAGGATAAAGCCAAGTGAATTTACTGTAATCATCAACAAAACAGATATAATAACGAAAACCTTGAACAGAAGGAACTGAGGTTGGACCCCAAACATCAGAATGAATTAATTGAAATGGTGCAGTGGCCTTGTGTTCAGACAGTGAAAAAGGTAAACGACAAGATTTAGACACTGAACAGGACTCGCAATGTAATTTTTCTGAAAAATTAAAACCTAAGGAAGATAAAATGGATTTGGTGATGGCGGATGATGGGTGCCCAAGCCGGCGATGCCAGGTTGACGAGAGAATGGCTTGACTCACAACAGACGGAGACCTGGATGGAAGAGTGTATAGCCCATGCTCACAGCGGCCCGTGTACCGCACCCGGTTCGTGGTATTGTCCACTATCTGGAAATTGGTGTCATTAAAAATGAGGGTGCAGTTATTTTCTTTAGTAAAGCGATAAACAGATAAAAGATTGGATGTGAGGGAAGGGACGTGGTGAAGGGTTGAGAGATGAAATTTACCATTTGGGGTATAGACATACCCAGAGCCGGTGTTTGTGATGGGAAGGGATTGACCATTGCCTACTGTAATAGTTTCTGAGCCATGATACGGATGAGGAGCTTGAAGTTGTGAATAATCCGACGTCACATGGGTGTTAGCACCTGTGTCTAGATACCAATCGCCAGATTGAGCGTTTGTGGACGCATGCATCGCCCTTGATCCTCCGGACTGGCTATTTACATTCTGCGAGTCATCATAACGATACCAGCAATTAGCCGCAGAATGGCCCCGTTTAGCACAAATTTGGCACGTCGGAAGATCTCGTGTGGGAATCCGCTGGTTTCCTCGTCCCTGTCCGCGGCCTGACTGGAAGCCGTCCCTCGGTGGAGGCCCGCCTCTGCCTTGCTGCCCGGTGTTTCGACGGTCACCGCCGCCGCTGCCTCGCCCTTGGTTACGGCGATCGTCACCGCGACCCCTGGCCGAGCCTCCGCTGCCAGCCGAGTAAAGAGCCGTGACGCCAGGGGTGGAACTGGCTTCTCCGAGCAGTAATTTGTGTTCCATGTCTAGATTCAATTCTTCTGCATTAAGCCATCCAGACAGTTGATTCAGAGTGATTTCGACAGGCGAGAGGCGAATATGCTGTTTGAGAGAGGAATAGCCAGCCGGAAGACCACGTATCACGGCATTCACCACGTCTCGTTCAGGAATAATCTCGTTCACAGCATCTAGGTCAGACAGAATAGAGGCCACATCATCAAGGTATTGAGTCATCGTCTTCGTTCCCTTCCGAAGAGTATGCAATTTGTCACGCAACTGAAAAATATGAGCCGTGGACACAGAGTTGTACCTTGTGGCTAGTGCGTCCCAAGGTGAAGCCGATGTGAGAAAACCCCGGGCGTGTTTGTGCACAGAGGGGCTAATAACTGCGAGAAGACAGGCTCGGATCTGAGTGTCTACGATCATCCACGGAAGGTAGTCGGGATTTGGGAGCTTGACGCCGTCCTTCTCGGCTGTCTCGGGCTGCGGCTTCTCCGCACCGTCAATCCATCCGAGCAGCAAGTTGGCTGCGAGGGCGGTGCGGACGTTAAGTGCCCAGGCCGGGTAGTTGTTGTCAGATAATTTTTCGGGGATGAGATTGTGGAGATTCCTGAGCAGTAATTTTACTCCAGACGGTAATTTTGACAGAGGATCAATAACCTTGTCCATGGCGCCGACCTACGGCGGAGGAGGGAGGCCGTGCGGCGTGGTGTAGACGGTGGCGGCGGCGCACACACGTCGGAAAAGAGGAGAGATTAGGGTTTGGGCGGAAGAAGAAACCCTAGCTTTGATACCATGATACAGATTTAATAATAATTGATCTCATTTAATATTGAAGGGGTTACAACTGTATATATAGAGAACTGAAGAATAACTAATTACAGAATAACCCAGATGTATTTAATAATTATATATGTAGTCTATTACTAACTATAAACAGAGATCATATCTATTAAAATTTATCAATTAATATAGTCTAAGAGGAGATGTTAGCCAATACCATTAGATTACGGTGATTTAATTAGTCAAAGGGTATCCTTTTCTATTATATATCTGACTATAATTCTTAAGGTGTTGGATTAGTGGAAGGAAATGGGAAGCAACCGTATTTATCATCTAGATATCATTAGGATACTATCTCATACAGTTCTGATTGATTGCCTTATTCATGGAGTTTGATGTACTATCTAGAGATCTAAAATTTAGGAATGTTACATTAATTTTTGGACAAAATTGTTTTGTCAAATCAAATAGTTTTAATCTCACAAAATGATCAGTTCTTTCACAAACAAATACTCTACCTCACTTTTTAAGCAAAGAGATCAATTTTCTATAAAGGTAAATTCCAAAACAAGTATCTTGGACGGTATGTGAAATTCGAATTGGGCTTGGGGGTTATTAAGTTTTTAATTAATTAAATTACAAACAATAAGAAAATAACACGTATTAAATGAAAATACTATTTTTTTTAGTTTCTGTTAAGTAAAAGGATAAAAGTAGAGTCTGTAGGTGGATGGTAAGGATATTTTAGAGCTCAGAGATGGAAGAATGGTATATTAGGATTATTTTCAATACTTGAAGGGTATATTAGAATCCTTTTTGATTCTATTTCACTGTCATTTATCTACGATTTTCAAAATGGTGATTTTCTACTGATGCAGAAATAGGAAGTTCCGTGAATATGCTATTGAGGATTCATCAAACGTACTTAGTAATGGAAACTTAAGTTTTTCTATATAATAGAAGAAGTGATTTTCGTATATGTCAAAAAAAATTCATTGAAGGGTATGTATTAGAGTCAATTCAGTATACCTACTACTGATGTAATATACTAATACGTGTATGAAGTACTTACCTGTTGCAAGACACGTCTCAGTGTCTTCATATGTCCCTATATGGTCTTTATCTCTTATCTTTCACCTTTGTGAAACATAGAGAAGATGAGCAACCATAAGCTCTCTCAGTTTTGTGTACATGTATTCTACGTATCAATTTTTTTATACTACTCAATTTTGTTAGATTGCTTATTTTGGATTTTTGTTCAGAGGTTAGCAACCCCATATATATCGCAACAGTATATAATTTGGCGCGGATGGATACAAAATTTTGATTCGAATTTCTTGCTTGATCTATCCATGCATGTATTAAAATAGATAAGTTGGTTCATGTCCATGTATGATTTTGGATTACTATTTCTTAGTGTCTTTTTTATTTCTCTGCACAAATTATAATCATAAGTATATTTTCATTCAAGTGATTTGTAATCAAGTTAAGTGTTTCATCACATACAAGTATCACTTACTTGCCCAATACCTTTTGAAAGTGGACAACTACAATTAAAAACTCAATTTAAAGGGGAAGAAAGGAATTCTACTATACCCAAATTAAACTTAATAAATTGTATTAACCTTTTATTTGAAGTTGTGTTAAGAATAGAACATAACACAAAGAGTTTGTTGAAATTGTAGTGTTAAAATTAGGGGAAAATAAGCATAAGAAAATGGAGAGAGTATAAATTCAAAGCATGCATCTGAAAATCAAGTTTTGTATATTATATGTTGTAAACAAAAGAGCGAGAAATATAAAAACCTACAATATTCAATATGCAAGACATGTATGCCCTTGTCTTCAATTTTTAGTTATTATTATGATTACTCTTCAATTTTTGGTGTGTTTTTTAGTTATATTTTTTAAATTCTGTGTTGGCTCTTCTCTTCATCCTCAATTATTTCTAATGAAAGAAGACTCATTTCTTCTAGAATAGGATTGCACTCTTTGATTCTTCTAACTAGACTAGATTTGGTTAAAAGATCTATAGAGTTTTCCTTTTCAATTATAAGAAATTTCTTGATTTTGGGTGTTTGTTGAATTAATATATTTGAGCTGAAATACAAAACGAATTTCGAAAATTGTATTCCAAAAGAAAATTACTTGAAGTATTCACACGAATTAATCAATCGATTATGGAATATACCCAAAAGAAAAGAAACATTATAGTTGAAATTACTTGCGAAAGGTACATACCTCCATTTAACTATCCTAAACTGAGTCCGAACTCCCAACTAATAAAAGTAATATTTTTGCATTTGTGACCTTCTTTATGAGGGAATTTCTCAACTACTACATTACAATTTTGCATATATCCATATGGACTATGATTATTAACTAGGTTGTTCGTAAGATGGGAGCATTAGAAAATTAAGATAACTACGGTCTTATCTTGAATAAATAATATATGATACTGTGAGTTGCTTCATCTTTTGATACTCTCTCCTTGCACCTCTCTTGGTTTTAAAATTTTAAAAGTACGTTTATCAGTTGAAGAATATGAATCTAGATGAGTTGCTTGTATGGAAAAATCATTTATTCTCTTGAGAATTTTGTTGATGCATTTATGCTTGAAATGTAATTTAAACGAGTTGTCTTAATGAGTAATATGTTGGATTGTTTCTTCCAATTTTTTAGTCAGAAGATGCTAAAATTATTACACTTGTACAGATTAAAGATTCTAAAATAATTACATTTGTACAGATTAAAGATTTTTGTTTTATTGATTTCCACGTGTATATGTTCCATCACAAGCATAGTTTTTTTCAGATTTTGTCCTTTAACAGTTAAGCAAAATTTTACCCCTTCTCAATTATCTACTATCATATTTTAACGCATGAGATGGTTTCAAAATTTACTTTTAAGAGTAACAATTTAAAAACCACATAGGATCTTCTCTATGACGCGTACATAAACTAGTTAGTTTTCAATTTGTATTGTCTTGTTACTTGATTTTATTTTAAATCTTCAATTATCTATATAAATTAAGGCTTTGAATCTATATTCTGGTATGGCTGCTATAGTGATAGTTCCATTAATTTTTAGTTTTCCATTAGTTTAGTTCTACTTCATTCGTTTTGGGATTTAATGTATGCACTTACAGTTTCTTGTATGCACTTACAATGGTATTTAATGTATGCACTTACAAGTTCATTTTAAAGATATAGAAAGCATTTGGTTTTATCACCTTTTTTTAAAAAAAAATATTTCCCTGCATTCCCTAATCAAAGCCACCTACTATAGGTTTACTCGTTAATGATTGATTATATTTGATAGATTACTTTTGGAAATAATTCTCAATAATTTGTGAAGATGTAACACTGCATTTAAAAAGAAACAATATATTGAAGCCGCTTATAACTTAATTTCAAAATTGAAAATGAAATAAATTGTAAGTTATTGTCTAACCTTCAAATACTATAACAATTTTAATCTATACTCAAAAGAATGCTAGCTATCCACTTACCTCTTTCTAATCGAATTACCGTTGGGTAATGGAAAAAAACAAATATACATAATTCTAACTAAAGGTATATTATTTCACCCATGAGGTAGAAGTGTGTAGCGATGACTAGATTTCAGTTGTAGTTGTTGGGTATACCGATTGAAATCAACTAGTTACAAATCAGGCTCAACCCATATAGACAACAATCTGAGATGGCACGAGATGAATGAAGAAAGGCAAATTTGGTTGATTATTTCTTTTAACAATTACATCATGTATCAGTTTTTTCGGTTATTTTATTACACCACCAAATTTAATTTTTTCAAAACCATTTAAATTGTTTCGACTTTTCGTTGATATCGATATGATCCGATAAGTTTTTGATGATTTTTTTTAAGCTCCATCTTAAAGTCACACCATTTGTTGAATAAGTGATTAAAAAAAAAGAGGAGAAAATTTACTGCAACTTTCTTTCAGCATTTACTGTTTTTGTCTTAGTCTAGGGTAGCTGTTGTTTAGTCCTTAAATTTCTCTTGTTAGTTGAAAGCGCTACTGAGTTAGTGCCTATATAGTGCAGTTACTACCCTTTATTTTTCCATATTTAGTTGAGTTGTAAGCTATTTATAAGATTTTATCATGGATGAATGATATAAGGAAAAAAACAGTCTTGCGATTCTAGAAAACTCTCTGCCATTCTATTTCCCTGCTAGTTTTTTTTTCCTTTCTAATATTTTGTTCTTGAGTGAGCTTGAGATCTTTTATCCAGCATCACTGGTATCAAATCTAGGTTTATATTGTATTGATCTTATTAATAGTTAAAAAAAACTATGGCTTCCAATGGAAATCCATTGAACATATCTCAGTCTTCCATCCCTATTTTTACAGGACAAAAGTTATCAGTTCTGGAGAGTCAAAATGAAGACTTTGTTTAAGTCAGAAGATCTTTGAGACTTTATTAAGACAGGGTATGCATATCCGAATGAAGAGTAGTGGCTGAAGGAAAACAAAAAGAAGGACGGAAAGACTTTGTTATTCCATCAACTGGCAGTCAATGAGATGGTGTTTTCCTGAATTGCAGCAGCCTCCACTTCGATAAAAGCATGGGGAATTTTGAAAATGTATTTCCTTTAAAAATATTTTTTTAAATCAACTCAACATCTTTGTCTTAGTTTTAGGCTAGGTGGTATGCCCTACAAGTCTGATATTCCACGAACTATATGGAATCCTCCATTGATTCGTCGGGTAAGCCCCCAACCCAAGTTTTCCGCAAGAGTTGGAGTTTCTAAGTCTTATATGCCATAGGGCACTAGGCCTATGTATAATCCCTCTTGGGTACAAAATAACCCATATCGGCAAAATACGATTTTGGGCAATGAGTTATTTGAACTCGTGCCTTCTTTGGGTAACCACATAACATCTCTTAAGCCCATTTTAACCTTTGCTAAACATGCATATTTAAGAACTCAATTCTGGAAATCTAAATGAAATCTGATTTCTATTCTGTTCTGAGTCTGTTTTGGCATTATCTGTTTTGGTATCATCAAACCAAGGCTTGCAAGTTGTATCTTCTAAGCCATAAAATATCATGTTCCAGTCTCTTAATACAAAACATAAATTTTGGGACCACCATATCATTAAAATAGTTCAAGAGAATTCATATTTCAAAACCTATGTTAAATTATGCAAAGACTCTTTCTTTTCAACATTTCAACAAACATGTGGTGGTCAAGTATGTTGTACCAAACCATGCATTCTCTTTGAATCACTACTTTTCATTAATATTAGAAATAAGCATCCTATGTTTAGTTCATATCCAAAATCAGGGCTTAAAAATAGCAAAGACATTTGAATAATGCTTCTCAATATGCAATTTAATAATACACAACATATGAAAACAAAGGGTTTTATAACAAGAGAGGGATTAAAATTCTTCATGCTCTCAGTTATAGTTTAAACCATCAAAACACATGCATCCATACATATATCTATCTATGAACAAAATCGAGTTTAAGGGTAGAGGACTAGAGACCAAAACTTTGTTAATAAGAAAGATTCACACTGCATGATCGTAGTTGAAATTTCAATACCCTTTTGTAAATTCATGATTCCTTAACATGTAAATGTTATTGAAACAATTTCATTATGCCCAAGTATTTTAGGATAACCCCACGTACCTTAGATTATAAGGTTTAAAATGTAGAACTTGAATCTTGATTTGTTCCTTGGAAATTTTGGACTGAAGGATTGATTTCTATAAGACCCCACACAATTCTAAGGTTAGTTCAGTCCATTTATGCTTGTTAAGGGGGGTCCTATACTTAGAAGGTTCTATCTAAGTTTCCAGACATAGTTTATTTTAGCCTTCGAAAGTTCACTGTCTCATTTTGTGACTTTAATGTCCTTTAATGGTCCGTATTCTTGCTAATTTATGAACAGAAAGGTTAATAGGAGTTCCCGAACAAGTTTTAATTTTTTTGGAACTTTTTAAGACCACGTTCGAAATCCCAAAATAGTTGACCTACGAGATCTTGGCCCACCGCATCGCTAGTTGCGTTGGTTGATGTTGTTGTAGGTTCCCAGGGTCAAAGTACTGAGGTTCGACACGATGATGGCGTGATGCGTCGAGTATTCCATTGATTCCATGATGTACCGCGACGCTAATAACGTCGGTGCCCAGTTATTTGTCTTTTAAAATCCGCGTCCTCAGGGTTAATTCAGTCTTTTTCCCATGCCCTTCATCACTCATAACTCAAAATTTAGACCTCATTTGGCTAATCCTATTCATTATTCACAAAATGCTCAAGAACAAAACCCTAGGGCTATCAATTCAAGACTCAATTTCCAAGGGATTCCACCATGAACCTTCAAGAATTCACCAAATAAGGTATGACAAGTGTTCATCCTAGGGTTTGTTCCACCCTTGGAGTCCAAGAAACTTTTTCAAAAACTCAAGATAATGTTTCTAATTAATTTCATTATTTTGTTTGATTTTGTTCATGACTATTATGTTAATGGGTTCTATAGTTCATAATTTAATTGCAATATCTATGTGAAGTAAAGTGATATATGTGTAGCATTATATGAAACCATGTTAAACCCTTGAAATTTGTCAATGGGAATGTGAATTATGATGCCTATTTGTTGTATAGAGTTATGTGCATATGTTATACTCACCAAGTGTTTGATGAATTGATCATGTGAGTTGATAAGTGAAAAAAATCATACCATGCTAGTTATGTGCAAGTTGTATCAATATGTTTTCCCCATTCATGTACAAGTAATGCATCTCAAGTGGTTATTGAAATGTCTAAATTAATGAATGATAAACATGTAGCCACTGTTGAGAGTTTAAGCTTGTGCTATGATTTACTTATTATGCTATCGAGTCCTGGAGGTACTTATACCAGAAAATTTATCTGTGTGCCTAGAGCCAGTATCAGTTTTCACGATACACTCAGTCAAGCCATGATCAGTACAACTCAATCAGTCAGGTGACTCAGGAAAATTTAATAAATTTAGTATCAGTCTAGTAATCTCAGTGATCTCAGTAATCTCTGTCAGTTATCAGATCTCAATAGTATTCATTTCAAACCTCAGTAACTCATCCAGCTTGTAGAACTCAGTAGCATACTGTCAGTTGAAAGAATTCAGTAGTATTCCGTCATTCAACGGAACTCAGTGAACTCAGTTTAGTCAGTAAAAACTATACCATCAGTAACAACTCAGTCATACCTAGTGTGAACTAGGAAAACTAGTTCAGCGTCTATTCAATTGGGAGTAGGTTTCAGTACCGAGTGAACCCAGGGATGAGGGACACCTGTTAGCCAGTAGAGAGTGTGATCCTTAGCAGCAATCCTTGCGTTTCAGAACTACGTAGCCATCATAGGTTGAGATGTACCCCTACGAGTCTAGGGACTATACATCTCCTTTGAGTTTTCCTTACAGAAGGGGTTGATGGAAGAGCTCCCTGTCATAGAGGGTTTACTCATAGCTTGTCTTTACCCGTGGTATGGTTCTGATTCCCTTCTAGTTAGGGTTACAGGTTAGACCCTACCAGTTTAGATTCGGGGTATATTGGTTAAATGATTACCTCCTACAGTCACAGTTTCATATTCAGTCTCAGTAATAGAACTTAGTTCAGTTCTATAGATATCAAGACTGTCAGATACAATCGCTTAGCTAAGTATAGAACTCAGCTAGTTCCATCAAAATCAGGACTGTCAGATACAGTCATCCATTTTAGTCTAGAACTCAGTTAGTTCATCAGATTCAGGATTGTCAGATACAGTCACCTAGTCTAGTAAAGAACTCTGATAGTCTTTTTAGTATCAGTATACTCAGTTATCAGTTATCAATAATATAGTACTAGTAATCCCAAATATCGGTTACCTGTAAAATACGCAATTCATATCATTAATAGAGGTAGTTATTTAGTATCCCAGTATTAGTAAACTCAGATGTCAGTACATCATATCCAGTATTGTCACGACCCCAGTCCCAGTTTATGTTTTCATGCATGTATTTCTCACGCTCTCATGTTCAAGTCATCAGTTAGTTATTATTGTTCATGCATATGAACCCTTGTATTTAGCCTACCAAACTTGCATACCGGTACATTCAATCGTACTGACGCATTTGCGCTATGATGTTTTATACCATAGGTTTAGAAGCATGAGTAGAGTCTTGTGCATGGGTATGTTGTGCACTACACTTATGGATAGGAGGCTATGATATGTTTTAGGAACAATTTCCTTCTTTCAATATTCATGTCGTGTTAGTGAGCATAAGATCAAATTTAACTCCAAGTCTAATCCTCTCTTTCTTTTATTTATAGAATATGCCTCCCAAAAGGACTAGCAAAAGGAGAACCGATAATCAGTCAGCACCTCAGCCCGCTCAGGCTGGACGAACATATTTCTTATGCAGAATTCAGAACTGCATTCACTACTCTAGCCAACCCAGTCACAGATCAGAATGAATGACCACCTGTTATTCCGGCCAACCCAGTGGCTAATTCAGCTGCATCTAGGATTTAGGACTTCACCTGAATGAATCCTCCCTTATTCTCCAATTTTAAGTCCGAAGAGGATCCACAGGAGTTTTTCAACTATGTTTAGAAAGTCACAGATATCATGGGAGTGAATTCCTATGAGAGTGCCAAGTTATCCACCTATCATCTAGAAGATGTATCCCATACATGGTTTAAGAAGTGGAAAGTAATTAGGGATACAAATGCAGGGCCAATAGAATGAGAGGAGTTTGTTACGTCCTTCTTAGATTGATTCTTTCCCGTAGAGCGGAAAGAATCCAAAGTGTTAGAGTTCATCAATATCAGATAAGGTAGCATGAGAATGAAAGAATTCTCCCTTAAGTTCACCCAGTTAGCTAGGTATGCTCCCCATTTAGTAGTAGACAGTAGATCCAGAATGAGTATGTTTATTTCTGGGGTTTCAGGTAGAGTGGTTAAAGAGTGCAGGACTGCGATATTGATTAAGGAGATGAACATATCTAGGCTTATGGTCCATGCTTAACATATTGAAGAGAAGAATCTTAAGAAGAAGGAAAGAGAGAATAAGAGAGCCAGAACAGGTAGTTATAGTTTTTCTCAGCTAGGGTCATAGGGTGGTAACCGTTCTCTGCATAGTCAGAAGTTTTTAGTCCCAGTTCCCTTTTCATCTAGTACCCCAGTACCAAAGTTCAGAAATGACCATAGGGATGGGGCATCAGGATCCAAATCCCATAATAGTGCAAGCATTATTCCCACTCATCGACTTTGCGAAAAATATGGTAAGTATCATATGGGTGTGTGTAGAGCGGGCACTAATGTGTGTTTCGGATATGGAAAGTCAGGTCAATAAGTCTAACACTATACTAAGCCTAGTACACAAAGTCAGCACAGGCGTCCTTCAGCTCAGTCCGGTCACATGAATCAACAGGGTGCCAATTCTAACATTATTAGTGGGCAATGCCCAAATAGACTCTATGTACTTCAGTCCTGACATGATTATGAAAGGTCTCTTGATGTATTCACTGGTATGTTGTAGATCTCTCATTTACATATTTACACTTCTTCAGATTCAAGAGATTTTTTTTCTTTTATAACTCTTTACATACCAATTAACTTTAAGGTCCGACCAGATGTTAACGAGACCTTTCTCAGTCTCCACCCAGCGGGTCAGTCTATCATAGCCCGATAGGTATAAAGGAACTGTCCGGTTATGGTACCTTATAAAGCCAGGCCTTAAGGTTCTAGTAGTAATACCAATATGGGTAGGAAATCAGTAAGGGAAGATGATTCCTGACCCATTCCTATCCCAATGCGAAGTTTTGTACTTCAACCATCATGATACTTATGCATGCATTAAGTCACAATTTTGTGAACCCAACTTATACTCACACATTCCATAGAATTGTGTGTGTTTCAAGTTCCTAGTATGAGGAATCCCAATTGAATCAGTGTTACGAATCATGTCCCATGAACACAAAAATTCCAAACTCAGGTCATGCAGCTCATGACTCATGCTACACTCCTAATGATCAATTAAAAATTTAGACTATGTCACTTATATCCATAATTTAGACCCCTGGATGAATCCGTGGTGCTGATGTTCCGTCCCTCAACCCTCAGTTACAACATCATTTAGTAATCAGTATTCAGTAAAGGATTGTAATAGTCCTACAGAACCATGGCCTTCAGTTATCAGTTATTTAGCCATCAAAATTTAGTACTTCAGTACCAGTCTAACTCTCAGTTATCAGGAATAAGTATTCAGTCCTAGTTACAGTTTTAGTTATGGTTATAGTCTAAATTACCATCTTAGCTACAATCTCAGTCCCAGTCCTAGTCCAGTCAGATCATAAACTCAGTTCAATTTCAGGATTACCCAACCATAGCATATGTCCATCAGTTATTCAGTCATTGGTATTTCAGTACCTCAGTTTACAAAATATTTTGAATCATGTTGGACTCTTGGTCTTGAGTTCTTAAGGTAATACAATTTTTCACTTATTTATTTTTAGTTTCCTCATGTTACCATGTCAATTATTACTTTTTTTTGTATAATACTCTATATTCTAAGTCCATCCTTTCAGGATAAGTACAGTTCATCCTTACAGACACAGTAGTCAGCTATGAGTCATTCAGTTAATCAGATAAGTTAGTATATTTGTGCATTCGTGCTCAGAATCCACATGAATATTTTCCGTAGTCTTAGTTGTAATGCAAAAGGCTTCATCACTTTATCTTAGATAATATTTCATAGGCCTTGTCTCCTTATACAAGAATCCCAGCCATGTAGTTATCTCCTATTCAGATGTCCTGCTTAGATCAGACCAAGGTTCACTTTATTTCTTTAGTCACTAGAAATCTACAAAATGAGTGTCATAGGAACTCCCCATTCAAGTAGAAGTTTCCAGTGTGAGTAAGGTAAGAAGCCAGTTATTCAGTTTAGCAGTCAGGCGAACAAGTTCGGATGGTGTTGTGTCCATTTGTTTCATCTAGTCACACTATCTGAAGCCCCATGAATGTGATCATTCTAAGATAAACCAACCAGGTAGTTGTGTTCTCAACTTAGTTCATGTATCATGTCTTAGTTTTAGTTCTCAGATATTCAGATACAAGGTGCCTCGTGCATCACTACAGCTTTGGTCATAGCTCAGCAAAGTCAGCCCAGTATTTTCAAGAGAGATAGTGCCCCCAGGGGTGATACACTATAATTCCCTAAAGCTTCATGACATAAACGTGCCACTCTCTCTTTTCGTAACGAATCCAGTTTGGGGTAAGGGGTATCATGAGTTAACCCTCAAACTCCAATCTCATTCGTATGCCACGTATTCAAGGTAATCAGTTCAGATCACGATATCCAGCTTATGTATCATGTTCCAGACTCAGTTATGTTCATGTGTTTTTTCTCATGCGTATCTAGTAATTAATTTTAGGCTCATTAGCATTTTTAGTTTAAGGAAACAGTCTCCCTTGAAATTATCTAGTTTCCTGCTCAGATTTCCATGATAAACTTGGTATTAATTACCATTACACATTCAGTCATGCATTTATGTGTAAGATCAGTCATGTATTCATGCATCAGATATGCATGTTCAGTATAATATATTTAGCTTATCATTCATGCTTGTCATAAAATCATGCATCAGATATGCATGCTCAGAACAAATCTCAGTAAATCAGTGATGTCAGTCAGGTACTCATGTTTTAGTTGTTCATGTTCAGCATGTACTTCAGCTTATCATTTTTCCCATCTCAGTAAGTCTTATTCGAGGAAAAATGTTCTCAATGGGGAGATATTGTAATACCCCTCAAAATCCAAAGCTTAATTCAGTCCATTTATGCTTGTTAAGGGGGTCCCATATTAGAATGTTTTCTAGCTAAGTTTCCATACTTAGTTAATTTGAATCTTTGAAAGTTTGCAGTCTCATTTTGTGACTTTAATTTCCTTTAATGGTCCTTATTCTTTCTAATTCATGACCATGAAGGTCAATTGGAATTCTCGGACAAGTTTTCGATTTTTTGGAACTCATTTAGACCATGTTCAAAATTCCAAAATAGTGGACTAAAGAGATCATGGCGCACTGCGTTGCTAATCGCGTTGGTTGATATTGTTTCTAGTTTCTAGGGTCAAAGTACTAAGGATCGATACGATGATGGAAGGTCGCATCGACTATCAAATTGATTCCATGACGCGCCGTGTCTCTAATAGCGTCAGTGCCCAGTTTTCAGTCTTTTAAAAGCCGTATCCTCAGGATTAATTCAGTCTTTTTTCCATGCCCTTCAGCCTTCATAACTCGAAATTTATCCCTCTATTGGCTAATCCTATTCATTATTCACAAAATCCTCAAGAACAAAACCCTAGGTCTATAAATTTAATACTCAAATTCCAAGGAATTCCGCCATCAACCATCAAGAATTCACCAACTAAGGTATGTCAAGTGTTCATCCAAGGGTTTCTTCCATCCTTGGAGTCTAAGAAACATTTTTAAAAACTCAAGATAATGTTTCTGATGAATTTCATGATTTAGTTTGATTGTGTTCATGACTATTATGTTAATGGGTTCTGTAGTTCATGATTTAATTGCATTATCTATGTGAAGGAAAATGATATATGTGTAGTATCGAAACCATGTTAAACCCTTGAAATTTGTCAATGGGAATGTGAATTATGATGTCTATTTGTTGTATAGGGTTATGTGCATATGTTATGCTCACCAAGTGTTTGATGAATTGCTTATGTGAGTTAATAAGTGAATGAAATCATGCCATGCTAGTTTTGTCCAAGTTGTATCATGCAAGTGTTTCACAAAATTGTTTATGAGAATGAAATAATGCAATCTTATAGTATGCCAATATGTATTCCCTATTCATGTACAAGTAATGCATCTCAAGTGGTTGTTGAAATTTCTAAATGAATGAATGATAAACATGTAGCCACTGTTCAACTTTTAAGATTGTGCCATGATTTACTTATTATGCTATCGAGTCTTGGGGGTATTTATACCCAACAATATAGCTGTGTGATTAGAGCCAATATCAGTTTTCATGATAAACTTAGTCAAGACATCATCAGTAGAACTTAGTCAATAAGGTGACTTAGGAAAATTCAATAAATTCAGTATCAGTCCACTAATCTCAGTGATCTGAGTAATCTCAGTAATCTCTATAATCTCAGTCAGTTTTTAGATCTCAGTAGTATTTAGTTCAGACCTTAGTAACTCAGTCAGCTAGTAGAACTCAGTAGCATTTTGTCAGTTGACAAAATTTATTATTATTCTATCATTCAACGGAACTCAGTTCAGTTAGGAAAACCTGTACCACTAGTAATAGCTCAGTCATGCCTAGTGTGAACCTGGAAAACCAGTTCAATGTCTATTTAGTTGGGAGTAGGATTCAGCACCGAGTGAACCTAGGGATGAGGGTTCACCTGTTAGCCAGTAGAGGGTGTGATCCTTAGTTGCAATCCATGCATTACAAAACTACGTAGCCAGCGTAGGTTGAGATAAACCCCTACGAGTCTAGGTCTTATACATCTCCTTTGAGTTTTCCTTACAGGAGGGGTTGACGAAAGAGCTCCTTGTCAGAGAAAGTTTACTCACAGCTTGTCTTTACTCTTGGAATGGTACTGACACCCTTCCATCTGGGGTTACAGGTTGGACACCACTAGTTTAGATTCGGGGCATGTCGGTTAGATGATTACCTCCTATAGTCTCAGTTTCAGATTCAGTCTTAGTAATAGAACTCAGTTCAGTTCTACAGATATCAGGACTATCAGATAGAGTCATCTAGTTTAGTTTAGAACTCAGATGTTCTTCATATTCAGGACTATTAGATACATACATCAAGTCCAATATAGAACTCAGATAGGTTTTTTTAGTATCAGTATACTCAGTTATCATTTATCAGTAATATAGTACCAGTAAGCTCAGATATCGGTTACGTATAAACTCTGTAATTCATATCATTAATAGACTCAGTTATTCAACATCCCAGTATTAGTAAACTCAAATGTTAGTACATCAGTATCCAGTATTTCCACGACCTCAGTCCCAGTTTATATATTAATGCATGTATTTCTCACGTGCTCATGCTCAAGTCATCAGTCATTTATTATTGTTCACGCATATGAAACCTTGCATTTAGCCTACGTCACCTGCATACCAGTATATTCAATCGTACTGATACATTTATGCTATGGTTTTTTATACCATAGTTTTAGAAGCATGAGCTCCCGAGAATCCTTAGTGGATCAAACATTTAGCATCCAGAGTAACAGTACGTCCTCATCATTCGAGGATAGCATGATTATTTTATTACTTTATTATTTCAGTAGTTCAGATTAAGTTAGGGACATGTCCCATCAACTCCACAGTTTTCAGACAGTGTAGAGGCTTTTAGACTACAACATGCTTCAGACAGTTTATTTCATTTTTGGGTACTGTTATACCCCATTACAGACATTATTTTATATTCAGTATTAGTTTAGTTTTGAATCTTATGGCCTTACAGCATATATTCCACATATTTACTGTATATTATTCATTGCTCAGTTACAGATATCATTCATGGGTTAGCTTGTGGTCCTTCGGGGTCATGAGCACCGTGTAGCATTTTAGGTACCAGATTTGGGGCATTATAATTTCTTGCTTTCTTCTTTTTGGAGTAAACCCTCGTTTGATCTTGTTTTTGAGAGTGAAGAGGGAGTTTTGAGGTTTTTTAACTAATGAGTATTGATTAATATCATTTTAGAGAGTGATTAAATCCATTAGGGAGGTTTTTTGAAGAGGAAAAGTACCAAAACACCCCTTTTAAAACATCCCACCTTTGTAACATCAAATTCTTCCCGATGGCTTTGTTGATGGACTGTCAGAAGGGTTATGGACTGCCACCTATACCATGGGGTCATATAAAGTGACTGAACTCACTGTTTTTGGGCCCACGAAAGGCTTTACGGTCAGTCATGGACCTGACGGTCCATCGGGTCGTTCGTCGTACCCTCGGCAGATTGACACCTCTCTGTAAAATGGGCATAACTTTTTACCCCTATATCGGATTAAGACCTTTAATTTGATATATAGTATGACCTCTAGTTGGATATATACAAAAAGTTATGGTTGATGGAAGTTACTCAAGTTTAGACACTCACCAAAACTTAATCAAGAGGGATGCTTTCAACTCGTCCTTGAGTTAGGGGACCTCTATGATCTCAATTCATGATCAACTAAATTCCCACACTACATAATTGATTAGCACAATAGATTTGAATAATATTTGTTGTCCTTTAGAATCTTTACACATAGAGATCAATACTCTACCTCACTTTTTATGCAAAGAGATCAATTTTCTACAATGGTAAATTTCAAAACAAGTATCTTGGATGGTATGTGAAATTCGAATTGGGGGGTGGGGGGTTATTAAGTTTTTAATTAATTAAATTACAAACAATATGAAACTAACACGTATTAAATGAAAATACTATTTCTTTTTAGTTTCTGTTAAGTAAAAGGATAAAAGTAGAGTCTGTAGGTGGATGGTGAGGAGATTTTAGAGCTCAGAGATGAAAGAATGGTATATTAGGATTATTTTCAATACTTGAAGGGTATATTAGAAGCCTTTTTGATTCTATTTCACCGTCATTTATCTACTATTTTCAAAATGGTGATTTTCTACTGATGCAGAAATAGGAAGTTCCCTGAATATGCTATGGAGGAATCATCAAACGTATTTAGCAATGGAAACTGAAGTTTTTCGATATAATAGAAGAAGTGATTTTCGTATATGTCAAAAAAAATTCATTGAAGGGTACGTATTAGAGTCAGTTCAGTATACCTACTACTGATGTATTATACTAATACGTGTATGAAGTACTTACCTGTTGAAAGACACATCTCAGTGTCTTCATATGTCCCAATATGGTCTCTATCTCCTATCTTTCTCCTTTTTGAAACATAGAGAAGATGAGCAAACATAAGCTCTCTCAGTTTTGTGTACATGTGTTCTACGTATCAATTTTTTTATACTACTCAATTTTGTTAGATTGCTTATTTGGGATTTTTATTCAGAGGTTAGCAGCCCCATATATATCGCAGAGGTATATAATTTGGCGCGGATGGATACAAAATTTTGATTCAAATTTCTTGCTTAATCTATCCATGCATGTATTCAAATAGATAAGTTGGTTCATGTCCATGTATGATTTTGAATTACTATTTCTTAGTGTCTTTTTTATTTCTCTCCACAAATTATAATCGCAAGTATATTTTCATTCAAGTTATTTGTAATCAAGTTAAGTGTTTCATCACATACAAGTATCACTTACTTTCCCAATACCTTTCGAAAGTGGACAACTACAATTAAAAACTCAATTTAAAGGGGAAGAAAGGAATTCTACTATACCCAAATTAAACTTAATAAATTGTATTAACCTTTGATTTCAAGTTGTGTTAAGAATAGAACAGAACATAAAGAGTTTGTTGAAATTGCAGTGTTAAAATTAGGGGAAAAGAAGCATAAGAAAATGGAGAGAGTATAAATTCAAAACATGCATCTGAAAATCAAGTTTTTGCGTATTTATATGTTGTAAACAAAAGAAAGAGAAATATAAAAAATTACAATCTTCAATATGCAAGGCATGTATGCCCTTGTCTTCAATTTGTAGTTATTATTATGATTACTCTTCAATTTTTGGTGTATTTTTTAGTTATATTTTTTTATATTCTGTGTTGGCGCTTCTTTTCATCGTCAATTATTTCTAATGAAAGAAGACTCAATTTTTCTAGAATAGGATTTCACTCTTTGGTTCTTCTAACTAGACTATATTTGGTTAAAAGATCTATAGAGTTTTTCTTTTTAATTATAAGAAATTTCTTGATTTTGGGTCTTTGTTGAATTAATATATTTGAGGTGAAATACAAAACGAATTTCGAAAATTGTATTCCAAAAGAAACTTACTATATGTATTCACACGAATTAATCAATCGATTATGGCATATACCCAAAAGAAAAGAAAGATTATAGTTGAAATTACTTGCGAAAGGTACATACCTCTATTTAACTATCCTAAACTGAGTTCGAACTCCCAACTAATAAAAGTAATATTTTTGCATTTGTGTCCTACTTTATGAGGGAATTTCTCAACTACTACATTACAATTTTTCATATATCCATATGGACTATGATTATTAACTAGGTTGTTCGCAAGATGGGAGCATTAGAAAATTAAGATAACTACGGTCTTATCTTGAATAAATAATTATGTTACTGTGAGTTGCTTCATCTTTTGTTACTTTCTCCTTGCACCTCTTTTTGTTTTCAAATTTTAAAAGTACGTTTATCAGTTGAATAATATGAATCTAGATGAGTTGCTTGTATGGAAAAATCATTTATTCTCTTGAGAATTATGTTGATGCATTTATGCTTGAAATGTAATTTAAACGAGTTGTGTTAATGAGTAAGATGTTGGATTGTTTCTTCCAATTTTTTAGTCAGAAGATGCTAAAATTATTACATTTGTACATATTAAAGATTCCAAAATAATTACATTTGTACAGATTAAAGATTTTTGTTTTATTGATTTCCACGGGTATATGTTCCTTCACAGGCATAGTTTTTTCCAGATTTTGTCCTTTAACAGTTAAGCAAACTTTTACCCCATCTCAATTATCTACTATCATATTTTAACGCATGAGATGGATTCAAAATTTACTTTAAGAAGTATCAATTTAAAAAACACATAGGATCTTCTCTATGACGCGTACAAGAACTAGTTAGTTTTCAATTTGTATTGTCTTGATTCTTTCTTTTATTTTAAATCTTGAATTATCTATATGAATTAAGGCTTTGAATTTATATTCTGGTATGGCTGTTATAGTGATAGTTCCATTAATTTTTAGTTTTCCATTAGTTTAGTCCTACTTCATTCGTTTTGGGATTTAATGTATGCACTTACAATTTCATGTATGCACTTACAATGGCATTTAATGTATGCACTTACAAATTCATTCTAAAGATATATAAAGCATTTAGTTTTATCACCTTTTTTTTCTAAATTATTTCCCTGCATTCCCTAATCAAAGCCACCTACTATAGGTTTACTCGTTAATGATTGATTATATTTGATACATTACTTTTGGAAATAATTCTCAATGATTTGTGAAGATGTAACACTGCATTTAAAAAGAAACAATATATTGAAGCCGCTTATAACTTAAGTTCAAAATTGAAAATGAAATAAGTTAAGTTATTGTCTAACCTTCAGCTACTATAGCAAGTTTAATCTATACTCAAAAGAATGCTAGCTATCCACTTACCTCTTGCTAATCGCATTACTGTTGGGTAATGGAAAAAAACAAATATACGTAATTCTAACTAAAGGTATATTATTTCACCCATGAGGTAGAAGTGTGTAGCGGTGACTAGATTTCAGTTGTAGTTGTTGGGTATACCGATTGAAATCAACTAGTTACCAATCGGGCTCAACTCATATAGACAACAATCTGAGATGGTACGATATGAATGAAGAAAGGAAATTTTGGTTGATTATTTTTTTTAACAATTAGGTCATATATCAGTTTTTTTGGTTATTTTATTACACCACCAAATTTAATTTTTTCAAAACCATTTAAATTGTTTTGACTTTTCATTGATATCAATATGATCCGATAAGTTTTTGATGATTTTTTGTAATCTCCATCTTAAAGTCACACCATTTGTTGAATAAGTGATTAAAAAAAAAAAGAGGAGAAAAGTTACTGCAACTTTCTTTCAGCATCTACTGTTTTTGTCTTAGTCTAGAGTAGTTGTTGTTTAGTCCTTAAGTTTCTCTTGTTAGTTGAAAGCACTACTGAGTTACTGCCTATATAGTGCAGTTACTACCCTTTGTTTTTGCATATTTAGTTGAGTTGTAAGCTATTTATAAGAGTTTATCATGGATGAATGATTTAGGGAAAAAAATAGTCTTGCGATTCTAGAAAACTCTCTGCCATTCTATTTCCCTGCTAGTTTTTTTCCCTTTCTAATATTTTGTTCTTGAGTGAGCTTGAGATCTTTTCTCCAGTATCACTGGTATCAAAGCTAGGTTTATATTGTATTGATCTTATTAATAGTTAAAAAAAACCATGGCTTCCAATGGAAATCCAGTGAACATATCTCAGTCTTCCATCCCTGTTTTTACAGGACAAAGTTATCAGTTCTGGAGAGTCAAGATGAAGACTTTGTTTTAGTCAGAAGATCTTTGAAGCTTGATTGAGACAGGGTATGCAGATCCGAATGAAGAGTAGTGGCTGAAGGAAAACATAAAGAAGGACGGAAAGACTTTGTTAGTCCATCAACTGGCAGTCAATGAGATGGTGTTTTCCTGAATTGCAGCAGCCACCACTTCGAGGAAAGCATGGAGAATTTTGCAAAATGTATTTCAACGTTCCTCAAAGGAAATAGTTGTAGAACTCCAAACGCTTCGAGTCAAGATCTGAGCCGAGGCCCTGGCCGCGATGGGCATCCCAAACCATGATGGCCCGGGCTCCCCTTTCTATCTGGTAATCATGAACACCATTCATATACAATAAGGAAAAATGCAAAAAAGTAATCAAATGGAATCATAGTCATGTATTGAATTCAATTTAAAAATATGGAATGAAATTCATAAATATCTAGACAACATCTACTTCAGATAGTGAAATCTTTAATACATCAAAAATTAAAAACTTGTCTAAAACTGGGACAAGGCCCCCGGTAGGACCATGAATTAAAATAAAATAATAATAACACGTTTCAGAACCAGGCCTTCCAAAGTAAGGGAGGCTCACTAACTGCAAACTTCTTACAAGTCAATATACTACTTAAAGGGACCCCAGGACTGTGTCACAGAATCCTGAAATATAGGGGGATAATACAAATGTACTGGTACCCAGAGCAATCCAAAATAATATAGTTTAATAAATATCATAAGTGAGAGAATTTTATGAAAAAAATACATCATCATAAACCATTTCAAAATCCATGGCCATAATAAATAGGCCTTTAAAAATAGTTCTGTAAATCGACTCAACATCTTTGTCTTAGTTTTAAGCTAGGTGGTATGCCCTACAAGTCTAATATTCCACGGACTATATGGAATCTGCCATTGATTCGTCGGGTAAGCCCCCAACCTAAGTTTGCTGCAAGAGTTGGAGTTGCTAAGTCTGATATGCCACCGGGAACTAGGCCAATGTATAATCCCTCTTTGATACAAAATCACTTGTATCGGCAAAATACGATTTTGGGCAATGAGTTATCTGAACTCGTGCTTTCTTTGGGTAACCACCTAACATCTCTTAAGACCATTTTAACCTTTTATGAACATGCATATTTAAGAACTCAATTCTGGAAATCTAAATGAAATCTGATTTCTATCCTGTTCTGAGTCTGTTTTGGCATTATCTTTTTTGGTATCATCAAATCAAGACTTGCAAGTCATATCTTCTAAGCCATAAAATATGATGTTCCAGTCTATTCATTCAAAACATAAATTTTGGGACTGCCATATCATTAAAATAGTTCAAGAGAATTTATATTTCAAAACCTAGGGTTTATCATGAATATCATGTAATTCAACACATACTAGAATCAATTCTTGGAACTTGTAATCTAAATCATGGATTAAAACTCAAACAACACCATGAACATGAATTCAATCTAATTCAAACATGGAAATAATAAATCATAAATCTTGTATTTTGAAAAAGGATTCTTGGGCTCCATGAAAAGTAAGGATCTATGGCTGAACATCTAACATACCTTAATTTGAGAGATTCTTGAAGTTCTTGAAGAAATTCTTAGGATTGACCTTGATTCTGGAAAGCTAGGGTTTTTTTTCTTGAGAGGGAATTATCTTTTTATTTTAGGGGAAAGTGAATAATGAAGGGTTTAAACGTTTTTAGGGATTAAATCCCACATTTGGAAAGAATAAAATCATGTAAAAAGACTATTTTAACCCTGGACGCAACTTTAATTTTTCATGAAATTTTTCCAATTTGGACACCTGGCGTGATGTGGCGCTATCGCGCTGTGTCACTGGGAAATTGCATGATGGCGTGACGTAGTGGTATCACATTGCCACTTTGTTTGTGAACTAGAAGTGCACCGTGATGCGGTGGAATCACTTTGGGAGACTGGAAATTGACCAGTGTGAATTGGGTCTATGACGCGATGCGCCAATATTATTGATCAACACTGAAAATGAACAATTGCTAGTTCAACACACTCCGCGATGTGCTACTTTCCTGAATGACGATGTTAAACGACTAAAACTTAAAATCGCCATAACTTCTTTCCCGGTTGTCGAATTTAGGAAAATTTTATATCGTTGGAAAAATAATTGAATTTTTTACGCAATGGAAGGCTCAAATATAAGTATTAATGAGTATTCTAAAATTTTTTATTTTGAATAACCCATTTTCTGAGGGTTAATCTAGGCTAGGGAAATACAGTGTATTATAGTTCACCTCAGTAAAACCTTTTACCCTCAGACTGATGGTCAAGTAGAGAGGACAATTCATACACTTGAGGAAATGTTAAGAGCGTGTCTTATTGACTTTAAGGAAAGTTGGGATGACCACTTTCCTTTGATTGAATTCGCATATAACAACAGCTACCATTCTATTATCTAGATTGCCCCATTTGAAGCTCTCTATGGGAGGAGATGTATGTATTTCATTGGTTGGTTTTAGGTAGGTGAGACCTCATTGATAGGTCCAAATTCGGTGTGTGATGCTTTGGAGAAATTCTAGTTGATTAGAGAGAGGCTTAGGATAGCCAAAAGCCATTAGAAATACTATCCAGATGTTAGGAGAAGGGATCTGGAATTTGAGATTTATGATTTTGTGTATTTGAAAATCTCTCGCAAGAAGGGAGTGAAGAGGTTTGGAAAAAAGGGAAAGCTCAGTCCCCGATATGTTAGGCCCTTTCAGAATCTTGAGTCATTTTGGGAAAGTAGCGTATGGGCTTGAATTGCCTGCAGATCTAGCATCAGTGCATCCAGTGTTCCACAATTCTTTGTTAAAGAAGTGTATTGGTTATCCAGCAGTTTTTGTTCCTTCCGAAAGCTTAGATATTTATAACGGCCTTTCTTACGAAGAACTCCCAGTTGAAATCTTAGATCGCCTGATTCATTGACTGAGGAATAAAGAAATTCCCTTGGTCAAAGTTCTTTGGAGAAATCAGTCCATCGAGGGAGATACTTGGGAAGAAGAAGCAGACATGCGTACCAAGTACCATCACCTCTTCTCTACAAACTCAAACTTAGCATAAGGTAATAGTTTTCCTTTTATTAACTCTTTTCCATTGTCAGTTTTTTCCATATAATCATGTTTATGGTATTGCATGCATCCACGAATTAGTTCAGTCATTCACCATGTTGAAGACTCAATAATGTAACCATTTTATCAGTTATGCATAGTCAACATGTAAATTTTAGTACCTCAGTATTCTTATCTTATTCAATCTCATTCGAGGACGAATGTTCTCAAGAGGGAGATATTGTAATACCCCATATTTTTCTAAGTTTAGATCCGCTCCTAGCCCTAGTATAACAGGCTTAGTATCAAAAAATTTACCTAAGTGCTGGGAACTTAGCATAAGTTTTAGCCTCCTGACTTTGATAATCCTCGAAAATGACTTTCCCGACCTGGAGACGTAAGTTTATGAGTTGATTTATGTTCAATGGGCTAAGTTGCATGTCTCGGGTAAGTTTTAAATTTTTTGGATGGGGTTTGGACCATGTTTGGATTTCCAAAACAACAGGTCACCGCGATTCCATCACGTCGGGGTGACTATAGCAATGGGTTGGCCATTGCGTCGCGGTGAGCAAAATATCAGCAATTGTCTGATTCCACTAAGCCACCGCGATTCCACAGCGTCGTGGTGGAAATAGCGATGGAATCCTCACCACATCCCGGTGAAGGCCAAATTTGTAGTTGTTAAAATCCAATAACTCACCGCGATTGGACCGCGTGACAATGAGTATAGCGATAGGGCATTCACCACGTCACGGTGAAGATCTAATCTGGGTTCCAAATATCGAAATAAAATTTCCAAGGGGAATTTAAGTCCTTCCCTTCACTTTATTAAGTCAAAACACGGGATTGAGTCCCCCAAAAGCATAATTGGTCACCTTTATTTCAAATTCTCTCAAATTAAAATCATTCTCTCTTAAGAACGGACCCTAGTCCCTTCAAAATTCAAGGTCAAATATTCAAGAAAACACCGCGAACTCTCACAAATTCATCAACCAGATATGTTAAATGTTCATGGGCTACTTTTTACCCATGGAGTTCAAGAACTAAAATTTCAAGTTTAAAGTCTTAATCTTTACATGTTCCCATGAATTTTATTTATAAAATTTTCATGAATCTCAAGTTATATCATGTTCCCACAAAATTGTTGGTGATATTGAACCTTACATGTTTGAATGGTATTGTTTACTAAATTTAAACCCTAGTTGGTCATTTTAAAAGTGAAATCATGCTATTACTACTAGTCTTAATCTATTCCTATGATTAGCCTAAACCATGAATTACAAGTGTTTGATGAAATACCCACAAGAATGATTTTTGAACAAATTCTTACATGTCATGTCCTCAAAGTTTTAGTATGAACTTAATATTATTGCTATCGAGACCTGGGGGTATGAATACTCAAAATTTAGCTATTTACGTACTTTCAGCATCCACAGAATGATTTCAGTTAAACCATGAGATTAGTGGATTTTTCAGTTACTACTATCATAATAAGCACTATCAGAATTCATGACAAGTTAAACTCAGATCAATCTAATAATCAGAGTCATTCAGTTTGGAGTAACACTTTGCACCAAGTGAGTGTAGGGATGGCGTCTCCCCTATTAGTTATGTATGAGTCACTAGTAGAAGTCCCTAGGTTCCAGACCTACAACACCACCATTGATTTTGAGGGGTCCCCCATCCGTTAGGAATGATACCCTCGTCCTTCGGGACTTTAGATTAGTGGATCCACACAACCAGTGTTAGTAGCCGTTTTACGGTATTGGCACCCTTACAACTAGGATTAGAGGTTGGATCATGATGAAATATTAGGGCATGTCGATTATAGAAAACTTATACAGTTTTGGTCCGATATCTAGTTCAGTATTCATACTCAAGTTTTTTTGACCATGGCATACAAATATCAGTTTTCCTAGTCATCTGATTCTCAGCACTTCAGTTCATAAACTATTTTAGATTTATGTTTATGCTTGGTCATGCATTATCAGTCTTTACAATTTTCATGCATTCTTACTCTGTACCTTATGCTATACATTTAGTCAATTATTACTCATGCACCCGAAACCATGCATATTAGTCTAACCTCATTTAGCATACAAGTACATTCAAAGTACTAACCGCATACTCTTTTCTTGTCCTATGGTGTCTTATATCATAGGTTTGGATGTTGGGGTTCCTGACTGTACCTAGACAGATTAGACTATCAGCAACACTCAACAGTGGTGAGTGCTTATTCTTTGAGGATGAGTTATCTTATATTCAGTATATAAGTAGTTCATTTATTTAGTCAGTCGGAGTTAGTTGGGGGCTTGTTCTATCAACTCCACAGTCAATCAGTTTGAGGCTTTCAGACATTTTAGTCAGGTATTCAGTTATTAGGTGTTATATTCATTCTTACAGTAATGTTTTCAGATAGAGTGACTCCCATACCAATACTCCAACATTTGTGGACTAGAGTGACTCCCATACCATTACTCCAACATTTGTGGCAAACTTAGGTTGGGGGCTTGGCCGCCGAGTCATGGGAGAATCCCATACATCCCATGGGATTATCAGAATTGTAGGGTGTACCATCTAGCTCAGGAGAAAATAGAAGTGAGTTATGATTTCCAAGAGTTGTTGAAATTCATTTTAGTATGCCTATGTGTTTTCACTTATACATTGTATACATTATTTTATAAAATCCTCTCATTATGTTATATGAAAACATGTTATTTTGGGTTGTTTCACATACCATTGCATTTTCTATTGAATCCCTATTTTTCAGGTTCTGAGGCCCAGTCTAGCGATCCTACTAAATAGTAGATTGTTGTCAGACATTCAGATATGGTGAACCTCCCTTACTTTGAAAGATGTCTTATTTACTTATGTTGATCCCATTGTTTTAATTTCATGGTCTAACCAGGGGCCTTGCCCCAGTTTCAAACAAATTCTTGTTTTCTGTTGTAGTAGAGATTTCACAGACGTGTATTAGATGGTTTGAGGTTTATTGAACTTACGTCCGCATTACTCAGTTGAGATATTAAAGTGACCATGCTTTCATTTATATTTTACATTTCCTTACAGTAAATGAATTGTGTGTATGATTGCAGTTAGAGAAGGGCTCTCGTGCCTTCAGGCCTATGATCATCAATTTTACTCATGCCTTATGCTGTGATGATTATGATTCATAGAACTTATGTGCAAGATCATCCCTATTTAAAGTCTCATTACCTCATGTTTCGTGCTTACACATTTTACTAGGGGTTATCATAAAACTCGTTTGGTGCCCTTGCATCTTTGGTTGAAGAAAAATATTCAATGCGAGATTACGTTCTTTATTCTACACCTTTAGAGCTTCAAAAAAAGTCCCTACCCATCATTTGGGGACGAATGATCCCAAGGGGGAGATAATGTAAAATCCTATATTTTTGAGCTAGAAATTGAACCGTCGTTCTTACGTGTGGAAACTCTAATTCCATGGTTTATATTTAAATTCATGTGTCATAATTTTTCTCCTAGTGTAAGAAGTGATTATGAGGTGAAAAGTGATCATAGAAATCTCTTACAACAAAGTAGAGCTAAGAATCTTTCATTCGTCCAAAGTTTGATATTTGATTCTATAAGGGTCCAATTTTAACGTGTATAACTTTGGATACACATAGAATTTTGCATCTCAAAACCCACAAAATTTTAGATAATTGTGTTAGCTTTCTAACGATACCTATTTCGCCTTAATCCGATACCCAAGTAAAAAGTTATGACATTTTTTATGAGAGATAGTAAGCCAATGCGATTGGGATGCAATGTTCCGGTCTCTCGATACGATAAGAGACGCAACACGTTGCGCTATTCAATGCGATATCTAAAGCGACCTGAAGCTGTTTCACATGTTGTTTCAATTCCCTAAGGGTCTAGGGGCACTTTGGTTATATTCCTTCACCCAAAATCCATCCATAACACAAAATTTCAACCCATGGCCCAAAGAGCATTAGTTTCCTCTTCATTCAATTTTCTCTCAAGGAAAACCCTAACCACTTCCCATGAACAAGATTCAACTCTTCTTCTCCAAAGAACAAGAATTCAAGCCTTTCAACTCAAAATTTTCATGAAATGTTTCAAGACTAGGGTTCCAATCCTCAAACTAATTAACATAAGGTATGTAGGAATACTCTAAACTCTATGGGAATAATATTTACTATTTTTACATGTTTAAATATCCACAATCATGTTTATGAAGAAGGGTTTTGATATTGTTGCGAAAAGTATATATCATAGAATTGTTTTGATGAAATTATATATTGTCTTGAATCATTTTTCACGAAATTTAAATTTTAACAATATATGTATGTTTCCATTTGCAATGAAGAGTCGATTAAGAGCATGGGGTCTCATTAATTATTTTCTTGTGTATATAAATATGTAATTCACCACCGAAGATTATAAACGAAAGGTTGGTTTTATGATTGATAAAAACTCTCTCTCCTTTTATAATGTCATTGATTTCAAGTGTTGTGGATTGCTTAAATTGTATGAACTTTCTTAAAGAAAACAAAAGGGTGATCACTTGTTTAATGATCATGGATTGATACTGTTATGACATGCTGAGAGGGTGTTTTTTGCATGATAAACGTTTATTGGTTCAAATTAACAATTACCATTGGTTTTGTGTAATGCAAATATGCTATTGCCACCTTATGATTGTACTATTGAGAGAAGAGTGTTTTTGATGTAAACACAAAATGTAAATCTATTGCATGACTCTCTCTCACTTGATGTTTAAAAACTATGGGTGGTCATTAACACGAGGATAAGTGAAAAAGGGCTACAGATATGTTATGGTGTGATATGAATGACTTGCAAGTCGGGGTATGATGATATTCGGTATTATCATGCCCCTAATAGAACAAGTGATTAATGATTTGACTGTATGAACAATGGTTTTAAAGAACTAAAAGTTGGCCTTAAGAGAGTTAGATGATTACCCAAAGAAAAAACAATTCGAGAGACTCAATGATGAAAATCATGGTTTGCCGACTCAGGATTTTTTCACCATGTTGTGTGGTCTTGTGTACCTTGGTTTATGTCATCCCCACTTGGGACTATGGTTAGGAACCATTCTTTATAGTCTTGTACCCTACCATAACATATTAGTATGATTGGGAATCATGGCACCCTGCTTTGTGGACTGGCGTGTCTCTCATACCGATACTCCAACCCTTGCGACAAACTTTGGTTGGGGGGCTTCGCCATCGAGTCAAGGAAGGATCCCATATAGCCCATGGGATGATCAGAATTGTAGGGTGTACCATCTAGCTCAGGAGAAAATAGAAGCGAGTCATCATTTCCAAGAGTTGTTGAAATTCATTTTAGTATGCCCATGTGTTTTCACTTATGCATTGTGTTCATTGTTTTACTAAATGCTCTCATTGTGTTATATAAAAATATTTTATTTTGGTTTGTTTCACATACCAGTATATTTTGTATTGATCCCTTATATTTTATGTTTTGAGGCCCAGTCTAGCAGTCCTGCTAAACAGTAGATTGTTGTCAGACATTCAGTGTTGGTTAGTCTCCCTTACTTCGGAAGGTGTCTTGTTTACTCATGTAGATCCCATTATTTTTAGTTCATGGTCTGATCGGGGGCCTTGTATTGATTTCAAACAGATTCTTGTTTTCAGTTGTAGTAGAGATTTCACAGACGTGTATTAGATGGTTTGAGGTTTATTGAACTTACGTCCGCATTACTCAGTTGAGATATTAAAGTGACCATGCTTTCATTTATATTTTGCATTTCCTTACAGTATATGAATTGTGTGTATGATTGCAATTGGAGAAGGGCTTCTCGAGTCTTCATGGTTTAGGATGCTCGTCCCGGCCTAGGCCTTGGTTCGAGTCGTGACAGATACCCTAAATTGATCCATAAGAAATTTGTCAAGAAAACAGATATCCAATTTTTCTGTTGGTTACCCAATTTTGTAATACAATTTTTTCCCACCTCTAATTTATTGTTTTTACGGAGACCACAAAAAAAAAAAAAAAAAAAGAAGAAAAAAGAAAGAAACAAGGAAACAAAGAAACAAAGAAAGACTGAGTTGGTAAAAAATAAAAATGCAGAAGTCTCTTGTTGCTAATTTACGTTTCTTAAAAGCCCTCAATGATAATATAGGCGAGTAAAATCTAAGTTGGATTATATGAAATTCCATCCATTTACACAAGTAATTACAGTGTGAAATATAGTACATTCAATATGCGTGGTTTTCATTTTTAAAAAATAATATATACATATAAAAATCTCACCCTTATAAAGTAATTACAAAAATCTTAACTAATTATGTATTTTTGTTGGATGTAACGGGAGATAATTTTGTATCTGGATAGACATCAAAATTTTAAAAATTGTATCAGAAACTAATTATGTATCTTTACAATGGAAAAAAATGTATATTTATTGGATGCATTATTTATTTCAACATACCCAAAAACAAAAATAATGTACCGAAAACTAATTATGTATCTTTACGAAGGAAAAAGTGTATCTTTAGTGGATGTATCAGGAGCTAATTATGTATCTGGACTGACCCAAAATCAAAATTTTCGATAATGATGCAAAATGTTGGAATTTTCTATAATTAAACTCCAAACTATCGAAATTTATATTTTTTACCCTTCATTTTGTATTTAGACTTATTTATATTAAGATTAAATTAATTACTACTACATAAAGACAAGAATTAAAATGGTTGACTGAAAAAAATGAATTTAAAGCACTACCCCTATCTTACCAAGTACAAAAAGAAAGAAAACTCATATCAAGTGCTAACTTTTCTATGCTTAAAAATAAGTGTATGTTGGACCTAACTAATAAAAATGAGAGCATATTGACTGAATTATTAATGGAGAGTATATTTATTTTATTTGACATAGTTCAGCGAAAAATTTGACTCGAACTAGTAATAAAGAAGAAATATTTGACCTCAACTAACAAGGTGCATATCTGTTCAATTTAACTAAGTTAAGCGGGAAATTAACACTAACTATAAACATAGATCATATCTATTCATTAGACATAATCAGGAGGAAATTTAATCGTTTACTATAATATCTTAATATTTAAATGATATATGAATATTTGGATCTATTAAAATTCATCAATTAATATTGTCTAAGTGGAGATGTTAGCCAATACCATTAGATTACGGTGATTTAATTAGTCAAAGGGTATGCTTGGTAAATTAATGATTGTGTGTAACATTACATTGCTATGCATGTGACACTTTTTCGTAATCTGCAAATCTACTATCATTTCATAAGTTCTTTAGAAAAATTTTGCATTTAACAAATATGGAAGAATTTATCTTTTTCCATTCAATATTTATTTATAAATAAAAACGTATGAGACTTATCCTATATAGAGAGCAAGTTAAAGAAAAAAAAAAGTAAAATCACGCATTATGAAAATTATTATGTCTGTTATATCATATGTTTCTTTTATCATATGATTACTTGTCCCTTCTTCAAACTATTCACAGCTCTAGAAAATTTACAATAGAAAAAATGAGACTCCTACTATTGAGTAAGTCAAAGAAAAAGAATAAAGTAAAGTGATGTGTTACGAAAATTTCTATACATTTTATCTCTTTTTTCTTTTTTAAATTTTAAGTTAGTTTTTGGTGTCTTGTTATGCCCTTTTATAAATTAAAAAGCAAAAAGTGTCTAGCCTAAGGCCATAAAACATTAGAAAAACAAAATGAAAAGGTACACAAATTGGGCTGATTAGGTCTAAGCCCACTTGCCAAAAAGACCTAACTCTATAAATTTTTAATACTCTATACTTCATCATCACATTGCTTATTTGCCCTAGCTCCTGTCGCTGCAACTCCTACTTGCTGCTTCTTCTTCTTCTTCTTTGGATCATCAATGTTATTTCCGATGGTGTGTTGTTTCTCTTTACCATAGAAGAATTGTCAAATGACCAAGGTAAGCTTCCTACCTCTTTCAAATATGTGATTTTAACACTATTTTTTCTTCTACAATCCCGATTTTCTGGTGGTTGGGATATCTCTATGCAGTGATGTTGAAGGAGGATGCCACTCGGAGTTTCCAATTCTTCCACAGGCGAGGCTCTAGCACATGCATTCATTTTTTGTGAACCTTCTTCCCTTACTAACTTCCATTGAATTTCCGTAAACAAATGACTAATGGACATGTTGTTTCTTTTTTAATTTGGGCTTGTAGATAACCTCCTATGCTTAAGAAAAGATATGACGTGTCTTCCCTATGTTTTTGTTGATTTCTTTTATGTCCTAATATAGATTAGCCAATCTGATTTAGTAACATTATATCATATGTCTCTTTTGTCATATGATAAATTTCTAGTACCTCCTTTAAATATTTTCCAAAGTAACAATAGCAAATGATAATTTTGTTTAGTACAAAAACTAATTTACTTCATTTACAATTAATTGGTACCCATCTATTTAATGACAAATCACCCTATTCTATACTCTCCAAATTCGAACAAAAATAAAAAAATAATGCATATCCCACTTAGTATCCCCTTCTCATTTTTTTCTATATATACACAATACAAATTGTAACATCATCATTAAAATTGATAATTTTCAACAAGTATTAAGGCATGACTGAACCAAACTTTAAAAGAGTTCATAATAAAGTAGAATAAGAAATTTTGAGAAACTAAGATCTGAGCAATTTGATAAAGAAAATCCTCCAACTCCTCCTAGAGTTTATTCTAAGAAAAATTTGAGATGAAAGTGGTGATTGATGATAATTCTAATAAGTAATCACTAATTTTTTGTTTTACATATTTATCTTTTATTTTTACTATGTAATGAACAGAGTTACACTTTTATATGTTTGAAAATATTATAAATTTTAAAATCTGATTCATTATATTTTTAAATGACATGTTCCTATGATCATAAAAATGTCATGGTTTTTATATTTAAGATTACAAGATATAAGAGTACTTTTGATACATTCTAAAAGGTTGTTTTGTCTTTCTTTCATTCTGTATCTGTTAAACTTCGTCATATAAAATGAATAGAAGGTACACAATTTTACTTTCATAAAAAAGACCTAATGTACTCTTCAAGTATTAAAAATGATCTTAATATACCCTTGTTTTACCTTTAGGTTTTTAAGTATTCTTCTCTTTCATATATAGACTCTATTTTACCCTTTCACTTAACAAAAAACTGTTTAAAAAATTTATTAGTATTTTCAATCAATATTTGGCAGTTTCTTATTGGTCGAAATTTTAATTAACTAAAACCTTAATAATATCCAATCCCAATACGAATCCCACTTACCATCCAAGATGCTTTTTGGGGACTTACCTTAGTAGAAAGTTAATAAATCTTTGGTTAAAAAGTATGGTAGAGTTTTTTCTTGAGAAAGAGCTATTCGTTTTATGTGTTTAAAACCACTTGACTTGATCATAAGTTTATTTAACTTTCCTAAATTTAGAATATCTACATAGTACATCAAACCCTTTGATTATGGCATGGAATCTGAACCATATAAGAAAGGTTTCTAATGATATCCAGATAATAGATAGGGTTTCTTCTTATTGCCTCCCAATAATCTAACACTGTAAAAAATATAGCCAGACATATAGTAGAGAAGGAACCATTATCTTACTGAACACCTACATTAAAGTAAGCTTATCATCAAATTTATTTTAAGTTCCTTTGTACCCTTGCTCTGCAACTGGTAGTTGATTATTTCATCTGGTGAGACTGAAATCATACGTGATATTGTGCACCTTTGATCAAATGTTTTTGTTACCAGGTGAAATTGATTGACCACCAACTATAGAGCAAGGCTATAAAGAAATTTATACCAGTTTGACAATAAACGTAATTACTTTAATATGGCTATTCAGTCAGATAATGAGTTCCTTTTCTACTATATATCTGACTATAATTCTTCAGGTGTTGGATTAGTGGGAGGCAATGGGAAGCAACCATATTTATCATCTAGATATCATTAGGATACTATCTCATAAAGTTCTGATTGATTGCCTTATTCATGGAGTTTGATGTACTATCTAGAGATCTAAAATTTAGGAATGCTACATCAATTTTTGGAAAAAATTGTTTTGTCAAATCAAATAGTTTTAATCTCACAAAATGGTCAGTTCTTTCACAAACAAATACTCTACCTCACTTTTTAAGCAAAGAGATCAATTTTCTATAAAGGTAAATTCCAAAATAAGTATCTTGGACGGTATGTGAAATTCGAATTGGGCTTGGGGGTTATTAAGTTTTTAGTTAATTAAATTACAAACAATAAGAAACTAACATGTATTGAATGAAAACACTATTTTCTTTTTAGTTTCTGTTAAGTAAAAGGATAAAAGTAGAGTTTGTTGGTGGATGGTGAGGATATTTTAGAGCTCAGAGATGGAAGAATGGTATATTAGGATTATTTACAATACTTGAAGGGTATATTAGAAGCCTTTTTGATTCTATTAGTTTTTCGATATAATAGAAGAAGTGATTTTCGTATATGTCAAAAAAAATTCATTGAAGGGTACGTATTAGAGTCAGTTCAGTATACCTACTACTGATGTGTTATACTAATACGTGTATGAAGTACTTACCTATTGAAAGACACATCTCAGTGTCTTCATATGTCCCAATATGGTCTCTATCTCCTATCTTTCTCCTTTGTGAAACATAGAGAAGATGAGCAAACATAAGCTCTCTCAGTTTTGTGTACATGTGTTCTACGTATCAATTTTTTTATACTACTCAATTTTGTTAGATTGCTTATTTGGTATTTTTGTTCAGAGGTTAGCAGCCCCATATATATCGGAGTGGTATATAATTTGGCGCGGATGGATACACAATTTTGATTCTAATTTCTTGCTTGATCTATCCATGCATGTATTCAAATAGATAAGTAGGTTCATGTCCATGTATGATTTTGGATTACTATTTCTTAGTGTCTTTTTTATTTCTCTCCACAAATTATAATCACAAGTATATTTTCATTCAAGTTATTTGTAATCAAGTTAAGTGTTTCATCACATACAAGTATCACTTACTTGCCCAATAACTTTCGAAAGTGGACAACTACAATTAAAAACTCAATTTAAAATTGAAGAAAGGAATTCTACTATACCCAAATTAAACTTAATAAATTGTATTAACCTTTTATTTCAAGTTGTGTTAACAATAGAACAGAACACAAAGAGTTTGTTGAAATTGTAGTGTTAAAATTAGGGGAAAAGAAGCATAAGAAAATGGAGAGAGTATAAATTCAAAACATGAATCTGAAAATCAAGTTTTTGCGTATTTATATGTTGTAAACAAAATAAAGAGAAATATAAAAAACTACAATCTTCAATATGCAAAACATGTATGCCCTTGTCTTCAATTTTTAGTTATTATTATGATTACTCTTCAATTTTTGGTGTGTTTTTTAGTTATATTTTTTAAATTCTGTGTTGGCACTTCTCTTCATCCTCAATTATTTCTAATGAAAGAAGACTCAATTCTTCTTGAATAGGATTCCACTCTTTGATTCTTCTAACTAGAGTAGATTTGGTTAAAAGATCTATAGAGTTTTTCTTTTCAATTATAAGAAATTTCTTGATTTTGGGTCTTTGTTGAATTAATATATTTGAGGTGAAATACAAAACAAATTTCAAAAATTGTATTCCAAAAGAAAATTACTATATGAATTCACACGATTTAATCAATCGATTATGGAATATACCCAAAGGAAAAGAAATATTATAGTTGAAATTGCTTGCGAAAGGTACATACTTCTATTTAACTATCCTAAACTGAGTCCGAACTCCCAACTGATAAAAGTAATATTTATTCATTTGTGTCCTACTATACGAGGCAATTTCTCAACTACTACATTACAATTTTGCATATATCCATATGGACTATGATTATTAACTAGGTTGTTCGCAAGATGGGAGCATTAGAAAATTAAGATAACTACGGTCTTATCTTGAATAAATAAATTATGTTATTGTGAGTTGCTTCATCTTTTGTTACTTTCTCCTTGCACCTCTCTTGGTTCTCAAATTTTAAAAGTACGTTTATCAGTTGAAGAATATGAATCTAGATGAGTTTCTTGTATGGAAAAATCATTTATTCTCTTGAGAATTATGTTGATGCGTTTATGCTTGAAATGTAATTTAAACGAGTTGTCTTAATGAGTAAGATGTTGGATTGTTTCTTCCAATTTTTTATTCTGAAGATGCTAAAATTATTACATTTGTACATATTAATGATTCCAAAATAATTACATTTGTACATATTAAAGATTTTTGTTTTATTGATTTCCACGGGTATATGTTCCTTCACAGGCATAGTTTTTTTTCCAGATTTTGTCCTTTAACAGTTAAGAAAACTTTTAACCCTTCTCAATTATCTACTGTCATATTTTAACGCATGAGATGGATTCAAAAATTACTTTTAAGAGTAACAATTTAAAAACCACATAGGATCTTCTCTATGACGCGTACAAAACCTAGTTAGTTTTCAATTTGTATTTTCTTGATTCTTGCTTTTATTTTAAATCTTGAATTATCTATATGAATTAGGGCTTTGAATTTATATTCTGGTATGGATCTTATAGTGATAGTTCCATTAATTTTTAGTTTTCCATTAGTTTAGTTCTACTTCATTCGTTTTGGGATTTAATAGATGCACTTACAATTTCATGTATGCACTTACAATGGCATTTAATGTATGCACTTACAAGTTCATTCTAAAGATAAATAAAGCATTTAGTTTTATCACCTTTTTTTAAAAATTATTTCCCTGCATTCCCTAATCAAAGCCACCTACTATAGGTTTACTCGTTAATGATTGATTATATTTGATACATTACTTTTGGAAATAATTCTCAATAATTTGTGAACATGTAACACTGCATTTAAAAAGAAACAATATATTTAAGCCGCTTATAATTAATTTCAAAATTGAAAATGAAATAAGTTGTAAGTTATTGTCTAACCTTCAGCTACTCTAACAAGTTTAATCTATACTCAAAAGAATGTTAGCTATCCACTTACCTCTAGCTAATCGAATTATTGTTGGGTAACAGAAAAAAACAAATGTACTTAATTCTAACTAAAGGTATATTATTTCACCCATGAGGTAGAATTGTGTAGCGGTGACTAGATTTCAGTTGTAGTTCCTGGGTATACCGATTGAAATCAACTAGTTACCAATCGGGCTCAACTCATACGACAACAATCTGAGATGGCACGATATGAATGAAGAAAGGAAAATTTCGTTGATTATTTCTTTTAACAATTAGGTCATATATCAGTTTTTCTGGTTATTTTATTACACCACCAAATTTAATTTTTTCAAAACCAATTAAATAGTTTTGACTTTTCATTGATATCGATATAATCCGATAAGTTTTTGATGATTTTTTTTAAGCTCCATCTTAAAGTCACACCATTTGTTGAATAAGTGATTGAAAAAAAAGAGGAGAAAAGTTACTGCAACTTTCTTTCAGCATTTACTATTTTTGTCTTAGTCTAGAGTAGCTGTTGTTTAGTCCTTAAGTTTCTCTTGTTAGTTGAAATCACTACTGAGTTAGTGCCTATATAAAGCAGTTACTACTCTTTGTTTTTGCATATTTAGTTGAGTTGTAAGCTATTTATAAGATTTTATCATTGATGAATGATATAGGAAAAAAAACAGTCTTGCGATTCTAGAAAACTCTCTGCCATTCAATTTCCCTGCTAGTTTTTTTTTCCTTTCTAATATTTTGTTCTTGAGTGAGCTTGACATCTTTTCTCCAGTATCACTGGTATCAAATCTAGGTTTATATTGTATTGATCTTATTAATAGTTAAAAGAAACCATGGCTTCCAATTGAAATCCATTGAACATATCTCAGTCTTCCATCCCTATTTTTACAGGACAAAGTTATCAGTTCTGGAGAGTCAAGATGAAGACTTTGTTTAATTCAGAAGATCTTTGCGACTTGATTGAGACAGGATATGCATATCCGATTGAAGAGTAGTGGCTGAAGGAAAACAAAAAGAAGGACGTAAAGACTTTGTTATTTCAACAACTGGCAGCCAATGAGATGCTGTTTTCCTGAATTGCAGCAGCCACCACTTTGAGGAAAGCATGGAGAATTTTGCAAAATGTATTTCAAGGTTCCTCAAAGGACATAGTTGTAGAACTCCAAACTCTTCGAGTCAAGACCAGAGCCGAGGTCCTGGCCGCGATGGGCATCCCAAACTATGATGGCCCGGGCTCCGCTTTCTATATGGAAATCATGAACACCATTCATATACAATAAGGAAAAATGCAAAAAAGTAAACAAATGGAATCATAGTCATGTATTGAATTCAATTTAACAATACAGAATGAAATTCATACATATCTAGACAACATCTACTTCAGTTTGTGAAATCTCTAATACATCAGAAATTAACAACTTGTCTAAAACTGGGACAAGGCCCCCGGTCGGACCATGAATTAAAATAAAATAATAATGACACATTTTAGAACCAGGCCTTCCAAAGTAAGGGAGGCTCACTAACTGCAAACTTCTTACAAGTCAATATACTACTTAAAGGGACCCAGGACTGTGTCACAGAATCCTGAAATATAGGGGGTTAATACAAATGTACTGGTACACAGAGCAATACAAAATAATATACTTTAATAAATAACGTAAGTGAGAATTTTCTGGAAAAAATACATCATCATAAACCATTTCAAAATCCATGGCCATAGTAAATAGGCCTTTAAAAATAGTTCTGTAAATCAACTCAACATCTTTGTCTTAGTTTTATGCTAGGTGGTATGCCCTACAAGTCTGATAATCCACAGACTATATGGAATTTGCCATTGATTCGTCGGGTAAGCCCCCAACCTAAGTTTGCTGCAAGAGTTGGAGTTGCTATGTCTGATATGACACAGGGCACTAGGCCAATGTATAATCCCTCTTGGGTACAAATTAACTTGTATCGGCAAAATACAATTTCGAGCAATGAGTTAGCTGAACTCGTGCTTTCTTTGGGTAACCACCTAACATCTCTTAAGCCCATTTTAACCTTTTCTGAACATGCATATTTAAGAACTCAATTCTGGAAATCTAAATGAAATCTGATTTCTATTCTGTTCTGAGTCTGTTTTGGCATTATCTGTTTTGGTATCATCAAATCAAGACTTGCAATTCATATCTTCTGAGCCATAAAATATCATGTTCCAGTCTATTCATTAAAAACATAAATTTTGGGACCACCATATCATTAAAATAGTTCAAGAGAATCATATTTCAAAACCTAGGGTTTATCATGAATATTATGTAATTCAACACATACTAGAATTAATTCTTGGACCTTGTAATCTAAATAATGGATTAAAACTCAAACAACACCATGAACATGAATTCAATCTAATTCAAGCATGGAAATAATAAATCATAAATCTTGTATTTTGAAAAAGGATTCTTGGTCTCCATGAAAGGTAAGGATCCATGGCTGAACATCTAACATACCTTAATTTGAGAGATTCTTGAAGTTCTTTAAGAAATTCTTAGGATTGACCTTGATTCTGGAAAGCTAGGGTTTGTTTTCTTGAGAGAGAATTATCTTTTTATTTTAGGGGAAAGTGAATAATGAGGGGTTTAAACATTTTTAGGTCTTAAATCCCACATCTGGGCAGAATAAAATCATGTAAAAAGACTATTTTAACCCTGTGCGCAACTTTAATTTTTCATGAATCTTTTCCGATTTGGACACCTGGCGTGATGCGGCGCTAGCGCGCTGTGTCACTAGGAAATTGCATGATGGCGTGACGTGGTGGTATCACATTGCCACTTTGTTTGTGAACTGGAAGTGCACCGTGATGCGGTGGAATCACTTTGGGACACTGGAAATTGACCAGTGTGAATTGGGTCTATGACGCGACGCGCCAATATTATTGAGCAACACTGAAAATGAACAATTGCTATTTCAACACACTCCGCGATGTGCTACTGGCCTGAATGACGATGTTTAACGACAAAAAGTGAAAATCGCCATAACTTCATTCCCGATTGTCGAATTTAGGCAAATTTTATATCGTTGGAAAAATAATTTAATCTCCTACGCAATGGCAGGCTCAAATATGAGGATTAATGAGTATTCTAAATTTTTTTATTTTGAATAACCCATGTCTGAGGGTTAGTATAGGCTAGGGAAATACGGTGTATTATAGTTCACCTCAGTAAAATCTTTTACCCTCAGACTGATGTCAGGTAGAGAGGACCATTCAGACCCTTGAGAAAATGTTAAGAGCGTGTGTTATTGACTTTAAGGGAAGTTGGTATGACCACTTTCCTTTGATTTAATTCGCATATAACAACAACTACCATTCTAGTATCTAGATGGCGCCATTTGAAGCTCTCTATGGGAGGAGATGTAGGTATTTTATTGGTTGGTTTTAGGTAGGTGAGACCGCATTGATAGGGCCAAATTCGGTGTTTGATTCTTTAGAGAAATTATAGTTGATTAGAGAGAGGCCTAGGACAGCCAAAAGCCATTAGAAATCCTATCCAGATGTTAGGAGAAAGGATCTTGAATTTGAGATTTGTGATTTTGTGTATTTGAAATCTCTCGCAAGAAGGGAGTGAAGAGGTTTGGCAAAAAGGGAAAGCTCAGTCCCCGATATGTTAGGCCCTTTCAGAATCTTGAGTCATTTTGGGAAAGTAGCGTATGAGCTTGAATTGCCTCCAGATCTAGCATCAGTGCATCCAGTGTTCCACAATTCTTTGTTAAAGAAGTGTATTGGTTATCCAACAGTTGTTGTTCCTTCTGAAAGCTTAGATATTTATAACGGACTTTCTTACGAAGAACTCCCAGTTGAAATCTTAGATCGCCTGATTCGTTGACTGAGGAAGACAGAAATTCCCTTGGTCAAAGTTCTTTGGAGAAATCAGTCCGTCGAGGGAGATACTTGGGAAAAAGAAGCAGACATGCGTACCAAGTACCATCACTTCTTCTCTGCAAACTCAAACTCAGCACAAGGTAATAGTTTTCCTTTTATTAACTCTTTTCCATTCTTAGTTTTTGCCATATAATCATGTTTATGGTATTGCATGCATCCACAAATCAGTTCAGTCATTCTCCATGTTGTAGACTCAATCATGTAACCATGTTATCAGTTATGCATAGTCAACATGTAAATTTTAGTACCTCAGTATTCTCATCTTATTCAGTCTCATTCTTGGATGAATGTTCCCAAGGGGGAGATATTGTAATACCCCATATTTTTCTACATTTAGATCCGCTCCTAGTCCTAGTATAACAGGCTTAGTTTCAAAAAATTTACCTAAGTGCTGGGAACTTAGAGTAAGTTTTAGCCTCCTGACTTTGAAAATCCTCAAAAAAGACTTTCCCGACCTCGAGATGTAAGTTTATGAGTTGATTTATGTTCAACGGGCTAAGTTGCAGGTCTCGGGTATGTTTTAAATTTTTTGGATGGGGTTTGGACCATGTTTGGATTTCCAAAACTGCAGGTCACCGCAATTCCATCACGTTGGGGTGACTATAGCAATGGGTGGGCCATTGCGTCGCGGTGAGCAAAATATCGTCAATTGTCTGATTCCACTAAGCCACCGCGATTCCACAACATCGTGGTGGAAATAGCGATGGATGCCTCACCACATCCCGGTGAAGGCCAAATTTGTAGTTGTTAAAATCCAATAACTCACCGCGATTGCACTATGTGACAATGAGTATAGCGATAGGGAATTCACCACGTCGCGGTGAAGATCTAATCCGGGTTCTAAATATCGAATTAAAATTTCCAAGGGGCATTTATGTCCTTTCCCTTCACCTTATTAAGTCAAAACACGGGATTGAGTCCCCCAAAAGCATAATTGGTCACCTTTTTCTCAAATTCTCTCAAATTAGAATCATTCTCTCTCAAGAACGAACCCTAGTCCCTTCAAAATTCAAGGTCAAATATTCAAGAAAACACCACCAGCTCTCACAAATTCATCAACCAGATATGTTAAATGTTCATGGGCTCCTTTTCACCCATGGAGTTGAAGAACTAACATTTCAAGTTTAAAGTCTTAATCTTTACATGTTCCCATGAATTTTATTTATAAATTTCCATAAATCTCAAGTTTATATCATGTTCCCACAAAATTGTTGATGATATTGAACCTTACATGTTTGAATGGTATTGTTTACTAAATTTAAATCCTAGTTGGTAATTTTAAAAGTGAAATCATGCTGTTACTACTAGTCTTAATCTATTCCCATGATTAGCCTAAACCATGAATTACAAGTGTTTGATGAAATACCCACAAGAATGATTTTTGAACAAATTCTTACATGTTATGTCCTCAAAGTTTTAGTATGAACTTAATATTATTGCTATCGAGACCTGGGGGTATGAATACTCAAAATTTAGCTATTTATATACTTTCAGCATCCTTAGAATGATGTCAGTTAAACCATGAGAATAGTGGATTTTTCAGTTACTACTATAATAACAAGCACTATCAGAATTCATGATCAGTTAAACTCAGATCAATCTAATAATCAGAGTCATTCAGTTTGGAGTAACACTTTGCACCAAGTGAGTGTAGGGATGGTGTCTCCCCCATTAGTTATGTATGAGGCACTAGTAGCAGTCCCTAGGTTCCAAACCTACAATGCCACCATTGATTTTGAAGGGTCCCCCGTCAGTTAGGAATGACACCCTCGTCCTTCGGGACTTTAGATTAGTGGAGCCACACAACCAGTTTTAGTAGCCGTTGTATGGTACTGGCACCCTTACAACTAGTATTAGAGGTTGGACCATGATGAAATATTAGGGCATGTTGATTATAGCTAACTTATACAGTTTTGGTCTAGTATCTAGTTCAGTATTCATTCTCAAGTTTTCTTGACCATGGCATACAAATATCAGTTTTCCCAGTTATCTGATTCTCAGCACTTCAGTTCATAAACTATTTTAGATTCATGTTTATGCTTGGTCATGCATTCTCAGTCTTTACAATTTTCATGCATTCTTACTCTGTACCTGATGCTATACATTTAGTCAGTTATTACTCATGCACCCGAAACCATGCATATTAGTCTAACCTCATTTAGCATACCAGTACATTCAAAGTATTGACCGCATACTCTTTTCTTGTCCTATGGTGTCTTATATCATAGGTTTGGATGTTGGGGTTCCTGACTGTACCTAGACAAATTAGCCTATCAGCAACACTCAACAGTGGTGAGTGTTTATTCTTCGAGGATGAGTTATCTTATATTCAGTATATAAGTAGTTCAGTTATTTAGTCAGTCGGAGTTAGTTGGGGGCTTGTTCTATCAACTCCACAAGCAATCAGTTTTAGCCTTTTAGATATTTTAGTCAGTTATTCAGTTATTAGGTGTTATTTACATTCTTACAGTAATATTTTCAGATAGATGTTTTCAGTATATCGATTCAGTATCATTTTTTTGTATTTAAACCTTATTGCATTTTTAGTTAAGTTCAGCGCATGTTCCTCGTCACTTTATTTAGTGCTCACAGTAGGTACTTGCATGGGTTATCTTATGGTACTTTTGAGCAGTAGGCACTGTGTGGTGCCCAGGGTGTACTGTCGAAGCATTACACATGCTTTGTGGTCTTAGGCCTTACCATGACATATTAGTATGATTGGGAATTATGGCACCTAGCTTTGTGGACTAGAGTGACTCCCATACCAATACTCCAACATTTGTGGCAAACTTTGGTTGGGGTCTTGGCCACCGAGTCATGGGCGAATCCCATATATCCCATGGGATTATCAGAATTGTAGAGTGTACCATCTAGCTCAGGAGAAAATAGAAGTGCGTCATGATTTCCAAGAGTCGTTGAAATTTATTTTAGTATGCGTATGTGTTTTCACTTATACATTTTGTTCATTGTTTTATAAAATGCTCTCATTATGTTATATAAAAATATGTTATTTTGTTCACATACCATAGTATTTTGTATTGAAACCCTATTTTTCAGGTTCTGAGGACCAGTCTAGCGATCCTACTAAATAGTAGATTGTTGTCAAACATTCAGATATGGTGAGACTCCCTTACTTTGAAAGGCGTCTTATTTACTTATGTTGATGCCTTTGTTTTAATTTCATGGTCTGACCAGGGGCCTTGTCCCAGTTTCAAACAAATTCTTGTTTTCTGTTGTAGTAAAGATTTCACAGACGTGTATTAGATGGTTTGAGGTTTATTGAACTTATGTCCGCATTACTCAGTTGAGATATTAAAATGACCATGTTTCCATTTATTTTTTGCATTTCCTTAAGTATATGAATTGTGTATATAATGCCAGTTAGAGAAGGGATCTCGTGCCTTCAGGTCTATGATCATCAATTTTACTCATGCCTTATGCTGTGATGATTATGATTCATAGAACTTATGTGCAAGATTATCCCTATTTAAAGTCTCATTACCTCATGTTTCGTGCTTACACGTTTTACTAGGGGTTATCATAAAACTCGTTTGGATCCCTTGAATCTTTGGTTGAATAAAAATATTCAATGCGAGATTACGTTTTTTATTCTGCACCCTTAGAGCTTCAAAAAAAGTCCCTACCCATCATTTAGGGACGAATGTCCCAAGGGGGAGATAATGTAACATCCTATATTTTTGAGCTAGAAATCGAACCGTTGTTCTTACGTGTGGAAACTCTAATTCCATGGTTTATATTTAAATTCACGTGTCATAATTTTTCTCCTAGTGTAAGAATTGATTATGAGGTGAAAAGTGATCATAGAAATCTCTTACAGTAAAGTTGAGCTAAGAATCTTTCATTCGTCCAAAGTTTGATATTTTATTATATAAGGGTCCAATTTGAACGTGTATAACTTTGGATACACATAGAATTTTATAGCTCAAAACCCACCAAACTTTAGATAATTGAGTTAGCTTTCCAATGATACCAATTTCGCCCTAATCCGATACCCAAGTAAAAAGTTATGTCATTTTCTGTGAGAGATAGTAAGCCAATGTGATTGGGATGCAATGTGCCGGTCTCTCGATACGATAAGAGACGCAACATGTTGCGCTCTTCAACGCGATATCTAAAGCGACCTGAAGCAGTTTCACACGCTGTTTCAATTCCTTAAGGTTCTAGGGGCACTTTGGTTATATTCCTTCACCCAAAATCCATCCATAACACAAAATTTCAACCCATGGCGCAAAGAGCATTAGTTGCCTCTTCATTCAATTTTCTCTGAAGGAAAACCCTAACCACTTCCCATGAAAAAGATTCAACTCTTCTTCTCCAAAGAACAAGAATTCAAGCCTTTCAATTCAAAATTCTCAAGAAATGTTTCAAGACTAGGGATCCAATCTTCAAACTAATTAACATAAGGTATGTGGGACTACTCTAAACTCCACGGGCATAATATTTACTGTTTTGTCATGGTTAAATATCCACAATCATGTTTATGAAGAAGGGTTTTGATATTTTTGCGAAAAGTATATATCATAGAATTGTTTTGATGAAATTATATATTGTCTTGAATCATTTTTCACGAAATTTAAATTGTAACAATATATGTATGTTTCCGTTTGCAATGAAGAGTCGATTAAGAGCATGGGGTATCACTAATTATTTTCTTGTGGATATAAATATGTAATTCGCCACTGAAGATTAACAATGAAAGGTTGGTTTTATGATTGATAAAAACTCTCTCTCCTTTTATAATGTCATTGATTTCAAGTGTTGTGGATTGCTTAAATTGCATGAACTTTCGTAAATAAAACAAAAGGGTGATCACTTGTTTAATGATCATGGATTGATACTGTTCTGACATGTTGAGAGGGTGTTTTTCGTATGATAAATGTTTATTGGTTCAAATTAACAATTACAATTGGATTTGCGTAATGCAAATATGATATGGCCACCTTATGATTGTACTATTGAGAGAGGAGTGTTTTTGATAGTGTTTTTGATGTAAACTCAAAATGTAAATCTATTGTATGACTCTCTCTCACTTGATGTTTAAAAACTATGGGTGGTCATTAACATGAGGATAAGTGAAAAAGGGCTACAAATATATTATGGTGTGATATGAATGACTTCCAAGTCGGGGTATGATGATATCCGGTGATAGCATGCCCCTAATAGAGAAAATGATTAATGATTTGACTGTATGAACAATGGTTTTAAAGAACTAAAAGTTGGTCTTAGGAGAGTTAGATGATTACCAAAAGAAAGAACAATTCGAGAGACTCAATGATGAAAATTATGATTTGCCGACTCAGGATTTTTTCACCATGTTGTGTGGTCTTGTGTACCTTGATTTATGTATTTCCCACTTGGGACTATGGTTAGGAACCATGCTTTATAGTCTTGTACCCTACCATGACATATTAGTATGATTGGGAATCATGGCAGCCTGCTTTGTGGACTGGCATGTCTCTCATACCGATACTCCAACCCTTGCGACAAACTTGGGTTGGGGGATTGGCCATCGAGTCAAGGAAGGATCCCATATAGCCCATGGGATGATTAGAATTGTAAGGTCTACCATCTAGCTTAGGAGAAAATAGAAGCGAGTCATGATTTCCAAGTGTTGTTGAAATTCATTTTAGTATGCCCATGTGTTTTCACTTATGCATTGTGTTCATTGTTTTACTAAATGCTCTCATTATGTTATATAAAAATATTTTATTTTAGTGTGCTTCACATACCAGTATATTTTGTATTGATCCCTTATATTTTATGTTCTGAGGCCCAGTCTAGCAGTCCTGCTAAACAGTAGATTGTTGTCAGACATTCAGTGTTGGTTAGTCTCCCTTACTTTGGAAGGTGTCTTGTTTACTCATGTTGATCCCATTATTTTTAGTTCATGGTCTGACCGGGGGCCTTGTATTGATTTCAAACAGATTCTTGTTTTCAGTTGTAGTAGAGATTTCACAGACGTGTATTAGATGGTTTGAGGTTTATTGAACTTACGTCCGCATTACTCAGTTGAGATATTAAAGTGACCATGCTTTCATTTATTTTTTGCATTTCCTTACAGTATATGAATTGTGTGTATGATTGCAGTAAGAGAAGGGCTTCTCGAGCCTTCATGATTTAGGATGCTCATCTCGGCCCAGGCCTCGGTTCGGGTCGTGACAGATACACTAAATTGATCCATAAGAAATTTGTCAAGAAAACAAATATCCAATTTTTCTGTTGGTTACCCTATTTTGTAATACAATTTTTTCCCACCTCTAATTTTTTGTTTTTATGAGGACCACAAAAAAAAAAGAAAAAAAGTAGAAGAAAAAAGAAACAAAGAAACAAAGAAAGACTGAGTTGGTAAAAAATAAAAATGCAGAAGTCTCTTGTAGCTAATTTACGTTTCTTAAAAGCCCTCAATGATAATATAGGCGAGTAAAATCTAAGTTAGATTACATGAAATTCCATCCATTTTCACAAGTAATTACTGTGTGAAATATATAGTACATGCAATATGCGTGGTTTTCATTTTTTAAAAATAATATATACATACAAAAATCTCACCCTTATAAAGTAATTACAAAAATCTTAACTAATTATGTATTTTTGTTGGATGTAACGGAAGATAATTTTGTATCTCGATAGACATCAAAATTTTAAAAATTCTATCAGAAACTAATTATGTATCTTTACAATGGAAAAAATGTATATTTATTGGATGCATTATTTATTTCAACATACCCAAAAGCAAAAATAATGTACCGAAAGCTAATTATGTATCTTTACAAAGGAAAAAGTGTATCTTTATTGGATGTATCAGGAGCTAATTATGTATCTGGACTGACCCAAAATTAAAATTTTCAATAATGATGCAAAATGTCGAAATTTTCTATAATTAAACTCCAAACTATCGAAATTTATATTGTTTGTCCTTCATTTTGTATTTAGACTTATTTAGATTAAGATTAAATTAATTACTACTACATAAAGACAAGAATTAAAATGGTTGACTGAAAAAAATGAATTTAAAGTTTGCACTACCCCTATCTTACCAAGTGCAAAAAGAAAGAAAACTCATATCAAGTGCTAACTTTTCTATGCTTAAAAATAAGGGTATGTTGGACCTAACTAATAAAAATGAGAGCATATTTGGCTAAATTATTAATGGAGAGTATATTTATTCTATTTGACATAGTTCAGGGAAAAATTTAACTCGAACTAGTAATAAAGAAGAAATATTTGACCTCAACTAACAAGGTGCATATCTGTTCAATTTAACATAGTTAAGCGGGAAATTAACTCTAACTATAAACAGAGATCATATCTATTAAAATTTATCAATTAATATAGTCTAAGTGGAGATGTTAGCTAATACCATTAGATTACGGTGATTTAATTATTCAAAGGGTACGCTTGGTAAATTAATGATTGTGTGTAACATTACATTGGTAGCATGTAACACTTTTTCGTAATCTGCAAATCTACTATCATTTCATAAGTTCTTTAGAAATTTTTTGCATTTAACAAATATGGAAGAATTTGTCTTTTTCCATTCAATATTTATTTATAAATAAAAACGTATGAGACTCATCCTATATAGAGAGCAAGTTAAAGAAAAAAAAAGTAAAATCACGCATTATGAAAATTATTATGTATGTTATATCATATGTTTCTTTTATCATATGATTACTTGTCCCTTCTTCAAACTATTCACAGCTCTAGAAAATTTACAATAGGAAAAATGGGACTCCTACTATTGAGTAAGTCAAAGAAAAAGAAGAAAGTAAAGTGATGTGTTACGAAAATTACTATACATGTTATCTCTTTTTTTTTTTCTAATTTAAGTGAGTTTTTGGTGTCTTGTTAGGCCCTTTTATAAATTAAAAAGCAAAAAGTGTGTAGCCTAAGGCCATAAAACATTAGAAAAACAAAATGAAAAGGTACACAAATTGGGCTGATTAGGTCTAAGCCCATTTGCCAAAAAGACCTAACTCTATAAATTTTTAATAATCTATACTTCATCATCACATTCCTTATTTGCCCTAGCTCCTGTCGCTGCAACTCCCACTTCTTGCTTCTTCTTCTTCTTCTTTGAATAATCAATGTTATTTTCGATGGTGTGTTGTTTCTCTTTACCATAGAAGAATTGTCAAATGACCAAGGTAAGCTTCTTACCTCTTTCTTCTAAAATCCCGATCTTCGGGTGGTTGGGATATCTCTATGCAGTGATGTTGAAGGAGGATGCCACTCGGGGTTTCCAATTCTTCCACAGGCGAGGCTCTAGCACATGCATTCATTTTTTGTGAACCCTCTTCCCTTACTAACTTCCATTGAATTTCCGTAAACAGATGACTAATGGACATGTTGTTTCTTTGCTAATTTGGTCTTGTGGATAACCTCTTATGCTTAAGAAAAGATATGACGTGCCTTCCCTATGTTTTTGCTGATTTCTTTTATGTCCTAATATAGATTAGCCAATCTGATTTAGTAACATTATATCATGTCTCTTTTGTCATATGATAAATTTCTAGTACCTTCTTTAAATATTTTCCAAAGTAACAATAGCAAATGATAATTTTGTTTAGTACAAAAACTAATTTACTTCATTTACAATTAATTGGTACCCATCTATTTAATGACAACTCACCCTATTCTATACTCTCCAAATTCGAACAAAAATAAAAAAATTATGCATATCCCACTTAGTATCCCCTTCTCATTTTTTTTCTATATATACACAATACAAATTGTAACATCATCATCAAAATTGATAATTTTCCACAAGTATTAAGGCATGGCTGAACCAAACTTTAAAAGAGTTCATAATAGAGTAGAATAAGAAATTTTGAGAAACTAAGATCTGAGCAATTTGATAATGAAAATCCTCCAACTCCTCCTAGAGTTTATCCTAAGAAAAATTTGAGATGAAAGTGGTGATTGATGATAAATCTAATAAGTAATCACTAATTTTTTGTTTTACATATTGCTCTTTTCTTTTTACTATGTAATGAATAGAGTTACACATTTATATGTTTGAAAACATTATAAATTTTAAAATCTGATTCATTATATTTTTAAATGACATGTTCCTATGATCATAAAAATGTCATGGCATGTATATTTAAGATTACAAGATATAAGAGTACTTTTGATACATTCTAAAAGGTTGTTTTGTCTTTCTTTAATTCTGTATCTGTTAAACTTTGTCATATAAAATGAATAGAAGGTACACAATTTTACTTTCATAAAAAAGACCTAATGTACTCTTCAAGTATTAAAAATGATCTTAATATACCCTTGTTTTACCTTTAGGTTTTTAAGTATTCTTCTCTTTCATATATAGACTCTATTTTACCCTTTCACTTAACAGAAAACTGTTTAAAAATTTATTAGTATTTTCAATCAGTATTTGGCCGTTTTTTATTGGTCGAAATTTTAATTAACTAAAACCTTAATAATATCCAATCCCAATCCGAATCCCACTTACCATCCAAGATGCTTTTTGGGGACTTACCTTAGTAGAAAGTTGATAAATCTTTGGTTAAAAAGTATGGTAGAGTTTTTGCTTGAGAAAGAACTATTCGTTTTATTTGATTAAAACCACTTGACTTGACCAAAAGTTTATTTAACATTCCAAAATTTAGAATATCTACATAGTACATCAAACCCTTTGATTATGGCATGGAATCTGAACCATATAAGAAAGGTTTCTAATGATATCCAGATGATAGATAGGGTTTCTTCTTATTGCCTCCCACTAATCTAACACTGTAAAAATTATAGCCAGACATATAGTAGAGAAGGAACCATTATCTTACTGAAAACCTATATTAAAGTAAGCTTATCATAAAATTTAGTATAAGTTCCTTTGTACCATTGCTCTACAGCTGGTAGTTAATTATTTCATCTGGTGAGACTGAAATCATACGTGATATTGTTCACCTTTGATCAATTTTTTTTGTTACCATGTGAAATTGATTGACCACCAACTATAGACCAAGGCTATAAAGAAATTTATAATTAGTTTGACAATAAACATAATTACTTTAATATGTCTATTCAGTCAGTTAATGATTTCCTTTTCTACTATATATCTGACTATAATTCTTAAGGTGTTGGATTAGTGGAAGGAAATGGGAAGCAACCGTATTTATCATCTAGATATCATTAGGATACTATCTCATATAGTTCTAATTGATTGCCTTATTCATGGAGTTTGATATACTATGTAGAGATCTAAAATTTAGGAATGTTAAATCAATTTTTAGACAAAATATTTTAGTCAAATCAAATAGTTTTAATCCCACAAAATGAGCAGTTCTTTCACAAACAAATACTCTACCACACTTTTTAAGCAAAGAGATCAATTTTCTACAAAGGTAAATTCCAAAGCAAGCATCTTGGATGGTATGTGAAATTCGAATTGGGTTTGGGGGTTATTAAGTTTTTAATTAATTAAATTACAAACAATAAGAAAATAACACGTATTAAATGAAAATACTATTTTTTTTTAGTTTTTGTTAAGTAAAAGGATAAAAGTAGAGTCTGTAGGTGGATGGTAAGGATATTTTAGAGCTCAGAGATGGGAGAATGGTATATTAGGATTATTTTCAATACTTGAAGGGTATATTGGAATCCTTTTTTATTCTATTTCACCGTCATTTATCTACTATTTTCAAAATGGTGATTTTCTACTGATGCAGAAATAGGAAGTTCCGTGAATATGCTATTGAGGATTCATCAAACGTACTTAGTAATGGAAACTTAAGTTTTTCTATATAATAGAAGAAGTGATTTTCGTATATGTCAAAAAAAATTCATTGAAGGGTATGTATTAGAGTCAATTCAGTATACCTACTACTGATGGAATATACTAATACGTGATGAAGTACTTACCTGTTGCAAGACACGTCTCAGTGTCTTCATATGTCCCAATATGGTCTTTATCTCCTATCTTTCACCTTTGTGAAACATAGAGAAGATGAGCAAACATAAGCTCTCTCAGTTTGGTGTACATGTGTTCTACGTATCAATTTTTTTATACTACTCAATTTTGTTAGATTGCTTATTTTGGATTTTTGTTCAGAGGTTAGCAACCCCATATATATCGCAACGGTATATAATTTGGCGCGGATGGATACAAAATTTTGATTCGAATTTCTTGCTTGATCTATCCATGCATGTATTCAAATAGATAAGTTGGTTCATGTCCATGTATGATTTTGGATTACTATTTCTTAGTGTCTTTTTTATTTCTCTCCACAAATTATAATCATAAGTATATTTTCATTCAAGTGATTTGTAATCAAGTTAAGTGTTTCATCACATACAAGTATCACTTACTTGCCCAATACCTTTCGAAAGTGGACAACTACAATTAAAAACTCAATTTAAAGGGGAAGAAAGGAATTCTACTCTACCCAAATTAAACTTAATAAATTGTATTAACCTTTTATTTCAAGTTTTGTTAAGAATAGAACAGAACACAAAGAGTTTGTTAAAATTAGGGGAAAAGAAGCATAAGAAAATTGAGAGAGTATAAATTCAAAGCATGCATCTAAAAAACAAGTTTTTGTATATTTATATGTTGTAAACAAAAGAAAGAGAAATATAAAAACCTACAATCTTCAATATGCAAGACATGTATTCCCTTGTCTTCAATTTTTAGTTATTATTATGATTACTCTTGAATTTTTGGTGTGTTTTTTAGTTATTTTTTTTAAATTGTGTGTTGGCTCTTCTCTTCATCCTCAATTATTTCTAATGAAAGAAGACTCAATGCTTCTAGAATAGGATTGCACTCTTTGATTCTTCGAACTAGACTAGATTTGGTTAAAAGATCTATAGAGTTTTTCTTTTCAATTATAAGAATTTTCTTGATTTTGGGTGTTTGTTGAATTAATATATTTGAGCTGAAATACAAAACGAATTTCGAAAATTGTATTCCAAAAGAAAATTACTAGAAGTATTCACACGAATTAATCAATTGATTATGGAATATACCCAAAAGAAAAGAAAGATTATAGTTGAAATTACTTGCGAAAGGTACATACCTCCATTTAACTATCCTAAACTGAGTCCGAACTCCCAACTAATAAAAGTAATATTTTTGCATTTGTAACCTACTTTATGAGGGAATTTCTTAACTACTACATTACAATTTTGCATATATCCATATGGACTATGATTATTAACTAGGTTGTTCGTAATATGGGAGCATTAGAAAATTAAGATAACTACGATCTTATCTTGAATAAATAAATTATGTTACTGTGAGTTGCTTCATCTTTTGATACTTTCTCCTTGCACCTCTCTTGGTTTTCAAATTTTAAAAGTACGTTTATCAGTTGAAGAATATGAATCTAGATGAGTTTCTTGTATGGAAAAATCATTTATTCTCTTGAGAATTATGTTGATGCATTTATGCTTGAAATGTAATTTAAACGAGTTGTCTTAATGAGTAATATGTTGGATTGTTTCTTCCAAGTTTTTAGTCAGAAGATGCTAAAATTATTACACTTGTACAGATTAAAGATTCTAAAATAATTACATTTGTACAGATTAAAGATTTTTGTTTTATTGATTTCCATGGGTATATGTTCCTTCACAAGCATAGTTTTTTCCAGATTTTGTCCTTTAACAGTTAAGAAAAATTTTACCCCTTCTCAATTATCTACTATCATATTTTAACGCATGAGATGGTTTCAAAATTTACTTTTAAGAGTAACAATTTAAAAACCACATAGGATCTTCTCTATGACGCGTACATAAACTAGTTAGTTTTCAATTTGTATTGTCTTGATTCTTGCTTTTATTTTAAATCTTTAATTATCTATATGAATTAGGGCTTTGAATTTATATTCTGGTATGGCTGTTATAGTGATAGTTCCATTAATTTTTAGTTTTCCATTAGTTTAGTTCTACGTCATTCGTTTTGGGATTTAATATATGCACTTACAATTTCATGTATGCACTTACAATGGCATTTAATGTATGCATTTACAAGTTCATTCTAAAGATAAATAAAGCATTTAGTTTTATCACCTTTTTTTAAAAAATTATTTCCCTGCATTCCCTAATCAAAGCCACCTACTATAGGTTTACTCGTTAATGATTGATTATATTTGATACATTACTTTTGGAAATAATTCTCAATGATTTGTGAAGATGTAACACTGCATTTAAAAAGAAACAATATATTGAAGCCGCTTATAACTTAATTTCAAAATTGAAAATGAAATAAATTGTATGGTATTGTCTAACCTTCAAATACTATAACAATTTTAATCTATACTCAAAAGAATGCTAGCTATCCACATACCTCTTTCTAATCGAATTACCGTTGGGTAATGGAAAAAATCAAATATACATAATTCTAACTAAAGGTATATTATTTCACCCATGAGGTAGAAGTGTGTAGCGATGACTAGATTTCAGTTGTAGTTGTTGGGTATACCGATTGAAATCAACTAGTTACAAATCAGGCTCAACCCATATAGACAACAATCTGAGATGGCACGAGATGAATGAAGAAAGGCAAATTTGGTTGATTATTTCTTTTAACAATTACATCATGTATCAGTTTTTTTGGTTATTTTATTACACCACCAAATTTAATTTTTTTAAAACCATTTAAATTGTTTCGACTTTTCGTTGATATCGATATGATCCGATAAGTTTTTGATGATTTATTTTAAGCTCCATCTTAAAGTCACACCATTTGTTGAATAAGTGATTATAAAAAAAGAGGAGAAAAGTTACAGCAACTTTCTTTCAGCATTTACTGTTTTTGTCTTAGTCTAGGGTAGCTGTTGTTTAGTCCTTAAATTTCTCTTGTTAGTTGAAAGCGCTACTGAGTTAGTGCCTATATAGTGCAGTTACTAACCTTTATTTTTTCATATTTAGTTGAGTTGTAATCTATTTATAAGATTTTATCATGGATGAATGATATAGGGAAAAAAACAGTCTTGCGATTCTAGAAAACTCCCTGCCATTCTATTTCCTTGCAAGTTTTTTTTTCCTTTCTAATATTTTATTCTTGAGTGAGCTTGAGATCTTTTATCCAGCATCACTGGTATCAAATCTAGGTTTATGTTTTATTGATCTTATTAATAGTTAAAAAAAAACTATGGCTTCCAATGGAAATCCATTGAACATATCTCAGTCTTCCATCCCTGTTCTTACAGGACAAAAGTTATCAGTTCTGGAGAGTCAAAATGAAGACTTGTTTTAAGTCAGAAGATCTTTGAGACTTGATTAAGACAGGTTATGCATATCCGAATGAAGAGTAGTGGCTGAAGGAAAACAAAAAGAAGGACGGAAAGACTTTGTTATTCCATCAACTGGCAGTCAATGAGATGGTGTTTTCCTGAATTGCAGCAGCCTCCACTTCGATAAAAGCATGGAGAATTTTGAAAATGTATTTCAAGGTTTCTCAAAGGAAATAGTTGTAGAAATCCAAATTCTTCGAGTCAAGACCTGAGCCGAGGCCCTAGCCACGATGGACATCCCAAATCATTATGTCCCGGTCACCCCTTTCTATCTGGAAATCATGTACACCATTCATATACAATAAGGAAAAATGCAAAAAAGTAAAAAAAATGGAATCATAGTCATGTATTGAATTCAATTTAACAATACGGACTGAAATCCATAAATATCTAGACAACATCTACTTCAGTTTGCGAAATCTCTAATACATTAAAAATTAACAACTTGTCTAAAACTGGGACAAGGCCCCCAGTCGGACCATGAATTAAAATAAAATAATAATGACACGTTTCGGAACCAGGCCTTCTAAATTAAGGGAGGCTCACTAACTGCAAACTTCTTACAAGTCAATATACTTCTTAAAGGGACCCTAGGACTGTGTCACAAAATCCTAAAATATAGGGGTTCATTACAAATGTACTGGTACGCAGAGCAAAAGAAAATAATATGCCTTAATAAATAACATAAGTGAGAGAATTTTATGAAAAAAATACATCATCATAAACCATTTCAAAATCCATGGCCATAGTAAATAGTCCTTTAAAAATAGTTTTGTAAATCAACTCAACATCTTTGTCTTAGTTTTAGGCTAGGTGGTATGCCCTACAAGTCTGATATTCCACGGACTATGTGGATTCCTCCATTGATTCGTCGGGTAAGCCCCCAACCCACGTTTTCCGCAAGAGTTGGAGTTTCTAAGTCTTATATGCCATAGGGCACTAGGCCAATGTATAATCCCTCTTGGGTACAAAATAACCCGTATCGGCAAAATACGATTTTGGGCAATGAGTTATTTGAACTCGTGCCTTCTTTGGGTAACCACATAACATCTCTTAAGCCCATTTTAACCTTTGCTAAACATGCATATTTAAGAACTCAATTCTGGAAATCTAAATGAAATTTGATTTCTATTCTGTTCTGAGTCTGTTTTGGCATTATCTGTTTTGGTATCATCAAACCAAGGCTTGCAAGTTGTATCTTCTAAGCCATAAAATATCATGTTCCAGTCTCTTAATACAAAACATAAATTTTGGGACCACCATATCATTAAAATAGTTCAAGAGAATTCATATTTCAAAACCTATGTCAAATTATGCAAAGACTTTCTTTTCAACATTTCAACAAACATGTGGTGGTCAAGTATGTTGTACCAAACCATGCATTCTCTTTGAATCACTACTTTTCATTAATATTAGAAATAAGCATCCTATGTTTAGTTCATATCCAAAATCAGGGCTTAAAAATAGCAAAGACATTTGAATAATGCTTCTCAATATGCAATTTAATAATACACAACATATGAAAACAAAGGGTTTTATAACTAGAGAGGGATTAAAATTCTTCATGCTCTCAGTTAAAGTTTAAACCATCAAAACACATGTATCCATACATATATCTATCTATGAACAAAATCGAGTTTAAGGGTATAGGCCTAGAGACCAAAACTTTGTTAATAAGAAAGATTCACACTGCATGATCGTAGTTGAAATTTCAATACCCTTTTTTAAATTCATGATTCCTTAACATGTAAATGTTATTGAAACAATTTCATTATGCCCAAGTATTTTAGGATAACCCCACGTACCTTAGATTATAAGGTTTAAAATGTAGAACTTGAATCTTGATTTGTTCCTTGGAAATCTTGGACTGAAGGATTGATTTCTATAAGACCCCACAAAATTCTAAGGTTAGTTCAGTCCATTTATGCTTGTTAAGGGGGGTCCTATACTTAGAAGGTTCTATCTAAGTTTCCAGACATAGTTTATTTTAGCCTTCGAAAGTTCACTGTCTCATTTTGTGACTTTAATGTCCTTTAATGGTCCGTATTCTTGCTAATTTATGAACAGAAAGGTTAATAGGAGTTCCCGAACAAGTTTTAAATTTTTTGGAACTTTTTAAGACCACGTTCGAAATCCCAAAATAGTTGACCTACGAGATCTTGGCCCACCGCATCGCTAGTTGCGTTGGTTGATGTTGTTGTAGGTTCCTAGGGTCAAAGTACTGAGGTTCGACATGATGATGGCGTGATGCGTCGTGTATTCCATTGATTCCATGACGTACCGCGAGGCTAATAACGTCGGTGCCCAGTTATCTGTCTTTTAAAATCTGCGTCCTCAGGGTTAATTCAGTCTTTTTCGCATGCCCTTCATCACTCATAACTCAAAATTTAGACCTCATTTGGCTAATCCTATTCATTATTCACAAAATGCTCAAGAACAAAACCCTAGGGCTATCAATTCAAGACTCAATTTCCAAGGGATTCCACCATGAATCTTCAAGAATTCACCAAATAAGGTATGTCAAGTGTTCATCCTAGGGTTTCTTCCACCCTTAGAGTCCAAGAAACTTTTTCAAAAACTCAAGATAATGTTTCTAATTAATTTCATTATTTAGTTTGATTGTGTTCATGACTATTATGTTAATGGGTTCTATAGTTCATCATTTAATTGCAATATCTATGTGAAGTGAAGTGATATATGTGTAGCATTATATGAAACCATGTTAAACCCTTGAAATTTGTCAATGGGAATGTGAATTATGATGCCTATTTGTTGTATAGAGTTATGTGCATATGTTATGCTCACCAAGTGTTTGATGAATTGATCATGTGAGTTGATAAGTGAAAAAAATCATACCATGCTAGTTATGTACAAGTTGTATCAATATGTTTTCCCCATTCATGTACAAGTAATGCATCTCAAGTGGTTATTGAAATGTCTAAATTAATGAATGATAAACATGTAGCCACTATTGAGAGTTTAAGCTTGTGCTATGATTTACTTATTATGCTATCGAGTCCTGGAGGTACTTATACCAGAAAATTTATCTGTGTACCTAGAGCCAGTATCAGTTTTCACGATACACTCAGTCAATCCATGATCTGTACAACTCAATCAGTCAGGTGAATCAGGAAAATTTAATAAATTTAGTATCAGTCTAGTAATCTCAGTGATCTCAGTAATCTCAGTAATCTCTGTCAGTTATCAGATCTCAATAGTATTTATTTCAAATCTCAGTAACTCATCCAGCTTGTAGAACGCAGTAGCATTCTGTCAGTTGAAAGAATTCAGTAGTATTCCGTCATTCAACGGAACTCAGTGAACTCAGTTTAGTCAGTAAAAACTATACCATCAGTAACAACTCAATCATACCTAGTGTGAACTAGGAAAACTAGTTCAACGTCTATTCAATTGGGAGTAGGTTTCAGTACCGAGTGAACCCAGGGATGAGGGACACCTGTTAGCCAGTAGAGAGTGTGATCCTTAGACGCAATCCCTGCGTTTCAGAACTACGTAGCCATCATAGGTTGAGATGTACCCCTACGAGTCTAGGGACTATACATCTCCTTTGAGTTTTCCTTACAGGAGGGGTTGACGGAAGAGCTCCCTGTCATAGAGGGTTTACTCATAGCTTGTCTTTACCCGTGGTATGGTGCTGATGCCCTTCTAGTTAGGGTTACAGGTTAGACCCTACCAGTTTAGATTCGGGGTATATTGGTTAAATGATTACCTCCTATAGTCACAGTTTCATATTCAGTCTCAGTAATAGAACTTAGTTCAGTTCTACAGATATCAAAACTGTCAGATACAATCGCTCAGCTAAGTATAGAACTCAGCTAGTTCCATCAAAATTAGGACTGTCAGATACAGTCATCCATTTTAGTCTAGAACTCAGATAGTTCGTCAGATTCAGGATTGTCAGATACAGTCACCTAGTCTAGTAAAGAACTCTGATAGTCTTTTTAGTATCAGTATACTCAGTTATCAGTTATCAATAATATAGTACTAGTAATCCCAAATATCGGTTACCTGTAAAATACGCAATTCATATCATTAATAGAGGTAGTTATTTAGTATCCCAGTATTAGTAAACTCAGATGTCAGTACATCATATCCAGTATTGTCACGACCCCAGTCCCAGTTTATGTTTTCATGCATGTATTTCTCACGCTCTCATGTTCAAGTCATCAGTTAGTTATTATTGTTCATGCATATGAACCCTTGTATTTAGCCTACCAAACTTGCATACCGGTACATTCAATCGTACTGACGTATTGGCGCTATGATGTTTTATACCATAGGTTTAGAAGCACGAGTAGAGTCTTGTGCATGGGTATGTTGTGCACCACACTTATGGATAGGAGGCTATGATATGTTTTAGGAATAATTTCCTTCTTTCAATATTCATGTGGTGTTAGTGAGCATAAGCTTAAATTTAACTCCAAGTCTAATCCTCTCTTCCTTTTATTTATAGAATATGCTTCCCAAAAGGGCTAGCAAAAGGAGAACCGATAATCAGTCAGCACCTCAGCCCGCTCAGGATGGACGAACATATTTCTTATGCAGAATTCAGAACTGCATTCACTACTCTAGCCAACCCAGTCACAGATAAGAATGAATGACCACCTGTTATTCCAGCCAACCCAGTGGTTAATTCAGCTGCATTTAGGATTTAGGACTTCACCTGAATGAATCCTCCCTTATTCTCCAATTCTAAGTCCGAAGAGGATCCACAAGAGTTTTTCAACTATGTTTAGAAAGTCACAGATACCATGGGAGTGAATTCCTATGAGAGTGCCAAGTTATCCGCCTATCATCTAGAAGATGTATCCCATACATGGTTTAAGAAATGGAAAGTAATTGGGGATACAGATGCAGGGCCAATAGAATGAGAGGAGTTTGTTACGTCCTTCTTAGATTGATTCTTTCCCGTAGAGCGGAAAGAAGCCAAAGTGTTAGAGTTCATCAATCTCAGATAAGGTATCATGAGAATGAAAGAATTCTCCCTTAAGTTCACCCAGTTATCAAGGTATGCTCCCCATTTAGTAGTAGACAGTAGATCCAGAATGAGTATGTTTATTTCTGGGGTTTCAGGTAGAGTGGTTAAGGAGTGCAGGACTGCGATATTGATTAAGGAGATGAACATATCTAGGCTTATGGTCCATGCTTAACATATTGAAGAGAAGAATCTTAAGAAGAAGGAAAGAGAGAATAAGAGAGCCAGAACAGGTAGTTATAGTTTTTCTCAGCTAGGGTCATAGGGTGGTAACTATTCTCTGCATAGTCAGAAGTTTTTAGTCCTAGTTCCCTTTTCATCTAGTACCCCAGTACCAAAGTTCAGAAATGACCGTAGGGATGGGGCATCAGGATCCAAATCCCATAATAGTGCAAGCATTATTCCCACTCATCGACTTTGCGAAAAGTATGGTAAGTATCATATGGGTGTGTGTAGAGCGGGCACTAATGTGTGTTTCGGATATGGAAAGTCAGGTCAAAAGGTCTAAGACTATACTAAGCCCAGTCCACAAAGTCAGCACAGGCGTCCTTCAGCTCAGTCCGGTCACATGAATCAACAGGGTGCCAATTCTAACATTATTAGTGGGCAATGCCCAAATAGACTCTATGTACTTCAGTCCTGACATGATTAGGAAAGGTCTCTTGATGTAGTCACTGGTATGTTGTAGATCTCTCATTTACATATTTACACTTCTTCAGATTCAAGAGCTTTTTTTTCTGTTATAACTCTTTACATACCAATTAACTTTAAGGTCCGACTAGATGTTAACGAGACCTTTCTTAGTCTCCACCCAGCGGGTCAGTCTATCATAGCCCGATAGGTATAAAGGAACTGTCCGGTTATGGTACCTTATAAAGCCAGGCCTTAAGGTTCTAGTAGTAATACCAATATGGGTAGGAAATCAGTAAGGGAAGGTGATTCCTGACCCATTCCTATCCCAATGCGAAGTTTTGTACTTCAACCATCATGATACATATGCATGCATTAAGTAACAATTTTGTGAACCCAACTTATGCTCACACATTCCATAGAATTGTGTGTGTTTCAAGTTCCTAGTATGAGGAATCCCAATTGAATCAGTGTTACGAATCATGTCCCATGAACACAAAAATTCCAAACTCAGGTCATGCAGCTCATGACTCATGCTACACTCCTAATGATCAATTAAAAATTTAGACTATGTCACTTATATCCATAATTTAGACCCCTGGATGAATCCGTGATGCTGATGTTCCGTCCCTCAGCCCTCAGTTACAACATCATTTAGTAATCAGTATTCAGTAAAGGATTGTAATAGTCCTACAGAACCATGGCCTTCAGTTATCAGTTATTTAGCCATAAAAATTTAGTACTTCAGTACCAGTCTAACTCTCAGTTATCAGGAATAAGTATTCAGTCCTAGTTACAGTTTTATTTATGGTTATAGTCTAAATTACCATCTTAGCTACAATCTCAGTCCCAGTCCTAGTCCAGTCAGATCATAAACTCAGTTCAATTTCAGGATTACCCAACCATAGCATATGTCCATCAGTTATTCAGTCATTGGTATTTCAGTACCTCAGTTTACAGAATATTTTGAATCATGTTGGACGCTTGGTCTTGAGTTCTTAAGGTAATACAATTTTTCACTCATTTATTTTCAGTTGCCTCATGTTACCCAGTCAATTATTAATTTTTTTGTATAATACACTATATTCTAAGTCCATCCTTTCAGGCTAAGTACAGTTCATCCTTACAGACACAGTAGTCAGCTATGAGTCATTCAGTTAATCAGATAAGTTAGTATATTTGTTTATTCGTGCTCAGAATCCACATGAATATTTTCCGTAGTCTTAGTTGTAATGCAAAAGGCTTCATCACTTTATCTTAGATAATATTTCATAGGCCTTGTCTCCTTATACAAGAATCCCAGCCATGTAGTGATCTCCTATTCAGATGTCCTGCTTAGATCAGGCCAAGATTCACTTTATTTCTTTAGTCACTAGAAATCTACAAAATGAGTGTCATAGGAACTCCCCATTCAAGTAGAAGTTTCCAGTGTGAGTTAGGTAAGAAGACAGTTATTCAGTTTAGCAGCCAGGCGAACAAGTTCGGATGGTGTTGTTTCCATTTGTTCCATCTTGTCACACTATCTGAAGACCCATGAATGTGATCATTCTAAGATGAACCAACTAGGTAGTTGTGTGCTCAACTTAGTTCATGTATCATGTCTTAGTTTTAGTTCTCATATATTCAGATATAAGGTGCCTCGTGCATCACTACAGCTTTGCTCATAACTCAGCAAAGTCAGCCCAGTATTTTCAAGAGAGATAGTGCCCCCAGGGGTGATACGCTATAATTCCCCAAAGCTTCATGACATAAACGTGCCACTCTCTCTTTTCGTAACGAATCCAGTTTGGGGTAAGGGGTATCATGAGTTAACCCTCAAACTCCAATCTCATTCGTAAGCCACGTATTCAAGGTAATCAGTTCAGATCACGATATCCAGCTCATGTATCATGTTCCAGACTCAGTTATGTTCATGTGTTTTTTCTCATGCATATCTAGTAATTAATTTCAGGCTCATTAGCATTTTTAGTTTAAGGAAACAGTCTCCCTTGAAATTATCTAGATTCCTGCTCAGATTTCCATGATAAACTTGGTATCAATTACCATTGCACATTCAGTCATGCATTTATGTGTAAGATTAGTCATGTATTCATGCATCAGATATGCATGTTCAGTATAATATATTTAGCTTATCAGTCATGCTAGTCATAAAATCATGCATCAGATATGCATGCTCAGAACAAATCTCAGTAAATTAGTGATGTCAGTCAGGTACTCATGTTTTAGTTGTTCATGTTCAGCATGTACTTCATCTTATCATTTTTCCCATCTCAGTCAGTCTCATTCGAGGAAAAATATTCTCAAGGGGGAGATATTGTAATACCTCTCAAAATCCAAAGCTTAATTCAGTCCATTTATGCTTGTTAAGGGGGGCCCATATTAGAATGTTTTCTAGCTAAGTTTCCAGACTTAGTTAATTTTAACCTTTGAAAGTTTGCAGTCTCATTTTGTGACTTTAATTTCCTTTAATGGTCCTTATTCTTGCTAATTCATGACCATGAAGGTCAATGGGAATTCTCGGACAAGTTTTCGAGTTTTTGGAACTCATTTAGACCATGTTAAAAATTCCAAAATAGTGGACTAAAGAGATCATGGCGCACTGCGTTGCTAATCGCGTTGGTTGATATTGTTACAAGTTTCTAGGGTCAATGTACTAAGGCTCGATACGATGATGGAAGGACGCTTCAACTATCAAATTGATTCCATGATGCGCCGTGTCTCTAATAGCGTCAGTGCCCAGTTTTCAGTCTTTTAAAAGCCGCATCCTCAGGATTAATTCAGTCTTTTTTCCATGCCCTTCAACCTTCATAACTCGAAATTTAGCCCTCTATTGGCTAATCCTATTCATTATTCACAAAATCCTCAAGAACAAAACCCTAGGTCTATCAATTTAATACTCAAATTCCAAGGAATTCAGTCATCAACCATCAAGAATTCACCAACTAAGGTATGTCAAGTGTTCATCCAAGGGTTTCTTCCATCCTTAGAGTCTAAGAAACCTTTTTAAAAACTCAAGATAATGTTTCTGATGAATTTCATGATTTAGTTTGATTGTGTTCATGACTATTATGTTAATGGGTTCTGCAGTTCATGATTTAATTGCATTATCTATGTGAAGGAAAATGATATATGTGTAGTATCGAAACCATGTTAAACCCTTGAAATTTGTCAATGGGAATGTGAATTATGATGTCTATTTGTTATATAGGGTTATGTGCATATGTTATGCTCACCAAGTGTTTGATGAATTGCTCATGTGAGTTAATAAGTGAAAGAAATCATGCCATGCTAGTTTTGTCCAAGTTGTATCATGCAAGTGTTTCACAAAATTGTTTATGAGAATGAAATAATGCAATCTTATAGTATGCCAATATGTATTCCCTATTCATGTACAAGTAATGCATCTCAAGTGGTTGTTGAAATGTCTAAATGAATGAATGATAAACATGTAGCCACTGTTCAACTTTTAAGCTTGTGCCATGATTTACTTATTATGCTATCGAGTCTTGGGGGTATTTATACTCGACAATTTAGCTGTGTGATTAGAGCCAATATCAGTTTTCATGATACACTTAGTCAAGACATGATCAGTAGAACTTAGTCAATAAGGTGACTTAGGAAAATTCAATAAATTCAGTATCAGTCCACTAATCTCAGTGATCTCAGTAATCTCAGTAATCTCTATAATCTCAGTCAGTTTTTAGATCTCAGTAGTATTTAGTTCAGACCTTAGTAACTCAGTCAGCTAGTAGAACTCAGTAGCATTTTGTCAGTTGACAAAATTTATTATTATTCTATCATTCAACGGAACTCAGTTCAGTTAGGAAAACTTGTACCACTAGTAATAGCTCAGTCATGCCTAGTGTGAACCTGGAAAACCAGTTCAATGTCTATTTAGTTGGGAGTAGGATTCAGCACCGAGTGAACCTAGGGATGAGGGTTCACCTATTAGCCAGTAGAGGGTGTGATCCTTAGTTGCAATCCATGCATTACAAAACTACGTAGCCAGCGTAGGTTGAGATAAACCCCTACGAGTCTAGGTCTTATACAGCCCCATATATATCGCAGCGGTATATAATTTGGCGCGGATGGATACAAAATTTTGATTCGAATTTCTTGCTTAATCTATCCATGCATGTATTCAAATAGATAAGTTGGTTCATGTCCATGTATGATTTTGGATTACTATTTCTTAGTGACTTTTTTATTTCTCTCCACAAATTATAATCGCAAGTATATTTTCATTCAAGTTATTTGTAATCAAGTTAAGTGTTTCATCACATACAAGTATCACTTACTTGCCCAATACCTTTCGAAAGTGGACAACTACAATTAAAAACTCAATTTAAAGGGGAAGAAAGGAATTCTACTATACCCAAATTAAACTTAATAAATTGTATTAACCTTTGATTTCAAGTTGTGTTAAGAATAGAACAGAATAGAAAGAGTTTGTTGAAATTGCAGTGTTAAAATTAGGAAAAAAGAAGCATAAGAAAATGGAGAGAGTATAAATTCAAAACATGCATCTGAAAATCAAGTTTTTGCGTATTTATATGTTGTAAACAAAAGAAAGAGAAATATAAAAAACTACAATCTTCAATATGCAAGACATGTATGCCTTTGTCTTCAATTTGTAGTTATTATTATGATTACTCTTCAATTTTTGGTGTATTTTTTAGTTATATTTTTTATATTCTGTGTTGGCGCTTCTCTTCATCCTCAATTATTTCTAATGAAAGAAGACTCAATTTTTCTAGAATAGGATTTCACTCTTTGGTTCTTCTAACTAGACTATATTTGGTTAAAAGATCTATAGAGTTTTTCTTTTTAATTATAAGAAATTTCTTGATTTTGGGTCTTTGTTGAATTAATATATTTGAGGTGAAATACAAAACGAATTTCCAAAATTGTATTCCAAAAGAAAATTACTATATGTATTCACACGAATTAATCAATCGATTATGGCATATACCCAAAAGAAAAGAAAGATTATAGTTGAAATTACTTGCGAAAGGTACATACCTCTATTTAACTATCCTAAACTGAGTATGAACTCCCAACTAATAAAAGAAATATTTTTGCATTTGTGTCCTAGTTTATGAGGGAATTTCTCAACTACTACATTACAATTTTTCATATATCCATATGGACTATGATTATTAACTAGGTTGTTCGCAAGATGGGAGCATTAGAAAATTAAGATAACTACGGTCTTATCTTGAATAAATAAATTATTTTACTGTGAGTTGCTTCATCTTTTGTTACTTTCTCCTTGCACCTCTTTTTGTTTTCAAATTTTGAAAGTACGTTTATCAGTTGAATAATATGAATCTAGATGAGTTGCTTGTATGGAAAAATCATTTATTCTCTTGAGAATTATGTTGATGCATTTATGCTTGAAATGTAATTTAAAGGAGTTGTGTTAATGAGTAAGATGTTGGATTGTTTCTTCCAATTTTTTAGTCAGAAGATGCTAAAATTATTACATTTGTACATATTAAAGATTCCAAAATAATTACATTTGTACAGATTAAAGATTTTTGTTTTATTGATTTCCACGGGTATATGTTCCTTCACAGGCATAGTTTTTTCCAGATTTTGTCCTTTAACGGTTAAGAAAACTTTTACCCCATCTCAATTATCTACTATCATATTTTAACGCATGAGATGGATTCAAAATTTACTTTTAGGAGTAACAATTTAAAAAACACATAGGATCTTCTCTATGACGCGTACTAGAACTAGTTAGTTTTCAATTTGTATTGTCTTGATTCTTTCTTTTATTTTAAATCTTGAATTATCTATATGAATTAAGGCTTTGAATTTATATTCTGGTATGGCTGTTATAGTGATAGTTCCATTAATTTTTAGTTTTCCATTAGTTTAGTTCTACTTCATTCGTTTTGGGATTTAATGTATGCACTTACAATTTCATGTATGCACTTACAATGGCATTTAATGTATGCCCTTACAAGTTCATTCTAAAGATATATAAAGCATTTAGTTTTATCACCTTTTTTTTCTAAATTATTTCCCTGCATTCCCTAATCAAAGCCACCTACTATAGGTTTACTCGTTAATGATTGATTATATTTGATACATTACTTTTGGAAATAATTCTCAATGATTTGTGAAGATGTAACACTGCATTTAAAAAGAAACAATATATTGAAGCCTCATATAACTTAAGTTCAAAATTGAAAATGAAATAAGTTAAGTTATTGTCTAACCTTCAGCTACTATAGCAAGTTTAATCTATACTCAAAAGAATGCTAGCTATCCACTTACCTCTTGCTAATCGAATTACTGTTGGGTAATGGAAAAATACAAATATACGTAATTCTAACTAAAGGTATATTATTTCACCCATGAGGTAGAAGTGTGTAGCGGTGACTAGATTTCAGTTGTAGTTGTTGGGTATACCGATTGAAATCAACTAGTTACCAATCGGGCTCAACTCATATAGACAACAATCTGAGATGGTACGATATGAATGAAGAAAGGAAATTTTGGTTGATTATTTGTTTTAACAATTAGGTCATATATCAGTTTTTTTTGTTATTTTATTACACCACCAAATTTAATTTTTTCAAAACCATTTAAATTGTTTTGACTTTTCATTGATATCGATATGATCCGATAAGTTTTTGATGATTTTTTGTAATCTCCATCTTAAAGTCACACCATTTGTTGAATAAGTGATTAAAAAAAAAAAAGAGGAGAAAAGTTACTGCAACTTTCTTTCAGCATCTACTGTTTTTGTCTTAGTCTAGAGTAGTTGTTGTTTAGTCCTTAAGTTTCTCTTGTTAGTTGAAAGCACTACTGAGTTACTGCCTATATACTGCAGTTACTACCCTTTGTTTTTGCATATTTAGTTGAGTTGTAAGCTATTTTTAAGAGTTTATCATGGAAATGGAATCATAGTCATGTATTGAATTCAATTTAACAATACGGAATGAAATTCATAAATATCTAGACAACATCTACTTCAGTTTGTGAAATCTCTAATACATCAGAAATTAAAAACTTGTCTAAAACTGGGACAAGGCCCCCGGTAGGACCATGAATTAAAATAAAATAATAATAACACGTTTCAGAACCAGGCCTTCCAAAGTAAGGGAGGCTCACTAACTGCAAACTTCTTAGAAGTCAATATACTACTTGAAGGGACCCCAGGACTGTGTCACAGAATCTTGAAATATAGGGGGTTAATACAATGTAGTGGTACGCAGAGCAATCCAAAATAATATACTTTAATAAATATCATAAGTGAGAGAATTTTATGAAAAAAATACATCATCATAAACCATTTCAAAATCCATGGCCATAGTAAATAGGCCTTTAAAAATAGTTCTGTAAATCGACTCAACATCTTTGTCTTAGTTTTAAGCTAGGTGGTATGCCCTACAAGTCTAATATTCCACGGACTATATGGAATCTGCCATTGATTCGTCGGGTAAGCCCCCAACCTAAGTTTGCTGCAAGAGTTGGAGTTGCTAAGTCTGATATGCCACAGGGAACTAGGCCAATGAATAATCCCTCTTGGATACAAAATCACTTGTATCGGCAAAATACGATTTTGGGCAATGAGCTATCTAAACTCGTGCTTTCTTTGGGTAACCACCTAACATCTCTTAAGACCATTTTAACCTTTTCTGAACATGCATATTTAAGAACTCAATTCTGGAAATCTAAATGAAATCTGATTTCGATCCTGTTCTGAATCTGTTTTGGCATTATCTGTTTTGGTATGATCAAACCAAGACTTGCAAGTCGTATCTTCTAAGACATAAAATATGATGTTCCAGCCTATTCATTCAAAACATAAATTATGGGACTACCATATCATTAAAATAGTTCAAGAGAATTCATATTTCAAAACCTAGGGTTTATCATGAATATCATGTAATTCAACACATACTAGAATCAATTCTTGGAACTTGTAATCTAAATCATGGATTAAAACTCAAACAACACCATGAACATGAATTCAATCTAATTCAAACATGGAAATAATAAATCATAAATCTTGTATTTTGAAAAAGGATTCTTGGGCTCCATGAAAGGTAAGGATCTATGGCTGAACATCTAACATACCTTAATTTGAGAGATTCTTGAAGTTCTTGAAGAAATTCTTACGATTGACCTTGATTCTGGAAAGCTAGGGTTTGTTTTCTTGAGAGGGAATTATCTTTTTATTTTAGGGGAAAGTGTATAATGAAGGGTTTAAACGTTTTTAGGGCTTAAATCCCACATTTGGAAAGAATAAAATCATGTAAAAAGACTATTTTAACCCTGGTTGCAACTTTAATTTTTCATAAAATTTTTCCGATTTGGACACATGGCGTGATGCGGCACTATTGCGCTGTGTCACTGGGAAATTGCATGATGGCGTGACGTGGTGGTATCACATTGCCACTTTGTTTGTGAACTGGAAGTGCACCGTGATGCGGTGGAATCACTTTGGGAGACTGGAAATTGACCAGTGTGAATTGGATCTATGACGCGATGCGCCAATATTATTGATCAACACTGAAAATGAACAATTTCTAGTTCAACACACTCCGCGATGTGCTACTTTCCTGAATGCCGATGTTTAACGACTAAAACTTAAAATCGCCATAACTTGTTTCCCGGTTGTCGAATTTAGGAAAATTTTATATCGTTGGAAAAATAATTGAATTTCCTATGCAATGGAAGGCTCAAATATAAGTATTAATGAGTATTCTAAATTTTTTTATTTTGAATAACCCATGTGCTGAGGGTTAATCTAGGCTAGGGAAATACAGTGTATTATAGTTCACCTCAGTAAAACCTTTTACCCTCAGACTGATGGTCAAGTAGAGAGGACAATTCATACACTTGAGGAAATGTTAAGAGCGTGTCTTATTGACTTTAAGGAAAGTTGGGATGACCACTTTCCTTTGATTTAATTCACATATAACAATAGCTACCATTCTAGTATCTAGATTGCCCCATTTGAAGCTCTCTATGAGAGGAGATGTATGTATTTCATTGGTTGGTTTTAGGTAGGTGAGACCGCATTGATAGGTCCAAATTCGGTGTTTGATGCTTTGGAGAAATTCTAGTTGATTAGAGAGAGGCTTAGGATAGACAAAAGCCACTAGAAATACTATCCAGATGTTAGGAGAAGAGATCTGGAATTTGAGATTTATGATTTTGTGTATTTGAAAATCTCTCGCAAGAAGGGAGTGAAGAGGTTTGGCAAAAAGGGAAAGCTCAGTCCCCGATATGTTAGGCTCTTTCAGAATCTTGAGTCATTTTGGGAAAGTAGCGTATGAGCTTGAATTGCCTGCAGATCTAGCATCAGTGCATCCAGTGTTCCACAATTCTTTGTTAAAGAAGTGTATTGGTTATCCAGCAGTTTTTGTTCCTTCCGAAAGCTTAGATATTTAGAACGGCCTTTCTTACGAAGAACTCCCAGTTGAAATCTTAGATCGCCAGATTCGTTGACTGAGGAATAAAGAAATTCCCTTGGTCAAAGTTCTTTGGAGAAATCAGTCCGTCGAGGAAGATACTTGGGAAGAAGAAGCAGACATGCGTACCAAGTACCATCACCTCTTCTCTACAAACTCAAACTTAGCACAAGGTAATAGTTTTTCTTTTATTAACTCTTTTCCATTCTCAGTTTTTTCCATATAATCATGTTTGTGGTATTGCATGCATCCACGAATAAGTTCAGTCAGTCACCATGTTGCAGACTCAATAATGTAACCATTTTATCAGTTATGCATAGTAAACATGTAAATTTTAGTACCTCAGTATTCTCATCTTATTCAATCTCATTCGAGGACGAATGTTCCCAAGAGAGAGATATTGTAATACCCCATATTTTTCTAAGTTTAGATCCGCTCCTAGCCCTAGTATAATAGGCTTAGTATCAAAAAATTTACCTAAGTGCTGGGAACTTAGCATAAGTTTTAGCATCCTGACTTTGATAATCCTCGAAAATGACTTTCCCGACCTCGAGACGTAATTTTATGAGTTGATTTATGTTCAATGGGCTAAGTTTCATGTCTCGGGTAAGTTTTAAATTTTTTGGATGGGGTTTGGACCATGTTTGGATTTCCAAAACAACAGGTCACCGCGATTCCATCACGTCGGGGTGACTATAGCAATGGGTTGTCCATTGCGTCGCGGTGAGCAAAATATCAACAATTGTCTGATTCCACTAAGCCACCGCGATTCCACAGCGTCGTGGTGGAAATAGCGATGGAATCCTCACCACATCCCGGTGAAGGCCAAATTTGTAGTTGTTAAAATCCAATAACTCACCGCGATTGCACCACGTGACAATGAGTATAGCGATAGGGCATTCACCACGTCACGGTGAAGATCTAATCCGGGTTCCAAATATCGAAATAAAATTTCCAAGGGCCATTTAAGTCCTTTCCCTTCACTTTATTAAGTCAAAACACGGGATTGAGTCCCCCAAAAGCATAATTGGTCACCTTTTTCTCAAATTCTCTCAAATTAAAATCATTCTCTCTTAAGAACGGACCCTAGTCCCTTCAAAATTCAAGGTCAAATATTCAAGAAAACACCGCGAACTCTCACAAATTCATCAACCAGATATGTTAAATGTCCATGGGCTACTTTTTACCCATGGAGTTCAAGAACTAAAATTTCAAGTTTAAAGTCTTAATCTTTACATGTTCCCATGAATTTTATTTATAAATTTTCATGAATCTCAAGTTATATCATGTTCCCACAAAATTGTTGGTGATATTGAACCTTACATGTTTGAATGGTATTGTTTACTAAATTTAAACCCTAGTTGGTCATTTTAAAAGTGAAATCATGCTATTACTACTAGTCTTAATGTATTCCTATGATTAGCCTAAACCATGAATTACAAGTGTTTGATGAAATACCCACAAGAATGATTTTTGAACAAATTCTTACATGTCATGTCCTCAAAGTTTTAGTATGAACTTAATATTATTGCTATCGAGACCTGGGGGTATGAATACTCAAAATTTAGCTATTTACATAGTTTTAGCATCCACAGAATGATTTCAGTTAAACCATGAGATTAGTGGATTTTTCAGTTACTGCTATCATAATAAGCACTATCAGAATACATGACCTGTTAAACTCAGATCAATCTAATAATCAGAGTCATTCAGTTTGGAGTAACACTCTGCACCAAGTGAGTGTAGGGATGGTGTCTCCCCTATTAGTTATGTATGAGTCACTAGTAGCAGTCCCTAGGTTCCAGACCTACAACACCACCATTGATTTTGAGGGGTCCCCCATCCGTTAGGAATGATACCCTCTTCCTTCGGGACTTTAGATTAGTGGATCCACACAACCAGTGTTAGTAGCCGTTTTACGGTACTGGCACCCTTACAACTAGGATTAGAGGTTGGATCATGATGAAATATTAGGGCATGTGGATTATAGCTAACTTATACAGTTTTGGTCCGGTATCTAGTTCAGTATTCATTCTCAAGTTTTCTTGACCATGGCATACAAATATCAGTTTTCCCAGTTATCTGATTCTCAGCACTTCAGTTCATAAACTATTTTAGATTCATGTTTATGCTTGGTCATGCATTATCAGTCTTTACAATTTTCATGCATTCTTACTCTGTACCTTATGCTATACATTTAGTCAATTATTACTCATGCACCCGAAACCATGCATATTAGTCTAACCTCATTTAGCATACAAGTACATTAAAAGTACTAACCGCATACTCTTTTCTTGTCCTATGGTGTCTTATATCATAGGTTTGGATGTTGGGGTTCCTGACTGTACCTAGAAAGATTAGCCTATCAGCAACACTCAACAGTGGTGAGTGCTTATTCTTTGAGGATGAGTTATCTTATATTCAGTATATAAGTAGTTCAGTTATTTAGTCAGTCGGAGTTACTTTGGGGCTTGTTCTATCAACTCCACAGTCAATCAGTTTGAGGCTTTCAGACATTTTAGTCAGTTATTCAGTTATTAGGTGTTATATTCATTCTTACAGTAATGTTTTCAGATAGATGGTTTCAGTATATCGATTCAGTATCATTTTTTTTGTATTTAAACCTAATTGCATTTTTAGTTAAGTTCAGCACATGTTCCCCACCACTTTATTTGGTGCTCACAGTAGGTACTTCCATGGGTTAGCTTATGGTACTTTAGAGCAGTAGGCACCGTGTGGTTACCAGGGTGTACTATCGAAGCATTACACATGCTTTGTGGTCTTAGGCCTTACCATGACATATTAGTATGATTGGGAATTATGGAACCCAACTTTGTGGACTAGAGTGACTCCCATACCAATACTCCAACATTTGTGGCAAACTTGGATTGGGGGCTTGGCCGCTGAGTCATGGGAGAATCCCATACATCCCATGGTATTATCAGAATTGTAGGGTGTACCATCTAGCTCAGGAGAAAATAGAAGTGAGTCATGATTTCCAAGAGTTGTTGAAATTCATTTTAGTATGCCTATGTGTTTTCACTTATACATTGTGTTCATTATTTTATAAAATCCTCTCATTATGTTATATGAAAACATGTTATTTTGGGTTGTTTCACATACCATTGTATTTTCTATTGAACCCCTATTTTTCAGGTTCTGAGGCCTAGTCTAGCGATCCTACTAAATAGTAGATTGTTGTCAGACATTCAGATATGGTGAACCTCCCTTACTTTGAAAGGTGTCTTATTTACTTATGTTGATCCCATTGTTTTAATTTCATGGTCTAACCAGGGGCCTTGCCCCAGTTTCAAACAAATTCTTGTTTTCTTTTGTAGTAGAGATTTCACAGACGTGTATTAGATGGTTTGAGGTTTATTGAACTTACGTCCGCATTACTCAGTTGAGATATTAAAGTGACCATGCTTTCATTTATATTTTGCATTTCCTTACAGTAAATGAATTGTGTGTATGATTGCAGTTAGAGAAGGGCTCTCGTGCCTTCAGGCCTATGATCATTAATTTTACTCATGCCTTATGCTGTGATGATTATGATTCATAGAACTTATGTGCAAGATCATCCCTATTTAAAGTCTCATTACCTCATGTTTCGTGCTTACACATTTTACTAGGGGTTATCATAAAACTCGTTTGGTGCCCTTGCATCTTTGGTTGAAGAAAAATATTCAATGCGAGATTACGTTCTTTATTCTACACCTTTAGAGCTTCAAAAAAAGTCCCTACCCATCATTTTGGGACGAATGATCCCAAGGGGGAGATAATGTAACATCCTATATTTTTGAGCTAGAAATTGAACCGTCGTTCTTACGTGTGGAAACTCTAATTCCATGGTTTATATTTAAATTCACGTGTCATAATTTTTCTCCTAGTGTAAGAAGTGATTATGAGGTGAAAAGTGATCATAGAAATCTCTTACAACAAAGTAGAGCTAAGAATCTTTCATTCGTCCAAAGTTTGATATTTGATTCTATAAGGGTCCAATTTGAACGTGTATAACTTTGGATACACATAGAATTTTGCAGCTCAAAACCCACCAAATTTTAGATAATTGTGTTAGCTTGCTAACGATACCAATTTTGCCTTAATCCGATACCCAAGTAAAAAGTTATGGGGGCCTTGCCTTAATCGGAAGGTGTCTTGTTTACTCATGTTGATCCCATTATTTTTAGTTCATGGTCTGACCGGGGGCCATGTATTGATTTCAAACAGATTCTTGTTTTCAGTTGTAGTAGAGATTTCACAGACGTGTATTAGATGGTTTGAGGTTTATTAAACTTACGTCCGCATTACTCAGTTGAGATATTAAAGTGACCATGCTTTCATTTATATTTTGCATTTCCTTACAGTATATGAATTGTGTGTATGATTGCAGTTAGAGAAGGGCTTCTCGAGTCATCATGGTTTTGGATGCTCGTCCCGGCCTAGGCCTCGGTTCGAGTCGTGACAGATACCCTAAATTGATCCATAAGAAATTTGTCAAGAAAACAGATATCCAATTTTTCTGTTGGTTACCCTATTTTGTAATACAATTTTTTCCCACCTCTAATTTATTGTTTTTACGGAGACCACAAAGAAAAAAAAAAAAAGAAGAAAAAAGAAAGAAACAAGGAAACAAAGAAACAAAGAAAGACTGAGTTGGTAAAAAATAAAAATGCAGAAGTCTCTTGTTGCTAATTTACGTTTCTTAAAAGCCCTCAATGATAATATAGGCGAGTAAAATCTAAGTTGGATTATATGAAATTCCATCCATTTACACAAGTAATTACAGTGTGAAATATAGTATATTCAATATGCGTGGTTTTCATTTTTTAAAAATAATATATACATACAAAAATCTCACCCTTATAAAGTAATTACAAAAATCTTAACTAATTATGTATTTTTGTTGGATGTAACGGGAGATAATTTTGTATCTGGATAGACATCAAAATTTTAAAAATTGTATCAGAAACTAATTATGTATCTTTACAATGGAAAAAAATGTATATTTATTGGATGCATTATTTATTTCAACATACCCAAAAGCAAAAATAATGTACCGAAAACTAATTATGTATCTTTACGAAGGAAAAAGTGTATCTTTATTGGATGTATCAGGAGCTAATTATGTATCTGGACTGACCCAAAATCAAAATTTTCGATAATGATGCAAAATGTTGGAATTTTCTATAATTAAACTCCAAACTATCGAAATTTATATTTTTTACCCTTCATTTTGTATTTAGACTTAGTTATATTAAGATGAAATTAATTACTACTACATAAAGACAAGAATTAAAATGGTTGACTGAAAAAAATGAATTTAAAGCACTACCCCTATCTTACCAAGTGCAAAAAGAAAGAAAACTCATATCAAGTGCTAACTTTTCTATGCTTAAAAATAAGTGTATGTTGGACCTAACTAATAAAAATGAGAGCATATTGACTGAATTATTAATGGAGAGTATATTTATTTTATTTGACATAGTTCAGGGGAAAATTTGACTCGAACTAGTAATAAAGAAGAAATATTTGACCTCAACTAACAAGGTGCATATCTGTTCAATTTAACATAGTTAAGCGGGAAATTAAAACTAACTATAAACATAGATCATATCTATTCATTAGACATAATCAGGAGGAAATTTAATTGTTTACTATAATATCTTAATATTTAAATGATATATGAATATCAGGATCTATTAAAATTCATCAATTAATATTGTCTAAGTGGAGATGTTAGCCAATACCATTAGATTAATATGATTTAATTAGTCAAAGAGTATGCTTGGTAAATTAATGATTGTGTGTAACATTACATTGCTATGCATGTGACACTTTTTCGTAATCTGCAAATCTACTATCATTTCATAAGTTCTTTAGAAAATTTTTGCATTTAACAAATATGGAAGAATTTGTCTTTTTCCATTCAATATTTATTTATAAATAAAAACGTATGACACTTATCCTATATAGAGAGCAAGTTAAAGAAAAAAAAGAGTAAAATCACGCATTATGAAAATTATTATGTCTGTTATATCATATGTTTCTTTTATCATATGATTACTTGTCCCTTCTTCAAACTACTCTCAGCTCTAGAAAATTTACAATAGAAAAAATGAGACTCCTACTATTGAGTAAGTCAAAGAAAAAGAATAAAGTAAAGTGATGTGTTACGAAAATTACTATACATTTTATCTCTTTTTTAAAAAAATAATTTTAAGTGAGTTTTTGGTGTCTTGTTAGGCCCTTTTATAAATTAAAAAGCAAAAAGTGTGTAGCCTAAGGCCATAAAACATTAGAAAAACAAAATGAAAAGGTACACAAATTGGGTTGATTAGGTCTAAGCCTACTTGCCAAAAAGACCTAACTCTATAAATGTTTAATACTCTATACTTTATCATCACATTGCTTATTTGCCCTAGCTCCTGTCGCTGCAACTCCCACTTGCTGCATCTTCTTCTTCTTCTTCTTTGGATCATCAATGTTATTTCCGATGGTGTGTTGTTTCTCTTTACCATAGAAGAATTGTCAAATGACCAAGGTAAGCTTCCTACCTCTTTCAAATATGTGATTTTAACACTATTTTTTACTCTACAATCCCGATTTTCTGGTGGTTGGGATATCTCTATGCAATGATGTTGAAGGAGAATGCCACTCGGAGTTTCCAATTCTTCCACAGGCGAGGCTCTAGCACATGCATTAATTTTTTGTGAACCTTCTTCCCTTACTAACTTCCATTGAATTTCCGTAAACAGATGACTAATGGACATGTTGTTTCTTTTCTAATTTGGGCTTGTAGATAACCTCCTATGCTTAAGAAAAGATATGACGTGCCTTTCCTATGTTTTTGTTGATTTCTTTTATGTCCTAATATAGATTAGCCAGTCTGATTTAGTAACATTATATCATATGTCTCTTTTGTCATATGATAAATTTCTAGTACCTCCTTTAAATATTTTCCAAAGTAACAATAGCAAATGATAATTTTGTTTAGTACAAAAACTAATTTACTTCATTTACAATTAATTGGTACCCATCTATTTAATGACAAATCACCCTATTCTATACTCTCCAAATTCGAACAAAAATAAAAAAATAATGCATATCCCACTTAGTATACCCTTCTCATTTTTTTTCTATATATACACAATACAAATTGTAACATCATCATCAAAATTGATAATTTTCCACAAGTATTAAGGCATGACTGAACCAAACTTTAAAAGAGTTCATAATAGAGTAGAATAAGAAATTTTGAGAACCTAAGATCTGAGAAATTTGATAAAGAAAATCCTCCAACTCCTCCTAGAGTTTATCCTAAAAAAAATTTGAGATGAAAGTGGTGATTGATGATAATTCTAATAAGTAATCACTAATTTTTTGTTTTACATATTGATCTTTTCTTTTTACTATGTAATGAATAGAGTTACACTTTTATATGTTTGAAAATATTATAAATTTTAAAATCTGATTCATTATATTTTTAAATGACATGTTCCTATGATCATAAAAATGTCATGGTTTTTATATTTAAGATTACAAGATATAAGAGTACTTTTGATACATTCTAAAAGGTTGGTTTGTCTTTCTTTCATTCTGTATTTGTTAAACTTCGTCATATAAAATGAATAGAAGGTACACAATTTTACTTTCTTAAAAAAGACCTAATGTACTCTTCAAGTATTAAAAATGATCTTAATATTCCCTTGTTTTACCTTTAGGTTTTTAAGTATTCTTCTCTTTCATATATAGACTCTATTTTACCCTTTCACTTAACAGAAAACTGTTTAAAAAATTTATTAGTATTTTCAATCAATATTTGGCAGTTTCTTATTGGTCGAAATTTTAATTAACTAAAACCTTAATAATATCCAATCCCAATCCGAATCCCACTTACCATCCAAGATGCTTTTTGGGGACTTACCTTAGTAGAAAGTTGATAAATCTTTGGTTAAAAAGTATGGTAGAGTTTTTTCTTGAGAAAGAACTATTCGTTTTATGTGATTAAAACCACTTGACTTGATCAAAAGTTTATTTAACATTCCTAAATTTAGAATATCTACATAGTACATCAAACCCTTTGATTATGGCATGGAATCTGAACCATGTAAGAAAGGTTTCTAATGATATCCAGATAATAGATAGGGTTTCTACTTATTGCCTCCCAATAATCTAACACTGTAAAAATTATAGCCAGACATATAGTAGAGAAGGAACCATTATCTTACTGAACACCTACATTAAAGTAAGCTTATCATCAAATTTATTTTAAGTTCCTTTGTACCCTTGCTCTGCAGCTGGTAGTTGATTATTTCATCTGGTGACACTGAAATCATACGTGATATTGTTCACCTTTGATCAAATGTTTTTGTTACCAGGTGAAATTGATTTACCACCAACTATAGAGCAAGGCTATAAAGAAATTTATATCAGTTTGACAATAAACGTAATTACTTTAATATGGCTATTCAGTCAGATAATGATTTCCTTTTCTACTATATATCTGACTATAATTCTTAAGGTGTTGGATTAGTGGGAGGCAATGGGAAGCAACCATATTTATCATCTAGATATCATTAGGATACTATCTCATACAGTTCTGATTGATTGCCTTATTCATGGAGTTTGATGTACTATCTAGAGATCTAAAATTTAGGAATGTTACATCAATTTTTGGAAAAAATTGTTTTGTCAAATCAAATATTTTTAATCTCACAAAATGGTCAGTTCTTTCACAAACAAATACTCTACCTCACTTTTTAAGCAAAGAGATCAATTTTCTATAAAGGTAAATTCCAAAACAAGTATCTTGGACGGTATGTGAAATTCGAATTGGGCTTGGGGGTTATTAAGTTTTTAATTAATTAAATTACAAACAATAAGAAACTAACACGTATTAAATGAAAACACTATTTTCTTTTTAGTTTCTGTTAAGTAAAAGGATAAAAGTAGAGTTTGTTGGTGGATGGTGAGGATATTTTAGAGCTCAGAGATGGAAGAATGGTATATTAGGATTATTTTCAATACTTGAAGGGTATATTAGAAGCCTTTTTGATTCTATTTCACCGTCATTTATCTACTATTTTCAAAATGGTGATTTTCTACTGATGAAGAAATAGGAAGTTCCCTGAATATGTTATTGAGGATTCATCAAACGTACTTAGCAATGGAAACTGAAGTTTTTCGATATAATAGATGAAGTGATTTTCGTATATGTCAAAAAAAATTCATTGAAGGGTACGTATTAGAGTCAGTTCAGTATACCTACTACTGATGTGTTATACTAATACGTGCATGAAGTACTTACCTGTTGAAAGACACATCTCAGTGTCTTCATATGTCCCAATATGGTCTCTATCTCCTATCTTTCTCCTTTGTGAAACATAGAAAAGATGAGCAAACATAAGCTCTCTCAGTTTGGTGTACATGTGTTCTACGTATCAATTTTTTTATACTACTCAATTTTGTTAGATTGCTTATTTGGTATTTTTGTTCAGAGGTTAGCAGCCCCATATATATCGCAGTGGTATATAATTTGGCGCGGATGGATACAAAATTTTTATTCTAATTTCTTGCTTGATCTATCCATGCATGTATTCAAATAGATAAGTTGGTTCATGTCCATGTATGATTTTGGATTACTATTTCTTAGTGTCTTTTTTATTTCTCTCCACAAATTATAATCACAAGTATATTTTCATTCAAGTTATTTGTAATCAAGTTAAGTGTTTCATCACATACAAGTATCACTTACTTGCCCAATAACTTTCGAAAGTGGACAACTACAATTAAAAACTCAATTTAAAGGGGAAGAAAGGAATTCTACTATACCCAAATTAAACTTAATAAATTGTATTATCCTTTTATTTCAAGTTGTGTTAACAATAGAACAGAACACAAAGAGTTTGTTGAAATTGTAGTGTTAAAATTAGGGGAAAAGAAGCATAAGAAAATGGAGAGAGTATAAATTCAAAACATGCATCTGAAAATCAAGTTTTTGCGTATTTATATGTTGTAAACAAAATAAAGAGAAATATAAAAAACTACAATCTTCAATATGCCAAACATGTATGCCCTTGTCTTCAATTTTTAGTCATTATTATGATTACTCTTCAATTTTTGGTTTGTTTTTTAGTTATATTTTTTAAATTCTGTGTTGGCACTTCTCATCATCCTCAATTATTTCTAATGAAAGAAGACTGAATTCTTCTTGAATAGGATTCCACTCTTTGATTCTTCTAACTAGACTAGATTTGGTTAAAAGATCTATAGAGTTTTTCTTTTCAATTATAAGAAATTTCTTGATTTTGGGTCTTTGTTGAATTAATATATTTGAGGTGAAATACAAAACCAATTTCGAAAATTGTATTCCAAAAGAAAATTATTATATGTATTCACACGAATTAATCAATCGATTATGGAATATACCCAAAGGAAAAGAAATATTATAGTTGAAATTGCTTGCGAAAGGTACATACTTCTATTTAACTATCCTAAACTGAGTCCGAACTCCCAACTGATAAAAGTAATATTTATTCATTTGTGTCCTACTATACGAGGGAATTTCTCAACTACTACATTAAAATTTTGCATATATCCATATGGACTATGATTATTAACTAGGTTGTTCGCAAGATGGGAGCATTAGAAAATTAAGATAACTACGGTCTTATCTTTAATAAATAAATTATGTTACTGTGAGTTGCTTCATCTTTCATTACTTTCTCCTTGCACCTCTCTTGGTTCTCAAATTTTAAAAGTACGTTTATCATTTGAAGAATATGAATCTAGATGAGTTTCTTGTTTGGAAAAATCATTTATTCTCTTGAGAATTATGTTGATGCGTTTATGCTTGAAATGTAATTTAAACGAGTTGTCTTAATTTTTTTGTACATATTAAAGATTCCAAAATAATTAAATTTGTACATATTAAAGATTTATTTTTTATTGATTTCCACGGGTATATGTTCCTTCACAGGCATAGTTTTTTTCCAGATTTTGTCCTTTAACAGTTAAGAAAACTTTTACCCCTTCTCAATTATCTACTGTCATATTTTAACGCATGAGATGGATTCAAATACTTTTAAGAGTAACAATTTAAAAACCACATAGGATCTTCTCTATGACGCGTACAAAAACTAGTTAGTTTTCAATATGTATTGTCTTGATTCTTGCTTTTATTTTAAATCTTGAATTATCTATAAGAATTAGGGCTTTGAATTTATATTCTGGTATGGCTGTTATAGTGATAGTTCCATTAATTTTTAGTTTTCCATTAGTTTAGTTCTACTTCATTCGTTTTGGGATTTAATATATGCACTTACAATGGCATTTAATGTATGCACTTACAAGTTCATTCTAAAGATAGATAAAGCATTTAGTTTTATCACCTTTTTAAAAAAAATTATTTCCCTGCATTCCCTAATCAAAGCCACCTACTATAGGTTTACTCGTTAATGATTGATTATATTTGATACATTACTTTTGGAAATAATTCTCAATGATTTGTGAAGATGTAACACTGCATTTAAAAAGAAACAATATATTGAAGCCGCTTATAACTTAATTTCAAAATTGATAATGAAATAAGTTGTAAGTTATTGTCTAACCTTTAGCTACTCTAACAAGTTTAATCTATACTCAAAAGAATGTTAGCTATCCACTTACCTCTAGCTAATCGAATTATTGTTGGGTAACTGAAAAAAACAAATATACTTAATTCTAACTAAAGGTATATTATTTCACCCATGAGGTAGAATTGTGTAGCGGTGACAAGATTTCAGTTGTAGTTCCTGGGTATACCGATTGAAATCAACTAGTTACCAATCGGGCTCAACTCATAAAACAACAATCTGAGATGGCACGATATGAATGAAGAAAGGAAAATTTCGTTGATTATTTCTTTTAACAATTAGGTCATATATCAGTTTTTCTGGTTATTTTATTACACCACCAAATTTAATTTTTTCAAAACCATTTAAATTGTTTTGACTTTTCATTGATATCGATATGATCCGATAAGTTTTTGATGATTTTTTTTAAGCTCCATCTTAAAGTCACACCATTTGTTGAATAAGTGATTAAAAAAAAAAGAGGAGAAAAGTTACTGCAACTTTCTTTCAGCATTTACTGTTTTTGTCTTAGTCTAGAGTAGTTGTTGTTTAGTCCTTAAGTTTCTCTTGTTAGTTGAAATCACTACTGAGTTAGTGCCTATATAAAGCAGCTACTACCCTTTGTTTTTGCATATTTAGTTGAGTTGTAAGCTATTTGTAAGAGTTTATCATTGATGAATGATATAGGGAAAAAAATAGTCTTGCGATTCTAGAAAACTCTCTGCCATTCTATTTCCCTGCTAGTTTTTTTTTCCTTTCTAATATTTTGTTCTTGAGTGAGCTTGAGATCTTTTCTCCAGTATCACTGGTATCAAATCTAGGTTTATATTGTATTGATCTTATTAATAGTTAAAAAAAACCATGGCTTCCAATTGAAAACCATTGAACAAATCTCAGTCTTCCATCCCTATTTTTACAGGACAAAGTTATCAGTTCTGGAGAGTCAAGATGAAGACTTTGTTTAAGTCAGAAGATCTTTGCGACTTGATTGATACAGGATATGCATATCCGATTGAAGAGTAGTGGCTGAAGGAAAACAAAAAGAAGGACGTAAAGACTTATTCCATCAACTGGCAGCCAATGAGATGCTGTTTTCCTGAATTGCAGCAGCCACCACTTCGAGGAAAGCATGGAGAATTTTGCAAAATGTATTTCAAGGTACCTCAAAGGAAATAGTTGTAGAACTCCAAACTCTTCGAGTCAAGACCAGAGCCGAGGCCCTGGCCGCGATGGGCATCCCAAACCATGATGGCCCGGGCGCCGCTTTCTATATGGAAATCATGAACACCATTCATATACAATAAGGAAAAATGCAAAAAAGTAAAAAAATGGAATCATAGTCATGTATTGAATTCAATTTAACAATACAGAATGAAATTCATAAATATCTAGACAACATCTACTTCAGTTTGTGAAATCTCTAATACATCAGAAATTAACAACTTGTCTAAAACTGGGACAAGGCCCCCGGTCGGACCATGAATTAAAATAAAATAATAATGACACATTTTAGAACCTGGCCTTTCAAAGTAAGGGAGGCTCACTAACTGCAAACTTCTTACAAGTCAATATACTACTTAAAGGGACCCAGGACTGTGTCACAGAATCCTGAAATATAGGGGTTAATAGAAATGTACTGGTACGCAGAGCAATACAAAATAATATACTTTAATAAATAACATAAGTGAGAGAATTTTCTGGAAAAAATACATCATCATAAACCATTTCAAAATCCATGGCCATAGTAAATAGGCCTTTAAAAATAGTTCTGTAAATCAACTCAACATCTTTGTCTTAGTTTTAAGCTAGGTGGTATGCCCTACAAGTCTGATAATCCACAGACTATATGGAATTTGCCATTGATTCGTCGGGTAAGCCCCCAACCTAAGTTTGCTGCAAGACTTGGAGTTGCTAAGTCTGATATGCCACAGGGCACTAGGCCAATGTATAATCCCTCTTGGGTACAAATTAACTTGTATCGGCAAAATACAATTTCGGGCAATGAGTTAGCTGAACTCGTGCTTTCTTTGGGTAACCACCTAACATCTCTTAAGCCCATTTTAACCTTTTCTGAACATGCATATTTAAGAACTCAATTCTGGAAATCTAAATGAAATCTGATTTCTATTCTGTTCTGAGTCTGTTTTGGCATTATCTGTTTTGGTATCATCAAACCAACACTTGCAAGTCGTATCTTCTGAGCCATAAAATATCATGTTCCAGTCTATTCATTAAAAACATAAATTTTGGGACCACCATATCATTAAAATAGTTCAAGAGAATCATATTTCAAAACCTAGGGTTTGTCATGAATATCATGTAATTCAACACATACTAGAATTAATTCTTGGAACTTGTAATCTAAATCATAGATTAAAACTCAAACAACACCATGAACATGAATTCAATCTAATTCAAACATGGAAATAATAAATCATTAATCTTGTATTTTGAAAAAGGATTCTTGGGCTCCATGAAAGGTAAGGATCCATGGCTGAACATCTAACATACCTTAATTTGAGAGATTCTTAAAGTTCTTAATGAAATTCTTAGGATTGACCTTGATTCTGGAAAGCTAGGGTTTGTTTTCTTGAGAGAGAATTATCTTTTTATTTTAGGGGAAAGTGAATAATGAGGGTTTTAAACATTTTTAGGGTTTAAATCCCACATCTGGGAAGAATAAAATCATGTAAAAAGACTATTTTAACCCTGGACGCAACTTTAATTTTTCATGAAACTTTTCCGATTTGGACACCTGGCGTGATGCGGCGCTAGCGCGCTGTGTCACTAGGAAATTGCATGATGGCGTGACGTGGTGGTATCACATTGCCACTTTGTTTGTGAATTGGAAGTGCACCGTGATGCGGTGGAATCACTTTGGGACACTGGAAATTGACCAGTGTGAATTGGGTCTATGACGCGATGCGCCAATATTATTGAGCAACACTGAAAATGAACAATTGCTAGTTCAACACACTCCGCGATGTGCTACTGGCCTGAATGACGATGTTTAACGACAAAAACTGAAAATCGCCATAACTTCTTTCCCGGTTGTCGAATTTAGGCAAATTTTATATCATTGGAAAAATAATTTAATTTTCTACGCAATGGCAGGCTCAAATATTAGGATTAATGAGTATTCTAAAATTTTTTATTTTGAATAACCCATGTCTGAGGGTTAATCTAGGCTAGGGAAATACGGTGTATTATAGTTCACCTCAGTAAAACCTTTTACCCTCAGACTGATGTCAGGTAGAGAGGACCATTCAGACCCTTGAGTAAATGTTAAGAGCGTGTGTTATTGACTTTAAGGGAAGTTGGTATGACCACTTTCCTTTGATTGAATTCGCATATAACAACAGCTACCATTCTAGTATCTAGATGGCCCCATTTGAAGCTCTCTATGGGAGGAGATGTAGGTATTTCATTGGTTGGTTTTAGGTAGGTGAGACCGCATTGATAGGGCCAAATTCGGTGTTTGATTCTTTAAAGAAATTATAGTTGATTAGAGAGAGGCCTAGGACAGCCAAAAGCCATTAGAAATCCTATCCAGATGTTAGGAGAAGGGATCTTGAATTTGAGATTTGTGATTTTGTGTATTTGAAATCTCTCGCAAGAAGGGAGTGAAGAGGTTTGGCAAAAAGGGAAAGCTCAGTCCCCGATATGTTAGGCCCTTTCAGAATCTTGAGTCATTTTGGGAAAGTAGCGTATGAGCTTGAATTGCCTCCAGATCTAGCATCAGTGCATCTAGTGTTCCACAATTCTTTGTTAAAGAAGTGTATTGGTTATCCAACAGTTGTTGTTCCTTCCGAAATCTTAGATATTCAGAACGACCTTTTTTACGAAGAACTCCCAGTTGAAATCTTAGATCGCCTGATTCGTTGACTGAGGAAGAAAGAAATTCCCTTGGTCAAAGTTCTTTGGAGAAATCAGTCCGTCGAGGGAGATACTTGGGAAAAAGAAGCAGACATGTGTACCAAGTACCATCACTTCTTCTCTGCAAACTGAAACTCAGCCCAAGGTAATAGTTGTCCTTTTATTAACTCTTTTCCATTCTCAGTTTTTGCCATATAATCATGTTTATGGTATTGCATGCATCCACAAATCAGTTCAGTCATTCTCCATGTTGCAGACTCAATCATGTAACCATGTTATCAGTTATGCATAGTCAACATGTAAATTTTAGTAACTCAGTATTCTTATCTTATTCAGTCTCATTCTAGGATGAATGTTCCCAAGGGGGAGATATTGTAATACCCCATATTTTTCTACATTTAGATCCGCTCCTAGTCCTAGTATAATAGGCTTAGTTTCAAAAAATTTACCTAAGTGCTGGGAACTTAGAGTAAGTTTTAGCCTCCTGACTTTGAAAATCCTCAAAAAAGACTTTCCCGACCTCGAAATGTAAGTTTATGAGTTGATTTATGTTCAATGGGCTAAGTTGCAGGTCTCGGGTAAGTTTTAAATTTTTTGGATGGGGTTTGGACCATGTTTGGATTTCCAAAACTGCAGGTCACCGCGATTCCATCACGTCGGGGTGACTATAGCAATGGGTGGGACATTGCATCGCAGTGAGCAAAATATCTTCAATTGTCTGATTCCACTAAGCCACCGCGATTCCACAACATCGTGGTGGAAATAGCGATGGATGCCTCACCACATCCCGGTGAAGGCCAAATTTGTAGTTGTTAAAATCCAATAACTCACCGCGATTGCACTGTGTGACAATGAGTATAGCGATAGGGCATTCACCACGTCGCGGTGAAGATCTAATCCGGGTTCTAAATATCGAATTAAAATTTCCAAGGGGAATTTATGTCCTTTCCCTTCACCTTATTAAGTCAAAACACGGGATTGAGTCCCCCAAAAGCATAATTGGTCACCTTTTTCTCAAATTCTCTCAAATTAAAATCATTCTCTCTCAAGAACGAACCCTAGTCCCTTCAAAATTCAAGGTCAAATATTCAAGAAAACACCACCAGCTCTCACAAATTCATCAACCAGATATGTTAAATGTTCATGGGCTCCTTTTCACCCATGGAGTTGAAGAACTAACATTTCAAGTTTAAAGTCTTAATCTTTACATGTTCCCATGAATTTTATTTATAAATTTCCATAAATCTCAAGTTTATATCATGTTCCCACAAAATTGTTGGTGATATTGAACCTTACATGTTTGAATGGTATTGTTTACTAAATTTAAACCCTAGTTGGTAATTTTAAAAGTGAAATCATGCTGTTACTACTAATCTTAATCTATTCCCATGATTAGCCTAAACCATGAATTACAAGTGTTTGATGAAATACCCACAAGAATGATTTTTGAACAAATTCTTACATGTTAAGTCCTCAAAGTTTTAGTATGAACTTAATATTATTGCTATCGAGACCTGGGGGTATGAATACTCAAAATTTAGCTATTTACATACTTTCAGCATCCTTAGAATGATTTCAGTTAAACCATGAGAATAGTGGATTTTTCAGTTACTACTATAATAACAAACACTATCAGAATTCATGATCAGTTAAACTCAGATCAATCTAATAATCAGAGTCATTCAGTTTGGAGTAACACTTTGCACCAAGTGAGTGTAGGGATGGTGTCTCCCCCATTAGTTATGTATGAGGCACTAGTAGCAGTCCCTAGGTTCCAGACCTACAATGCCACCATTGATTTTGAAGGGTCCCCCATCAGTTAGGAATGACACCCTCGTCCTTCGGGACTTTAGATTAGTGGAGCCACACAACCAGTGTTAGTAGCCGTTGTATGGTACTGGCACCCTTACAACTAGGATTAGAGGTTGGACCATGATGAAATATTAGGGCATGTTGATTATAGCTAACTTATACAGTTTTGGTCTAGTATCTAGTTCAGTATTCATTTTCAAGTTTTCTTGACCATGGCATACAAATATCAGTTTTCCCAGTTATTTGATTCTCAGCACTTCAGTTCATAAACTATTTTAGATTCATGTTTATGCTTGGTCATGCATTCTCAGTATTTACAATTTTCATGCATTCTTACTCTGTACCTTATGCTATACATTTAGTCAGTTATTACTCATGCACCCGAAACCATGCATATTAGTCTAACCTCATTTAGCATACCAGTACATTCAAAGTATTGACCGCATACTCTTTTCTTGTCCTATGGTGTCTTATATCATAGGTTTGGATGTTGGGGTTCCTGACTGTACCTAGACAAATTAGCCTATCAGCAACACTCAACAGTGGTGAGTGCTTATTCTTCGAGAATGAGTTATCTTATATTCAGTATATAAGTAGTTCAGTTATTTAGTCAGTCGGAGTTAGTTGGGGGCTTGTTCTATCAACTCCACAAGCAATCAGTTTGAGGCTTTTAGACATTTTAGTCAGTTATTCAGTTATTAGGTGTTATTTACATTATTTAAGTTCAGCACATGTTCCTCGTCACTTTATTTAGTGCTCACAGTAGGTACTTGCATGGGTTAGCTTATGGTACTTTTGAGCAGTAGGCACTGTGTGGTGCCCAGGGTGTACTGTCGAAGCATTACACATGCTTTGTGGTCTTAGGCCTTACCATGACATATTAGTATGATTGGGAATTATGGCACCTAGCTTTGTGGACTAGAGTGACTCCCATACCAATACTCCAACATTTGTGGCAAACTTTGGTTGGGGGCTTGGCCGCCGTATCATGGGCGAATCCCATATATCCCATGGGATTATCAGAATTGTAGGGTGTACCATCTAGCTCAGGAGAAAATAGAAGTGAGTCATGATTTCCAAGAGTTGTTGAAATTCATTTTAGTATGCATATGCGTTTTCACTTATACATTGTGTTCATTGTTTTATAAAATGCTCTCATTATGTTATATAAAAATATGTTATTTTGTTCAAATACCATTGTATTTTGTATTGAAACCCTATTTTTCAGGTTCTGAGGCCCAGTCTAGCGATCCTACTAAATAGTAGATTGTTGTCAGATATTCAGAGATGGTGAGACTCCCTTACTTTGAAAGGCGTCTTATTTACTTATGTTGATGCCATTGTTTTAATTTCATGGTCTGACCAGGGGCCTTGTCCCAGTTTCAAAAAAATTCTTGTTTTCTGTTGTAGTAGAGATTTCACAGACGTGTATTAGATGGTTTGAGGTTTATTGAACTTATGTCCGCATTACTCAGTTGAGATATTAAAATGACCATGTTTCCATTTATTTTTTGCATTTCCTTAAGTATATTAATTGTGTGTATAATGCCAGTTAGAGAAGGGATCTCGTGCCTTCAGGTCTATGATCATCAATTTTACTCATGCCTTATGCTGTGATGATTATGATTCATAGAACTTATGTGCAAGATTATCCCTATTTAAAGTCTCATTACCTCATGTTTCGTGCTTACACGTTTTACTAGGGGTTATCATAAAACTCGTTTGGTTCCCTTGCATCTTTGGTTGAATAAAAATATTCAATGCGAGATTACGTTTTTTCTTCTACACCTTTAGAGATTCAAAAAAAGTCCCTACCCATCATTTAGGGACGAATGATCCCAAGGGGGAGATAATGTAACATCCTATATTTTTGAGCTAGAAATCGAACCGTCGTTCTTACGTGTGGAAACTCTAATTCCATGGTTTATATTTAAATTCACGTGTTATAATTTTTCTCCTAGTGTAAGAATTGATTATGAGGTGAAAAGTGATCATAGAAATCTCTTACAGCAAAGTTGAGCTAAGAATCTTTCATTCGTCCAAAGTTTGATATTTTATTCTATAAGGGTCCAATTTGAACGTGTATAACTTTGGATACACATAGAATTTTGCAGCTCAAAACCCACCAAACTTTAGATAGTTGAGTTAGCTTTCCAATTATACCAATTTCGCCTTAATCCGATACCCAAGTAAAAAGTTATGTCATTTTCTGTGAGAGATAGTAAGCCAATGTGATTGGGATGCAATGTGCCGGTCTCTCGATACGATAAGAGACGCAACATGTTGCGCTCTTCAACGCGATATCTAAAGCGACCTGAAGCAGTTTCACACGCTGTTTCAATTCCTTAAGGGTCTAGGGGAACTTTGGTTATATTCCTTCACCCAAAATCCATCCATAACACAAAATTTCAACCCATGGCCCAAAGAGCATTAGTTTCCTCTTCATTCAATTTTCTCTCAAGGAAAACCCTAACCACTTCCCTTGAACAAGATTCAACTCTTCTTCTCCAAAGAACAAGAATTCAAGCCTTTCAATTCAAAATTCTCAAGAAATGTTTCATGACTAGGGATCCAATCTTCAAACTAATTAACATAAGGTATGTGGGACTACTCTAAACTCCACGGGCATAATATTTACTGTTTTGTCATGGTTAAATATCCACAATCATGTTTATGAAGAAGGGTTTTGATATTTTTGCGAAAAGTATATATCATAGAATTGTTTTGATGAAATTATATATTGTCTTGAATCATTTTTCACGAAATTTAAATTGTAACAATATATGTATGTTTCCGTTTGCAATGAAGAGTCGATTAAGAGCATGGGGTATCACTAATTATTTTCTTGTGGATATAAATATGTAATTCGCCACTGAAGATTAACAATGAAAGGTTGGTTTTATGATTGATAAAAACTCTCTCTCCTTTTATAATGTCATTGATTTCAAGTGTTGTGGATTGCTTAAATTGCATGAACTTTCGTAAATAAAACAAAAGGGTGATCACTTGTTTAATGATCATGGATTGATACTATTCTGACATGTTGAGAGGGTGTTTTTCGCATAATAAATGTTTATTGGTTCAAATTAACAATTACCATTGGTTTTGCGTAATGCAAATATGGTATTGCCACCATATGATTGTACTATTGAGAGAGGAGTGTTTTTGATAGTGTTTTTGATGTAAACTCAAAATGTAAATCTATTGTATGACTCTCTCTCACTTGATGTTTAAAAACTATGGGTGGTCATTAACATGAGGATAAGTGAAAAAGGGCTACAAATATATTATGGTGTGATATGAATAACTTGCCAGTCGGGGTATGATGATATCCGGTGATAGCATGCCCCTAATAGAGAAAATGATTAATGATTTGACTGTATGAACAATGGTTTTAAAGAACTAAAAGTTGGTCTTAAGAGAGTTAGATGATTACCAAAAGAAAGAACAATTCGAGAGACTCAATGATGAAAATTATGATTTGCCAACTCAGGATTTTGTCACCATGCTGTGTGGTCTTGTGTACCTTGATTTATGTAGTCCCCACTTGGGACTATGGTTAGGAACCATGCTTTATAGTCTTGTACCCTACCATGACATATTAGTATGATTGGGAATCATGGCAGCCTACTTTGTGGACTGGCATGTCTCTCATACCGATACTCCAACCCTTGCGAAAAACTTGGGTTGGGGGATTGGCCATCGAGTCAAGGAAGGATCCCATATAGCCCATGGGATGATTAGAATTGTAGGGTCTACCATCTAGCTTAGGAGAAAATATAAGCGAGTCATGATTTCCAAGTGTTGTTGAAATTCATTTTAGTATGCCCATGTGTTTTCACTTATGCATTGTGTTCATTGTTTTACAAAATGCTCTCATTATGTTATATAAAAATATTTTATTTTAGTGTGTTTCACATACCAGTATATTTTGTATTGATCCCTTATATTTTATGTTCTGAGGCCCAGTCTAGCAGTCCTGCTGAACAGTAGATTGTTGTCAGACATTCAGTGTTGGTTAGTCTCCCTTACTTTGGAAGGTGTCTTGTTTACTCATGTTGATCCCATTATTTTTAGTTCATGGTCTGACCGGGGGCCTTGTATTGATTTCAAACAGATTCTTGTTTTCAGTTGTAGTAGAGATTTCACAGACGTGTATTAGATGGTTTGAGGTTTATTCAACCTATGTCCGCATTACTCAGTTGAGATATAAAAGTGACCATGTTCTCATTTATTTTTTGCATTTCCTTACAGTATATGAATTGTGTGTATGATTGCAGTAAGAGAAGGGCTTCTCGAGCCTTCATGATTTAGGATGCTCGTCTCGGCCCAGGCCTCTGTTTGGGTCGTGACAGATACACTAAATTGATCCATAAGAAATTTGTCAAGAAAACAAATATCCAATTTTCTGTTGGTTACCCTATTTTGTAATACAATTTTTTCCCACCTCTAATTTTTTGTTTTTATGGAGACCACAAAAAAAAAAAAAAAGAAGAAGAAAAAAGAAACAAAGAAACAAACAAAGACTGAGTTGCAAAGAAAAAAGAAACAAAGAAACAAACAAAAACAGAGATCATATCTATTAAAATTTATCAATTAATATAGTCTAAGTGGAGATGTTATCCAATACCATTAGATTACGGTGATTTAATTAGTCAAAGGGTATGCTTGGTAAATTAATGATTGTGTGTAACATTACATTGGTAGCATGTAACACTTTTTCGTAATCTGCAAATCTACTATCATTTCATAAGTTCTTTAGAAAATTTTTGCATTTAACAAATATGGAAGAATTTGTCTTTTTCCATTCAATATTTATTTATAAATAAAAACGTATGAGACTCATCCTATATAGAGAGCAAGTTAAAGAAAAAAAAAAGTAAAATCACGCATTATGAAAATTATTATGTATGTTATATCATATGTTTCTTTTATCATATGATTACTTGTCCCTTCTACAAACTATTCATAGCTCTAGAAAATTTATAATAGAAAAAATGAGACTCCTACTATTGAGTAAGTCAAAGAAAAAGAATAAAGTAAAGTGATGTGTTACGAAAATTACTATACATGTTATCTGTTTTTTTTTTCTAATTTAAGTGAGTTTTTGGTGTCTTGTTAGGCCCTTTTATAAATTAAAAAGAAAAAAGTGTGTAGCCTAAGGCCATAAAACATTAGAAAAACAAAATGAAAAGGTACACAAATTGGGCTGATTAGGTCTAAGCCCACTTGCCAAAAAGACCTAACTCTATAAATTTTTAATAATCTATACTTCATCATCACATTCCTTATTTGCCCTAGCTCCTGTCGCTGCAACTCCCACTTGTTGCTTCTTCTTCTTCTTCTTTGGATCATCAATGTTATTTTCGATGGTGTGTTGATTCTCTTTACCATAGAAGAATTGTCAAATGACCAAGGTAAGCTTCTTACCTCTTTCAAATATGTGATTTTGACACTTATTTTTCTTCTAAAATCCCGATCTTCGGGTGGTTGGGATATCTCTATGCAGTGATGTTGAAGGAGGATGCCACTCGGGGTTTTCAATTCTTCCACTGGCGAGGCTCTAGCACATGCATTCATTTTTTGTGAACCCTCTTCCCTTACTAACTTCCATTGAATTTCCGTAAACAGATGACTAATGGACATGCTGTTTCTTTGCTAATTTGGGCTTGTAGATAACCTCTTATGCTTAAGAAAAGATATGACGTGCCTTCCCTATGTTTTTGCTGATTTCTTTTATGTCCTAATATAGATTAGCCAATCTGATTTAGTAACATTATATCATGTCTCTTTTGTCATATGATAAATTTCTAATACCTTCTTTAAATATTTTCCAAAGTAACAATAGCAAATGATAATTTTGTTTAGTACAAAAACTAATTTACTTCATTTACAATTAATTGGTACCCATCTATTTAATGACAACTCACCCTATTCTATACTCTCCAAATTCGGACAAAAATTAAAAAATTATGCATATCTCACTTAGTATCCCCTTCTCATTTTTTTTCTATATATACACAATACAAATTGTAACATCATCATCAAAATTGATAATTTTCCACAAGTATTAAGGCATGGCTGAACCAAACTTTAAAAGAGTTCATAATAGAGTAGAATAAGAAATTTTGAGAAACTAAGATCTGAGCAATTTGATAATGTAAATCCTCCAACTCCTCCTAGAGATTATCCTAAGAAAAATTTGAGATGAAAGTGGTGATTGATGATAAATCTAATAAGTAATCACTAATTTTTTGTTTTACATATTGCTCTTTTCTTTTTACTATGTAATGAATAGAGTTACACATTTATATGTTTGAAAACATTATAAATTTTAAAATCTGATTCATTATATTTTTAAATGACATGTTCCTATGATCATAAAAATGTCATGGCATGTATATTTAAGATAACAAGATATAAGAGTACTTTTGATACATTCTAAAAGGTTGTTTTGTCTTTCTTTAATTCTGTATCTGTTAAACTTTGTCATATAAAATGAATAGAAGGTACACAATTTTACTTTCATAAAAAAGACCTAATGTACTCTTCAAGTATTAAAAATGATCTTAATATACCCTTGTTTTACCTTTAGGTTTTTAAGTATTCTTCTCTTTCATATATAGACTCTATTTTACCTTTCACTTAACAGAAAACTGTTTAAAAAATTTATTAGTATTTTCAATCAATATTTGGCCGTTTTTTATTGGTCGAAATTTTAATTAACTAAAACCTTAATAATATCCAATCCCAATACAAATCCACTTACCATCCAAGATGCTTTTTGGGGACTTACCTTAGTAGAAAGTTGATAAATCTTTGGTTAAAAAGTATGGTAGAGTTTTTGCTTGAGAAAGAACTATTCGTTTTATGTGATTAAAACCACTTGACTTGACCAAAAGTTTATTTAACATTCCTAAATCTAGAATATCTACATAGTACATCAAACCCTTTGATTATGGCATGGAATCTGAACCATATAAGAAAGGTTTCTAATGATATCCAGATGATAGATAGGGTTTCTTCTTATTGCCTCCCACTAATCTAACACTGTAAAAATTATAGCCAGACATATAGTAGAGAAGGAACCATTATCTTACTGAACACCTATATTAAAGTAAGATTATCATCAAATTTAGTATAAGTTCCTTTGTACCATTGCTCTACAACTGGTAGTTAATTATTTCATCTGGTGAGACTGAAATCATATGTGATATTGTTCACCTTTGATCAATTTTTTTTGTTACCAGGTGAAATTGATTGACAACCAACTATAGACCAAGGCTATAAAGAAATTTATAATTAGTTTGACAATAAACATAATTACTTTAATATGTCTATTCAGTCAGTTAATGATTTCCTTTTATACTATATATCTGACTATAATTCTTAAGGTGTTGGATTAGTGGAAGGAAATGGGAAGCAACCGTATTTATCATCTAGATATCATTAGGATACTATCTCATATAGTTCTAATTGATTGCCTTATTCATGGAGTTTGATATACTATGTAGAGATCTAAAATTTAGTAATGTTAAATCAATTTTTATACAAAATATTTTAGTCAAATCAAATTGTTTTAATTCCACAAAATGAGCAGTTCTTTCACAAACAAATACTCTACCACACTTTTTAAGCAAAGAGATCAATTTTCTACAAAGGTAAATTCCAAAGCAAGCATCTTGGATGGTATGTGAAATTCGAATCGGGTTTGGGGGTTATTAAGTTTTTAATTAATTAAATTACAAACAATAAGAAAATAACATGTATAAAATAAAAATACTATTTTTTTTAGTTTCTGTTAAGTAAAAGGATAAAAGTAGAGTCTGTAGGTGGATGGTAAGGATATTTTAGAGCTCAGAGATGGAAGAATGGTATATTAGGATTATTTTCAATACTTGAAGGGTATATTAGAACCCTTTTTGATTCTATTTCACCGTCATTTATCTACTATTTTCAAAATGGTGATTTTCTACTGATGCAGAAATAGGAAGTTCCGTGAATATGCTATTGAGGATTCATCAAACGTACTTAGTAATGGAAACTTAAGTTTTTCTATATAATAGAAGAAGTGATTTTCGTATATGTCAAAAAAAATTCATTGAAGGGTATGTATTAGAGTCAATTCAGTATACCTACTACTGATGTAATATACTAATACGTGTATGAAGTACTTACCTGTTGCAAGACACGTCTCAGTGTCTTCATATGTCCCAATATGGTCTTTATCTCCTATCTTTCACCTTTGTGAAACATAGAGAAGATGAGAAAACATAAGCTCTCTCAGTTTTGTGTACATGTGTTCTACGTATCAATTTTTTTATACTACTCAGTTTTGTTAGATTGCTTGTTTTGGATTTTTGTTCAGAGGTTAGCAACCCCATATATATCGCAACGGTATATAATTTGGCGCGGATGGATACAAAATTTTGATTCGAATTTCCTTCTTGATCTATCCATGCATGTATTCAAATAGATAAGTTGGTTCATGTCCATGTATGATTTTGGATTACTATTTCTTAGTGTCTTTTTTATTTCTCTCCACAAATTATAATCATAAGTATATTTTCATTCAAGTCATTTGTAATCAAGTTAAGTGTTTCATCACATACAAGTAGCACTTACTTGCCCAATACCTTTCGAAAGTGGACAACTACAATTAAAAACTCAATTTAAAGGGGAAGAAAGGAATTCTACTATACCCAAATTAAACTTAATAAATTGTATTAACCTTTTATTTCAAGTTGTGTTAAAAATAGAACAGAACACAAAGAGTTTGTTGAAATTATAGTGTTAAAATTAGGGGAAAAGAAGCATAGGAAAATGGAGAGAGTATAAATTCAAAGCATGCATCTAAAAAACAAGTTTTTGTATATTTATATGTTGTAAACAAAAGAAAGAGAAATATAAAAACCTACAATCTTCAATATGCAAGACATGTATTCCCTTGTCTTCAATTTTTAGTTATTATTATGATTACTCTTCAATTTTTGGTGTGTTTTTTAGTTATATTTTTTAAATTCTGTGTTGGCTCTTCTCTTCATCCTCAATTATTTCTAATGAAAGAAGACTCAATTCTTCTAGAATAGGATTGCACTCTTTGATTCTTCTAACTAGACTAGATTTGGTTAAAAGATCTATAGAGTTTTTCTTTTCAATTATAAGAATTTTCTTGATTTTGGGTGTTTGTTGAATTAATATATTTGAGCTGAAATACAAAACGAATTTCGAAAATTGTATTCCAAAAGAAAATTACTAGAAGTATTCACACGAATTAATCAATTGATTATGGAATATACCCAAAAGAAAAGAAAGATTATAGTTGAAATTACTTGCGAAAGGTACATACCTCCATTTAACTATCCTAAAATGAATCCGAACTCCCAACTAATAAAAGTAATATTTTTTCATTTGTGACCTACTTTATGAGGGAATTTCTTAACTACTACATTACAATTTTGCATATATCCATATGGACTATGATTATTAACTAGGTTGTTCGTAATATGGGAGCATTAGAAAATTAAGATAACTACGGTCTTATCTTGAATAAATAAATTATGTTACTGTGAGTTGCTTCATCTTTTGATACTTTCTCCTTGCACCTCTCTTGGTTTTCAAATTTTAAAAGTACGTTTATCAGTTGAAGAATATGAATCTAGATGAGTTGCTTGTATGGAAAAATCATTTATTCTCTTGAGAATTATGTTGATGCATTTATGCTTGAAATGTAATTTAAACGAGTTGTCTTAATGAGTAATATGTTGGATTGTTTCTTCCAAGTTTTTATTCAGAAGATGCTAAAATTATTACACTTGTACAGATTAAAGATTCTAAAATAATTACATTTGTACAGATTAAAGATTTTTATTTTATTGATTTCCACGGGTATATGTTCCTTCACAAGCATATTTTTTTCCAGATTTTGTCCTTAAACAGTTAAGCAAAATTTTACCCCTTCTCAATTATCTACTATCATATTTTAACGCATGAGATGGTTTCAAAATTTACTTTAAAGAGTAACAATTTAAAAACCACATAGGATCTTCTCTATGACGCGTACATAAACTAGTTAGTTTTCAATTTGTATTGTCTTGATTCTTGCTTTTATTTTAAATCTTGAATTATCTATATGAATTAGGGCTTTGAATTTATATTCTGGTATGGCTGTTATAGTGATAGTTCCATTAATTTTTAGTTTTCCATTAGTTTAGTTCTACTTCATTCGTTTTGGGATTTAATATATGCACTTACAATTTCATGTATGCACTTACAATGGCATTTAATGTATGCATTTACAAGTTCATTCTAAAGATAAATAAAGCATTTAGTTTTATCACCTTTTTAAAAAAAATTATTTCCCTGCATTCCCTATTCAAAGCCACCTACTATAGGTTTACTCGTTAATGATTGATTATATTTGATACATTACTTTTGGAAATAATTCTCAATGATTTGTGAAGATGTAACACTGCATTTAAAAATAAACAATATATTGAAGCCGCTTATAACTTAATTTCAAAATTGAAAATGAAATAAATTGTAAGTTATTGTCTAACCTTCAAATACTATAACAATTTTAATCTATACTCAAAAGAATGCTAGCTATCCACTTACCTCTTTCTAATCGAATTACCGTTGGGTAATGGAAAAAAACAAATATACATAATTCTAACTAAAGGTATATTATTTCACCCATGAGGTAGAAGTGTGTAGCGATGACTAGATTTCAGTTATAGTTGTTGGGTATACCGATTGAAATCAACTAGTTACAAATCAGGCTCAACCCATATAGACAACAATCTGAGATGGCACGAGATGAATGAAGAAAGGCAAATTTGGTTGATTATTTCGTTTAACAATTACATCATGTATCAGTTTTTTTGGTTATTTTATTACACCACCAAAATTAATTTTTTCTAAACCATTTAAATTATTTCGACTTTTCGTTGATATCGATATGATCCGATAAGTTTTTGATGATTTTTTTTAAGCTCCATCTTAAAGTCACACCATTTGTTGAATAAGTGATTATAAAAAAAGAGGAGAAAAGTTACTGCAACTTTCTTTCAGCATTTACTGTTTTTGTCTTAGTCTAGGGTAGCTGTTGTTTAGTCCTTAAATTTCTCTTGTTAGTTGAAAGCGCTACTGAGTTAGTGCCTATATAGTGCAGTTACTACCCTTTATTTTTTCATATTTAGTTGAGTTTTAAGCTATTTATAAGATTTTATCATGGATGAATGATATAGGGAAAAAACAGTCTTGCGATTCTAGAAAACTCCCTGCCATTCTATTTCCCTGCTAGTTTTTTTTTCCTTTCTAATATTTTGTTCTTGAGTGAGCTTGAGATCTTTTATCCAGCATCACTGGTATCAAATCTAGGTTTATATTGTATTGATCTTATTAATATTTAAAAAAAACTATGGCTTCCAATGGAAATCCATTGAACATATCTCAGTCTTCCATCCCTGTTCTTACAGGACAAAAGTTATCAGTTCTGGAGAGTCAAAATGAAGACTTTGTTTAAGTCAGAAGATCTTTGAGACTTAATTAAGACAGGGTATGCATATCCGAATGAAGAGTAGTGGCTGAAAGAAAACAAAAAGAAGGACGGAAAGACTTTGTTATTCCATCAACTGGCAGTCAATGAGATGGTGTTTTCCTGAATTGCAACAGCCTCCACTTCGATAAAAGCATGGAGAATTTTGAAAATGTATTTCAAGGTTCCTCAAAGGAAATAGTTGTAGAAATCCAAACTCTTCGAGTCAAGACCTGAGCCGAGGCCCTAGCCGCGATGGACATCCCAAACCATTATGGTCCGGTCACCCCTTTCTATCTGGCAATCATGTACACTATTTATATACAATAAGGAAAAATGCGAAAAAGTAAAAAAATGGAATCATAGTCATGTATTGAATTCAATTTAACAATACGGACTGAAATCCATAAATATCTAGACAACATCTACTTCAGTTTGCGAAATCTCTAATACATTAAAAATTAACAACTTGTCTAAAACTGAGACAAGGCCCCCAGTCGGACCATGAATTAAAATAAATAATAATGACACGTTTCGGAACCAGGCCTTCTAAATTAAGGGCGGCTCACTAACTGCAAACTTCTTACAAGTCAATATACTTCTTAAAGGGACCCCAGGACTGTGTCACAGAATCCTAAAATATAGGGGTTCATTACAAATGTACTGGTACGCAGAGCAAAATAAAATAATATGCTTTAATAAATAACATAAGTGAGAGAATTTTATGAAAAAAATACATCATCATAAACCATTTCAAAATCCATGGCCATAGTAAATAGTCCTTTAAAAATAGTTTTGTAAATCAACTCAACATCTTTGTCTTAGTTTTAGGCTAGGTGGTATGCCCTACAAGTCTGATATTCCACGGACTATATGGAATCCTCCATTGATTCGTCGGGTAAGCCCCCAACCCAAGTTTTCCGCAAGAGTTGGAGTTTCTAAGTCTTATATGCCATAGGGCACTAGGCCAATGTATAATCCCTCTTGGGTACAAAATAATCAGTATCGGCAAAATACGATTTTGGGCAATGAGTTATTTGAACTCGTGCCTTCTTTGGGTAACCACATAACATCTCTTAAGCCCATTTTAACCTTTGCTGAACATGCATATTTAAGAACTCAATTCTGGAAATCTAAATGAAATCTTATTTCTATTTTGTTCTTAGTCTGTTTTGGCATTATCTGTTTTGGTATCATCAAACCAAGGCTTGCAAGTTGTATCTTCTAAGCCATAAAATATCATATTCCAGTCTCTTAATACAAAACATAAATTTTGGGACTACCATATCATTAAAATAGTTCAAGAGAATTCATATTTCAAAACCTATGTTAAATTATGCAAAGACTCTTTCTTTTCAACATTTCAACAAACATGTGGTGGTCAAGTATGTTGTACCAAACCATGCATTCTCTTTGAATCACTACTTTTCATTAATATTAGAAATAATCATCCTATGTTTAGTTCATATCCAAAATCAGGGCTTAAAAATAGCAAAGACATTTGAATAATGCTTCTCAATATGCAATTTAATAATACACAACATATGAAAACAAAGGGTTTTATAACAAGAGAGGGATTAAAATTCTTCATGCTCTCAGTTAAAGTTTAAACCATCAAAACACATGCATCCATACATATGTCTATCTATGAACAAAATCGTGTTTAAGGGTAGAGGCCTAGAGACCAAAACATTGTTAATAAGAAAGACTCACACTGCATGATCGTAGTTGAAATTTCAATACCCTTTTGTAAATTCATGATTCCTTAACATGTAAATGTTATTGAAACAATTTCATTATGCCCAAGTATTTTAGGATAACCCCACGTACCTTAGATTATAAGGTTTAAAATGTAGAACTTGAATCTTGATTTATTCCTTGGAAATCTTGGACTGAAGGATTGATTTCTATAAGACACCACAAAATTCAGAGGTTAGTTCAGTCCATTTATTCTTGTTAAGGGGGGTCCTATACTTAGAAGGTTCTATCTAAGTTTCCAGACATAGTTTATTTTATCCTTCGAAAGTTCACTGTCTCATTTTGTGACTTTAATGTCCTTTAATGGTCCGTATTCTTGCTAATTTATGAACAGAAAGGTTAATAGGAGTTCCCGAACAAGTTTTAAATTTTTTGGAACTTTTTAAGACCACGTTCGAAATCCCAAAATAGTTGACCTACGAGATCTTGGCCCACCACATCGCTAGTTGCGTTGGTTGATGTTGTTGTAGGTTCCCAGGGTCAAAGTACTGAGGTTCGACACAATGATGGCGTGATGCGTCGAGTATTCCATTAATTCCATGACGTACCGCGACGCTAATAACGTCGGTGCCCAGTTATCTGTCTTTTAAAATCCGCGTCCTCAGGGTTAATTCAGTCTTTTTCCCATGCCCTTCATCACTCATAACTCAAAATTTAGACCTCATTTGGCTAATCCTATTCATTATTCACAAAATGCTCAAGAACAAAACCCTAGGGCTATCAATTCAAGACTCAATTTCCAAGGGATTCCACCATGAACCTTCAAGAATTCACCAAATAAGGTATGTCAAGTGTTCATCCTAGGGTTTCTTCCACCCTTGGAGTCCAAGAAACTTTTTCAAAAACTCAAGATAATGTTTCTAATTAATTTCATTATTTAGTTTGATTGTGTTCATGACTATTATGTTAATGGGTTCTATAGTTCATAATTTAATTGCAATATCTATGTGAAGTAAAGTGATATATGTGTAGCATTATATGAAACCATGTTAAACCCTTGAAATTTGTCAATGGGAATGTGAATTATGATGCCTATTTGTTGTATAGAGTTATGTGCATATGTTATGCTCACCAAGTGTTTGATGAATTGATCATGTGAGTTGATAAGTGAAAAAAATCATACCATGCTAGTTATGTGCAAGTTGTATCAATATGTTTTCCCCATTCATGTACAAGTAATGCATCTCAAGTGGTTATTGAAATGTCTAAATTAATGAATGATAAACATGTAGCCACTGTTGAGAGTTTAAGCTTGTGCTATGATTTACTTATTATGCTATCGAGTCCTGGATGTACTTATACCAGAAAATTTATCTGTGTGCCTAGAGCCAGTATCAGTTTTCACGATACACTCAGTCAAGCCATGATCTGTACAACTCAATCAGTTAGGTGACTCAGGAAAATTTAATAAATTTAGTATCAGTCTAGTAATCTCAGTAATCTCTGTCAGTTATCAGATCTCAATAGTATTCATTTCAAACTTCAGTAACTCATCCAGCTTGTAGAACTCAGTAGCATTCTGTCAGTTGAAAGAATTCAGTAGTATTCCGTCATTCAACGAAACTCAGTGAACTCAGTTTAGTCAGTAAAAACTATACCATCAGTAACAACTCAGTCATACCTAGTGTGAACTAGGAAAACTAGTTCAGCATCTATTCAATTGGGAGTAGGTTTCAGTACCGAGTGAACCCAGGGATGAGGGACACCTGTTAGCCAGTAGAGAGTGTGATCCTTAGAAGCAATCCCTGCATTTCAGAACTACGTAGCCATCATAGGTTGAAATGTACCCCTACGAGTCTAGGGACTATACATCTCCTTTGAGTTTTCCTTACAGGAGGGGTTGACGGAAGAGCTCCCTGTCATAGAGGGTTTACTCATAGCTTGTCTTTACCCGTGGTATGGTGCTGATGCCCTTCTAGTTAGGGTTACAGGTTAGACCCTACCAGTTTAGATTCGGGGTATATTGGTTAAATGATTACCTCCTACAGTCACAGTTTCATATTCAGTCTCAGTAATAGAACTTAGTTCAGTTCTACAGATATCAAGACTGTCAGATACAATCGCTCAGCTAAGTATAGAACTCAGCTAGTTCCATCAAAATCAGGACTGTCAGATACAGTCATCCATTTTAGTCTAGAACTCAGATAGTTCGTCAGATTCAGGATTGTCAGATACAGTCACCTAGTCTAGTAAAGAACTCTGATAGTCTTTTTAGTATCAGTATACTCAGTTAATAGTTATCAATAATATAGTACTAGTAATCCCAAATATCGGTTAACTGTAAAATACGCAATTCATATCATTAATAGAGGTAGTTATTTAGTATCCCAGTATTAGTAAACTCAGATGTCAGTACATCATATCCAGTATTGTCACGACCCCAGTCCTAGTTTATGTTTTCATGCATGTATTTCTCACGCTCTCATGTTCAAGTCATCAGTTAGTTATTATTGTTCATGCATATGAACCCTTGTATTTAGCCTACCAAACTTGCATACCGGTACATTCAATCGTACTGACGCATTTGCACTATGATGTTTTATACCATAGGTTTAGAAGAACGAGTAGAGTCTTGTGCATGGGTATGTTGTGCACCACACTTATGGATAGGAGGCTATGATATGTTTTAGGAACAATTTCCTTCTTTCAATATTCATGTCGTGTTAGTGAGCATAAGCTCAAATTTAACTCCAAGTCTAATCCTCTCTTCCTTTTATTTATAGAATATGCCTCCTAAAAGGGCTAGCAAAAGGAGAACCGATAATCAGTCAGCACCTCAGCCCGCTCAGGCTGGATGAACATATTTCTTATGCAGAATTCAGAACTGCATTCACTACTCTAGCCAACCCAGTCACAAATCAGAATGAATGACCACCTGTTATTCCGGCCAACCCAGTGGCTAATTCAGCTGCATCTAGGATTTAGGACTTCACCTGAATGAATCCTCCCTTATTCTCCAATTCAAAGTCCGAAGAGGATCCACAGGAGTTTTTCAACTATGTTTAGAAAGTCACAGATATCATGGGAGTGAATTCCTATGAGAGTGCCAAGTTATCCGCCTATCATCTAGAAGATGTATCCCATACATGGTTTAAGAAGTGGAAAGTAATTAGGGATACAGATGCAGGGCTGATAGAATGAGAGGAGTTTGTTACTTCCTTCTTAGATTGATTCTTTCCCGTAGAGCGGAAAGAAGCCAAAGTGTTAGAGTTCATCAATCTCAGATAAGGTAGCATGAGAATGAAAGAATTCTCCCTTAAGTTCACCCAGTTAGCCAGGTATGCTCCCCATTTAGTAGTAGACAGTAGATCCAGAATGAGTATGTTTATTTCTGGGGTTTCAGGTAGAGTGGTTAAGGAGTGCAGGACTGCGATATTGATTAAGGAGATGAACATATCTAGGATTATGGTCCATGCTTAACATATTGAAGAGAAGAATCTTAAGAAGAAGGAAAGAGAGAATAAGAGAGCCAGAACAGGTAGTTATAGTTTTTCTCAGCTAGGGTCATAGGGTGGTAACCGTTCTCTGCATAGTCAGAAGTTTTTAGTCCCAGTTCCCTTTTCATCTAGTACCCCAGTACCAAAGTTCAGAAATGACCGTAGGGATGGGGCATCAGGATCCAAATCCCATAATAGTGCATGCATTATTCCCACTCATCGACTTTGCAAAAAGTATGGTAAGTATCATATGGGTGAGTGTAGAGCGGGCACTAATGTGTGTTTCGGATAGGGAAAGTCAGGTCAAAAGGTCTAATACTATACTAAGCCCAGTCCACAAAGTCAGCACATGCGTCCTTCAACTCAGTCCGGTCACATGAATCAACAGGGTGCCAATTCTAACATTATTAGTGGGCAATGACCAAATAGACTCTATGTACTTCAGTCCTGACATGATTAGGAAAGGTCTCTTGATGTAGTCACTGGTATGTTGTAGATCTCTCATTTACATATTTACACTTCTTCAGATTCAAGAGCTTTTTTTTCTTTTATAAATCTTTACATACCAATTAACTTTAAGGTCTGACCAGATGTTAACGAGACCTTTCTCAATCTCTACCCAGCGGGTCAGTCTATCATAGCCCGATAGGTATAAAGGAACTATCCGGTTATGGTACCTTATAAAGCCAGGCCTTAAGGTTCTAGTAGTAATACCAATATGGGTAGGAAATCAGTAAGGGAAGGTGATTCCTGACCCATTCCTATCCCAATGCGACGTTTTGTACTTCAACCATCATGATAATTATGCATGCATTAAGTCACAATTTTGTGAACCCAACTTATACTCACACATTCCATAGAATTGTGTGTGTTTCAAGTTCCTAGTATGAGGAATCCCAATTGAATCAGTGTTACGAATAATGTCCCATGAACACAAAAATTCCAAACTCAGGTCATGCAGCTCATGACTCATGCTACACTCCTAATGATCAATTAAAAATTTAGACTATGTCACTTATATCCATAATTTAGACCCCTGGATGAATTCGTGATGCTGATGTTCCGTCCCTCAGCCCTCAGTTACAACATCATTTAGTAATCAGTATTCAGTAAAGGATTGTAATAGTCCTACAGAACCATGGCCTTCAGTTATTAGTTATTTAGCCATCAAAATTTAGTACTTCAGTACCAGTCTAACTCTCAGTTATCAGGAATAAGTATTCAGTCCTAGTTATAGTTTTAGTTATGGTTATAGTCTAAATTACCATCTTAGCTACAATCTCAGTCCCAGTCCTAGTCCAGTCAGATCATAAACTCATTTCAATTTCAGGATTACCCAACCATAGCATATGTCCATCAGTTATTCAGTCATTGGTATTTCAGTACCTCAGTTTACAGAATATTTTGAATCATGTTGGATGCTTGGTCTTGAGTTCTTAAGGTAATACAATTTTTCACTCATTTATTTTCAGTTGCCTCATGTTACCCAGTCAATTATTACTTTTTTTTGTATAATACTCTATATTCTAAGTCCATCCTTTCAGGCAAAGTACAGTTCATCCTTACAGACACAGTAGTCAGCTATGAGTCATTCAGTTAATCAGATAAGTTAGTATATTTGTGCATTCGTGCTCAGAATCCACATGAATATTTTCCGTAGTCTTAGTTGTAATGCAAAAGGCTTCATCACTTTATCTTAGATAATATTTCATAGGCTTTGTCTCCTTATACAAGAATCCCAGCCATGTAGTGATCTCCTATTCAGATGTCCTGCTTAGATCAGGCCAAGATTTACTTTATTTCTTTAGTCACTAGAAATCTACAAAATGAGTGTCATAGGAACTCCCCATTCAAGTAGAAGTTTCCAGTGTGAGTTAGGTAAGAAGACAGTTATTCAGTTTAGCAGTCAGGCGAACAAGTTCGGATGGTGTTGTTTCCATTTGTTCCATCTAGTCACACTATCTGAAGACCCATGAATGTGATCATTCTAAGATGAACCAACCAGGTAGTTGTGTTCTCAACTTAGTTCATGTATCATGTCTTAGTTTTAGTTCTCAGATATTCAGATACAAGGTGCCTCGTGCTTCACTACAGCTTTGCTCATAGCTCAGCAAAGTCAGCCCAGTATTTTCAAGAGAGATAGTGCCCCCAGGGGTGATACACTATAATTCCCCAAAGCTTAATGACATAAACGTGCCACTCTCTCTTTTCATAACGAATCTAGTTTGGGGTAAGGGGTATCATGAGTTAACCCTCAAACTCCAATCTCATTCGTAAGCCACATATTCAAGGTAATCAGTTCAGATCACGATATCCAGCTCATGTATCATGTTCCAGACTCAGTTATGTTCATGTGCTTTTTCTCATGCGTATCAAGTAATTAATTTCAGGCTCATTAGCATTTTTAGTTTAAGGAAACAGTCTCCCTTGAAATTATCTAGTTTCCTGCTCAGATTTCCATGATAAACTTGGTATCAATTACCATTGCACATTCAGTCATGCATTTATGTGTAAGATCAGTCATGTATTCATGTATCAGATATGCATGTTCAGTATGATATATTTAGCTTATCAGTCATGCTAGTCATAAAATCATGCATCAGATATGCATGCTCAGAACAAATCTCAGTAAATCAGTGATGTCAGTCAGGTACTCATGTTTTAGTTGTTCATGTTCAGCATGTACTTCAGCTTATCATTTTTCCCATCTCAGTCAGTCTCATTCGAGGAAAAATGTTATCAAGGGGGAGATATTGTAATACCCCTCAAAATCCAAAGCTTAATTCAGTCCATTTATGCTTGTTAAGGGGGTCCCATATTAGAATGTTTTCTAGCTAAGTTTCCAGACTTAGTTAATTTTAACCTTTGAAAGTTTGCAGTCTCATTTTGTGACTTTAATTTCCTTTAATGGTCCTTATTCTTGCAAATTCATGACCATGAAGGTCTATGGGAATTCTCGGACAAGTTTTCAATTTTTTGGAACTCATTTAGACCATGTTCAAAATTCCAAAATAGTGGACTAAAGAGATCATGGTGCACTGCGTTGCTAATCGCGTTGGTTGATATTGTTACAAGTTTCTAGGGTCAAAGTACTAAGGCTCGATACGATGATGGAAGGACGCTTCGACTATCAAATTGATTCCATGACGCGCCATGTCTCTAATAGCGTCAGTGCCCAGTTTTTAGTCTTTTAAAATCCGCATCCTCAGGATTAATTCAGTCTTTTTTCCATGCCCTTCAGCCTTCATAACTAGAAATTTAGCCCTCTATTGGCTAATAATATTCATTATTCACAAAATCCTCAAGAACAAAACCCTAGGTCTATCAATTTAATACTCAAATTCCAAGGAATTCCGCCATCAACCATCAAGAATTCACCAACTAAGGTATGTCAAGTGTTCATCCAAGGGTTTCTTCCATCCTTGGAGTCTAAGAAACGTTTTTAAAAACTCAAGATAATGTTTCTGATGAATTTCATTATTTAGTTTGATTGTGTTCATGACTATTATGTTAATGGGTTCTATAGTTCATGATTTAATTGCATTATCTATGTGAAGGAAAATGATATATGTGTAGTATCGAAACCATGTTAAACCCTTGAAATTTGTCAATGGGAATGTGAATTATGTTGTCTATTTGTTGTATAGGGTTATGTGCATATGTTATGCTCACCAAGTGTTTGATGAATTGCTCATGTGAGTTAATAAGTGAAAGAAATCATGCCATGCTAGTTTTGTCCAAGTTGTATCATGCAAGTGTTTCACAAAATTGTTTATGAGAATGAAATAATGCAATCTTATAGTATGCCAATATGTATTCCCTATTCATGTACAAGTAATGCATCTCAAGTGGTTGTTGAAATGTCTAAATGAATGAAGGATAAACATGTAGCCACTGTTCAACTTTTAAGCTTGTGCCATGATTTACTTATTATGCTATCGAGTCTTGGGGGTATTTATACCCGACAATTTAGCTGTGTGATTAGAGCCAATATCAGTTTTCATGATACACTTAGTCAAGACATGATCAGTAGAACTTAGTCAATAAGGTGACTTAGGAAAATTCAATAAATTCAGTATCAGTCCACTAATCTCAGTGATCTCAGTAATCTTAGTAATCTCTATAATCTCAGTCAGTTTTTAGATCTCAGTAGTATTTTGTTCAGACCTTAGTAACTCAGTCAGCTAGTAGAACTCAGTAGCATTCTGTCAGTTGACAAAATTTATTATTATTCTATCATTCAACGGAACTCAGTTCAGTTAGGAAAACCTGTACCACTTGTAATAGCTCAGTCATGCCTAGTGTGAACCAGGAAAACCAGTTCAATGTCTATTTAGTTGGGAGTAGGATTCAGCACCGAGTGAACCTAGGGATGAGGGTTCACCTGTTAGCCAGTAGAGGGTGTGATCCTTAGTTGCAATCCATGCGTTACAAAACTACGTAGCCAGCGTAGGTTGAGATAAACCCCTACGAGTCTAGGTCTTATACATCTCCTTTGAGTTTTCCTTACAGGAGGGGTTGATGAAAGAGCTCCTTGTCAGAGAAGGTTTACTCACAGCTTGTCTTTACTCTTGGAATGGTACTGACACCCTTCCATCTGGGGTTACAGGTTGGACACCACTAGTTTAGATTCGGGGCATGTCGGTTAGATGATTACCTCCTATAGTCTCAGTTTCAGATTCAGTCTTCATAATAGAACTCAGTTCAGTTCTACAGATATCAGGACTATCAGATAGAGTCATCTAGTTTAGTTTAGAACTCAGATGTTCTTCATATTCAGGACTACTAGATACATACATCCAGTCCAATATAGAACTCAGATAGTTTTTTTAGTATCAGTATACTCAGTTATCATTTATCAGTAATATAGTACCAGTAAGCTCAGATATAGGTTATGTATAAACTCTGTAATTCATATCATTAATAGACTCAGTTATTCAACATCCCAGTATTAGTAAACTCAAATGTTAGTACATCAGTATACAGTATTTCCACGACCTTTGTCCCAGTTTATATATTAATGTATGTATTTCTCACGTGCTCATGCTCAAGTCATTAGTCATTTATTATTGTTCATGCATATGAACCCTTGCATTTAGCCTACGTCACCTGCATACCAGTATATTCAATCGTACTGACACATTTATGCTATGGTTTTTTATACCATAGTTTTAGAAGCATGAGCTCCCGAGAATCCTTAGTGGATCAAACATTTAGCATCCAGAGTAACAGTACGTCCTCATCATTCGAGGATAGCATGATTATTTTAGTACTTTATTATTTCAGTAGTTCAGATTAAGTTGGGGACATGTCCTATCAACTCCACAGTTTTCAGACAGTGTAGAGGCTTTTAGACTACAACATGCTTCAGACAGTTTATTTCAGTTTTGGGTACTGTTATACCCCATTATAGACATTATTTTATATTCAGTATTAGTTCAGTTTTGAATCTTATGGCCTTACAACATATATTCCATATATTTACTGTATATTATTGAGTGCTCAGTTACAGATATCATTCATGGATTAGCTTGTGGTCCTTCGGGGTCATGAGCACCGTGTAGCATTTTAGGTACCGGATTTGGGGCATTATAATTTCTTGCTTTCTTCTTTTTGGAGTAAACCCTCGTTTGATCTTATTTTTGTGAGTGAAGAGGGAGTTTTGAGATTGTTTAACTAATGAGTATTGATTAATATCATTTTAGAGAGTGATTAAATCCATTAGGGAGGTTTTTTGAAGAGGAAAAGTACCAAAACACCCCTTTTAAAACATCCCGCCTTTGTAACATCAAATTCTTCCCGATGGCTTTGTTGATGGACTGTCAGAAGGGTTATGGACTTCCACCTATACCATGGGGTCATATAAAGTTACTGAACTCACTGTTTTTGGGCCCACGAAAGGCTTTACGGTCAGTCATGGACCTGACGGTCCATCGGGTCATTCGTCGCACCCTCGGCAGATTGACACCTCTCTGTAAAATGGGCATAACTTTTTACCCCTATATCGGATTAAGACCTTTAATTTGATATATAGTATGACCTCTAGTTGGATATATACAAAAAGTTATGGTTGATGGAAGTTACTCAAGTTTAGACACTCACCAAAACTTAATCAATAGGGAAGCTTTCAACTCGTCCTTGAGTTAGGGGACCTCTATGATCTCAATTCATGATCAACTAAATTCCCACACTACATAATTGATTAGCACAATAGATTTGAATAGTATTTGTTGTCCTTTAGAATCTTTACACATAGAGATCAATACTCTACCTCACTTTTTATGCAAAGAGATCAATTTTCTACAATGGTAAATTTCAAAACATGTATCTTGGATGGTATGTGAAATTCGAATTGGGGGGTGGGGGTTATTAAGTTTTTAATTAATTAAATTACAAACAATATGAAACTAACACGTATTAAATGAAAATACTATTTCTTTTTAGTTTCTGTTAAGTAAAAGGATAAAAGTAGAGTCTGTAGGTGGATGGTGAGGAGATTTTAGAGCTCAGAGATGAAAGAATGGTATATTAGGATTATTTTCAATACTTGAAGGGTATATTAGAAGCCTTTTTGATTCTATTTCACCGTCATTTATCTACTATTTTCAAAATGGTGATTTTCTACTGATGCAGAAATAGGAAGTTCCCTGAATATGCTATGGAGGATTCATCAAACGTATTTAGCAATGGAAACTGAAGTTTTTCGATATAATAGAAGAAGTGATTTTCGTATATGTCAAAAAAAATTCATGAAGGGTACGTATTAGAGTCAGTTCAGTATACCTACTACTGATGTATTATACTAATACGTGTATGAAGTACTTACCTGTTGAAAGACACATCTCAGTGTCTTCATATGTCCCAATATGGTCTCTATCTCCTATCTTTCTCCTTTGTGAAACATAGAGAAGATGAGCAAACATAAGCTCTCTCAGTTTTGTGTACATGTGTTCTACGTATCAATTTTTTTATACTACTCAATTTTGTTAGATTGCTTATTTGGGATTTTTATTCAGAGGTTAGCAGCCCCATATATATCGCAGCGGTATATAATTTGGCGCGGATGGATACAAAATTTTGATTCGAATTTCTTGCTTAATCTATCCATGCATGTATTCAAATAGATAAGTTGGTTCATGTCCATGTACGATTTTGGATTACTATTTCTTAGTGTCTTTTTTTATTTCTCTCCACAAATTATAATCGCAAGTATATTTTCATTCAAGTTATTTGTAATCAAGTTAAGTGTTTCATCACATACAAGTATCACTAACTTGCCCAATACCTTTCGAAAGTGGACAACTACAATTAAAAACTCAATTTAAAGGGGAAGAAAGGAATTCTACTATACCCAAATTAAACTTAATAAATTGTATTAACCTTTGATTTCAAGTTGTGTTAAGAATAGAACAGAATAGAAAGAGTTTGTTGAAATTGCAGTGTTAAAATTAGGGGAAAAGAAGCATAAGAAAATGGAGAGAGTATAAATTCAAAACATGCATCTGAAAATCAAGTTTTTGCGTATTTATATGTTGTAAACAAAAGAAAGAGAAATATAAAATACTACAATCTTCAATATGCAAGACATGTATGCCTTTGTCTTCAATTTGTAGTTATTATTATGATTACTCTTCAATTTTTGGTGTATTTTTTAGTTATATTTTTTATATTCTGTGTTGACGCTTCTCTTCATCCTCAATTATTTCTAATGAAAGAAGACTCAATTTTTCTAGAATAGGATTTCACTCTTTGGTTCTTCTAACTAGACTATATTTGGTTAAAAGATCTATAGAGTTTTTCTTTTTAATTATAAGAAATTTCTTGATTTTGGGTCTTTGTTGAATTAATATATTTGAGGTGAAATACAAAACGAATTTCGAAAATTGTATTCCAAAAGAAAATTACTATATGTATTCACACGAATTAATCAATCGATTATGGCATATACCCAAAAGAAAAGAAAGATTATAGTTGAAATTACTTGCGAAAGGTACATACCTCTATTTAACTATCCTAAACTGAGTTTGAACTCCCAACTAATAAAAGTAATATTTTTGCATTTGTGTCCTACTTTATGAGGGAATTTCTCAACTACTACATTACAATTTTTCATATATCCATATCGACTATGATTATTAACTAGGTTGTTCGCAAGATGGGAGCATTAGAAAATTAAGATAACTACGGTCTTATCTTGAATAAATAAATTATGTTACTGTGAGTTGCTTCATCTTTTGTTACTCTATCCTTGCACCTCTTTTTGTTTTCAAATTTTAAAAGTACGTTTATCAGTTGAATAATATGAATCTAGATGAGTTGCTTGTATGGAAAAATCATTTATTCTCTTGAGAATTATGTTGATGCATTTATGCTTGAAATGTAATTTAAACGAGTTGTGTTAATGAGTAAGATGTTGGATTGTTTCTTCCAATTTTTTAGTCAGAAGATGCTAAAATTATTACATTTGTACATATTAAAGATTCCAAAATAATTACATTTGTACAGATTAAAGATTTTTGTTTTATTGATTTCCACGGGTATATGTTCCTTCACAGGCATAGTTTTTTCCAGATTTTGTCCTTTAACAGTTAAGCAAACTTTTACCCCATCTCAATTATCTACTATCATATTTTAACGCATGAGATGGATTCAAAATTTACTTTTAGGAGTAACAATTTAAAAAACACATAGGATCTTCTCTATGACGCGTACAAGAACTAGTTAGTTTTCAATTTGTATTGTCTTGATTCTTTCTTTTATTTTAAATCTTGAATTATCTATATGAATTAAGGCTTTGAATTTATATTCTGGTATGGCTGTTATAGTGATAGTTCCATTAATTTTTAGTTTTCCATTAGTTTAGTTCTACTTCATTCATTGTGGGATTTAATGTATGCACTTACAATTTCATGTATGCACTTACAATGGCATTTAATGTATGCACTTACAAGTTCATTCTAAAGATATATAAAGCATTTAGTTTTATCACCTTTTTTTTCTAAATTATTTCCCTGCATTCCCTAATCAAAGCCACCTACTATAGGTTTACTCGTTAATGATTGATTATATTTGATACATTACTTTTGGAAATAATTCTCAATGATTTGTGAAGATGTAACACTGCATTTAAAAAGAAACAATATATTGAAGCCGCTTATAACTTAAGTTCAAAATTGAAAATGAAATAAGTTAAGTTATTGTCTAACCTTCAGCTACTATAGCAAGTTTAATCTATACTCAAAAGAATGCTAGCTATCCACTTACCTCTTGCTAATCGAATTACTGTTGGGTAATGGAAAAAAATAAATATACGTAATTCTAACTAAAGGTATATTATTTCACCCATGAGGTAGAAGTGTGTAGCGGTGACTAGATTTCAGTTGTAGTTGTTGGGTATACCGATTGAAATCAACTAGTTACCAATCGGGCTCAACTCATATAGACAACAATCTGAGATGGCACGATATGAATGAAGAAAGGAAATTTTGGTAGATTATTTGTTTTAACAATTAGGTCATATATCAGTTTTTTTGGTTATTTTATTACACCACCAAATTTATTTTTTTCAAAACCATTTAAATTGTTTTGACTTTTCATTGATATCGATATGATCTGATAAGTTTTTGATGATTTTTTTTAATCTCCATCTTAAAGTCACACCATTTGTTGAATAAGTGATTAAAAAAAAAAGAGGAGAAAAGTTACTGCAACTTTCTTTCAGCATCTACTGTTTTTGTCTTAGTCTAGAGTAGTTGTTGTTTAGTCCTTAAGTTTCTCTTGTTAGTTGAAAGCACTACTGAGTTACTGCCTATATAGTGCAGTTACTACCTTTTGTTTTTGCATATTTAGTTGAGTTGTAAGCTATTTATAAGAGTTTATCATGGATGAATGATCTAGGGAAAAAAATAGTCTTGCGATTCTAGAAAACACTCTGCCATTCTATTTCCCTGCTAGTTTTTTTCCCTTTCTAATATTTTGTTCTTGAGTGAGCTTGAGATCTTTTCTCCAGTATCACTGGTATCAAAGCTAGGTTTATATTGTATTGATCTTATTAATAGTTAAAAAAAAACATGGCTTCCAATGGAAATCCAGTGAACATATCTCAGTCTTCCATCCCTGTTTTTACAGGACAAAGTTATCAATTCTGGAGAGTCAAGATGAAGACTTTGTTTTAGTCAGAAGATCTTTGAGGCTTGATTGAGACAGGGTATGCAGATCCGAATGAAGAGTAGTGGCTGAAGGAAAACAAAAAGAAGGACGGAAAGACTTTGTTAGTCCATCAACTGGCAGTCAATGAGATGGTGTTTTCCTGAATTGCAGCAGCCACCACTTCGAGGAAAGCATGGAGAATTTTGCAAAATGTATTTCAAGGTTCCTCAAAGGAAATAGTTGTAGAACTCCAAACGCTTCGAGTCAAGATCTGAGTCGAGGCCCTGGCCGCGATGGGCATCCCAAACCATGATGGCCCGGGCTCCCCTTTCTATCTGGTAATCATGAACACCATTCATATACAATAAGGAAAAATGCCAAAAAGTAAACAAATGGAATCATAGTCATGTATTGAATTCAATTTAACAATACGGAATGAAATTCATAAATATCTAGACAACATCTACTTCAGTTTGTGAAATCTCTAATACATCAGAAATTAAAAACTTGTCTAAAACTGGGACAAGGCCCCCGGTAGGACCATGAATTAAAATAAAATAATAATAACACGTTTCAGAACCAGGCCTTCCAAAGTAAGGGAGGCTCACTAACTGCAAACTTCTTACAAGTCAATATACTACTTAAAGGGACCCCAGGACTGTGTCACAGAATCCTGAAATATAGGGGGTTAATACAAATGTACTGGTACGCAGAGCAATCCAAAATAATATACTTTAATAAATATCATAAGTGAGAGAATTTTATGAAAAAAATACATCATCATAAACCATTTCAAAATCCATGGCCATAGTAAATAGGCCTTTAAAAATAGTTCTGTAAATCGACTCAACATCTTTGTCTTAGTTTAAAGCTAGGTGGTATGCCCTACAAGTCTAATATTCCACGGACTATATGGAATCTGCCATTGATTCGTCGGGTAAGCCCCCAACCTAAGTTTGCTGCAAGAGTTGGAGTTGCTAGGTCTGATATGCCACAGGGAACTAGGCCAATGTATAATCCCTCTTGGATACAAAATCACTTGTATCGGCAAAATACGATTTTGGGCAATGAGTTATCTGAACTCGTGCTTTCTTTGGGTAACCACCTAACATCTCTTAAGACCATTTTAACCTTTTCTGAACATGCATATTTAAGAACTCAATTCAGGAAATCTAAATGAAATCTGATTTCGATCCTGTTCTGAGTCTGTTTTGGCATTATCTGTTTTGGTATCATCAAACCAAGACTTCCAAGTCGTATCTTCTAAGCCATAAAATATGATGTTCCAGTCTATTCATTCAAAACATAAATTATGGGACTACCATATCATTAAAATAGTTCAAGAGAATTCATATTTCAAAACCTAGGGTTTATCATGAATATCATGTAATTCAACACATACTAGAATCAATTCTTGGAACTTGTAATCTAAAACATGGATTAAAACTCAAACAACACCATGAACATGAATTCAATCTAATTCAAACATTGAAATAATAAATCATAAATCTTGTATTTTGAAAAAGGATTCTTGGGATCCATGAAAGGTAAGGATCTATGGCTGAACATCTAACATACCTTAATTTGAGAGATTCTTGAAGTTCTTGAAGAAATTCTTAGGATTGACCTTGATTCTGGAAAGCTAGGGTTTGTTTTCTTGAGAGGGAATTATCTTTTTATTTTAGGGGAAAGTGAATAATGAAGGGTTTAAACATTTTTAGGGCTTAAATCTTATATTTGGAAAGAATAAAATCATGTAAAAAGACTATTTTAACCCTGGACGCAACTTTAATTTTTCATGAAATTTTTCCGATTTGGACACCTGGCGTGATGTGGCGCTATCGCGCTGTGTCACTGGGAAATTGCATGATGGCGTGACGTGGTGGTATCACATTGCCACTTTTTTTGTGAACTGGAAGTGCACCGTGATGCGGTGGAATCACTTTGGGAGACTAGAAATTGACCAGTGTGAATTGGGTCTATGACGCGATGCGCCAATATTATTGATCAACACTGAAAATGAGCAATTGCTAGTTCAACACACTCCGCGATGTGCTACTTTCCTGAATGACGATGTTTAACGACTAAAACTTAAAATCGCCATAACTTCTTTCCCGGTTGTCGAATTTAGGAAAATTTTATATCGTTGGAAAAATAATTGAATTTCCTATGCAATGGAAGGCTCAAATATAAGTATTAATGAGTATTCTAAATTTTTTTATTTTGAATAACCCATGTGCTGAGGGTTAATCTAGGCTAGGGAAATACAGTGTATTATAGTTCACCTCAGTAAAACCTTTTACCCTCAGACTGATGGTCAAGTAGAGAGGACAATTCATACACTTGAGGAAATGTTATGAGCGTGTCTTATTGACTTTAAGGAAAGTTGGGATGACCACTTTCCTTTGATTGAATTCGCATATAACAATAGCTACCATTCTAGTATCTAGATCGCCCCATTTGAAGCTCTCTATGGGAGGAGATGTATGTATTTCATTGGTTGGTTTTAGGTAGGTGAGACCGCATTGATAGGTCCAAATTCGGTGTTTGATGCTTTGGAGAAATTCTAGTTGATTAGAGAGAGGCTTAGGATAGCCAAAATCCATTAGAAATACTATCCAGATGTTAGGAGAAGGGATCTGGAATTTGAGATTTATGATTTTGTGTATTTGAAAATCTCTCGCAAGAAGGGAGTGAAGAGGTTTGGAAAAAAGGGAAAGCTCAGTCCCCGATATGTTAGGCTCTTTCAGAATCTTGAGTCATTTTGGGAAAGTAGCGTATGAGCTTGAATTGCCTGCATATCTAGCATCAGTGCATCCAGTGTTCCACAATTCTTTGTTAAAGAAGTGTATTGGTTATCCAGCAGTTTTTGTTCCTTCCGAAAGCTTAGATATTTAGAATGGCCTTTCTTACGAAGAACTCCCAGTTGAAATCTTAGATCGCCAGATTCATTGACTGAGGAATAAAGAAATTCCCTTGGTCAAAGTTCTTTGGAGAAATCAGTCCATCGAGGGAGATACTTGGGAAGAAGAAGCAGACATACGTACCAAGTACCATCACCTCTTCTCTACAAATTCAAACTTAGCACAAGGTAATAGTTTTCCTTTTATTAACTCTTTTCCATTCTCAGTTTTTTCCATATAATCATGTTTATGGTATTGCATGCATCCACGAATCAGTTCAGTTAGTCACCATGTTGCAGACTCAATAATGTAACCATTTTATCAGTTATGCATAGTCAACATGTAAATTTTAGTACCTCAGTATTCTCATCTTATTCAATCTCATTCGAGGACGAATGTTCCCAAGAGGGAGATATTGTAATACCCCATATTTTTCTAAGTTTAGATCCGCTCCTAGACCTAGTATAACAGGCTTAGTATCAAAAGATTTACCTAAGTGCTGGGAACTTAGCATAAGTTTTAGCCTCCTGACATTGATAATCCTCAAAAATGACTTTCCCGACCTCGAGATGTAAGTTTATGAGTTGATTTATGTTCAATGGGCTAAGTTGCATGTCTCGGGTAAGTTTTAAATTTTTTGGATGGGGTTTGGACCATGTTTGGATTTCCAAAACAACAGGTCACCGCGATTCCATCACGTCGGGGTGACTATAGCAATGGGTTGGCCATTGCGTCGCGGTGAGCAAAATATCAGCAATTGTCTGATTCCACTAAGCCACCGCGATTCCATAGCGTCGTGGTGGAAATAGCGATGGAATCCTCACCACATCCCGGTGAAGGCCAAATGTGTAGTTGTTAAAATCCAATAACTCACCGCGATTGCACCGCGTGACAATGAGTATAGCGATAGGGAATTCACCACGTCACGGTGAAGATCTAATCCGGGTTCCAAATATCGAAATAAAATTTCCAAGGGGCATTTAAGTCCTTTCCCTTCACTTTATTAAGTCAAAACACGGGATTGAGTCCCCCAAAAGCATAATTGGTCACCCTTTTCTCAAATTCTCTCAAATTAAAATCATTCTCTCTTAAGAACGGACCCTAGTCCCTTCAAAATTCAAGGTTAAATATTCAAGAAAACACCGCGAACTCTCACAAATTCATCAACCAGATATGTTAAATGTTCATGGGCTACTTTTTACCCATGGAGTTCAAGAACTAAAATTTCAGGTTTAAAGTCTTAATTTTTACATGTTCCCATGAATTTTATTTATAAATTTTCATGAATCTCAAGTTATATCATGTTCCCACAAAATTGATGGTGATATTGAACCTTACATGTTTGAATGGTATTGTTTACTAAATTTAAACCCTAGTTGGTCATTTTAAAAGTGAAATCATGCTATTACTACTAGTCTTAATCTATTCCTATGATTAGCCTAAACCATGAATTACAAGTGTTTGATGAAATACCCACAAGAATGATTTTTGAACAAATTCTTACATGTCATGTCCTCAAAGTTTTAGTATGAACTTAATATTATTGCTATCGAGACCTGGGGGTATGAATACTCAAAATTTAGCTATTTACATACTTTCAGCATCCACAGAATGATTTAAGTTAAACCATGAGATTAGTGGATTTTTCAGTTACTACTATCATAATAAGCACTATCAGAATTCATGACCAGTTAAACTCAGATCAATCTAATAATCAGAGTCATTTAGTTTGGAGTAACACTTTGCACCAAGTGAGTGTAGGGATGGTGTCTCCCCTATTAGTTATGTATGAGTCACTAGTAGCAGTCCCTAGGTTCCAGACCGACAACACCACCATTGATTTTGAGGGGTCCCCCATCCGTTAGGAATGATACCCTCGTCCTTCGGGACTTTAGATTAGTGGATCCACACAACCAGTGTTAGTAGCCGTTTTACAGTACTGGCACACTTACAACTAGGATTAGAGGTTGGATCATGATGAAATATTAGGGCATGTCGATTATAGCTAACTTATACAGTTTTGGTCCGGTATCTAGTTCAGTATTCATTCTCTAGTTTTCTTGACCATGGCATACAAATATCAGTTTTCCCAGTTATCTGATTCTCAGCACTTCAGTTCATAAACTATTTTAGATTCATGTTTATGCTTGGTCATGCATTATCAGTCTTTACAATTTTCATGCATTCTTACTCTGTACCTTATGCTATACATTTAGTCAATTATTACTCATGCACCCGAAACCATGCATATTAGTCTAACCTCATTTAGCATACAAGTACATTCAAAGTACTAACCGCATACTCTTTTCTTGTCCTATGGTGTCTTATATCATAGGTTTGGATGTTGGGGTTCCTGACTGTACCTAGACAGATTAGACTATCAGCAACACTCAACAGTGGTGAGTGCTTATTCTTTGAGGATGAGTTATCTTATATTCAGTATATAAGTAGTTCAGTTATTTAGTCAGTCGGAGTTAGTTGGGGGCTTGTTATATCAACTCCACAGTCAATCAGTTTGAGGCTTTCAGACATTTTAGTCAGTTATTCAGTTATTAGGTGTTATATTCATTCTTACAGTAATGTTTTCAGATAGATGGTTTCAGTATATCGATTCAGTATCATTTTTTTGTATTTAAACCTAATTGCATTTTTAGTTAAGATCAGCACATGTTCCCCATCACTTTATTTGGTGCTCACAGTAGGTACTTCCATGGGTTAGCTTATGGTACTTTAGAGCAGTAGGCACCGTGTGGTTACCAGGGTGTACTATCGAAGAATTACACATGCTTTGTGGTCTTAGGCCTTACCATGACATATTAGTATGATTGGGAATTATGGAACCCAACTTTGTGGACTAGAGTGACTCCCATACCAATACTCCAACATTTGTGGCAAACTTGGGTTGGGGGATTGGCCGTCGAGTCATGGGAGAATCCCATACATCCCATGGGATTATCAGAATTGTAGGGTGTACCATCTAGCTCAGGAGAAAATAGAAGTGAGTCATGATTTCCAAGAGTTGTTGAAATTCATTTTAGTATGCCTATGTGTTTTCACTTATACATTGTGTTCATTATTTTATAAAATCCTCTTATTATGTTATATGAAAACATGTTATTTTGGGTTGTTTCACATACCATTGCATTTTCTATTGAACCCCTATTTTTCAGGTTCTAAGGCCCAGTCTAGCGATCCTACTAAATAGTAGATTGTTTTCAGACATTCAGATATGGTGAACCTCCCTTACTTTGAAAGGTGTCTTATTTACTTATGTTGATCCCATTGTTTTAATTTCATGGTCTAACCAGGGGCCTTGCCCCAGTTTCAAACAAATTCTTGTTTTCTGTTGTAGTAGAGATTTCACAGACGTGTATTAGATGGTTTGAGGTTTATTGAACTTACGTCCGCATTACTCAGTTGAGATATTAAAGTGACCATGCTTTCATTTATATTTTGCATTTCCTTACAGTAAATGAATTGTGTGTATGATTGCAGTTAGAGAAGGGCTCTCGTGACTTCAGGCCTATAATCATCAATTTTACTCATGCCTTATGCTGTGATGATTATGATTCATAGAACTTATGTGCAAGATCATCCCTATTTAAAGTCTCATTACCTCATGTTTCGTGCTTACACATTTTACTAGGGGTTATCATAAAACTCGTTTGGTGCCCTTGCATCTTTGGTTGAAGAAAAATATTCAATGCGAGATAGCGTTCTTTATTCTACACCTTTAGAGCTTCAAAAAAAGTCCCTACCCATCATTTGGGGACGAATGATCCCAAGGGGGAGATAATGTAACATCCTATATTTTTGAGCTAGAAATTGAACCGCCGTTCTTACGTGTGGAAACTCTAATTCCATGGTTTATATTTAAATTCATGTGTCATAATTTTTCTCCTAGTGTAAGAAGTGATTATGAGGTGAAAAGTGATCATAGAAATCTCTTACAACAAAGTAGAGCTAAGAATCTTTCATTCGTCCAAAGTTTGATATTTGATTCTATAAGGGTCCAATTTGAACGTGTATAACTTTGGATACACATAGAATTTTGCAGCTCAAAACCCACCAAATTTTAGATAATTGTGTTAGCTTTCTAACGATATATATTTTGCCTTAATCCGATACCCAAGTAAAAAGTTATGGCATTTTTTGTGAGAGACAGTAAGCCAATGCGATTGGGATGCAATGTTCCGGTCTCTCGATACGATAAGAGATGCAACACGTTGCGCTCTTCAATGCGATATCTAAAGCGACCTGAAGCTGTTTCACACACTGTTTCAATTCCTCAAGGGTCTAGGGGCACTTTGGTTATATTCCTTCACCCAAAATCCATCCATAACAAAAAATTTCAACCCATGGCCCAAAGAGCATTAGTTTTCTCTTCATTCAATTTTCTCTCAAGGAAAACCCTAACCACTTCCCATGAACAAGATTCAACTCTTCTTCTCCAAAGAACAAGAATTCAAGCCTTTCAACTCAAAATTTTCAAGAAATATTTCAAGACTAGGGTTCCAATCTTCAAACTAATTAACATAAGGTATGTGGGACTACTCTAAACTCTATGGGCATAATATTTACAATTTTTTCATGTTTAAATATCCACAATCATGTTTATGAAGAAGGGTTTTGATATTGTTGCGAAAAGTATATATCATAGAATTGTTTTGATGAAATTATATATTGTCTTAAATCATTTTTCACGAAATTTAAATTTTAACAATATATGTATGTTTCCATTTGCAATGAAGAGTCGATTAAGAGCATGGGGTCTCATTAATTATTTTCTTGTCTATATAAATATGTAATTCGCCACCGAAGATTATCATCGAAAGGTTGGTTTTATGATTGATAAAAACTCTCTCTCCTTTTATAATGTCATTGATTTCAAGTGTTGTGGATTGCTTAAATTGTATGAACTTTCTTAAAGAAAACAAAAGGGTGATCACTTGTTTAATGATCATGGATTGATATTGTTATGACATGTTGAGAGGGTGTTTTTCGCATGATAAACGTTTATTGGTTCAAATTAACAATTACCATTGGTTTTGTGTAATGCAAATATGCTATTGCCACCTTATGATTGTACTATTGAGAGAAGAGTGTTTTTGATGTAAACACAAAATGTAAATCTATTGCATGACTCTCTCTCACGTGATGTTTAAAAACTATGGGTGGTCATTAACACGAGGATAAGTGAAAAATGGCTACAGATATGTTATGGTGTGATATGAATGACTTGCAAGTCGGGGTATGATGATATTCGGTAATAGCATGACCCTAATAGAACAAGTGATTAATGATTTGACTATATGAACAATGGTTTTAAAGAACTAAAAGTTGGCCTTAAGAGAGTTAGATGATTACCCAAAGAAAAAACAATTCGAGAGACTCAATGATGAAAATCATGGTTTGCCGACTCAGGATTTTTTCACCATGTTGTGTGGTCTTGTGTACCTTGGTTTATGTCATCCCCACTTGGGACTATGGTTAGGAACCATTCTTTATAGTCTTGTACCCTACCATGACATATTAGTATGATTGGGAATCATGGCACCCTGCTTTGTAGAGTGGCGTGTCTCTCATACCGATACTCCAACCCTTGCGACAAACTTTGGTTGGGGGGCTTGCCCATCGAGTCAAGGAAGGATCCCATATAGCCCATGGGATGATAAGAATTGTAGGGTGTACCATCTAGCTCAGGAGAAAATAGAAGCGAGTCATCATTTCCAAGAGTTGTTGAAATTCATTTTAGTATGCCCATGTGTTTTCACTTATGCATTGTGTTCATTGTTTTACAAAATGCTCTCATTGTGTTATATAAAAATATTTTATTTTGGTTTGTTTCACATACCAGTATATTTTGTAGTGATCCCTTATATTTTATGTTTTGAGGCCCAGTCTAGCAGTCCTGCTAAACAGTAGATTGTTGTCAGACATTCAGTGTTGGTTAGTCTCCCTTACATCGGAAGGTGTCTTGTTTACTTATGTTGATCCCATTATTTTTAGTTCATGGTCTGACCGGGGGCCTTGTATTGATTTCAAACAGATTCTTGTTTTCAGTTGTAGTAGAGATTTCACAGACGTGTATTAGATGGTTTGAGTTTTATTGAACTTACGTCCGCATTACTCAGTTGAGATATTAAAGTGACCATGCTTTCATTTATATTTTGCATTTCATTACAGTATATGAATTGTGTGTATGATTGCAGTTAGAGAAGGGCTTCTCGAGTCTTCATGGTTTAGGATGCTCGTCCCGGCCTAGGCCTCGGTTCGAGTCGTGACAGATACCCTAAATTGATCCATAAGAAATTTGTCAAGAAAACAGATATCCAATTTTTCTGTTGGTTACCCTATTTTGTAACACAATTTTTTCCCACCTCTAATTTATTGTTTTTACGGAGACCACAAAAAAAAAAAAAAAAAAAAAAAGGAGAAAAAAGAAAGAAACAAGGAAACAAAGAAACAAAGAAAGACTGAGTTGGTAAAAAATAAAAATGCAGAAGTCTCTTGTTGCTAATTTACGTTTCTTAAAAGCCCTCAATGATAATATAGGCGAGTAAAATCTATGTTGGATTATATGAAATTCCATCCATTTACACAAGTAATTACAGTGTGAAATATAGTACATTCAATATGCGTGGTTTTCATTTTTTAAAAATAATATATACATACAAAAATCTCACCCTTATAAAGTAATTACAAAAATCTTAACTAATTATGTATTTTTGTTGGATGTAACGGGAGATAATTTTGTATCTGGATAGACATCAAAATTTTAAAAATTGTATCAGAAACTAATTATGTATCTTTACAATGGAAAAAAATGTATATTTATTGGATGCATTATTTATTTCAACATACCCAAAAGAAAAAATAATGTACCGAAAACTAATTATGTATCTTTACAAAGGAAAAAGTGTATCTTTATTGGATGTATCAGGAGCTAATTATGTATCTGGACTGACCCAAAATCAAAATTTTCGATAATGATGCAAAATGTTGGAATTTTCTATAATTAAACTCCAAACTATCGAAATTTATATTTTTTACCCTTCATTTTGTATTTAGACTTATTTAGATTAAGATTAAATTAATTACTACTACATAAAGACAAGAATTAAAATGGTTGACTGAAAAAAATGAATTTAAAGCACTACCCCTATCTTACCAAGTACAAAAAGAAAGAAAACTCATATCAAGTGCTAACTTTTCTATGCTTAAAAATAAGTGTATGTTGGACCTAACTAATAAAAATGAGAGAATATTGACTGAATTATTAATGGAGAGTATATTTATTTTATTTGACATAGTTCAGGGAAAAATTTGACTCGAACTAGTAATAAAGAAGAAATATTTGACCTCAACTAACAAGGTGCATATCTGTTCAATTTAACATAGTTAAGCGGGAAATTAACACTAACTATAAACATAGATCATATCTATTCATTAGACATAATCAGGAGGAAATTTAATCGTTTACTATAATAATATAATAATTAAATGATATATGAATATCAGGATCTATTAAATTTCATCAATTAATATTGTCTAAGTGGAGATGTTAGCCAATACCATTAGATTACGGTGATTTAATTAGTCAAAGAGTATGCTTGGTAAATTAATGATTGTGTGTAACAATACATTGCTATGCATGTGACACTTTTTCGTAATCTGCAAATCTACTATCATTTCATAAGTTCTTTAGAAAAATTTAGCATTTATCAAATATGGAAGAATTTTTCTTTTTCCATTCAATATTTATTTATAAATAAAAACGTATGAGACTTATCCTATATAGAGAGCAAGTTAAAGAAAAAAAAAAGTAAAATCACGCATTATGAAAATTATTATGTCTGTTATATCATATGTTTCTTTTATCATATGATTACTTGTCCCTTCTTCAAACTATTCACAGCTCTAGAAAATTTACAATAGAAAAAATGAGACTCCTACTATTGAGTAAGTCAAAGAAAAAGAATAAAGTAAAGTGATGTGTTACGAAAATTACTATACATTTTATCTCTTTTTAAAAAAAAAAAATTTAAGTGAGTTTTTGGTGTCTTGTTATGCCCTTTTATAAATTAAAAAGCAAAAAGTGTCTAGCCTAAGGCCATAAAACATTAGAAAAACAAAATGAAAAGGTACACAAATTGGGCTGATTAGGTCTAAGCCCACTTGCCAAAAAGACCTAACTCTATAAATCTTTAATACTCTATACTTCATCATCACATTGCTTATTTGCCCTAGCTCCTATAGCTGCAACTCCCACTTGCTGCTGCTTCTTCTTCTTCATCTTTGGATCATCAATGTTATTTCCGATGGTGTGTTGTTTCTCTTTACCATAGAAGAATTGTCAAATGACCAAGGTAAGCTTCCTACCTCTTTCAAATATGTTATTTTAACACTATTTTTTCTTCTACAATCCCGATTTTCTGGTGGTTGGGATATCTCTATGGAGTGATGTTGAAGGAGGATGCCACTCGGAGTTTCCAATTCTTCCACAGGCGAGGCTCTAGCACATGCATTCATTTTTTGTGAACCTTCTTCCCTTACTAACTTCCATTGAATTTCCGTAAACAGATGACTAATGGACATGTTGTTTCTTTTCTAATTTGGGCTTGTAGATAACCTCCTATGCTTAAGAAAAGAGATGACGTGCCTTCCCTATGTTTTTGTTGATTTCTTTTATGTCCTAACATAGATTAGCCAATCTGATTTAGTAACATTATTTCATATGTCTCTTTTGTCATATGATAAATTTCTAGTACCTCCTTTAAATATTTTCCAAAGTAACAATAGCAAATTATAATTTTGTTTAGTACAAAAACTAATTTACTTCATTTACAATTAATTGGTACCCATCTATTTAATGACAAATCACCCTATTCTATACTCTCCTAATTCAAACAAAAATAAAAAAATAATGCATATCCCACTTAGTATCCCCTTCTCATTTTTTTCTATATATACACAATACAAATTGTAACATCATCATCAAAATTGATAATTTTCCACAAGTATTAAGGCATGACTGAACCAAACTTTAAAAGAGTTCATAATAGAGTAGAATAAGAAATTTTGAGAAACTAAGATCTGAGCAATTTGATAAAGAAAATCCTCCAACTCCTCCTAGAGTTTATCCTAAAAAAAATTTGAGATGAAAGTGGTGATTGATGATAATTCTAATAAGTAATCACTAATTTTTTGTTTTACATATTGATCTTTTCTTTTTACTATGTAATGAACAGAGTTACACTTTTATATGTTTGAAAATATTATTAATTTTAAAATCTGATTCATTATATTTTTAAATGACATGTTCCTATGATCATAAAAATGTCATGGTTTTTATATTTAAGATTACAAGATATAAGAGTACTTTTGATACATTCTAAAAGGTTGTTTTGTCTTTCTTTAATTCTGTATCTGTTAAACTTTGTCATATAAAATGAATAGAAGGTACACAATTTTACTTTCATAAAAAAGACCTAATGTACTCTTCAAGTATTAAAAATGATCTTAATATTCCCTTGTTTTACCTTTAGGTTTTTAAGTATTCTTCTCTTTCATATATAGACTCAATTTTACCCTTTCACTTAACAGAAAACTGTTTAAAAAATTTATTAGTATTTTCAATCAATATTTGGCAGTTTCTTATTGGTCGAAATTTTAATTAACTAAAACCTTAATAATATCCAATCCCAATCCGAATCCCACTTACCATCCAAGATGCTTTTTGGGGACTTACCTTAGTAGAAAGTTGATAAATCTTTGGTTAAAAAGTATGGTAGAGTTTTTTCTTGAGAAAGAACTATTCGTTTTATGTGATTAAAACCACTTGACTTGATCAAAAGTTTATTTAACATTCCTAAATTTAGAATATCTACATAGTACATCAAACCCTTTGATTATGGCATGTAATCTGAACCATATAAGAAAGGTTTCTAAAGATATCCAGATAATAGATAGGGTTTCTTCTTATTGCCTCCCAATAATCTAACACTGTAAAAATTATAGCCAGACATATAGTAGAGAAGGAACCATTATCTTACTGTACACCTACATTAAAGTAAGCTTATCATCAAATTTATTTTAAGTTCCTTTGTACCCTTGCTCTGCAGCTGGTAGTTGATTATTTCATCTGGTGAGACTGAAATCATACGTGATATTGTTCACCTTTGATCAAATGTTTTTGTTACCAGGTGAAATTGATTGACCACCAACTATAGAGCAAGGCTATAAAGAAATTTATATCAGTTTGACAATAAACGTAATTACTTTAATATGGCTATTCAGTCAGATAATGATTTCCTTTTCTACTATATATCTGACTATAATTCTTAAGGTGTTGGATTAGTGGGAGGCAATGGGAAGCAACCATATATATCATCTAGATATCATTAGGATACTATCTCATACAGTTCTGATTGATTGCCTTATTCATGGAGTTTGATGTACTATCTAGAGATCTAAAATTTAGGAATGTTACATCAATTTTTGGAAAAAATTGTTTTGTCAAATCAAATAGTTTTAATCTCACAAAATGGTCAGTTCTTTCACAAATAAATACTCTACCTCACTTTTTAAGCAAATAGATCAATTTTCTATAAAGTTAAATTCCAAAACAAGTATCTTGGACGGTATGTGAAATTCGAATTGGGCTTGGGGGTTATTATGTTTTTAATTAATTAAATTACAAACAATAAGAAACTAACACGTATTAAATGAAAATACTATTTTTTTTAGTTTCTGTTAAGTAAAAGGATAAAAGTAGAGTCTGTAGGTGGATGGTAAGGATATTTTAGAGCTCAGAGATGGAAGAATGGTATATTAGGATTATTTTCAATACTTGAAGGGTATATTAGAACCCTTTTTGATTCTATTTCACCATCATTTATCTACTATTTTCAAAATGGTGATTTTCTACTGATGCAGAAATAGGAAGTTCCGTGAATATGCTATTGAGGATTCATCAAACGTATTTAGTAATGGAAACTTAAGTTTTTCTATATAATAGAAGAAGTGATTTTCGTATATGTCAAAAAAAATTCATTGAAAGGTATGTATTAGAGTCAATTCAGTATACCTACTACTGATGTAATATACTAATATGTGTATGAAGTACTTACCTGTTGCAAGACACGTCTCAGTGTCTTCATATGTCCCAATATGGTCTTTATCTCCTATCTTTCACCTTTGTTAAACATAGAGAAGATGAGCAAACATATGCTCTCTCAGTTTTGTGTACATGTGTTCTACGTATCAATTTTTTTATACTACTCAATTTTGTTAGATTGCTTATTTGGTATTTTTGTTCAGAGGTTAGCAGCCCCATATATATCGCAGTGGTATATTATTTGGCGCGGATGGATAAAAAATTTTGATTCTAATTTCTTGCTTGATCTATCCATGCATGTATTCAAATAGATAAGTTGGTTCATGTCCATGTATGATTTTGGATTACTATTTCTTAGTGTCTTTTTTATTTCTCTCCACAAATTATAATCACAAGTATATTTTCATTCAAGTTATTTGTAATCAAGTTAAGTGTTTCATCACATACAAGTATCACTTACTTGCCCAATAACTTTCGAAAGTGGACAACTACAATTAAAAACTCAATTTAAAGGGGAAGAAAGGAATTCTACTATACCCAAATTAAACTTAATAAATTGTATTAACCTTTTATTTCAAGTTGTGTTAACAATAGAACAGAACACAAAGAGTTTGTTGAAATTGTAGTGTTAAAATTAGGGGAAAAGAAGCATAAGAAAATGGAGAGAGTATAAATTCAAAACATGCATCTGAAAATCAAGTTTTTGCGTATTTATATGTTGTAAACAAAATAAAGAGAAATATAAAAAACTACAATCTTCAATATGCAAAACATGTATGCCCTTCTCTTCAATTTTTAGTCATTATTATGATTACTCTTTAATTTTTGGTGTGTTTTTTAGTTATATTTTTTAAATTCTGTGTTGGCACTTCTCTTCATCCTCAATTATTTCTAATGAAAGAAGACTCAATTCTTCTTGAATAGGATTCCACTCTTTGATTCTTCTAACTAGACTAGATTTGGTTAAAAGATCTATAGAGTTTTTTTTTTCAATTATAAGAAATTTCTTGTTTTTGGGTCTTTGTTGAATTAATATATTTGAGGTGAAATACAAAACGAATTTCGAAAATTGTATTCCAAAAGAAAATTACTATATGTATTCACACGAATTAATCAATCGATTATGGAATATACCCAAAGGAAAAGAAATATTATAGTTGAAATTTCTTGCGAAAGGTACATACTTCTATTTAACTATCCTAAACTGAGTCCGAACTCCCAACTGATAAAAGTAATATTTATTCATTTGTGTCCTACTATACGAGGGAATTTCTCAACTACTACATTAAAATTTTGCATATATCCATATGGACTATGATTATTAACTAGGTTGTTCGCAAGATGGGAGCATTAGAAAATTAAGATAACTACGGTCTTATCTTTAATAAATAAATTATGTTACTTTGAGTTGCTTCATCTTTCGTTACTTTCTCCTTGCACCTCTCTTGGTTCTCAAATTTTAAAAGTACGTTTATCATTTGAAGAATATGAATCTAGATGAGTTTCTTGTTTGGAAAAATCATTTATTCTCTTGAGAATTATGTTGATGCGTTTGTGCTTGAAATGTAATTTAAACGAGTTGTCTTAATTTTTTTGTACATATTAAAGATTCCAAAATAATTACATTTGTACATATTAAAGATTTTTGTTTTATTGATTTCCACGGGTATATGTTCCTTCACAGGCATAGTTTTTTTCCAGATTTTGTCCTTTAACAGTTAAGAAAAATTTTACCCCTTCTCAATTATCTACTGTCATATTTTAACGCATGAGATGGATTCAAAAATTACTTTTAAGAGTAACAATTTAAAAACCACATAGGATCTTCTCTATGACGCGTACAAAAACTAGTTAGTTTTCAATTTGTATTGTCTTGATTCTTGCTTTTATTTTAAATCTTGAATTATCTATATGAATTAGGGCTTTGAATTTATATTCTGGTATGGCTGTTATAGTGATAGTTCCATTAATTTTTAGTTTTCCATTAGTTTAGTTCTACTTCATTTGTTTTGGGATTTAATATATGCACTTACAATGGCATTTAATGTATGCACTTAGAAGTTCATTCTAAAGATAAATAAAGCATTTAGTTTTATCACCTTTTTTTTAAAAATTATTTCCCTGCATTCCCTAATCAAAGCCACCTACTATAGGTTTACTCGTTAATGATTGATTATATTTGATACATTACTTTTGGAAATAATTCTCAATGATTTGTGAAGATGTAACACTGCACTTAAAAAGAAACAATATATTGAAACCGCTTATAACTTAATTTCAAAATTGAAAATGAAATAAGTTGTAAGTTATTGTCTAACCTTCAGCTACTCTAACAAGTTTAATCTATACTCAAAAGAATGTTAGCTATCCACTTACCTCTAGCTAATCGAATTATTGTTGGGTAACTGAAAAAAAACAAATATACTTAATTCTAACTAAAGGTATATTATTTCACCCATGAGGTAGAATTGTGTAGCGGTGACAAGATTTCAGTTGTAGTTCCTGGGTATACCGATTGAAATCAACTAGTTACCAATCGGGCTCAACTCATATAACAACAATCTGAGATGGCACGATATGAATGAAGAAAGGAAAATTTCGTTGATTATTTCTTTTAACAATTAGGTCATATATCAGTTTTTCTGGTTATTTTATTACACCACCAAATTTAATTTTTTCAAAACCATTTAAATTGTTTTGACTTTTCATTGATATCGATATGATCCGATAAGTTTTTGATGATTTTTTCTAAGCTCCATCTTAAAGTCACACCATTTGTTGAATAAGTGATTAAAAAAAAAGAGGAGAAAAGTTACTGCAACTTTCTTTCAGCATTTACTGTTTTTGTCTTAGTCTAGAGTAGCTGTTGTTTAGTCCTTAAGTTTCTCTTGTTAGTTGAAATCACTACTGAGTTAGTGCCTATATAAAGCAGTTACTACCCTTTGTTTTTGCATATTTAGTTGAGTTGTAAGCTATTTATAAGAGTTTATCATTGATGAATGATATAGGGAAAAAAACAGTCTTGTGATTCTAGAAAACTCTCTGCCATTCTATTTCCCTGCTAGTTTTTTTTTCCTTTCTAATATTTTGTTCTTGAGTGAGCTTGAGATCTTTTCTCCAGTATCACTGGTATCAAATCTAGGTTTATATTGTATTGATCTTATTAATAGTTAAAAAAAACCATGGCTTCCAATTGAAAACCATTGAACATATCTCAGTCTTCCATCCCTATTTTTACAGGACAAAGTTATCAGTTCTGGAGAGTCAAGATGAAGACTTCGCTTAAGTAAGAAGATCTTTGCGACTTGATTGAGACAGGATATGCATATCCGATTGAAGAGTAGTGGCTGAAGGAAAACAAAAAGAAGGACGTAAAGACTTTGTTATTCCATCAACTGGCAGCCAATGAGATGATGTTTTCCTGAATTGCAGCAGCCACCACTTTGAGGAAAGCATGGAGAATTTTGCAAAATGTATTTCAAGGTTCCTCAAAGGAAATAGTTGTAGAACTCGAAACCCTTCGAGTCAAGACCAGAGCCAAGGCCCTGGCCGCGATGGGCATCCCAAACCATGATGGCCCGGGCGCCGCTTTCTATATGGCAATCATGAACACCATTCATATACAATAAGGAAAAATGCAAAAAAGTAAACAAATGGAATCATAGTCATGTATTGAATTCAATTTAACAATACAGAATGAAATTCATAAATATCTAGACAACATCTACTTCAGTTTGTGAAATCTCTAATACATCAGAAATTAACAACTTGTCTAAAACTGGGCCAAGGCCCCCGGTCGGACCATGAATTAAAATAAAATAATAATGACACATTTTAGAACCTGGCCTTCCAAAGTAAGGGAGGCTCACTAACTGCAAACTTCTTACAAGTCAATATACTACCTAAAGGGACCCAGGACTGTGTCACAGAATCCTGAAATATAGGGGGTTAATACAAATGTACTGGTATGCAGAGCAATACAAAATAATATACTTTAATAAATAACATAAGTGAGAGAATTTTCTGGACAAAATACATCATCATAAACCATTTCAAAATCCATGGCCATAGTAAATAGGCCTTTAAAAATAGTTCTGTAAATCAACTCAACATCTTTGTCTTAGTTTTAAGCTAGGTGGTATGCCCTACAAGTCTGATAATCCACAGACTATATGGAATTTGCCATTGATTCGTCGGGTAAGCCCCCAACCTAAGTTTGCTGCAAGAGTTGGAGTTGCTAAGTCTGATATGCCACAGGGCACTAGGCCAATGTATAATCCCTCTTGGGTACAAATTAACTTGTATCGGCAAAATACAATTTCGGGCAATGAGTTAGCTGAACTCGTGCTTTCTTTGGGTAACCACCTAACATCTCTTAAGCCCATTTTAACCTTTTCTGAACATGCATATTTAAGAACTCAATTCTGGAAATCTAAATGAAATCTGATTTCTATTCTGTTCTGAGTCTGTTTTGGCGTTATCATTTTTGGTATCATCAAACCAAGACTTGCAAGTCGTATCTTCTGAGCCATAAAATATCATGTTCCAGTCTATTCATTAAAAACATAAATTTTGGGACCACCATATCATTAAAATAGTTCAAGAGAATCATATTTCAAAACCTAGGGTTTATCATGAATATCATGTAATTCATCACATACTAGAATTAATTCTTGGAACTTGTAATCTAAATCATAGATTAAAACTCAAACAACACCATGAACATGAATTCAATCTAATTCAAACATGGAAATAATAAATCATAAATCTTGTATTTTGAAAAAGGATTCTTGGGCTCCATGAAAGGTAAGGATCCATGGCTGAACATCTAACATACCTTAATTTGAGAGATTCTTGAAGTTCTTAAAGAAATTCTTAGGATTGACCTTGATTCTCGAAAGCTAGGGTTTATTTTCTTGAGAGAGAATTATCTTTTTATTTTAGGTGAAAGTGAATAATGAGGGGTTTAAACATTTTTAGGGCTTAAATCCCACATCTGGGAAGAATAAAATCATGTAAAAAGACTATTTTAACCCTGGACGCAACTTTAATTTTTCATGAAACTTTTCCGATTTGGACACCTGGCGTGATGCGGCGCTAGCGCGCTGTGTCACTAGGAAATTGCATGATGGCATGACGTGGTGGTATCACATTGCCACTTTGTTTGTGAACTGGAAGTGCACCGTGATGAGGTGGAATCACTTTGGGACACTGGAATTTGACTAGTGTGAATTGGGTCTATGACGCGATGCGCCAATATTATTGAGCAACACTGAAAATGAACCATTGCTAGTTCAACACACTCCGCGATGTGCTACTGGCCTGAATGACGATGTTTAACGAAAAAAAATGAAAATCACCATAACTTCTTTCCCGGTTGTCGAATTTAGGCAAATTTTATATCGTTGGAAAAATAATTTAATTTCCTACGCAATGGAAGGCTCAAATATGAGGATTAATGAGTATTCTAAAATTGTTTATTTTGAATAACCCATGTCTGAGGGTTAATCTAGGCTAGGGAAATACAGTGTATTATAGTTCACCTCAGTAAAACCTTTTACCCTCAGACTGATGTCAGGTAGAGAGGACCATTCAGACACTTGAGTAAATGTTAAGAGTGTGTGTTATTGACTTTAAGGGAAGTTGGTATGACCACTTTCCTTTGATTGAATTCGCATATAACAACAGCTACCATTCTAGTATATAGATGGCCTCATTTGAAGCTCTCTATGGGAGGAGATGTAGGTATTTCATTGGTTGGTTTTAGGTAGGTGAGACCGCATTGATAGGGCCAAATTCGGTGTTTGATTCTTTAAAGAAATTATAGTTGATTAGAGAGAGGCCTAGGACAGCTAAAAGCCATTAGAAATCCTATCCAGATGTTAGGAGAAGGGATCTTGAATTTGAGATTTGTGATTTTGTGTATTTGAAATCTCTCGCAAGAAGGGAGTGAAAAGGTTTGGCAAAAAGGGAAAGCTCAGTCCCCGATATGTTAGGCCCTTTCAGAATCTTGAGTCATTTTGGGAAAGTAGCGTATGAGCTTGAATTGCCTCCAGATCTAGCATCAGTGCGTCCAGTGTTCCACAATTCTTTGTTAAAGAAGTGTATTGGTTATCCAACAGTTGTTGTTCCTTCTGAAAGCTTAGATATTCAGAACGGCCTTTCTTACGAAGAACTCCCAGTTGAAATCTTAGATCGCCTGATTCGTTGACTGAGGAAGAAAGAAATTCCATTGGTCAAAGTTCTTTGGAGAAATCAGTCCGTCGAGGGAGATACTTGGGAAAAAGAAGCAGACATGCGTACCAAGTACCATCACTTCTTCTCTGCAAACTCAAACTCAGCCCAAGGTAATAGTTTTCCTTTTATTAACTCTTTTCCATTCTCAGTTTTTTCCATATAATCATGTTTATGGTATTGCATGCATCCACAAATCAGTTCATTCATTCTCCATGTTGCAGACTCAATCATGTAACCATATTATCAGTTATGCATAGTCAACATGTAAATTTAAGTACCTCAGTATTCTTATCTTATTCAGTCTCATTCTAGGATGAATGTTCCCAAGGGGGAGATATTGAAATACCCCATATTTTTCTACATTTAGATCCGCTCCTAGTCCTAGTATAACAGGCTTAATTTCAAAAAATTTACCTAAGTGCTGGGAACTTAGAGTAAGTTTTAGCCTCCTGACTTTGAAAATCCTTAAAAAAGACTTTCCCGACCTCGAGATGTAAGTTTATGAGTTGATTTATGTTCAACGGGCTAAGTTGCAGGTCTCGGGTAAGTTTTAAATTTTTTGGATGGGGTTTGGACCATGTTTGGATTTCCAAAACTGCAGGTCACCGCGATTCCATCACGTCGGGGTGACTATAGCAATGGGTGGGCCATTGCGTCGCGGTGAGCAAAATATCGTCAATTGTCTGATTCCACTAAGCCACCGCGATTCCACAACATCGTGTTGGAAATAGCGATGGATGCCTCACCACATCCCGGTGAAGGCCAAATTTGTAGTTGTTAAAATCCAATAACTCACCGCGATTGCACTGTGTGACAATGAGTATAGCGATAGGGCATTCACCACGTCGCGGTGAAGATCTAATCCGGGTTCTAAATATGAAATTCATAAATATCTAGACAACATCTACTTCAGTTTGTGAAATCTCTAATACATCAGAAATTAAAAACTTGTCTAAAACTGGGACAAGGCCCCCGGTAGGACCATGAATTAAAATAAAATAATAATAACACGTTTCAGAACCAGGCCTTCCAAAGTAAGGGAGGCTCACTAACTGCAAACTTCTTACAAGTCAATATACTACTTAAAGGGACCCCAGGACTGTGTCACAGAATCCTGAAATATAGGGGGTTAATACAAATGTACTGGTACGCAGAGCAATCCAAAATAATATACTTTAATAAATATCATAAGTGAGAGAATTTTATGAAAAAAATACATCATCATAAACCATTTCAAAATCCATGGCCATAGTAAATAGGCCTTTAAAAATAGTTATGTAAATCGACTAAACATCTTTGTCTTAGTTTTAAGCTAGGTGGTATGCCCTACAAGTCTAATATTCCACGGACTATATGGAATCTGCCATTGATTCGTCGGGTAAGCCCCCAACCTAAGTTTGCTGCAAGAGTTGGAGTTGCTAAGTCTGATATGCCACAGGGAACTAGGCCAATGTATAAGCCCTCTTGGATACAAAATCACTTGTATCGGCAAAATACGATTTTGGGCAATGGGTTATCTGAACTCGTGCTTTCTTTGGTTAACTATCTAACATCTCTTAAGACCATTTTAACCTTTTCTGAACATGCATATTTAAGAACTCAATTCTGGAAATCTAAATGAAATCTGATTTCGATCCTGTTCTGAGTCTGTTTTGGCATTATCTGTTTTGGTATCATCAAACCAAGACTTGCAAGTCGTATCTTCTAAGCCATAAAATATGATGTTCCAGTCTATTCATTCAAAACATAAATTATGGGACTACCATATCATTAAAATAGTTCAAGAGAATTCATATTTCAAAACCTAGGGTTTATCATGAATATCATGTAATTCAACACATACTAGAATCAATTCTTGGAACTTGTAATCTAAATCATGGATTAAAACTCAAACAACAGCATGAACATGAATTCAATCTAATTCTAACATGGAAATAATAAATCATAAAACGTGTATTTTGAAAAAGGATTCTTGGGCTCCATGAAAGGTAAGGATCTATGGCTGAACATTTAACATACCTTAATTTTAGAGATTCTTGAAGTTCTTGAAGAAATTCTTAATATTGACCTTGATTCTGGAAAGCTAGGGTTTGTTTTCTTGAGAGGGAATTATCTTTTTATTTTAGGGGAAAGTCAATAATGTAGGGTTTAAACGTTTTTAGGGCTTAAATCCCACATTTGGAAAGAATAAAATCATGTAAAAAGACTATTTTAACCCTAGACGCAACTTTAATTTTTCATGAAATTTTTCCGATTTGGACACCTTGCGTGATGCGGAGCTATCGCGCTGTGTCACTGGGAAATTGCATGATGGCGTGACGTGGTGGTATCACATTGCCACTTTGTTTGTGAACTGGAAGTGCACCGTGATGCGGTGGAATCACTTTGGGAGACTGGAAATTGACCAGTGTGAATTGGATGACGCGATGCGCCAATATTATTGATCAACACTGAAAATGAACAATTGCTAGTTCAACACACTCCGCGATGTGCTACTTTCCTGAATGACGATGTTTAACGACTAAAACATAAAATCGCCATAACTTCTTTCCCGGTTGTCGAATTTAGGAAAATTTTATATCGTTGGAAAAATAATTGAATTTCCTATGCAATGGAAGGCTCAAATATAAGTATTAATGAGTATTCTAAAATTTTTTATTTTGAATAACCCATGTGCTGAGGGTTAATCTAGGCTAGGGAAATACAGTGTATTATAGTTCACCTCAGTAAAACCTTTTACCCTCAGATTGATGGTCAAGTAGAGAGGAAAATTCATACACTTGAGGAAATGTTAAGAGCGTGTGTTATTGACTTTAAGGAAAGTTGGGATGACCACATTCCTTTGATTGAATTCGCATATAACAATAGCTACCATTCTAGTATCTAGATTGCCCCATTTGAAGCTCTCTATGGGAGGAGATGTATGTATTTTATTGGTTGGTTTTAGGTAGGTGAGACCGCATTGATAGGTCCAAATTCAGGGTTTGATGCTTTGGAGAAATTCTAGTTGATTAGAGAGAGGCTTAGGATAGCCAAAAGCCATTAGAAATACTATCCAGATGTTAGGAGAAGGGATCTGGAATTTGAGATTTATGATTTTGTGTACTTGAAAATCTCTCGCAAGAAGGGAGTGAAGAGGTTTGGCAAAAAGGGAAAGCTCAGTCCCCGATATGTTAGGCTCATTCAGAATCTTGAGTCATTTTGGGAAAGTAGCGTATGAGATTGAATTGCCTGCAGATCTAGCATCAGTGCATCCAGTGTTCCACAATTCTTTGTTAAAGAAGTGTATTGGTTATCCAGCAGTTTTTGTTCCTTTGGTTACGAAGAACTCCCAGTTGAAATCTTAGATCGCCAGATTCGTTGACTGAGGAATAAAAAATTTCCCTTGGTCAAAGTTCTTTGGAGAAATCAGTCCATCGAGGGAGATACTTGGGAAGAAGAAGCAGACATGCGTACCAAGTACCATCACCTCTTCTCTACAAACTCAAACTTAGCACAAGGTAATAGTTTTCCTTTTATTTACTCTTTTCCATTCTTAGGTTTTTCCATATAATCATGTTTATGGTATTGCATGCATCCATGAATCAGTTCAGTCAGTCACCATGTTACAGACTCAATAATGTAACCATTTTATCGGTTATGCATAGTCAACATGTAAATTTTAGTACCTCAGTATTCTCATCTTATTCAATCTCATTCAAGGACGAATGTTCCCAAGAGGGAGATATTGTAATACCCCATATTTTTCTAAGTTTAGATCCGCTCCTAGCCCAAGTATAACAGGCTTAGTATCAAAAAATTTACCTATGTACTGGGAACTTAGCATAAGTTTTAGCCTCCTGACTTTGATAATCCTCGAAAATGAATTTCCCGACCTCGAGACGTAAGTTTATGAGTTGCTTTATCTTCAATGGGATAAGTTGCATGTCTCGGGTATGTTTTAAATTTTTTGGATGGGGTTTGGACCATGTTTGGATTTCCAAAACAACAGGTCACCACGATTCCATCACGTCGGGGTGACTATAGCAATGGGTTGGCCATTGCGTCGCGGTGAGCAAAATATCAGCAATTGTCTGATTCCACTAAGCCACCGCGATTCCACAACGTCGTGGTGGAAATAGCGATGGAATCCTCACCACATCCCGGTGAAGGCCAAATTAGTAGTTGTTAAAATCCAATAACTCACCGCGATTGCACCGCGTGACAATGAGTATAGTGATAGGGCATTCACCACGTCACGGTGAAGATCTAATCCGGGTTCCAAATATCGAAATAAAATTTCCAAGGGGCATTTAAGTCCTTTCCCTTCACTTTATTAAGTCAAAACACGGGATTGAGTCCCCCAAAAGCATAATTGGTCACCTTTTTCTCAAATTCTCTCAAATTAAAATCATTCTCTCTTAAGAACGGACCCTAGTCCCTTCAAAATGCAAGGTCAAATATTCAAGAAAACACCGCGAACTCTCAAAAATTCATCAACCAGATATGTTAAATGTTCATGGGCTACTTTTTACCCATGGAGTTCAAGAACTAAAATTTCAGGTTTAAAGTCTTAATCTTTACATGTTCCCATGAATTTTATTTATAAATTTTCATAAATCTCAAGTTATATCATGTTCCCACAAAATTGTTGGTGATATTGAACCTTACATGTTTGAATGGTATTGTTTACTAAATTTAAACCCTAGTTGGTCATTTTAAAAGTGAAATCATGCTATTACTACTAGTCTTAATCTATTCCTATGATTAGCCTAAACCATGAATTACAAGTGTTTGATGAAATACCCACAAGAATGATTTTTGAACAAATTCTTACATGTCATGTCCTCAAAGTTTTAGTATGAACTTAATATTATTGCTATCGAGACCTGGGGGTATGAATACTCAAAATTTAGCTATTTACATACTTTCAGCATCCACAGAATGATTTAAGTTAAACCATGAGATTAGTGGATTTTTCAGTTACTACTATCATAATAAGCACTATCAGAATTCATGACCAGTTAAACTCAGATCAATCTAATAATCAGAGTCATTCAGTTTGGAGTAACACTTTGCACCAAGTGAGTGTAGGGATGGTGTCTCCCCTATTAGTTATGTATGAGTCACTAGTAGCAGTCCCTAGGTTCCAGACCTACAACACCACCATTTATTTGAGGGGTCCCCCATCCGTTAGGAATGATACCCTCGTCCTTCGGGACTTTAGATTAGTGGATCCACACAACCAGTGTTAGTAGCCGTTTTACGGTACTGGCACCCTTACAACTAGGATTAGAGGTTGGATCATGATGAAATATTAGGGCATGTCGATTATAGCTAACTTATACAGTTTTGGTCCGGTATCTAGTTCAGTATTCATTCTCAAGTTTTCTTGACCATGGCATACAAATATCAGTTTTCCCAGTTATCTGATTCCCAACACTTCAGTTCATAAACTATTTTAGATTCATGTTTATGCTTGGTCATGCATTATCAGTCTTTACAATTTTCATGCATTCTTACTCTGTACCTTATGTTATACATTTAGTCAATTATTACTCATGCACCCGAAACCATGAATATTAGTCTAACCTCATTTAGCATACAAGTACATTCAAAGTACTAACCGCATACTCTTTTCTTGTCCTATGGTGTCTTATATCATAGGTTTGGATGTTGGGGTTCCTGACTGTACCTATACAGATTAGCCTATCAGCAACACTCAACAGTGGTGAGTGCTTATTCTTTGAGGATGAGTTATCTTATATTCAGTCTATAAGTAGTTTAGTTATTTAGTCAGTCGGAGTTAGTTGAGGGCTTGTTCTATCAACTCCACAGTCAATCAGTTTGAGGATTTCAGACATTTTAGTCAGTTATTCAGTTATTAGGTGTTATATTCATTCTTACAGTAATGTTTTCAGATAGATGGTTTCAATATATCGATTCAGTATCATTTTTTTGTATTTAAACCTAATTGCATTTTTAGTTAAGTTCAACACATGTTCCCCATCACTTTATTTGGTGCTCACAGTAGGTACTTCCATGGGTTAGCTTATGGTACTTTAGAGCAGTAGGCACCGTGTGGTTACCAGGGTGTACTATCGAAGCAATACACATGCTTTGTGGTCTTAGGCCTTACCATGACATATTAGTATGATTGGGAATTATGGAACCCAACTTTGTGGACTAGAGTGACTCCCATACCAATACTCCAACATTTGTGGCAAACTTGGGTTGGGGGCTTGGCCGCCGAGTCATGGGAGAATCCCATACATCCCATGGGATTATCAGAATTGTAGGGTGTACCATCTAGCTCAGGAGAAAATAGAAGTGAGTCATGATTTCCAAGAGTTGTTGAAATTCATTTTAGTATGCCTATGTGTTTTCACTTATACATTGTGTTCATTATTTTATAAAATCCTCTCATTATGTTATATGAAAACATATTATTTTGGGTTGTTTCACATACCATTGCATTTTCTATTGAACCCCTATTTTTCAGGTTCTGAGGCCTTGTCTAGCGATCCTACTAAATAGTAGATTGTTGTCAGACATTCAGATATGGTGAACCTCCCTTACTTTGAAAGGTGTCTTATTTACTTATGTTGATCCCATTGTTTTAATTTCATGGTCTAACCAGGGGCCTTGCCCCAGTTTCAAACAAATTCTTGTTTTCTGTTGTAGTAGAGATTTCACAGACGTGTATTAGATGGTTTGAGGTTTATTGAACTTACGTCCGCATTACTCAGTTGAGATATTAAAGTGACCATGCTTTCATTTATATTTTGCATTTCCTTACAGTAAATGAATTGTGTGTATGATTGCAGTTAGAGAAGGGCTCTCGTGCCTTCAGGCCTATGATCATCAATTTAACTCATGCCTTATGTTGTGATGATTATGATTCATAGAACTTATGTGCAAGATCATCCCTATTTAAAGTCTCATTACCTCATGTTTCGTGCTTATACATTTTACTAGGGGTTATCATAAAACTCGTTTGGTGCCCTTGCATCTTTGGTTGAAGAAAAATATTCAATGCGAGATTATGTTCTTTATTCTACACCTTTAGAGCTTCAAAAAAAGTCCCTTCCCATCATTTGGGGACGAATGATCCCAAGGGGGAGATAATGTAACATCCTATATTTTTGAGCTAGAAATTGAACTGTCGTTCTTACGTGTGGAAACTCTAATTCCATGGTTTATATTTAAATTCATGTGTCATAATTTTTCTCGTAGTGTAAGAAGTGATTATGAGGTGAAAAGTGATCATAGAAATCTCTTACAACAAAGTAGAGCTAAGAATCTTTCATTCGTCCAAAGTGTCATATTTGATTCTATAAGGGTCCAATTTGAACGTGTATAACTTTGGATTCACATAAAATTTTGCAGCTCAAAACCCACCAAATTTTAGATAATTGTGTTAGCTTTCTAACGATACCTATTTTGCCTTAATCCGATACCCAAGTAAAAAGTTATGGCATTTTTTGTGAGAGATAGTAAGCCAATGCGATTGGGATGCAATGTTCCGGTCTCTCGATACGATAAGAGATGCAACACGTTGCGCTCTTCAATGCGATATCTAAAGCGACCTGAAGCTGTTTCACACGCTGTTTCAATTCCTCAAGGGTCTAGGGGCACTTTGGTTATATTCCTTCACCCAAAATCCATCCATAACACAAAATTTCAACCCATGGCCCAAAGAGCATTAGTTTCCTCTTCATTCAATTTTCTCTCAAGGAAAACCCTAACCACTTCCCATGAACAAGATTCAACTCTTCTTCTCCAAAGAACAAGAATTCAAGCCTTTCAACTCAAAATTTTCAAGAAATGTTTCAAGACTAGGGTTCCAATCTTCAAACTAATTAACATAAGGTATGTGGGACTACTCTAAACTCTATGGGCATAATATTTACTATTTTTTCATGTTTAAATATCCACAATCATGTTTATGAAGAAGGGTTTTGATATTGTTGCGAAAAGTATATATCATAGAATTGTTTTGATGAAATTATATATTGTCTTGAATCATTTTTCACGAAATTTAAATTTTAACAATATATGTATGTTTCCATTTGCAATGAAGAGTCGATTAAGAGCATGGGGTCTCATTAATTATTTTCTTGTGTATATAAATATGTAATTCGCCACCGAAGATTATCAACGAAAGGTTGGTTTTATGATTGATAAAAACTCTCTCTCCTTTTATAATGTCATTGATTTCAAGTGTTGTGGATTGCTTAAATTGTATGAACTTTCTTAAAGAAAACAAAAGGGTGATCACTTGTTTAATGATCATGGATTGATATTGTTATGACATGTTGAGAGGGTGTTTTTCGCATGATAAACGTTTATTGGTTCAAATTAACAATTACCATTGGTTTTGTGTAATGCAAATATTCTATTGCCACCTTATGATTGTACAATTGAGAGAAGAGTGTTTTTGATGTTAACAAAATATGTAAATCTATTGCATGACTCTCTCTCACTTGATGTTTAAAAACTATTGGTGGTCATTAACACGAGGATAAGTGAAAAAGGGCTACAGATATGTTATGGTGTGATATGAATGACTTGCAAGTCGGGGTATGATGATATTCGGTAATAGCATGCCCTTAATAGAACAAGTGATTAATGATTTGACTGTATGAACAATGGTTTTAAAGAACTAAAAGTTGGCCTTAAGAGAGTTAGATGATTACCCAAAGAAAAAACAATTCGAGAGACTCAATGATGAAAATCATGGTTTGCCGACTCAGGATTTTTTCACCATGTTGTGTGGTCTTGTGTACCTTGGTTTATGTCATCCCCACTTGGGACTATGGTTAGGAACCATTCTTTATACTCTTGTACCCTACCATGACATATTAGTATGATTGGGAATCATGGCACCCTGCTTTGTAGAGTGGCGTGTCTCTCATACCGATACTCCAACCCTTGCGACAAACTTTGGTTGGGGGGCTTGGCCATTGAGTCAAGGAAGGATCCCATATATCCCATGGGATGATCAGAATTGTAGGGTGTACCATCTAGCTCAGGAGAAAATAGAAGCGAGTCATCATTTGCAAGAGTTGTTGAAATTCATTTTAGTATGCCCGTGTGTTTTCACTTATGCATTGTGTTCATTGTTTTACAAAATGCTCTCATTGTGTTATATAAAAATATTTTATTTTGGTTTGTTTCACATACCAGTATATTTTGTATTGATCCCTTATAATTTATATTTTGAGGCCTAGTCTAGCAGTCCTGCTAAACAGTAGATTGTTGTCAGACATTCAGTGTTGGTTAGTCTCCCTTACTTCGGAAGGTGTCTTGTTTACTCATGTTGATCCCATTATTTTTAGTTCATGGTCTGACCGGGGGCCTTGTATTGATTTCAAACAGATTCTTGTTTTCAGTTGTAGTAGAGATTTCACAGACGTGTATTAGATGGTTTGAGGTTTATTGAACTTACGTCCGCATTACTCAGTTGAGATATTAAAGTGACCATGCTTTCATTTATATTTTGCATTTCCTTACAGTATATTAATTGTGTGTATGATTGCAGTTAGAGAAGGGCTTCTCGAGTCTTCATGGTTTAGGATGCTCGTCCCGGCCTAGGCCTCGGTTCGAGTCGTGACAGATACCCTAAATTGATCCATAAGAAATTTGTCAAAAAAACAGATATCCAATTTTTCTGTTGGTTACCCTATTTTGTAATACAATTTTTTCCCACCTCTAATTAATTGTTTTTACGGAGACCACAAAAAAAAAAAAAAAAAAAGAGAAAAGAAAGAAACAAGGAAACAAAGAAACAAAGAAAGACTGAGTTGGTAAAAAATAAAAATGCAGAAGTCTCTTGTAGCTAATTTACGTTTCTTAAAAGCCCTCAATGATAATATAGGCGAGTAAAATCTATGTTGGATTATATGAAATTCCATCCATTTACACAAGTAATTACAGTGTGAAATATAGTACATTCAATATGCGTGGTTTTCATTTTTTAAAAATAATATATACATACAAAAATCTCACCCTTATAAAGTAATTACAAAAATCTTAACTAATTATGTATTTTTGTTGGATGTAACGGGAGATAATTTTGTATCTGGATAGACATCAAAATTTTAAAAATTGTATCAGAAACTAATTATGTATCTTTACAATGGAAAAAAATGTATATTTATTGGACGCATTATTTATTTCAACATACCCAAAAGCAAAAATAATGTACCGAAAACTAATTATGTATCTTTACGAAGGAAAAAGTGTATCTTTATTGGATGTATCAGGAGCTAATTATGTATCTGGACTGACCCAAAATCAAAATTTTCAATAATGATGCAAAATGTTGGAATTTTCTATAATTAAACTCCAAACTATCGAAATTTATATTTTTTACCCTTCATTTTGTATTTAGACTTATTTATATTAAGATTAAATTAATTACTACTACATAAAGACAAGAATTAAAATGGTTGACTGAAAAAAATGAATTTAAAGCACTACCCCTATCTTACCAAGTGCAAAAAGAAAGAAAACTCATATCAAGTGCTAACTTTTCTATGCTTAAAAATAAGTGTATGTTGGACCTAACTAATAAAAATGAGAGCATATTGACTGAATTATTAATGGAGAGTATATTTATTTTATTTGACATAGTTCAGGGAAAAATTTGACTCGAACTTGTAATAAAGAAGAAATATTTGACGTCAACTAACAAGGTGCATATCTGTTCAATTTAACATAGTTAAGAGGGAAATTAACACTAACTATAAACATAGATCATATCTATTCATTAGACATAATCAGGAGGAAATTTAATCGTTTACTATAATATCTTAATATTTAAATGATATATGAATATCAGGATCTATTAAAATTCATCAAATAATATTGTCTAAGTGGAGATGTTAGCCAATACCATTAGATTACGGTGATTTAATTAGTCAAAGAGTATGCTTGGTAAATTAATGATTGTGTGTAACATAACATTGCTATGCATGTGACACTTTTTCGTAATCTGCAAATCTACTATCATTTCATAAGTTCTTTAGAAAAATTTTGCATTTAACAAATATGGAAGAATTTTTCTTTTTCCATTCAATATTTATTTATAAATAAAAACGTATGAGACTTATCCTATATAGAGAGCAAGTTAAAGAAAAAAAAAAGTAAAATCACGCTTTATGAAAATTATTATGTCTGTTATATCATATGTTTCTTTTATCATATGATTACTTGTCCCTTCTTCAAACTATACACAGCTCTAGAAAATTTACAATAGAAAAAATGAGACTCCTACTATTGAGTAAGTCAAAGAAAAAGAATAATGTAAAGTGATGTGTTACTAAAATTACTATACATTTTATCTCTTTTTTTAAAAAAAAAAATTAAGTGAGTTTTTGGTGTCTTGTTATGCCCTTTTATAAATTAAAAAGCAAAAAGTGTCTAGCCTAAGGCCATAAAACATTAGAAAAACAAAATGAAAAGGTACACAAATTGGGCTGATTAGGTCTAAGCCCACTTGCCAAAAAGACCTAACTCTATAAATGTTTAATACTCTATACTTCATCATCACATTGCTTATTTGCCCTAGCTCCTGTCGCTGCAACTCCCACTTGCTTCTTCTTCTTCTTCTTCTTCTTCTTTGGATCATTAATGTTATTTCCGATGGTTTGTTGTTTCTCTTTACCATAGAAGAATTGTCAAATGACCAAGGTAAGCTTCCTACCTCTTTCAAATATGTGATTTTAACACTATTTTTTCTTCTACAATCCCGATTTTCTGGTGGTTGGGATATCTCTATGCAGTGATGTTGAAGGAGGATGCCACTCGGAGTTTCCAATTCTTCCACAGGCGAGGCTCTAGCACATGCATTCATTTTTTGTGAACCTTCTTCCCTTACTAACTTCCATTGAATTTCCGTAAACAGATGACTAATGGACATGTTGTTTCTTTTCTAATTTGGGCTTGTAGATAACCTCCTATGCTTAAGAAAAGATATGACGTGCCTTCCCTATGTTTTTGTTGATTTCTTTTATGTCTTAATATAGATTAGCCAATCTGATTTAGTAACATTATATCATATGTCTCTTTTGTCATATGATAAATTTCTAGTACCTCCTTTAAATATTTTCCAAAGTAACAATAGCAAATGATAATTTTGTTTAGTACAAAAACTAATTTACTTCATTTACAATTAATTGGTACCCATCTATTTAATGACAAATCACCCTACTCTATACTCTCCAAATTCGAACAAAAATAAAAAAATAATGCATATCGCACTTAGTATCCCCTTCTCATTTTTTTCTATATATACACAATACAAATTGTAACATCATCATCAAAATTGATAATTTTCCACAAGTATTAAGGCATGACTAAACCGAACTTTAAAAGATTTCATAATAGAGTAGAATAAGAAATTTTGAGAAACTAAGATCTGAGCAATTTGATAAAGAAAATCCTCCAACTCCTCCTAGAGTTTATCCTAAAAAAAATTTGAGATGAAAGTGGTGATTGATGTTAATTCTAATAAGTAATCACTAATTTTTTGTTTTACATATTGATCTTTTCTTTTTACTATGTAATGAACAGAGTTACACTTTTATATGTTTGAAAATATTATAAATTTTAAAATCTGATTCATTATATTTTTAAATGACATGTTCCTATGATCATAAAAATGTCATGGTTTTTATATTTAAGATTACAAGATATAAGAGTACTTTTGATACATTCTAAAAGGTTGTTTTGTCTTTCTTTCATTCTGTATCTGTTAAACTTTGTCATATAAAATGAATAGAAGGTACACAATTTTACTTTCATAAAAAAGACCTAATGTACTCTTCAAGTATTAAAAATGATCTTAATATTCCCTTGTTTTACCTTTAGGTTTTTAAGTATTCTTCTCTTTCATATATAGACTCTATTTTACCCTTTCACTTAACAGAAAACTGTTTAAAAAATTTATTAGTATTTTCAATCAATATTTGGCAGTTTCTTATTGGTCGAAATTTTAATTAACTAAAACCTTAATAATATCCAATCCCAATCCCAATCCCACTTACCATCCAAGATGCTTTTTGGGGACTTACCTTAGTAGAAAGTTGATAAATCTTTGGTTAAAAAGTAGGGTAGAGTTTTTTCTTGAGAAAGAACTATTCGTTTTATGTGATTAAAACCACTTGACTTGATCAAAAGTTTATTTAACATTCCTAAATTTAGAATATCTACATAGTACCTCAAACCCTTTGATTATGGCATGGAATCTGAACCATATAAGAAAGGTTTCTAATGATATCCAGATAATAGATAGGGTTTCTTCTTATTGCCTCCCAATAATCTAACACTGTAAAAATTATAGCCAGACATATAGTAGAGAAGGAACCATTATCTTACTGAACACCTACATTAGAGTAAGCTTATCATCAAATTTATTTTAAGTTCCTTTGTACCCTTGCTCTGCAGCTGGTAGTTGATTATTTCATCTGGTGAGACTGAAATCATACGTGATATTGTTCACCTTTGATCAAATGTTTTTGTTACCAGGTGAAATTGATTGACCACCAACTATAGAGCAAGGCTATAAAGAAATTTATATCAGTTTGACAATAAACGTAATTACTTTAATATGGCTATTCAGTCAGATAATGATTTCCTTTTCTACTATATATCTGACTATAATTCTTAAGGTGTTGGATTAGTGGGAGGCAATGGGAAGCAACCATATTTATCATCTAGATATCATTAGGATACTATCTCATACAGTTCTGATTGATTGCCTTATTCATGGAGTTTGATGTACTATCTAGAGATCTAAAATTTAGGAATGTTACATCAATTTTTGGAAAAAATTGTTTTGTCAAATCAAATAGTTTTAATCTCACAAAATGGTCAGTTCTTTCACAAACAAATACTCTACCTCACTTTTTAAGCAAAGAGATCAATTTTCTATAAAGGTAAATTCCAAAACAAGTATCTTGGACGGTATTTGAAATTCGAATTGGGCTTGGGGGTTATTAAATTTTTAATTAATTAAATTACAAATAATAAGAAACTAACACGTATTAAATGAAAACACTATTTTCTTTTTAGTTTCTGTTAAGTAAAAGGATAAAAGTAGAGTTTGTTGGTGGATGGTGAGGATATTTTAGAGCTCAGAGATGGAAGAATTGTATATTAGGATTATTTTCAATACTTGAAGGGTATATTAGAAGCCTTTTTGATTCTATTTCACCGTCATTTATCTACTATTTTCAAAATGGTGATTTTCTACTAATGAAGAAATAGGAAGTTCCCTGAATATGTTATTGAGGATTCATCAAACGTACTTAGAAATGGAAACTGAAGTTTTTCGATATAATAGAAGAAGTGATTTTTGTATATGTCAAAAAAAATTCATTGAAGGGTACGTATTAGAGTCAGTTCAGTATACCTACTACTGATGTGTTATACTAATACGTGTATGAAGTACTTACCTGTTGAAAGACACATCTCAGTGTCTTCATATGTCCCAATATGGTCTCTATCTCCTATCTTTCTCCTTTGTGAAACATAGAGAAGATCAGCAAACATAAGCTCTCTCAGTTTTGTGTACATGTGTTCTACGTATCAATTTTTTTATACTACTCAATTTTGTTAGATTGCTTATTTGGTATTTTTGTTCAGAGGTTAGCAGCCCCATATATATCGCAGTGGTATATAATTTGGCGCGGATGGATACAAAATTTTGATTCTAATTTCTTGCTTGATCTATCCATGCATGTATTCAAATAGATAAGTTGGTTCATGTCCATGTATGATTTTGGATTACTATTTCTTAGTGTCTTTTTTATTTCTCTCCACAAATTATAATCACAAGTATATTTTCATTCAAGTTATTTGTAATCAAGTTAAGTGTTTCATCACATACAAGTATCACTTACTTGCCCAATAACTTTCGAAAGTGGACAACTACAATTAAAAACTCAATTTAAAGGGGAAGAAAGGAATTCTACTATACCCAAATTAAACTTAATAAATTGTATTAACCTTTTATTTCAAGTTGTGTTAACAATAGAACAGAACACAAAGAGTTTGTTGAAATTGTAGTGTTAAAATTAGGGGAAAAGAAGCATAAGAAAATGGAGAGAGTACAAATTCAAAACATGCATCTGAAAATCAAGTTTTTGCGTATTTATATGTTGTAAACAAAATAAAGAGAAATATAAAAAACTACAATCTTCAATATGCAAAACATGTATGCCCTTGTCTTCAATTTTTAGTCATTATTATGATTACTCTTCAATTTTTGGTGTGTTTTTTAGTTATATTTTTTAAATTCTGTGTTGGCACTTCTCTTCATCCTCAATTATTTCTAATGAAACAAGACTCAATTCTTCTTGAATAGGATTCCACTCTTTGATTCTTCTAACTAGACTAGATTTGGTTAAAAGATCTATAGAGTTTTTCTTTTCAATTATAAGAAATTTCTTGATTTTGAGTCTTTGTTGAATTAATATATTTGAGGTGAAATACAAAACGAATTTCGAAAATTGTATGCCAAAAGAAAATTACTATATGTATTCACACGAATTAATCAATCGATTATGGAATATACCCAAAGGAAAAGAAATATTATAGTTGAAATTGCTTGCGAAAGGTACATACTTCTATTTAACTATCCTAAACTGAGTCCGAACTCCCAACTGATAAAACTAATATTTATTCATTTGTGTCCTACTATACGAGGGAATTTCTCAACTACTACATTAAAATTTTGCATATATCCATATGGACTATGATTATTAACTAGGTTGTTCGCAAGATAGGAGCATTAGAAAATTAAGATAACTACGGTCTTATCTTTAATAAATAAATTATGTTACTGTGAGTTGCTTCGTCTTTTGTTACTTTCTCCTTGCACCTCTCTTGGTTCTCAAATTTTAAAAGTACGTTTATCAGTTGAAGAATATGAATCTAGATGAGTTTCTTGTATGGAAAAATCATTTATTCTCTTGAGAATTATGTTGATGCGTTTATGCTTGAAATGTAATTTAAACGAGTTGTCTTAATGAGTAAGATGTTGGATTGTTTCTTCCAATTTTTTAGTCTGAAGATGCTAAAATTATTACATTTGTACATATTAAAGATTCCAAAATAATTACATTTGTACATATTAAAGATTTTTGTTTTATTGATTTCCACGGGTATATGTTCCTTCACAGGCCTAGTTTTTTTCCAGATTTTGTCCTTTAACAGTTAAGAAAACATTTACCCCTTCTTAATTATCTACTGTCATATTTTAACGCATGAGATGGATTCAAAAATTACTTTTAAGAGTAACAATTTAAAAACCACATAGGATCTTCTCTATGACGCGTACAAAAACTAGTTAGTTTTCAATTTAGATTGTCTTGATTCTTGCTTTTATTTTAAATCTTGAATTATCTATATGAATTAGGGCTTTGAATTTATATTCTGGTATGGCTGTTATAGTGATAGTTCCATTAATTTTTAGTTTTCCATTAGTTTAGTTCTACTTCATTCGTTTTGGGATTTAATATATGCACTTACAATGGCATTTAATGTATGCACTTACAAGTTCATTCTATAGATAAATAAAGCATTTAGTTTTATCACCTTTTTTTTTTTAAATTATTTCCCTGCATCCCCTAATCAAAGCCACCTACTATAGGTTTACTCGTTAATGATTGATTATATTTGATACATTACTTTTGGAAATAATTCTCAATGATTTGTGAAGATGTAACACTGCATTTAAAAAGAAACAATATATTGAAGCCGCTTATAACTTAATTTCAAAATTGAAAATGAAATAAGTTGTATGTTATTGTCTAACCTTCAGCTACTCTAACAAGTTTAATCTATACTCAAAAGAATGTTAGCTATCCACTTACCTCTAGCTAATCGAATTATTGTTGGGTAACTGAAAAAAACAAATATACTTAATTCTAACTAAAGGTATATTATTTCACCCATGAGGTAGAATTGTGTAGCGGTGACAAGATTTCAGTTGTAGTTCCTGGGTATACCGATTGAAATCAACTAGTTACCAATCGGGCTCAACTCATATAACAACAATCTGAGATGGCACGATATGAATGAAGAAAGGAAAATTTCGTTGATTATTTCTTTTAACAATTAGGTCATATATCAGTTTTTCTGGTTATTTTATTACACCACCAAATTTAATTTTTTCAAAACCATTTAAATTGTTTTGACTTTTCATTGATATCGATATGATCCGATAAGTTTTTGATGATTTTTTTTAAGCTCCATCTTAAAGTCACACCATTTGTTGAATAAGTGATTAAAAAAATTGAGGAGAAAAGTTACTGCAACTTTCTTTCAGCATTTACTGTTTTTGTCTTAGTCTAGAGTAGTTGTTGTTTAGTCCTTAAGTTTCTCTTGTTAGTTGAAATCACTACTGAGTTAGTGCCTATATAAAGCAGTTACTACCCTTTGTTTTTGCATATTTAGTTGAGTTGTAAGATATTTATAAGAGTTTATCATTGATGAATGATTTAGGGAAAAAAACAGTCTTGTGATTCTAGAAAACTCTCTGCCATTCTATTTCCCTGCTAGTTTTTTTTTCCTTTCTAATATTTTGTTCTTGAGTGAGCTTGAGATCTTTTCTCCAGTATCACTGGTATCAAATCTAGGTTTATATTGTATTGATCTTATTAATAGTTAAAAAAAAACATGGCTTCCAATTGAAAACCATTGAACATATCTCAGTCTTCCATCCCTATTTTTACAGGACAAAGTTATCAGTTCTGGAGAGTCAAGATGAAGACTTTGTTTAGGTCAGAAAATCTTTGCGACTTGATTGAGACAGGATATGCATATCCGATTGAAGAGTAGTGGCTGAAGGAAAACAAAAAGAAGGACGTAAAGACTTTGTTATTCCATCAACTGGCAGCCAATGAGATGCTGTTTTCCTGAATTGCAGCAGCCACCACTTCGAGGAAAGCATGGAGAATTTTGCAAAATGTATTTCAAGGTTCCTCAAAGGAAATAGTTGTAGAACTCCAAACTCTTCGAGTCAAGACCAGAGCCGAGGCCCTGGCCGCGATGGGCATCCCAAACCATGATGGCTCGGGCGCCGCTTTCTATATGGCAATCATGAACACCATTCATATACAATAAGGAAAAATGCAAAAAAGTAAACAAATGGAATCATAGTCATGTATTGAATTCAATTTAACAATACAAAATGAAATTCATAAATATCTAGACAACATCTACTTCAGTTTGTGAAATCTCTAATACATCAGAAATTAACAACTTTTCTAAAACTGTGACAAGGCCCCCGGTCGGACCATGAATTAAAATAAAATAATAATGACACATTTTAGAACCAGGCCTTCCAAAGTAAGGGAGGCTCACTAACTGCAAACTTCTGACAAGTCAATATACTACTTAAAGGGACCCAGGACTGTGTCACAGAATCCTGTAATATAGGGGGTTAATACAAATGTAATGGTACGCAGAGAAATACTAAATAATATACTTTAATAAATAACATAAGTGAGAGAATTTTCTAGAAAAAATACATCATCATAAACCATTTCAAAATCCATGGCCATAGTAAATAGGCCTTTAAAAATAGTTCTGTAAATCAACTCAACATCTTTGTCTTAGTTTTAGGCTAGGTGGTATGCCCTACAAGTCTGATAATCCACAGACTATATGGAATTTGCCATTGATTCGTCGGGTAAGCCCCCAACCTAAGTTTGCTGCAAAAGTTGGAGTTGCTAAGTCTGATATGCCACAGGGCACTAGGCCAATGTATAGTCCCTATTGGGTACAAATTAACTTGTATCGGCAAAATACAATTTCGGGCAATGAGTTAGCTGAACTCGTTCTTTCTTTGGGTAACCACCTAACATCTCTTAAGCCCATTTTAACCTTTTCTGAACATGCATATTTAAGAACTCAATTTTGGAAATCTAAATGAAATCTGATTTCTATTCTGTTCTGAGTCTGTTTTGGCATTATCTGTTTTGGTATCATCAAACCAAGACTTGCAAGTCGTATCTTCTGAGCCATAAAATATCATGTTCCAGTCTATTCATTAAAAACATTAATTTTGGGACCACCATATCATTAAAATAGTTCAAGAGAATCATATTTCAAAACCTAGGGTTTATCATGAATATCATGTAATTCAACACATACTAGAATTAATTCTTGGAACTTGTAATCTAAATCATAGATTAAAACTCAAACAACACCATGAACATGAATTCAATCTAATTCAAACATGGAAATAATAAATCATAAATCTTGTATTTTGAAAAAGGATTCTTGGGCTCCATGAAACGTAAGGATCCATGGATGAACATCTAACATACCTTAATTTGAGAGATTCTTGAAGTTCTTAAAGAAATTCTTAGGATTGACCTTGATTCTGGAAAGCTAGGGTTTGTTTTCTTGAGAGAGAATTATCTTTTTATTTTAGGGGAAAGTGAATAATGAGGGGTTTAATCATTTTTAGGGCTTAAATCCCACATCTGGGAAGAATAAAATCATGTAAAAAGACTATTTTAACCCTGGACGCAATTTTAATTTTTCATAAAACTTTTCCGATTTGGACACCTGGCGTGATGCGGCGCTAGCGCGCTGTGTCACTAGGAAATTGCATGATGGAGTGACGTGGTGGTATCACATTGCCACTTTGTTTGTGAACTGGAAGTGCACCGTGATGCGGTGGAATCACTTTGGGACACTGGAATTTGACCAGTGTGAATTGGGTCTATGACGCGATGCGCCAATATTATTGAGCAACACTGAAAATGAACAATTGCTAGTTCAACACACTCCGCGATGTGCTACTGGCCTGAATGACGATGTTTAACGACAAAAACTGAAAATCGCCATAACTTCTTTCCCGGTTGTCGAATTTAGGCAAATTTTATATCGTTGGAAAAATAATTTAATTTCCTACGCAATGGAAGGCTCAAATATGAGGATTAATGAGTATTCTAAATTTTTTTATTTTGAATAACCCATGTATGAGGGTTAATCTAGGCTAGGGAAATATGGTGTATTATAGTTCACCTCAGTATAACCTTTTACCCTCAGACTGATGTCAGGTAGAGAGGACCATTCAGACCCTTGAGTAAATGTTAAGAGCGTGTGTTATTGACTTTAAGGGAAGTTGGTATGACCACTTTCCTTTGATTGAATTCGCATATAACAACAGCTACCATTCTAGTATCTAGATGGCCCCATTTGAAGCTCTCTAAGGGAGGAGATGTAGGTATTTCATTGGTTGGTTTTAGGTAGGTGAGACCGCATTGATAGGGCCAAATTCGGTGTTTGATTCTTTAAAGAAATTATAGTTGATTAGAGAGAGGCCTAGGACAGCCAAAAGCCATTAGAAATCCTATCCACATGTTAGGAGAAGGGATCTTGAATTTGAGATTTGTGATTTTGTGTATTTGAAATCTCTCGCAAGAAGGGAGTGAAGAGGTTTGGCAAAAAGGGAAAGCTCAGTCCCCGATATGTTAGGCCCTTTCAGAATCTTGAGTCATTTTGGGAAAGTAGCGTATGAGCTTGAATTGCCTCCAGATCTAGCATCAGTGCATCCAGTGTTCCACAATTCTTTGTTAAAGAAGTGTATTGGTTATCCAACAATTGTTGTTCCTTCCGAAAGCTTAGATATTCAGAACGGCCTTTCTTACGAAGAACTCCTAGTTGAAATCTTAGATCGCCTGATTCGTTGACTGAGGAAGAAAGAAATTCCCTTGGTCAAAGTTCTTTGGAGAAATCAGTCCATCGAGGGAGATACTTGGTAAAAAGAAGAAGACATGCGTAGCAAGTACCATCACTTCTTCTCTGCAAACTCAAACTCAGCACTAGGTAATAGTTTTCCTTTTATTAACTCTTTTCCATTCTCAGTTTTTGCCATATAAGCATGTTTATGGTATTGCATGCATCCACAAATCAGTTCAGTCATTCTCCATGTTGCAGACTCAATCATGTAACCATGTTATCATTTATGCATAGTCAACATGTAAATTTTAGTACCTCAGTATTCTTATCTTATTCAGTCTCATTCTAGGATGAATGTTCCCAAGGGGGAGATATTGTAATACCCCATATTTTTCTACATTTAGATCCGCTCCTAGTCCTAGTATAACAGGCTTAGTTTCAAAAAATTTACCTAAGTGCTGGGAACTTAGAGTAAGTTTTAGCCTCCTGACTTTGAAAATCCTCAAAAAAGACTTTCCCGACCTCGAGATGTAAGTTTATGAGTTGATTTATGTTCAACGGGCTAAGTTGTAGGTCTCGGGTAAGTTTTAAATTTTTTGGATGGGGTTTGGACCATGTTTGGATTTCCAAAACTGCAGGTCACTGCGATTCCATCACGTCGGGGTGACTATAGCAATGGGTGGGCCATTGCGTCGCGATGAGCAAAATATCGTCAATTGTCTGATTCCACTAAGCCACCGCGATTCCACAACATCGTGGTGGAAATAGCGATGGTTGCCTCACAACATCCCGGTGAAGGCCAAATTTGTAGTTGTTAAAATCCAATAACTCACCGCGATTGCACTGTGTTACAATGAGTATAGCGATAGGGAATTCACCACGTCGCGGTGAAGATCTAATCCGGGTTTTAAATATCGAATTAAAATTTCCAAGGGGAATTTAAGTCCTTTCCCTTCACCTTATTAAGTCAAAACACGGGATTGAGTCCCCCAAAAGCATAATTGGTCACCTTTTTCTCAAATTCTCTCAAATTTAAATCATTCTCTCTCAAGAACGAACCCTAGTCCCTTCAAAATTCAAGGTCAAATATTCAAGAAAACACCACCAGCTCTCACAAATTCATCAACCAGATATGTTAAATGTTCATGGGCTCCTTTTCACCCATGGAGTTGAAGAACTAACATTTCAAGTTTAAAGTCTTAATCTTTACATGTTCCCATGAATTTTATTTATAAATTTCCATAAATCTCAAGTTTATCTCATGTTCCCACAAAATTGTTGGTGATATTGAACCTTACATGTTTGAATGGTATTGTTTACTAAATTTAAACCCTAGTTTGTAATTTTAAAAGTGAAATCATGTTGTTACTACTAGTCATAATCTATTCCTATGATTAGCCTAAACCATGAATTACAAGTGTTTGATGAAATACCCACAAGAATGATTTTTGAACAAATTCTTACATGTTATGTCCTCAAAGTTTTAGTATGAACTTAATATTATTGCTATCGAGACCTGGGGGTATGAATACTCAAAATTTAGCTATTTACATACTTTCAGCATCCTTAGAATGATTTTAGTTAAACCATGAGAATAGTGGATTTTTCAGTTACTACTATAATAACAAGCACTATCAGAATTCATGATCAGTTAAACTCAGATCAATCTAATAATCAGAGTCATTCAGTTTGGAGTAACACTTTGCACCAAGTGAGTGTAGGGATGGTGTCTCCCCCATTAGTTATGTATGAGGCACTAGTAGCAGTCCCTAGGTTCCAGACCTACAATGCCACCATTGATTTTGAAGGGTCCCCCGTCAGTTAGGAATGACACCCTCGTCCTTTGGGACTTTAGATTAGTGGAGCCACACAACCAGTGTTAGTAGCCGTTGTATAGTACTGGCACCCTTACAACTAGGATTAGAGGTTGGACCATGATGAAATATTAGGGCATGTTGATTATAGCTAACTTATAAAGTTTTGGTCTAGTATCTAGTTCAGTATTCATTCTATAGTTTTCTTGACCATGGCATACAAATATCAGTTTTCCCAGTTATCTGATTCTCAGCACTTCAGTTCATAAACTATTTTAGATTCATGTTTATGCTTTGTCATGCATTCTCAGTCTTTACAATTTTCATGCATTCTTACTCTGTACCTTATGCTATACATTTAGTCAGTTATTACTCATGCACCCGAAACCATGCATATTAGTCTAACCTCATTTAGCATACCAGTACATTCAAAGTATTGACCGCATACTCTTTTCTTATCCTATGGTGTCTTATATCATAGTTTTGGATGTTGGGGTTCCTGACTGTACCTAGACAAATTAGCCTATCAGCAACACTCAACAGTGGTGAGTGCTTATTCTTCGAGGATGAGTTATCTTATATTCAGTATATAAGTAGTTCAGTTATTTAGTCAGTCGGAGTTAGTTGGGGGCTTGTTCTATCAACTCCACAAGCAATCAGTTTGAGGCTTTTAGACATTTAAGTCAGTTATTCAGTTATTAGGTGTTATTTACATTCTTACAGTAATATTTTCAAATAGATGTTTTCAGTATATCGATTCAGTATCATTTTTTTGTATTTAAACCTTATTGCATTTTTAGTTAAGTTCAGCACATGTTCCTCATCACTTAATTTAGTGCTCACAGTAGGTACTTGCATGGGTTAGCTTATGGTACTTTTGAGCAGTAGGCACTGTGTGGTGCCCAGGGTGTACTGTCAAAGCATTACACATGCTTTGTGGTCTTAGGCCTTACCATGACATATTAGTATGATTGGGAATTATGGCACCTAGCTTTGTGAACTAGAGTGACTCCCATACCAATACTCCAACATTTGTGGAAAACTTTGGTTGGGGTCTTGGCCGCCGAGTCATGGGCGAATCCCATATATCCCATGGGATTATCAGAATTGTAGGGTGTACCATCTATCTCAGGAGAAAATAGAAGTGAGTCATGATTTACAAGAGTTGTTGAAATTCATTTTAGTATGCGTATGTGTTTTCACTTATACATTGTGTTCATTGTTTTATAAAATGCTCTCATTATGTTATATAAAAATATGTTATTTTGTTCACATACCATTGTATTTTGTATTGAAACCCTATTTTTCAGGTTCTGAGGCCCAGTCTAGTGATCCTACTAAATAGTAGATTGTTGTCAGAAATTCAGAGATGGTGAGACTCCCTTACTTTGAAAGGCGTCTTATTTACTTATGTTGATGCCATTGTTTTAATTTCATGGTCTGACCAGGGGCCTTGTCCCAGTTTCAAACAAATTCTTGTTTTCTGTTGTAGTAGAGATTTCACAGACGTGTATTAGATGGTTTGAGGTTTATTGAACTTATGTCCGCATTACTCAGTTGAGATATTAAAATGACCATGTTTCCATTTATTTTTTGCATTTCCTTAAGTATATGAATTGTGTATATAATGCCAGTTAGAGAAGGGATCTCGTGCCTTCAGGTCTATGATCATCAATTTTACTCATGCCTTATGCTGTGATGATTATGATTCATAGAACTTATGTGCAAGATTATCCCTATTTAAAGTCTCATTACCTCATGTTTCGTGCTTACACGTTTTACTAGGGGTTATCATAAAACTCGTTTGGTTCCCTTGCATCTTTGGTTGAATAAAAATATTCAATGCGAGATTACGTTTTTTATTCTGCACCCTTAGAGCTTCAAAAAAAGTCCCTACCCATCATTTAGGGACGAATGTCCCAAGGGGGAGATAATGTAAAAATCCTATGTTCTTACGTGTGGAAACTCTAATTCCATGGTTTATATTTAAATTCACGTGTCATAATTTTTCTTCTAGTGTAAGAATTGATTATGAGGTGAAAAGTGATCATAGAAATCTCTTACAGCAATGTTGAGCTAAGAATCTTTCATTCGTCCAAAGTTTGATATTTTATTCTATAAGGGTCAAATTTGAACGTGTATAACTTTGGATACACATAGAATTTTGCAGCTCAAAACCCACCAAACTTTAGATAATTGAGTTAGCTTTCCAATGATACCAATTTCGCCTTAATCCGACACCCAAGTAAAAAGTTATGTCATTTTCTGTGAGAGATAGTAATCCAATGTGATTGGGATGCAATGTGGCGGTCTCTCGATACGATAAGAGACGCAACATGTTGCGCTCTTCAATGCGATATCTAAAGCGACCTGAAGCTGTTTCACACGCTGTTTCAATTCCTTAAGGGTCTAGGGGCACTTTCGTTATATTCCTTCACCCAAAATCCATCCATAACACAAAATTTCTACCCATGGCCCAAAGAGTATTAGTTTCCTCTTCATTCAATTTTCTCTCAAGGAAAACCCTAACCACTTCCCCTGAACAAGATTCAACTCTTCTTCTCCAAAGAACAAGAATTCAAGCCTTTCAATTCAAAATTCTCAAGAAATGTTTCAAGACTAGGGATCCAATCTTCAAACTAATTAACATAAGGTATGTGGGACTACTCTAAACTCCACGGGCATAATATTTACTATTTTTTCATGGTTAAATATCCACAATCATGTTTATGAAGAAGTGTTTTGATATTTTTGCGAAAAGTATATATCATAGAATTGTTTTGATGAAATTATATATTGTCTTGAATCATTTTTCACGAAATTTAAATTGTAACAATATATGTATGTTTCCGTTTGCAATGAAGAGTCGATTAAGAGCATGGGGTATCACTAATTATTTTCTTGTGGATATAAATATGTAATTCGCCACTGAAGATTAACAATGAAAGGTTGGTTTTATGATTGATAAAAACTCTCTCCTTTTATAATGTCATTGATTTCAAGTGTTGTGGATTGCTTAAATTGCATGAACTTTCGTAAATAAAACAAAAGGGTGATCACTTGTTTAATGATCATGGATTGATACTGTTCTGACATGTTGAGAGGGTGTTTTTCGCATGATAAATGTTTATTGGTTCAAATTAACAATTACCATTGGTTTTGCATAATGCAAAGATGATATTGCCACCTTATGATTGTACTATTGAGAGAGGAGTGTTTTTGATAGTGTTTTTGATGTAAACTCAAAATGTAAATCTATTGTATGACTCTCTCTCACTTGATGTTTAAAAACTATGGGTGGTCATTAACATGAGGATAAGTGAAAAAGGGCTACAAATATATTATGGTGTGATATGAATGACTTGCAAGTCGGGGTATGATGATATCCGGTGATAGCATGCCCCTAGTAGAGAAAATGATTAATGATTTGACTGTATGAACAATGGTTTTAAAGAACTAAAAGTTGGTCTTAAGAGAGTTAGATGATTACCAAAAGAAAGAACAATTCGAGAGACTCAATGATGAAAATTATGATTTGCCGACTCAGGATTTTGTCACCATGCTGTGTGGTCTTGTGTACCTTGATTTATGTAGTACCCACTTGGTACTATGGTTAGGAACCATGCTTTATAGTCTTGTACCCTACCATGACATATTAGTATGATTGGGAATCATGGCAGCCTGCTTTGTGGACTGGCATGTCTCTCATACCGATACTCCAACCCTTGCGACAAACTTGGGTTGGGGGATTGGCCATCGAGTCAAGGAAGGATCCCATATAGTCCATGGGATGATAAGAATTGTAGGTTCTACCATCTAGCTTAGGAGAAAATAGAAGCGAGTCATGATTTCCAAGTGTTGTTGAAATTCATTTTAGTATGCCCATGTGTTTTCACTTATGCATTGTGTTCATTGTTTTACAAAATGCTCTCATTATGTTATATAAAAATATTTTATTTTAGTGTGTTTCACATACCAGTATATTTTGTATTGATCCCTTATATTTTATGTTCTGAGGCCCAGTCTAGCAGTCCTGCTAAACAGTAGATTGTTGTCAGACATTCAGTGTTGGTTAGTCTCCCTTACTTTGGAAGGTGTCTTGTTTACTCATGTTGATCCCATTATTTTTAGTTCATGGTCTGACCGGGGGCCTTGTATTGATTTCAAAAAGATTCTTGTTTTCAGTTGTAGTAGAGATTTCACAGATGTGTATTAGATGGTTTGAGGTTTATTGAACCTACGTCCGCATTACTCAGTTGAGATATTAAAGTGACCATGCTCTCATTTATTTTTTCCATTTCCTTACAGTATATGAATTGTGTGTATGATTGCAGTAAGAGAAGGGCTTCTCGAGCCTTCATGATTTAGGATCCTCGTCTCGGCCCAGGCCTCGGTTCGGGTCGTGACAGATACACTAAATTGATCCATAAGAAATTTGTCAAGAAAACAAATATCCAATTTTTCTGTTGGTTACCCTATTTTGTAATACAATTTTTTCCCACCTCTAATTTTTTGTTTTTATGGAGACCACAAAAAAAAAGAAACAAAGAAACAAACAAAGACTGAGTTGGTAAAAAATAAAAATGCAGAAGTCTCTTGTAGCTAATTTACGTTTCTTAAAAGCCCTCAATGATAATATAGGCGAGTAAAATCTAAGTTGGATTATATGAAATTCCATCCATTTTCACAAGTAATTACTGTGTGAAATATATAGTACATGCAATATGCGTGGTTTTCATTTTTTAAAAATTATATATACATACAATAATCTCACCCTTATAAAGTAATTACAAAAATCTTAACTAATTATGTATTTTTGTTGGATGTAACGGAAGATAATTTTGTATCTCGATATACATCAAAATTTTAAAATTTTTATCAGAAACTAATTATGTATCTTTACAATGGAAAAACTGTATATTTATTGGATGCATTATTTATTTCAACATACCCAAAAGCAAAAATAATGTACCGAAAGCTAATTATGTATCTTTACAAAGGAAAAAGTGTATCTTTATTTGATGTATCAGGAGCTAATTATGTATCTGGACTGACCCAAAATTAAAATTTTCAATAATGATGCAAAATGTCGGAATTTTCTATAATTAAACTCCAAACTATCGAAATTTATATTGTTTGTCCTTCATTTTGTATTTAGACTTATTTAGATTAAGATTAAATTAATTACTACTACATAAAGACAAGAATTAAAATGGTTGACTGAAAAAAATGAATTTAAAGTTTGCACTACCCCTATCTTACCAAGTGCAAAAAGAAAGAAAACTCATATAACGTGCTAACTTTTCTATGCTTAAAAATAAGGGTATGTTGGACCTAACTAATAAAAATGAGAGCATATTTGGCTCAATTATTAATGGAGGGTATATTTATTCTATTTGACATAGTTCAGGGAAAAATTTAACTCGAACTAGTAATAAAGAAGAAATATTTGACCTCAACTAACAAGGTGCATATCTGTTCAATTTAACATAGTTAAGAGGGAAATTAACTCTAACTATAAACAGAGATCATATTTATTAAAATTTATCAATTAATATAGTCTAAGTGGAGATGTTAGCCAATACCATTAGATTACGGTGATTTAATTAGTCAAAGGGTATGCTTGGTAAATTAATGATTGTGTGTAACATTACATTGGTAGCATGTAACACTTTTTCGTAATCTGCAAATCTTCTATCATTTCATAAGTTCTTTAGAAATTTTTTGCATTTAACAAATATGGAAGAATTTGTCTTTTTCCATTCAATATTTATTTATAAATAAAAACGTATGAGACTCATCCTATATAGAGAGCAAGTTAAAGAAAAAAAAGAGTAAAATCACGCATTATGAAAATTATTATGTATGTTATATCATATGTTTGTTTTGTCATATGATTACTTGTCCCTTCTTCAAACTATTCACAGCTCTAGAAAATTTACAATAGAAAAAATGAGACTCCTACTATTGAGTAAGTCAAAGAAAAAGAATAAAGTAAAGTGATGTGTTACGAAAATTACTATACATGTTATCTCTTTCTTTTTTTTTTTCTAATTTAAGTGAGTTTTTGGTGTCTTGTTAGGCCCTTTTATAAATTAAAAAGCAAAAAGTGTGTAGCCTAAGACCATAAAACACTAGAAAAACAAAATGAAAAGGTACACAAATTGGGCTGATTAGGTCTAAGCCCACTTGCCAAAAAGACCTAACTCTATAAATTTTTAATAATCTATACTTCATCATCACATTCCTTATTTGCCCTAGCTCCAGTCGCTGCAACTCCCACTTGTTGCTTCTTCTTCTTCTTTGGATCATCAATGTTATTTTCGATGGTGTGTTGTTTCTGTTTACCATAGAAGAATTGTCAAATGACCAAGGTAAGCTTCTTACCTCTTTCAAAAATGTGATTTTGACACTTATTTTTCTTCTAAAATCCCGATCTTTGGGTGGTTGGGATATCTTTATGCAGTGATGTTGAAGGAGGATGCCACTCGGGGTTTCCAATTCTTCCACAGGCGAGTCTGTAGCACATGCATTCATTTTTTGTGAACCCTCTTCCCTTACTAACTTCCATTGAATTTCCGTAAACAGATGACTAATGGACATGCTGTTTCTTTGCTAATTTGGGCTTGTAGATAACCTATTATGCTTAAGAAAAGATATGACGTGCCTTCCCTATGTTTTTGCTGATTTCTTTTATGTCCTAATATAGATTAGCCAATCTGATTTAGTAACATTATATCATGTCTCTTTTGTCATATGATAAATTTCTAGTACCTTCTTTAAATATTTTCCAAAGTAACAATAGCAAATGATAATTTTGTTTAGTACAAAAACTAATTTACTTCATTTACAATTAATTGGTACCCATCTATTTAATGACAACTCACCCTATTCTATACTCTCCAAATTCGAACAAAAATAAAAAAATTATGCATATCCCACTTAGTATCCCCTTCTCATTTTTTTTCTATATATACACAATACAAATTGTAACATCATCATCAAAATTGATAATTTTCCACAAGTATTAAGGCATGGTTGAACCAAACTTTAAAAGAGTTCATAATAGAGTAGAATAAGAAATTTTGAGAAACTAAGATCTGTGCAATTTGATAATGAAAATCCTCCAACTCCTCCTAGAGTTTATCCTAAGAAAAATTTGAGATGAAAGTGGTGATTGATGATGAATCTAATAAGTAATCACTAATTTTTTGTTTTACATATTGCTCTTTTCTTTTTACCATGTAATGATTAGAGTTACACATTTATATGTTTGAAAACATTATAAATTTTAAAATCTGATTCATTATATTTTTAAATGACATGTTCCTATGATCATAAAAATGTCATGGCATGTATATCTAAGATTACAAGATATAAGAGTACTTTTGATACATTCTAAAAGGTTGTTTTGTCTTTCTTTAATTCTGTATCTGTTAAACTTTGTCATATAAATGAATAGAAGGTACACAATTTTACTTTCATAAAAAAGACCTAATGTACTCTTCAAGTATTAAAAATGATCTTAATATACCCTTGTTTTACCTTTAGGTTTTTAAGTATTCTTCTCATTCATATATAGACTCTATTTTACCCTTTCACTTAACAGAAAACTGTTTAAAACATTTATTAGTATTTTCAATCAATATTTGGCCGTTTTTTATTGGTCGAAATTTTAATTAACTAAAACCTTAATAATATCCAATCCCAGTCTGAATCCCACTTACCATCCAAGATGCTTTTTGGGGACTTACCTTAGTAGAAAGTTGATAAATCTTTGGTTAAAAAGTATGGTAGAGTTTTTGCTTGAGAAAGAACTATTCGTTTTATGTGATTAAAACCACTTGACTTGACCAAAAGTTTATTTAACATTCCTAAATTTAGAATATCTACATAGTACATCAAACCCTTTGATTATGGCATGGAATCTGAACCATATAAGAAAGGTTTCTAATGATATCCAGATGATAGATAGGGTTTCTTCTTATTTCCTCCCACTAATCTAACACTGTAAAAATTATAGCCAGACATATAGTAGAGAAGGAACCATTATCTTACTGAACACCTATATTAAAGTAAGCTTATCATAAAATTTAGTATAAGTTCCTTTGTACCATTGCTCTACAGCTGGTAGTTAATTATTTCATCTGGTGAGACTGAAATCATACGTGATATTGTTCACGTTTGATCAATTTTTTTTGTTACCAGGTGAAATTGATTGACCACCAACTATAGACCAAGGCTATAAAGAAATTTATAATTAGTTTGACAATAAACATAATTACTTTAATATGTCTATTCAGTCAGTTAATGATTTCCTTTTCTACTTTATATTTGACTATAATTCTTAAGGTGTTGGATTAGTGGAAGGAAATGGGAAGCAACCGTATTTATCATCTAGATATCATTAGGATACTATCTCATATAGTTCTAATTGATTGCCTTATTCATGGAGTTTGATATACTATGTAGAGATCTAAAATTTAGGAATGTTAAATCAATTTTTAGACAAAATATTTTAGTCAAATCAAATAGTTTTAATCCCACAAAATGAGCAGTTCTTTCACAAACAAATACTCTACCACACTTTTTAAGCAAAGAGATCAATTTTCTACAAAGGTAAATTCCAAATCAAGCATCTTGGATGGTATGTGATATAGGGAAAAAAACAGTCTTGCGATTCTAGAAAACTCCTTGCCATTCTATTTCCCTGCTAGTTTTTTTTTCCTTTCTAATATTTTGTTCTTGAGTGAGCTTGAGATCTTTTATCCAGAATCACTGGTATCAAAGCTAGGTTTATATTGTATTTATCTTATTAATAGTTTAAAAAAACTATGGCTTCCAATGGAAATCCATTGAACATATCTCAGTCTTCCATCCCTGTTTTTACAGGACAAAAGTTATCAGTTCTGGAGAGTCAAAATGAAGACTTTGTTTAAGTCAGAAGATCTTTGAGACTTGATTAAGACAGGGTATGCATATCCGAATGAAGAGTAGTGGCTGAAGGAAAACAAAAAGAAGGACGGAAAGACTTTGTTATTCCATCAACTGGCAGTCAATGAGATGGTGTTTTCCTGAATTGCAGCAGCCTCCACTTCGATAAAAGCATGGAGAATTTTGAAAATGTACTTCAAGGTTCCTCAAAGGAAATAGTTGTAGAACTCCAAACGCTTCGAGTCAAGACCTGAGCCGAGGCCCTAGCCGCGATGGGCATTCCAAACCATTATGGCCCGGTCACCCCTTTCTATCTGGCAATCATGTACACCATTCATATACAATAAGGAAAAATGCAAAAAAGTAAAAAAAATGGAATCATAGTCATGTATTGAATTCAATTTAACAATACGGACTGAAATCCATAAATATCTAGACAACATCTACTTCAGTTTGCGAAATCTCTAATACATAAAAAATTAACAACTTGTCTAAAACTGGGACAAGGCCCCCGGTCGGACCATGAATTAAAATAAAATAATAATGACACGTTTCGGAACCAGGCCTTCTAAATTAAGGGAGGCTCACTAACTGCAAACTTCTTACAAGTCAATATACTTCTTAAAGGGACCCCAGGACTGTGTCACAGAATCCTAAAATATAGGGGTTCAATACAAATGTACTGGTACGCAGAGCAATCCAAAATAATATGCTTTAATAAATAACATAAGTGAGAGAATTTTATGGAAAAAATACATCAGCATAAACCGTTTCAAAATCCATGGCCATAGTAAATAGTCCTTTAAAAATAGTTTTGTAAATCAACTCAACATCTTTGTCTTAGTTTTAGGCTAGGTGGTATGCCCTACAAGTCTGATATTCCACGGACTATATTGAATCCTCCATTGATTCGTCGGGTAAGCCCCCAACCCAAGTTTTCTGCAAGAGTTGGAGTTTCTAAGTCTTATATGCCACAGGGCACTAGTCCAATCTATAATCCCTCTTGGGTACAAAATAACCCGTATCGGCAAACTATGATTTTGGGCAATGAGTTTTCTGAACTCGTGCTTTCTTTGGGTAACCACCTAACATCTCTTAAGACCATTTTAACCTTTTCTGAACATGCTTATTTAAGAACTCAATTCTGGAAATCTAAATGAAATCTGATTTCGATTTTGTTCTGAGTCTGTTTTGGCATTATCTGTTTTGGTATCATCAAACCAAGGCTTTCAAGTCGTATATTCTAAGCCATAAAATATCATGTTCCAGTCTCTTCATACAAAACATAAATTTTGGGACCACCATATCATTAAAATAGTTCAAGAGAATTCATATTTCAAAACCTATGTCAAATTATGCAAAGACTCTTTCTTTTCAACATTTCAACACACATGTGGTGGTCAAGTATGTTGTACCAAACCATGCATTCTCTTTGAATCACTACTTTTCATTAATATTAGAAATAAGAATCCTATGTTTAGTTCATATCCAAAATCAGGGCTTAAAAATAGCAAAGACATTTGAATAATGCTTCTCAATATGCAATTTAATAATACACAACATATGAAAACAAAGGGTTTTATAACAAGAGAGGGATTAAAATTCTTCATGCTCTCAGTTAAAGTTTAAACCATCAAAACACATGCATCCATACATATATCTATCTATGAACAAAATCGAGTTTAAGGGTAGAGGCCTAGAGACCAAAACTTTGTTAATAAGAAAGATTCACACTACATGATCGTAGTTGAAATTTCAATACCCTTTTGTAAATTCATGATTCCTTAACATGTAAATGTTATTGAAACAATTTCATTATGCCCAGGTATTTTAGGATAACCCCACGTACCTTAGATTATAAGGTTTAAATTGTAGAACTTGAATCTTGATTTGTTCCTTGGAAATCTTGGACTTAAGGATTGATTTCTATAAGACCCCACAAAATTCTAAGGTTAGTTCATTCCATTTATGCTTGTTACGGGGGGTCCTATACTTAGAAGGTTCTATCTAAGTTTCCAGACATAGTTTATTTTAGCCTTCGAAAGTTCACTGTCTCATTTTGTGACTTTAATGTCCTTTAATGGTCCGTATTCTTGCTAATTCATGAACAGAAAGGTTAATAGGAGTTCCCGAACAAGTTTTAAATTTTTTCGAACTTTTTAAGACCACGTTCGAAATCCCAAAATAGTTGACCTACGAGATCTTGGCCCACCGCATCGCTAGTTGCGTTGGTTGATGTTGTTATAGGTTCCCAGGGTCAAAGTACTGAGGTTCGACATGATGATGGCGTGATGCGTCGAGTATTGCATTGATTCCATGACGTACCGCGACGTTAATAATGTCGGTGCCCAGTTATCTGTATTTTAAAATCCGCGTCCTCAGGGTTAATTCAGTCTTTTTACCATGCCCTTCATCACTCATAACTCAAAATTTAGACCTCATTTGGCTAATCCTATTCATTATTAACAAAATGCTCAAGAACAAAACCCTAGGGCTATCAATTCAAGACTCAATTTCCAAGGTATTCCACCATGAACCTTCAAGAATTCACCAACTAAGGTATGTCAAGTGTTCATCCTAGGGTTTCTTCCACCCTTGGAGTCCAAGAAACTTTTTCAAAAACTCAAGATAATGTTTCTAATTAATTTCATTATTTAGTTTGATTGTGTTCATGACTATTATGTTAATGGGTTCTATAGTTCATAATTTAATTGCAATATCTATGTGAAGTAAAGTGATATATGTGTAGCATTATATGAAACCATGTTAAACCCTTGAAATTTGTCAATGGGAATGTGAATTATGATGCCTATTTGTTGTATAGAGTTATGTGCATATGTTATGCTCACCAAGTGTTTGATGAATTGATCATGTTAGTTGATAAGTGAAAAAAATCATACCATGCTAGTTATGTGCAAGTTGTATCAATATGTTTTCCCCATTCATGTACAAGTAATGCATCTCAAGTGGTTGTTGCAATGTCTAAATTAATGAATGATAAACATGTAGCCACTGTTGAGAGTTTAATCTTGTGCTATGATTTACTTATTATGCTATCGAGTCCTGGAGGTACTTATACCAGAAAATTTATCTGTGTGCCTAGAGCCAGTATCAGTTTTCACGACACACTCAGTCAAGCCATGATCAGTACAACTCAATCAGTCAGGTGACTCAGGAAAATTTAATAAATTTAGTATCAGTCTAGTAATCTCAGTGATCTCAGTAATCTCAGTAATCTCAGTAATCTCAGTAATCTCTGTCAGTTATTAGATCTCAGTAGTATTCATTTCAAACCTCAGTAACTCATCCAGCTTGTAGAACTCAGTAGCATTCTGTCAGTTGAATGAATTCAGTAGTATTTCGTCATTCAACGGGACTCAGTGAACTCAGTTAAGTCAGTAAAAACTATACCATCAGTAACAACTCAGTCATGCCTAGTGTGAATTAGGAAAACTAGTTCAACGTCTATTCAATTGGGAGTAGGTTTCAGTACCGAGTGAACCCAGGGATGAGGGACACCTGTTAGCCAGTAGAGAGTGTGATCCTTAGAAGCAATCCCTGCATTTCAGAACTACGTAGCCAGCATAGGTTGAGATGTACCCCTACGAGTCTAGGGAATATACATCTCCTTTGAGTTTTCCTGCATCTCATGTTGGACGCTTGGTCTTGAGTTCTTAAGGTAATATAATTTTTCACTCATTCATTTTCAGTTACCTCATGTTACCCAGTCAATTATTACTTTTTTTTGTATAATACTCTATATTCTAAGTCCATCCTTTCAGGCTAAGTACAGTTCATCCTTACAGACACAGTAGTCAGCTATCAGTCATTCAGTTAATTAGATAAGTTAGTATATTTGTGCATTCGTGCTCAGAATCCACATGAATATTTTTCGTAGTTTTCGTAGTCTTAGTTGTAGTGAAAAAGGCTTCATCACTTTATCTTAGATAATATTTCATAGGCCTTGTCTCCTTATATAAGAATCCCAGCCATGTAGTGATCTCCTATTCAGATGTCCTGCTTAGATCAGGCCAAGATTCACTTTATTTCTTTAGTCACTAGAAATCTACAAAATGAGTGTCATAGGAACTCCCCAGTCAAGTAGAAGTTTCCAGTGTGAGTTAGGTAAGAAGACAGTTATTCAGTTTAGCAGTCAGGCGAACAAGTTCGGATGGTGTTGTTTCCATTTGTTCCATCTAGTCACACTATCTGAAGTCCCATGAATGTGATCATTCTAAGATGAACCAACCAGGTAGTTGTGTGCTCAACTTAGTTCATGTATCATGTCTTAGTTTTAGTTCTCAGATATTCAGATACAAGGTGCCTCGTGCATCACTACAGCTTTGCTCATAGCTCAGCAAAGTCAGCCCAGTATTTTCAAGAGAGATATTTCCCCAGGGGTGATACACTATAATTCCCCAAAGCTTCATGACATAAACTTGCCACTCTCTCTTTTTGTAATGAATCCAGTTTGGGGTAAGGGGTATCATGAGTTAACCCTCAAACTCCAATCTCATTCGTAAGCCACGTATTCAAGGTAATCAGTTCAGATCACGATATCCAGCTCATGTATCATGTTCCATAATCAGTTATGTTCATGTGTTTTTTCTCATGCGTATCTAGTAATTAATTTCAGGCTTATTAGCATTTTTAGTTTAAGGAAACAATCTCCCTTGAAATTATCTAGTTTCCTGCTCAGATTTCCATGATAAACTTGGTATCAATTACCATTGCACATTCAGTCATGCATTCATGTGTAAGATCAGTTATGTATTTATGCATCAGATATGCATGTTCAGTAGAATATATTTAGCTTATCAGTCATGCTAGTCATAAAATCATGCATCAGATATGCATGCTCAAAACAAATCTCAGTAAATCAGTGATGTCAGTCAGGTACTCATGTTTTAGTTGTTCATGTTCAGCATGTACTTCAGCTTATCATTTTTCCTATCTCAGTCAGTCTCATTCGAGGAAAAATGTTCTCAAGGGGGAGATATTGTAATACCCCTCAAAATCCAAAGCTTAATTCAGTCCATTTATGCTTGTTAAAGGGGTCCCATATTAGAATGTTTTCTAGCTAAGTTTCCAGACTTAGTTAATTTTAACCTTTGAAAGTTTGCAGTCTCATTTTGTGACTTTAATTTCCTTTAATGGTCCTTATTATTTCTAATTCATGACCATGAAGGTCAATGGGAATTCTCGGACAAGTTTTCGATTTTTGGGAACTCATTTAGACCATGTTCAAAATTTCAAAATAGTGGACTAAAGAGATCATGGCGCACCGCGTTGCTAATCGCGTTGGTTGATATTGTTACAAGTTTCTAGGGTCAAAGTACTAAGGCTCGATACGATGATGGAAGGACGCATCGACTATCAAATTGATTCCATGACGCGTCGTGTCGCTAATAGCGTCAGTGCCCAGTTTTTAGTCTTTTAAAAGTCGCATCCTCAGGATTAATTCAGTCTTTTTTCCATGCCCTTCAGCCTTCATAACTCAAAATTTAGCCCTCTATTGGCTAATCCTATTCATTATTCACAAAATCCTCAAGAACAAAACCGTAGGGCTATCAATTTAATACTCAAATTCCAAGGAATTCCGCCATCAACCATCAAGAATTCACCAGCTAAGGTATGTCAAGTGTTCATCCAAGGGTTTCTTCCATCCTTGGAGTCTAAGAAACCTTTTTAAAAACTCAAGATAATGTTTCTGATGAATTTCATGATTTAGTTTGATTGTGTTCATGACTATTATGTTAATGGGTTCTGTAGTTCATGATTTAATTGCATTATCTATGTGAAGGAAAGTGATATATGTGTAGTATCAAAACCATATTAAACCCTTGAAATTTGTCAATGGGAATGTGAATTATGATGTCTATTTGTTGTATAGGGTTATGTGCATATGTTATGCTCACCAAGTGTTTGATGAATTGCTCATGTGAGTTAATAAGTGAAAGAAATCATGCCATGCTAGTTTTGTTCAAGTTGTATCATGCAAGTGTTTCACAAAATTGTTTATGAGAATGAAATAATGCAATCTTATAGTATGCCAATATGTATTCCCTATTCATGTACAAGTAATGCATCTCAAGTGGCTGTTGAAATGTCTAAATGAATGAATGATAAAAATGTAGCCACTGTTCAACTTTTAAGCTTGTGCCATGATTTACTTATTATGCTATCGAGTCTTGAGGGTATTTATAACCGACAATTTAGCTGTGTGATTAGAGCCAATATCAGTTTTCATGATACACTTAGTCAAGCCATGATCAGTAGAACTTAGTCAATAAGGTGACTTAGGAAAATTCAATAAATTCAGTATCAGTCCACTAATCTCAGTGATCTCAGTAATCTCAGTAATCTCTATAATCTCAGTCAGTTTTTAGATCTCAGTAGTATTTAGTTCAGACCTTAGTAACTCAGTCAGCTAGTAGAACTCAGTAGCATTCTGTCAGTTGAAAAAATTTATTATTATTCTATCATTCAACGGAACTCAGTTCAGTTAGGAAAACCTGTACCACTAGTAATAGCTCAGTCATGCCTAGTGTGAACCAGGAAAACCAGTTCAATGTCTATTTAGTTGGGAGTAGGATTCAACACCGAGTGAACCTAGGGATGAGGGTTCACCTGTTAGCCAGTAGAGGGTGTGATCCTTAGTTGCAATCCATGTGTTACAAAACTACGTAGCCAGCGTAGGTTGAGATAAACCCCTACGAGTCTAGGTCTTATACATCTCCTTTGAGTTTTCCTTACAAGAGGGTTGACGAAAGAGCTCCTTGTCAGAGAAGTTTACTCACAACTTGTCTTTACTCTTGGAATGGTACTGACACCTTTCCATCTGGGGTTACAGGTTGGACACCACTAGTTTAGATCCGGGGCATGTCGGTTAGATGATTACCTCCTATAGTCTCAGTTTCAGATTTAGTCTTAGTAATAGAACTCAGTTCAGTTCTACAGATATCAGGACTATTAGATAGCGTCATCTAGTTTAGTTTAGAACTCAGATGTTCTTCATATTCAGGACTATTAGATACATACATCCAGTCCAATATAGAACTCAGATAGTTTTTTTTAGTATCAGTATACTCAGTTATCATTTATCAGTAATATAGTAGCAGTAAGCTCAGATATCGGTTACGTATAAACTCTGTAATTCATATCATTAATAGACTCAGTTATTCAACATCCCAGTATTAGTAAACTCAAATGTTAGTACATCAGTATCCAGTATTTCCACGACCTCAATCCCAGTTTATGTATTAATGCATGTATTTCTCACGTGCTCATGTTTAAGTCATCAGTCATTTATTATTGTTCACGCATATGAACCCTTGCATTTATCCTACGTCACCTGCATACCAGTATATTCAATCGTACTGACACATTTATGCTATGGTTTTTTATACCATAGTTTTAGAAGCATGAGCTCCCGAGAATCCTTAGTGGATCAGACATTTAGCATCCAGAGTAACAGTACGTCCTCATCATTCGAGGATAGCATGATTATTTTATTACTTTATTATTTCAGTAGTTCCGATTAAGTTGGGGACATGTCCCATCAACTCCACAGTTTTCAGACAGTGTAGAGGCTTTTAGACTACAACATGCTTCAGACAGTTTATTTCAGTTTTGGGTACTGTTATACCCCATTACAGACATTGTTTTATATTCAGTATTAGTTCAGTTTTGAACCTTATGGCCTTACAGCATATATTCCACATATTTACTGTATATTATTCAATGCTTAGTTACATATATCATTCATGGGTTAGGTTGTGGTCCTTCGGGGCCATGAGCACCGTGTAGCATTTTAGGTACCAGATTTGGGGCATTATAATTTATTGCTTTCTTCTTTTTGGAGTAAACCCTCGTTTGATCTTGTTTTTGAGAGTGAAGAGGGAGTTTTGAGGTTGTTTAACTAATGAGTATTGATTAATATCATTTTAGAGAGTGATTAAATCCATTAGGGAGGTTTTTTGAAGAGGAAAAGTACCAAAACACCCCTTTTAAAACATCCCACCTTTGTAACATCAAATTCATGCCGATGGCTTTGTTGATGGACTGTCAGCAGGGTTATACTGTCAGAAGGGTTATGGACTGCCACCTTTACCATGGGGTCATATAAAGTGACTGAACTCACTATTTTTGGGCCCACGAAAGGCTTTACGGTCAGTCATGGACCTGACGGTCCATCGGGTCGTTCGTCGCACCCTCGGCAAATTGACACCTCTCTGTAAAATGGGCATAACTTTTTACCCCTATATAGGATTAAGACCTTTAATTTGATATATAGTATGACCTCTAGTTGGATATATACAAAAAGTTATGGTTGATGGAAGTTACTCAAGTTTAGACACTCACCAAACCTTAATTAATAGGGAAGCTTTCAACTCGTCCTTGAGTTAGGGGACCTCTATGATCTCAATTCATGATCAACTAAATTCCCACACTACATAATTGATTAACACAATAAATTTGAATAGTATTTGTTGTCTTTTAGAATCATTACACATAGAAATGATGGTTTACATTCTAGCCCGAAAGTGTGGGGTATTATATTATATCCCCCTTGGGATCATTTGTCCCCGGATGATGGGTAGGGACTTGTTGAAGCTCTAAAGGTATGGAATAAGAAATGTAACCTCGCCTTAAACATTTTTCCTCAATAAATATGAAAATGCATCGAAAGAGATTCATGAAAACCCCTAATGAAATAAGTAAGCAAGAAGCATGAGGTAGTGAAACTTTGCATAGGGATGGCCTTGCACATGAGTTCTATGGATAATTATTAGCACAACACAAGGCATGAGTTTACTTGGTGATCCTAGGCCCTATTTACATCAGTACTAATAATGAAATAAGATTTCGCTGGAGACAGGACTTAGAAGTATTTTCCACCTTACAAGGTACAACAAATGTACCTTAAGTTTAGAGACACTATTCATCTATGCCCGACCATTAATCAACATACTTCATCATTTCCAACCTACGATTCTCACATAACACATCTAACCACAAGAATTTTGGTCCCGCCGTATAATAATTCTATGCTGAAGCCCAACTTAGAGGAAAGAGGTTCTAACTTAAACTACGGTACCCTGCACTCTACATCACATTAAGAAATCACCTCACCCTATCACTATAATCCAATAACCTCAAGTCTTAATTCAAGGAATACTAAGCACACGATACATTGGTTTGTGTTTTCAGTAAACACAAAATTTAGGCCTATCATTAATATACCCACTTCATGGATCTCCCAACTAAGACTAGCCAATTTAATCATTCTCACTAAGATTTTCACCACATAACTCCTTAACTATCTCACGTAACGAAAGCTCATCTACTTCTTCCTCCTTCTTCTATAACCTTAGCTCTGGAAGTCACATCAAAATATCCATCTTCAAAAACATCTACTCCCCCACCCAACACACTACCACACTTTCACAACCACCATCATACTGACATACGAAGGGTCATTGAGGGACCCGAGCCTAAACATCATGAATGGATGTAACACTTGTCAATTTATAGCTTATACTTATTGAACTACTCAAGGAGTGACATAAAGAAAAGATACGATAGAATAAACATGGACTGCTTTAGATATAAAGTGTCATGATCATAAGTAAAGGGTCGTTCGGCATAACCACAACACAACATGATTTCTTAGGACATACTATGGTGAGAAACATGGGTACACATATCTCATGATTTGTATAACATAAGACTGGAATTAATAAAGTAAATGATTGAGACAAAGATTGACACTTGAAGATATTGCTTCTCATTATCAGAGGTGAGATAGTCATAAGTTCACACAACTTTATTGCTTTGGCTAATTCCGGCATAAAATGATTCCATGACATACAAAAACATGTTTTCTAAGGACCAAGCATGCTGTGAGACATAGGTTTGGATCATGAGAAATATAACATATGGCTTGGATAATTGGAATATTGGATCACTTAGGGACATTATTGCTCCTTGTCTTGATATTGGAAAATAATATGAGTTACATAGAGAGCTTATAGCTTAGTCATAGGAAAGACATGAATGCATAAGACATTGGTATAAGTCTATTTAAATAGAAGTAGGAGGAGCATGCTTGAATAGGAATTGATTTAACATGATTATTACTTGAAACTTGACACCACAAAAAAAAATGGGAACTACTTTAATCCATCATCTCCCCCTTAGATTAAAGTTACCCTCCTAGACTTGAGAATATAACCTCTCATCAATCTATAACCACAGTTCTCAATACAATACGGGATATCAGTATACATACGAGCGCAAACTTCTTTCAAGAATTTTATGTAAATACACTAAATTCTTTCTGGGTCATCCCCCTTCAGGGATACTAATCAAAACTTCCTGTAACCCCAAAGTCACCAACTTATGACTAACATTATTATGGGCATGGGCATCTATGCTTTTAAACACTTTAAACTATCTTCAACTCCTTAGATTACTCGTATTACACCTCTAATAATATAACTTACAACTTAACAAAATTTGTAAAACCATACCCAAGGCTCATATTGCGTACCTATATTTGTACTCTAAAACAATTGCTTTCCAAGAATGATACTCTAAATTTTTCACCATCCTCTATCATCATCAACCTACAATTTGCAGTCTCGTGAGCATACACATCCTCACTCCTTGTCACATAAAAATCAACTCTCCACTACTTAACCTTCTAATATTAGATCGTTAATCACATATCTTATATCATAAAATCTTACCTAACGCCATACTACTAGGAGAGGTGCAACTTATTCTTATAAAATTACGCCCATATCCACTTAATAACTCACCCACAACTCATCGTTATAACACTAGTCCTTATATACACATATACCTCACAATTACCACTTAACTTTTCATAGATTATCAACCTAGGATCTTTCACAAATCACATCAAGCCTACTAATTCATTCCCACAAAACATACATCACTAACCTTAAGCTACTACTCTTACCACCACATTCTACATTTAAAGTTCAAGCCTATAGTCTAGCAACACTCATGTACCACCGCTGAAACATGCAACATATTATACTAGTCCATCAAATTAGGAAATCAACTAAAAATACTCATTTCATTTAACTACTACCTACAATCACAACCCATCTATGACATCGCTATTACAGCTTAAAATCCACTACATACCTTCTCACATGAAGTACTAGTTTACAACCAGTAAAGAAAACAAGGTCAAGGGGGTAAAGTCACATAATAGACATGGTCAACCTTAATCTTATATTATTACCAATACAATCTTATCTACATATTCTACTTTCTCACATCATACTTACTTACCCAAGCATACATTTGACTACCTTCAAATTCAACATACAAAAATGAGTCTATACTTATAACTTATTTGCTAATCTAACCATTTTCATTCACAGCCTATAAGGGATTTCTATAACCGCTATAACTATCCACTCTAGGATCTTTTCTATTTTGAATAAATAAATAAATAAAAAATCAAAGCCAAAACTTTCTCCACACACCACCAAAAAATCTACAAGTCTTGCCATAATATTATCCAACCACCATAAAAGAGAGAACCACCCCTAAATAAAAGGGTTATACAACTAAAACTACTTATTTACGCAATAGTCACCCTCACTCTGACTGCTAACCTAGTGACTTCATGTCACCAACTTCTGGAACATCGCACTACCATTAGGTCATGACACTTTAACATTTACTACTGCTCATGTGGAAGTATAGTTCTAACATTCTGCTACGCAACATTCCCCGCAATAAGAATTTTGAAAGGGATAAAATACACTTAATACCTCATGCTGAAAAGCAGGATTTCATCAGGATCAAAGTTTATAGTAGAATCAATACACCTTGAAGAACTAACGGACACCTCTCAAGTCCTTGTACAATTTTATAATCTTTTATGACTCAATCAGAAAGGAATATACCATTTAGATTCTAGACTTCTGCACTCGAATCACCTCAACAATGAGACATACCTAAGAACATCAGAGTAAGGAAAGAATTGGGATTACTTTACTTTTGTATGGGAGACACCATAGCACAAACTAGAGTATGAAAGAGAAACATTCTGACTCCATAGAATGAACTAGAACATGAAGAAAGAGAGATATTCCTAAACACCTATGGTATCAAAGAAAGTTTTAGATTGAAGTGATATATTAATAGTAAAAAACCCATGTCTTCCAATAGAAATTCATTGAACATATCTCAGCCTTCCATCCTTGTTTTTATAGGACAAAGTTATCAGTTTTGTAGAATCAAGATGAAGACTTTGTTTAAGTCAAAAGATCTTTGGGACATGATTGAGATAGGGTATGCAGATCCGAATAAAGAGAAGCGGCTAAAGAAAAACAAAAAGAAGGAAGCAAAGACATTGTTCTTCCAACAACAGGCAGACCATAAGATGATGTTTTCTCGAATTGCAGCAGCCACCACTTCGAGGCAAGCATGGAGAATTTTTCAAACTTAATTTCAAGGATTCTCAAAGGTAATATTTGTAAAACTCCAAACTCTCCATTTCACAACACAAGTTGAGGCCCTAGCTGCGATGGGCATCCTGAACCATGAAGGCCCAAGCGCTCCATTCTATTTGGCAATCATGAATACCATTCATATACAATTAGGAAAATGGGGAAAAGTGACCAAACTGAATCATGTCATGTGTTGAAATCAATTTAACTATATAGAATGAAATCCATAAATATTTAGACAACATCTACTCCATTCTGCAAAATCTCTAATACATTAGAAATTAACAACTTGTCTAAAATTGGGACAAGGCCCCCAGTAGGACCATGAATAAAAATAAAATAATAATGACAAGTTTCATAAATCGGCCTTCTGAAGTAAGGGAGGCTCACCAACTGCAAACTTCTGACAAGTCAATCTACTGCTTAAAGGGACCGTAGGACTGTCTATCAGAATCCTTAAATATAGGGAGTCAATACAAATGTACGGGTAAGCAGTGCAATCCAAAATAATGTTCTTTAATAAATAACATAAGTGAGAGAATTTTATGAAAAAAATACATCATCATAAACCATTTGAAAATCCATGGGTATAGTGAATAGGCCTTTAAAAATAGTTCTGCAAATCAACTCAACATCTTTGTCTTAGTTCTGAGTTAGGTGGTACAACCTACAAGTCTAGTATTCTACGGGATAGATGGAATCCACAATTGACTCGGTGGGTAAACTGAACCCCAAGTTTTCCACAAGAGTTGGAGTTTTTGAGTCTGATATGCCACAGGGAACTAGGCCATCATATAATCCCTCTTGACGACAAAATAACCCATATCGATAAAACATGATTTTGGACAATGAGTTATCAGAACTCGTGCCTTCTTCGGGTAACCACCTAACATCTCTTAAGACCATTTTTAATATTTTATAAGCATGCATATTTAAGAACTCAAATTCAGAAAATCTGAAAGAAATCTGACTTTTATTCTATTCTGAGTCTGTTATGGCATTATCTATTTTTGTATCATCATACCAAGACTTGCAAGTCATATCTTCTAAGTTATAAAATATCATGTTCTAGTCTCTTCATTTAAAACATAAATTTTAGGACAACCATATCATTCAAACAGTTCAAGAGAATTCATATTTCAAAACATATGTCAAATTATGCAAAGACACTCTCTTTTAAATATTTCAACAATCATGTGGTGGTCAAGTATTTTGTAACAAACCATGCAATCTCTTTGAATCACATCTTTTCATTTATATTAGCAAGAACCATACTCTCTTTAGTTCATATCCAAAATCAAGTCTTAAAAATAGCATAGACATTTGAATCATGCTTTTCAATATACAATTTAATAATACACAACATATGCAAACAAGGGGTTTTGTAATAAGCGAGGGATTAAAATTCTTCATGATCTCAATTCAAGTTTCAACCATCATACGATATGCATCCATCCATATATATATATATATATATATATATATATATATATACGAACAAATTTGATTTTAAGGGGAGAGGCCTCAAGACCAAAGCTTTGTTAACAAGAAAGATTCACAATGCATGATTGTAGTTAAAATTTCAATACCCTTTTGTAAATTCACAACTCCTTAACATGTAAATGTTATTAAAACAATTTCATCATGACCATGTATCTTAGGATAACCCATGTACCTTAGATTACATGTTTAAAGTGTAGAACTTGAATCTTGATTTGTTCCTTGGAAATCGTGGACTTAAGGATTGATTTCTGTCTTTCTTGTGCTTGGAGGAAACCCTAGTTTGATCTTGTTTTTTAGAGTGAAGAGGGAGTTTTGATGTTGTATAACTGATGAGGATTTATCAATAACATTTTAGAGCATGATTAAATCCATTGGGGAGGTTTCTTGAAGAGAAAAAGTACCAAAACACCCCTTTTAAAAATCCCGCCTTCGAAACTTCAAATTTTGCTTGGCCGTGATGAGCATCCCAAACCATAATGGCCTGAGCACCTTTTTTCTTTTTGGAAATCATGCACATCATTCAAACAATATAAAAATAAATGAAAGTTTCAACATACGGAAAACTGGTCAATATTATAATTCAACAAAATAATCCAAAATAAAATTTCATAAACATCCAATAGTATGTAACATCTGTCAGCGAAATCTCTAATACATCAAAGCCTACATCTTACTTACAATTGGGACAAGGCCCTGTAATATCCCGTGGTATCCTTAATTTAATACCTCACATCGTAGTATTATGAAGGGATTAATTACCTGAAAATTTCCTCAGGGTCAAAAGGACTTAGTCATATTTTAAGCTGCTAAATTTGTGTGACCTCTAAATTGATTTTTTCAACTATGAGACATGGATTTTTAAGTTGATTAATGTTCAGGAGAGTAAGGGGGATGTTTCGATAAAGTTTTAGATTTTTCAAACAACATTTGGGATGTGTTTGAATGTTGGAAATAGTGGCCCGACGCAAAGTCAGCGCGTCGCGTTGATGCTAGCATCAGTGAAATAGTGGAAAAATGCGATCTCGACCCATCGCATTGGGTAATGCATCGGTGCCCAGTTCGTGAATTCTTTTAAATAACTGGCCTTTGGGAGGGTAATTCAGTCCTTTTCCCTCATCATAAATTTGCCATAACACAAAATTAAAGAGTGTTTAGGGAAAATATCATCAAAAACTACTCTTATCATCCCAAAAGAAAACCCTAGTCCTACCCCGATAGTTCAAGAGTTCATTTTTGAAGTCTAGAATTTCAAGAACGTAAACAAGATTCTTATTCCACTCTCCCTCCCAAATAATCTAAGGTATGTGGGACTATCCTAAACCCCATGGGCATTGAATTTTGATTTTCAAATTTGGTTTAAAGGATATATATGTATATACGAAGTTATTTCAAAATCATTGATAAACTTGTGTTGAAATTTTACTATCATGATGAAGTGTTGTGAAAATTATGGTATGAAGCCCTCAATTTGAATTTTTTTTGTATGAATATGATGATGCTTAGATTGTGAACTTAATTGAGAGGATGGGATATGTAATTCCCTATTTTACTATGAAATTGTATTGATTTCATATGCTGAGACTGGGTTACGCAAATTGTTAAACGTTTGAGTCTTTTATGTATAAATTGAATTATTTTTATGAGGTAATGTAAAAGTGATTTACTTATTTTATGAAGATCATTATTCCAATTTAGATTGATTTAAAAGTGATTGAAAAAAAACCATCGTAGAAAAAAGCTTTTCAGAGACAAATTGTTGAATATGAATATTTTTAATGGTGAACTTTTGTTTGATAATTGAATCACTTTGGGTGGTCAATAAATATCTTTTGAAGTAATATAAGGGTAGTAGATATGTTTTGACATGACTTGCATGTCTGGGTAAGACGATACCTTATTTTTATTGTGCCTGAAGATTTTTAGGAAAGAAAGAATGTTTCAAAAAAGATATGGTTTAACCAATCTAAAACTGGGGTTAAGAGAGTTAGATGTTTACCCGAAGAAGGCACGAGTCAAACGACTCATTGCTCGAAACAGTGATTTTCCGACACAGGTTTATGATATTCGATAGGGAAATTATATGCTGGCGACGACCCTGGGGCATAGTAGAATAAGCAGAAACTCCAACACTTGATGCAAACTTGGTTTGGGGGCTTGTCCATCGAGTCAAGGGAAGATCCCATATAGCTCATGGGGTAGCAGAATTGTAGGGTGTATCATCTAACTCAGAAGTAAGATAAATAGTAAGGTCATGAATTGCTGAATATGTTTCTAATGTTTCAGATTTGCCCATGTGTTTCCAACTGTCTTAAGATGACAAGAGGTTTATGAAGACAATCTCAATTATATTTTATATAGATGCATATTTTATTTTGGATTTTTCTACGTACCAGTACAATTGTATTGACCCCCTATATTTCAGGGTCTAAGGCTCAGTCTAGAGGTCTTTCTAAGCCATAAAGTTTTAAGCCATAAGTGAAGTGTGAAGTTGGTGAGATTTCTACATTTTGGGATGCCTATTTCTTTTCATATACTCACTATTTACTTGATTTTGGTCCACTGGGGCCTTGTCCCCATTTCAGATAGTTTGATAATATTGTATGTAATAGAGATTTCACAGATAGAAATAGATATTTTTGAGATGTTGATGGATCTTCCTTTATATTGATATACTTAACTAAGAACATAACCATGATTTTGTTTTGTTAATGTCCCACATCTTTTTTTATTGTTATGAATGGTGTTCATTATGTACCAGATAGAAAGGAGTGTCCTGGCCTATATAGTTTGCGATACTCATCACGGCTAGACTCCCAACTCAGGTCGTGACAAAGTTAGTATCAGAGCACAGTTCATGGTCCTAGGGTGTCTGCGAAATCACATCGGGTAGAGTCTTATTTATGAGTGTGTAGTGCGCCACACTTATAAAAAAGAGGCTACTAGGAATTTAGGAATGTCTCCCTTATTTGTGATTTAGTTCGTGCTGTAGAGTCTAAAATGTCCCCAAATCAATGGTCTCTTGTATTTAAGAAAAGCTATCATGCCTCTACGTCTCTACAATGATAAGAATGCCCAAACTGAAGATGTTTGTCCTACCCATGGGATGAGGACACATTATAGGGCTCAGTCTCCTAAATTTGTTTCTGCTCCAGGAGCCCCTCCCATTCAGACCAATCTTCTTAAAGCACCTAGGGCTCCCCAGTCTGGGACTAATCACACCCAACCTCCCTAGAGACAGATATCAAATGCTGAGTTCAGATAGTCGATGCATATGATTTCAAAGTTGGTGGCTTCACAGAATCGAGGGTCAGAGGATATTGGGTCGACCTCTGGTGCATCTGAGACTACACGGGGTGGTTAGTTTAAGAGGTTGAACCCACCGATGTTTACTAGTATGAAGGTAAAGAAGGATCTGCAAGAGTTTGTAGACGAGATAGAGAAAGCTTTTGAGTGATGCAAGTGGATGAAGTGGAAGGGGTTGAACTAGAAGCTTCTCAACTTAAGAAGGTAGAAAATCAGTAGTATAATGAGTGGGAAGATTCGAGAGGTAAAAATGTGGAGCCTTCTTTGTGTGGCAAATTTGTGGAAGCTTTCCTGGACCGATTCTTTCCCCAGGAGTTGAGAGAGTCCAAGGCTGAAGAGTTCATGAATTTGAAACAAGGGAAAATGAGCATCAAGGAGTACACCCTGAAATTCAATCAACTATCCTGTTATGCTCTGAAATAGGCGAGAAATATAAGGGCCCGTATGAGGAATTTTATATCCGATCTTTCGAATGACTTGGTGTTGGAGTGTAAAGGGGCAATGTTGAACAGATATATGGACTTCCCCAAATTGGTTGTTCATATTCAGCAGGTTGAGGAATATAAAAAGAGTGTTGTTGAAGCAAGACAGAAAGATAGACAGGCCAAGAGGGCTATATCAATAGACCAAAACTATAGTCAGCACCTAGGTGGTAATGGTGGTAACAGATGGCTGAATAAAAAGTTTTAGAGTCATGCCCAATCATCAACCAGCGCCCTAATGCCCAGACCTCCAGTTGATCGGTGGTCCTAGAATTTTCTGCCTATCCAGGGATCGAGAATAAAAGGTATTCAATCTCATAGGAGTGTATCTCATACTCCTCAATCATACCTACATTGTGGAAGACGTTGAAAAGATCATCTGGGGCCGTGTCGGTTTTGGGAATCTTATTTGTTATTCCTGCGGCCAGCCAAGCCATTTCAAGAGGGATTAGCCCACGGTGAAAGGAAATATTGGAGGCGCCAGGTCTCAGGCAAAATCCTCCGCACCACCACCACCTTCTAAGGGCACAGCTTCAGCTACCAGAAGAAATAGCAACTGGTAGGAACCGAATGTATGTCCAGCCACCAGGATGTAGAGGCTTCCCTAAATATAGTCATGGGTATGTTAATAATATTTTCCCATAATGCATATGTGTTTCTTGGTCCAGGGTCTACCTTTTCTTATGTGACCCCGTATGTGGCAGTTAGTTTTGGGTTTGAGCCTAAAGTTATTCTGAAACCTTTTTATGTATCTACTTCTTTTGGTGACTCTGTGGTACCTAGGAGGGTGTATAAAAGTTATATAGTGACTATTTGTGACGATGGTACTATGGCAGAACTTATAGTGCTTGACATGATTGATTTTTATGCCACCTTGGGAATGGATTGGCTCCACTCATGCTACGCCGTCCTAGACTGTAGAACCCGAAAGGTTACTTTCTCTTTTATGAATGAACCTGTGATAGAATGGGAGGGTTATTCCTTTGCACCCAAAGGGAAATTCATCTCTTATATCAGAGCCTTCAAACTTATATCAAAGGTCTATTTGTATTGTCTTATTCAGGTCAAGGATTCCAGTGCTGAGAGTCCTCCTCTCTAATCTGTCCTTGTAGTAAATAAATTCCCAAATGTCTTTCTCGATGATATCCCGGGAATACCACCTGATAGGGAGATAGATTTTGGTATTGACTCATTGCTGGACACTCGTCCTATTTCTATTCCACCATATAGGATGGCTCCGGCAGAGTTGAAAGAGTTGAAAGTTCAATTAAAAGATTTTCTTGACAAAGGATTTATCCGTCCTAGTATTTCTCCCTGGGGTGCACCTGTAATCTTCGTGTGTAAGAAAGATGGTTCCCTCTGCATGTGTATAAACTACCGCCAGCTGAACAAGTTCACTGTTAAGAACAAATACCCTATTCCTAGAATTAATGATCTCTTTGACCAACTTCAAGGTGCTAGGTATTTTTCAAAGATAGACCTTCGTTCGGGGTATCATCAGTTGAAGGTTAGGGAGGCTGATATACCCAAAACAACTTTCAAAACCCGATATGGCCATTATGAATTCTTAATTCTTGTCCTTCGGACTGACTAACGTCCCTGCGTCTTTCATGGATCTAATGAATAGAGTGTTTCATCAGTTTGTAGATTTATTTTTTATAATTTTCATTGACGACATTTTGATTTATTCTAAAAGTGAGGAGGATCATGCCAATCACCTATGAATTATTTATCAAACCCTCAAAGATCATATATTGTATGCAAAATTTTCCAAGTGTGAATTCTGGCTTGATGCTATTGCTTTCTTGGGGCATATTGTGTCTACTGAGGGAATTAAAGTTGACCCCCAAATGATTGAGGAAGTGAGGAAGTACCCTGATCTATGAATCCAACCCATATTCGAAGCTTCTTGGATTTGGTAGGTTATTACAGAAGATTCGTAGAGAGTTTTTCTTTCATAGCTTCTCCACTTACCAGGTGGACACAGAAAAAAGTGAAATTTGTGTGGTCTGACTCTTATGAAAAGAGTTTCGATAAGTTGAAATGCAAGTTGACTATCGCACCTGTTTTTACTCTTCCAGAGGGTACAAAGGGTTTTGTTGTATACTGTGATGCGTCCCGAGTGGGACTGGATGTGTACTTATGTAGCATGGAAAGGTGGTAACTTATGTAACTAGGCAGTTGAAGGTGCATTTATGAAATTACCTCACTCATGACTTGGAGTTAGCGGCTGTGGTATTTGCACTTAAAATATAATGACATTATCTTTATGGGGTGCATGTTGATATATTTACTGACCACAAAAGTTAGCAGTATGTTTTCTCGCAGAAAGAGTTGAATCTTAGGCAAAGGCGGTGGTTGGAACTCTTGAAAGATTATGACATAAGCCCACACTATAATCTGGGTAAGGCGAATATGGTGGATGACTCCCTCAGTAGATTATCAATGGGCAGTCTTTCTCATGTTGAGTTAAGAAAGAGGGAGATGGTCAAAGATATTCACCGACTTACAAATCTAGGGGTACGACTTTTGGATTCCGAAGATGGTGGAGTAATTGTGTATGAAATAGATAAGTCTTCCTTATTTGTGGAAGTTAAGGAGAAATAGGCCAAGGATCCCATCTTGATGCAAATTAAGAAAGATGTGGGTCAATAGAAGATGATGGCTTTTAAAATTAGCGGTGATGGTATTTTTAGGTACCAAGGCAGGCTGTGTGTACCGAATGTGGATGGTTTGCGAGAGAGGATGCTTGATGAGGCTCACACTTTGAGGTATGTTTTTCACCCTGGATCTACTAAAATCTACCATGATCTTAAGGCTATATATTGTTGGAATAATATGAAACGTGATATTGCTGATTTTTTTACAAGTGTTTGAATTGCCAACAAGTTAAAGTGGAACATTTGAGACCCGGTGGTGCTTCCCAAGAGATAGCTTTGCCTATGTGGAAATGGGAGATGATCAATATGGGATTCATCATAGTACTTCTGAGGTCCTGAAACCAATATGATTCCATTTGGGTAATTGTGGACCGGCTGACCAAGTCAGCTCATTTTCTGCCTGTGAGGACTAACTATTTGGGAGAAGATTATGCCAATCTGTATATCAAAGAAATAGTTGTTTAAAAGGAGCACCTATGTCTATTATATCCAATCGAGGTATGGAATTCTCTTCATAGTTTTAGCGATCTTTTCAGGGGGCTTAGGTACCCAAGTTAATCTGATTACTGCATTCCACCCTTAGACCGATAGACAAGCAGAGTGCACTATTCAGACCCTAGAGGATATTTTGAGGTCTTATACAATTGACTTCAAAGGTAGTTGGGTAAATTATTTGCCATTGATAGAGTTTGCCTACAATAATATCTACCATGCCAGCATTAAGATGGCTTCTTTTAAAGCACTCTATGGAAGGATATGTAGATCACCGATTATGTCGTATGAAGTGGGTGAGATGTGGTTGTTTTAGCCTTATCTTGTTCATCAGGCAGTAGATAAGGTGATAATCATTAGAGAATGACTTAAGACATTTCAGAGTCGCCAGAAATCCTACGTCGATGTTAGGAGAATTGAGATGTAATTTGAGGTTAGAGATTGGGTATTTTTAAAAGTCTCCCCTATGAAGGAAGTCATGCAATTTGGGAAGAAAGGGAAGATGAGTCCTCTCTTTATAGGACCATATCAGATTGTGAGAAGGATAGGTGGGGTTGCTTATGAGTTAGAATTGCCTACAAGTATTTCTTCTGTTCACCCAGTAACACACGTGTCTATGTTAAAAAAATGAATTGGAGATCATTCCCTAGTGTTTCCTATTGAGGAGATCAAAGTGACCGACTCCTATTCATATGAAGAAGAACCTATTTCTATCTTGGACTACCAATTTCGGAAGTGAAGGAATAGGGAAATAGCTTTGGTTAAGGTGCTGTGGAGGAATCAAAAAGTTGAGGAAGCTACTTGGGAATCAGAAGATGATTTGTGGATCAGATGCCCAACTCTCTTTGAGATAATTGATGACGACCTAAATGGTACGAGTTATAACGTGCTTTCTTTATCTTTTCCTTAGTATGCTTGAAATCATGCTTGTTTGTGTTCCTAGCCATTATTAGGGGATGAATGATTCCAAGAGGGCAATAATGTAACACCCCGTGGTATCCTTGATTTAATACCTAACGTCATAGCATGCTTAAGGAGCACCTAAAAATTTTCTATGGGTCAAAAGGAATTAATCATATTTTAAGATCCTAAACTTTTGTGACCTCTAAATCGATTTTTCCAACCTTGAGATATGGATTTTTAAGCTAATTCATGTTCGGAGGAGTAATGGAGATGTCTGGGTAAAGTTATAGATTTTTCGGACAATGTTTGGGATGTGTTTGGATGTTGGAATCTGTCGCTCGATGCGAAGTCGACACGCCGTGGTGATGCTAGCGTCGGTGAAATAGTGGACCGATGTGATCTCGAGGTATCACATCGGGTAACGTGTCAATGCCCAGTTCACAAATTCATTTAAATAACTGGCCTTGGGGAGGGAAATTCAGTCTTTTTCCCTTGTCATAACTCTTCCATAACATGAAATTAAAAAATCTTTAGGGAAAATATCATCAAAAACTAATCTTATCATCCCAAAAGAAAACCAAAGTTCCTCCCCCTTAGATAAAGAGTTCATCTTTGAAGTCAAGAATTTCAAGAACGTAAAAAAGATTCAGGTTCCACTCTCCCTCCCAAGTAATCTATGGTATGTGGAACTATCCTAAACCCCATGGGCATTGACTTTTTCTTTTCAAATTTTTTTAAAGTATATATATATATATATATATATATTCAAGATCATTGATAAACTTTTGTTGAAGTTTTTACATCATGATGAAGTTTTGTGAAAATTATGGTATGAAGCCCGCCATTGGAATTGTTTTCGTGTGACTATGATGATTCTTAGATTGTGAACTTAAATGAGAGCATGGGATATGTAATTCCCTCTTTTCCTACGAAATTGTATTGATTTCACAGGTTGAGACCGGGTTACGCAAATTGTTAAACGTTTGAGCCTTTTATGTATACATTTAATTATTTTCATCAGGTAATGCAAAAGTTATTTACTTGTTTTATGATGATCATGATTCCAATTTAGATTGGTTGAAAAGTGATTGAAAAAGAAGACCACCGTAGATAAAATCATTTCAAAGACAAATTGTTGATTATGAATATTTGGAATGGTGAACTTTCGTTTGATAATTGAATCATTTTGGGTTGTCAATAAATATCTTTTGAAGCAAGATAAGGGTAGTAGAGATGTTTTGACATGACTTGCAAATCTGGGTTTGACGATACTCTATTTTTATTATTCCTGAAGATTTTTAAGAAACAAAGAATTTTTCAAAGAAGATATGGTTTAAAGAATCTAAAACTAGGCTTAAAAGTGTTAGATGGCTACCTGAAGAAGGCAGGAGTCAAACAACTCATTGCCGGAAAACTTGATTTTCTGCATGGGTTTATGATACCCAAAAGGGAAATTGTACGCTGGCGACGGCCCTGGGGCGTAGTAGAATAAGTAGAAAATATAACCCTTGTGGAAAATTGGGTTGGGGGCTTGGCCACCGATTCAAGGGAGGATCCCATATAGCTCGTGGGGTAGAAAAATTGTTGGGTGTACCATCTGACTCAGAAGTAAGATAAAGACTAAGGTCATGAATTGCTGAATGTGTTTCTAAAGTTTCAGATTTGTCCATGTGTTTCAAACTTTTTTAAGATGACAAGTGGTTTATGAAGACGCTTTAAATTATATTTTATATAAAATCTTATTTAGTTTTGGATCGTTCAGCGTACCAGTACAATTATATTGACCCCTTATATTTCAGGGCCTGAGGCTCAGTCTAGAGGTCTTTCTAAGCTATAAAGTTTTTAGACAGAAGTGAAGTATGTAGTCGGTAAGCCTGTGATATTCTGGGAGGCCTATTTCTTTTTAGATACTCACTATTTAATTGGTTTTGGTCCACTGAGGGCATTTTCCCAGTTTCATATAGTTTGATAATATCATATGTAATAGAGATTTCGCAAACAAAAATAGATGTTGTTCAGATGTTGATGGATCTTCCTTTGTATTGATATACTTAACTCAGAACATCACCATGATTCCTTTTTGTTTATGTCCCGCATCTTTTCTTTATTATAATGAATAGTATTCGTGATGTACCTAATAGAAAGTAGCGTCCGGACCTATATGGTTCTGGATGCTCATCATGGCAAGGGTCCCAACTCGGGTCGTGACAGGACCCTGTCGGATCAACACCACAATGAAATAACAATGCTCTAAAAATGGCCTTACGAAGTAAGGGAGGCTCACCAACTACACACTTCTATTTGAAAAATCTATGGATTAGCGGGCCCCTGGATTGAGGCAAGCCTCAGACCCTAAAATATAGGGGGGGTCAATACAGATGTACTAGTATGCAGAGTAATCCAAAAATAAAATATAGCTTTTATACAACATAGGTGAGAACTTTTATAAAACATGTTATCGCAAAAATCATTTATAAATACATGGTCATAGTATGACGAGTTTCAACAACATTTTTGTCCTATGTGATTCAATTTCTTTAGCATTATTGATCTAGATGGTACGCCCTACAAGTTCACACTTTCACCGACTGCCAGATCTCAGTTTGCCACCAAGATTGGAGTGCTAGTGAGGGGAGGGCATGCCAGATCAAAAAGCAGGGTGCCACAAGCCCCAATCAAGTTAATATGTCATGGTTGGGCTCAACATCACAAAGAAGGGATCCTAACCATAGTTCCAATTTGGGACGACATCATACTAGGTACACAAGATCACATAGAAGGGTACCAAGGTCCCATGTCGGCAAATCAGGGTTTCCAGCATAGAGTCTTCTGACTCGTGCTTTATTTGGGTTTCCATCTAACCCACATTGGTCCTATTTTAATTTTATTATAAGAAAACATGAATCAAACACACAACATTCTTTTCTTTTTCATTCGAGGAAAAATCTTCAATGGGGTATCGCCATACCCTGACTTGCAAGTCATCTATATTACATCGATTCTCAGCACTTCTTATGTAAATCATTTATATGAATACCAGTAAGATTTTTTTTCCATTCAACTCATGCATATTGATCCCCAACACTTTAATAGTAAAGAAATTTTCATCATTTATAAAGTAGCACAATATTAGCTAAACACAATTTTTATGATCAAAAGGGCTTTTAACACTCATGCTCTTAATAGTTAAACATTAGTGTCATATGAGGTACATAAACATCATCATGCGGATTTAAATATTCACAACTCATATTCATAACACCCTTCAAAATCTAAAGCACATGTCCACAAATTCAACAATCAAGATTTATAAGAAAAGAAACCACATGCTCTTTAAATATTCTTCTCAAAACCATATCACAATACATGATTTTTGTTTAAAAGAAAAACCGAACATATAATTGTATAAACACTTATGTAATGATTAAAAACTTGTTTAAATTTGTAGAGAAATAATTTCCATAAGATTATGACAACCCCACGTACCTTAGTTTTCTTTGGATGGAGAGTGGAACGCATATCTTGATTAAGTTCCTGGAATTCTTTACCTTAAGGATGAACTCTTGATCTTTGGGGAAAGGATTAGGGTTTTGATTTGAGAGAATATGAGTAGTTTATGATTTATTTATCCCTAACCACATTTTAATTTCCTATTATGACTGAGTTAAGATGAGGGAAACAGACAAAAATACACCTCCTGATCTGGATTTTATAAGAAAAATGCAAACTGGGAACCCGATGCAACACGTCAAGATCTAGTCGAGCCACTGGTTTAGCCAATGTGATTACCAATGCAGCACAATGATATCACGTTGAGCCACTATCTTACTCACCCAAACACACCCCAAACATTGTTCAAAAAATCTGAAACTTCCCCAGGACAACCCTTTTACACTCCTGAATATAAATAAACTTTAAAACCCACGTCTCGAGGTTAAAATGATTGATCTAGAAATCATTAAAGTTTAAGATATTAAAATAAGGCTAAGTCATTTCAACACTTAAAAAAATTTAAAGTTGCTAGCTTCTTAAGCATGCTACTAGGTGTGGTACTACGCCGAAAATTTTGCGGGGTGTTACATTATCCCGCCTGGATCATTCATCCCTGAATGATGGCGGGGGACATAGGTAAACACGATTATTATTACTAAAGAGAAGATAAATAGAATAGGTAGAAGATTGTACCTCTTATATCGTCATTCACAGGATCAAAGAGATTTGGGTATCTTGTACGCATATCATCCTTTACTCCCAAGTAGCTTCCTCAGCCTTTTGATTCTCCCACAACACCTTAACCGAAGTTATTTTCTTGCTTCTCCACTTTTGATCTTGGCGATCCAAAATGGCAACGGGTTCTTCTTCATATGACAATGAGTCTTTCACATTGATTTCCTCTATAGGTAACACTAACGAATGGTCCCCAATGCACTTCTTCAACATGGACACATGGAACACAGGATGTACAGAAGGTAAACTTGTGGGAAATTCTAATTCATTAGTAACCCTATCTATTCGTCTCATAATCTGGTATGGTTCTATATAGCGAGGACTAATCTTTCCCTTCTTTCCAAAATGCATGACTCCCTTCATAGGGAAGACCTTGAGAAATACCCGATCATCAACCTTGAATTCCAACTCTCTTACCCTAACATCAGCATAGGACTTATGACGACTCTAAGCTGTCTTAAGTTGTTCTCTAATGATTTTCACCTTCTCCATTGCCGATCAGGACCAAATAACCAGGTTTCACCTATTTCATACCATCCAATCAGTGATCTACATCTCTTCCCATAAAGTGATTCAAAAGAAGCTATCTGAATGATGGCATGGTATCTATTATTTTAGGCGAACTCTATCAATGGAAAATGTTCTACCCAACTAACTTTGAAGTCAATTACACAGACCCTCAATATATCCGCAAGGGTCTGAATAGTGAGTTCAGCTTGTACATTAGTTTGAGTGTGCAAGGTTGTACTTAGGTTCACTTGGGTACATAAACCCCTATGAAAAGATCACAAAAATTATGAAGAGAATTGCGTACCTCGATTTGATATAATGGAAACTGGTGCCCCATTCATGCGAACTATTTCCTTAATGTACAGCTAGGCATAATCCTCTTCCGAATAGTTTGTCCTCACAGGAAGAAAGTGAGCTAACTTGGTCATCCTATATACAATCATCCAAATAGAATCATATTGGCTTCGGGACCTCGAATTCCCCATGATGAAATCCATATTTATCATCTCCCACTTCCACATAGGCAAGGCTATCTCTTTAGAAGTACCGCCTGGTTTTAATTGTTCCACTTTAACTTGTTGATAATTCAAACACTTGGAAACAAAATTAGCAACGTCACGCTTCATATTGTTCCACCAATATATTGCCTTAAGGTCATGATATATTTTAGTAGAGCCTGGGTGAATAAGATACCTGAAAGTGTGAGCTTCATTGGGGATCCTCTTTTGTAAACCATCCATATTCGGTACACATAGACTACCTTGATATCTCAAAATACCATCACCATCAATTTCAAACATCATCACCTTATGTTGGCCCATATTGTTTTTAATTTTCATCAAGATGGTTCATTGGACTTCTTCTCCTTAACTTCAGCACATAGGAAAGATTTATCTATCTCATGAACAATTACTCATCCATCTTTAAAATCCAAAAGTTGAACCCCTAGATTTTCAAGCCGGTGAATATCTTTCACCATCTACCTTTTTCCTTCCTCTACATGAGAAAGACTACCCATAAATAATCTGCTAAGGGTGTCGTCCACCACAGTCGCCTTGCCATAATGATAGTGAAAACTCATGTCATTATCCTTCAATAGTTCCCACCACCGCCTTTGCCTAGGATTTAACTCTTTCTGTGAAAAGACATAGTATAAACTTTTATGATCAGTGAAAATATCAACGTGTACACCATATAGATGCATAACTTTCACTCATTAACTTTTAACTGCCTAGATGCATAACCTATCTACGATAAGGCATAAGTACACAGCCAAGTCCCACCCGTGACACATTACAGTACACAACAAAACCCTCTGTACCCTCAGAAAGGGTCAAAACAGGTGCAGTAGTAAACCTGACTTTTAATTTCTCAAAACTATTCTCATAGGAAACAGACCACACAAATTTTTCCTTTTTCTGTGTCAACCTGGTTAGTGGAGAAGTTACGGAAGAGAAACTTTCTATGAACCGCCTGTAATACCCTGCCAAACCCAAGATGCTTCGAATATCAGTTGGAGTCATGGGTCGGGGACATCTTCTCACTGCCTCAATCTTTTTTGGTGTCAACCTTAATTCCATCACTAGATATGATATGCCCCAAGAAGGCAATAATATTAAGCCATAATTCACACTTGGAAAATTTTGCATACAATTTATGATCTGTGAGTGTCTGAAGCATGATTTGGAGGTGAATGGCACGATCCTCCTCATTCTTAGAGTAAACCAAAATGTCATCAATAAAGATTATAACAAGTAAGTCTAGAAACTAGCAGAATACCCTATTCATAAGGTCCATGAAACAAGAAGGGACATTAGTCAGTCCGAAGGACATAACTAAGAACTTATAATGGACATATCGGGTTCAGAAAGTTTTTTTGGGAATGTTAGCCTGCCTAACCTTTAACAAATGATACCTCGAACGAAGGTCTATCTTAGAGAAATATTTTTCATCTTGGAGTTGATAAAAAAAATCATATATCCTGGGAAGAGGATATTTATTTTTAACAGTAACCTTATTTAGTTGACGATAGTTAATACACATATGGAGGGAACCGTCTTTCTTACGCTCAAAGAGTACAAGTACACCTCACGGATAAACACTATGATGTTTAAAGAACTTATCAAGAAGATCTGCTAATTTCTTTTTTAACTCTTTCAATTCTGCAGGAGCCATTTTGTATGGCAGAATAGAAATAGGTCGGGTGTCAGGCAATAGGTCAATGACGAAATCGATCTCCCTATCAGGTGGTATCCCTGGGAGATCATTAGGAAAGAGTTCCGGATATTCATTAACTACGGGGACGGACTAGAAAGAAGGAATTTCAGTAGTAGAATCTTTTACCTGAATCAGATGATACAAACAACCCTTAGATATAAGTTTGCGGGTTGTAAGATAAGATATGAATTTCCCTAAGGGTGCTAAATAATACCTTTCCCACTCTATCACTGGCTCCTTAAAAAAGGAGACGATAACTTTTTGAGTTCTATAGTCCACTATGGCATAGCACGAATGGAGCCAATCCATTCCCAAAATGGTATCAAAGTCAATCATATTAAGATCTACCAGATCCACCAGAGTATCATAATTACATACAGACACAACACATTTTTTGTACACCTTTCTAGACACAACGGAGTCCCTAACAGGAGTAGAAATAGAAAAGGGTTCTGAAATATTCTCTAGCTCAAAACCAAAATTCACTACCACATATGGGGTCACATAAAACAAAGTAGACCCTAGGTCAAGTAAGACATATACATTACGGGAAAATATTTGTAGTGTACCTATGACAACATCTAGTGAAGCCTATGCATCTTGGCGGTTGGAAAAAGCATACAATTGATTGCGATCGCTCCCAGTAACTAAAGTAGCACCCTTTGGAGAAGGATATATGGAGGCGTCTTGGGACTTATCCCCCCTGCATTACCTCCAACTGAAGGTAAATCTCTCTAAATATGGCCTATTTGGTTGTAGGAGTAACAATTCCTCCTCTTGAAGTAATATTTTCCTTGGTGGTTCTTCCTACAGATACTACAATGGGGAAATGACTTAGCGGGTTGTGTCACGCTCCCTTAAGAATGGGTGTCCTGCATCCTCCAACTACTATTAGCCTGGGGATTAAAGGGCCGCTGGTCATGTGGAGGTCTGAGCACTGGGGCGCTGGCTGAAGGTTATGCATTGCCCCAAGTCTTTTTCTTTGACAACCTGTTACCCCAATTTTAATCCTGATGTTGACTGTAGTGCTGATCTGTAGATCTGGACCTCTTACCTTGCATGTCTTTCTATCTTGCCTCAGCCAGTCTCTTTTTTTGCTCTTCAATCTGTTGCATATGTACGGACAAACTATAGAAGTCCATATATTTGTTTAGCATTGCTCCTTTGCATTCCAACACCAAGTCATCTGAAAGAAAAAATGGAAACTTCCTCATATAGGACTTCATGTTTCCATCCAATTACGGAGACAAATGATATTGCTAATTGACTTTCAGGGTGTACTCCTTGACACTCATCTTCCCCTATTTTAAGTTTATGAATTCTTTAGCCTTGGACTCCCTCAACTCCCGAGGAAAGAATAGGTCCAGGAAAGCTTCCACAAATTCACCCCATGCAGAAGGCTCAACATTATTTACCCTAAAATCTTCCCATTTATTGTACCACTTATTTTCTACCTCCTTTAGCTGATAGGCTGCTAGTTCAGCCCCTTCCACTTCATTCACAAGGATAACCCAAAAAGTTTTCTCTATCTCGTCCACAAACTCTTGTAGGTCCTTTTCATCCATTATACCCATAAACTTAGGTGGGATCAGTCTCATGAACTGGCCCACCTGCATGGTTTTGGACTATTGGGACTGGGAAACTACTAACCGTTCAATCATATGCATTGATTGTCTGAACTTAGTATTTGATATCTCTCTATAGGAAGGTTGGGTATGGTTATTTCTAGATCGGGGAGTGGTAGGTGCCCTAGGTGGGCTAGTCTGAACAGGAGGGACTCCCGGAGCAATAAAAAATTCAAGAGTGTGAGCCCTATTTCATGTCCTCATCCCATGGGTAGGGCGAACATCCTCATCTTGGGAATTATGTTCATTGGAGCGACGATGAGGCATAATAGGTTTTCTGAAATACAAGAGACCATTGATTAGAGGACATTTAGACTCTACAACATGAATTATATCACAAATAAGGGAGTCATACCTAAATGCCTTGTAGCCCCCTGCTTATAAGTGTGGCGCGCTACACACCCATAAAAGAGATGTTACCCAACGCGATTACGCCGACACCCTGGGACCATGAATCATGCTCTGATACAATGCTTGTCACGACCTGAACCAGACCCTGGACGTGATGGGCATCCCAAACCATTGTGGATCGAGCCCTCTTTTTCTTTCTGGCAATTATGCACATCATTCAAACAGTATAAAGAGATATGGATGTTTAAACATATGGAAACATGGTCAATATTATAATTCAACTGGATAATCCAAAATGAAATTTCATAAACCTCCAAAAGTATCTAAAATCAGTTTGCAAAATCTCTAATACATCAAAGCCAACATCTTACTTAAAACTGGGACAAGGCCCCAGTCGGACCAATACCATATTGAAATAACAAATATCTAAAAATGGCCTTTCGAAGTAAGGGAGGCTCACCAACTGCACACTTCTATCTAAAAATCTATGGCTTAGAGAGGCCCCTGGACTGAGCCTTAAACCCTAAAATATTGGGGGTCAATACAGATGTACTGGTATGCAAAGTAATCTAAAAACAAAATAAATATTTTATATAACATAGGTGAGAGATTTTATAAGACATGTTATCACAAAAATCATTTGAAAATACATGGGCATAGTATGATGAGTTTCAACAACATTTTTGTCCTATGTGATTCAATTTACTTCAGCACTACTAAGTTAGATGGTACACCCTAAAAGTTCACACTTTCACCGACTGCCAGATCTCAGTTTGCCGCCAAGATTTGAGTACTAGTGAGGGGAGGGCACGTAAGATCACAAAGCAGGGTGTCACAAGACCTAATAAGGTCAATATGTAGTGGTTGGGCTCAAGATCATAAAGCAGGGCTCCTAACTATAGTCTCGAATTGGGACGACATAATACTAGGTACACAAGATCACATAGCAGGGTACCAAGGTCCCGTGTCGGCAAATCATGATTTCTAACATAGAGTCTTCTGACTCATACTTTCTTTGGGTTACCATCTAACCCACATTGGTCCTATTTTAAGTTTATTATAAGAAAACATACATCATACACACAACATTCTTTTCTTTTTCATTCGAGGAAAAATCTTCAACGGGGTATCGTCATACCCCGAATTTGAGGATGTACTGAGTATATGGGGGTGCAATGCATAAGTATAAAATTATCTCATCCTCATAATTTATAAATTCATGCATGCTAAATGTAAAGGACTCACATTGCTGGAGTAAATTTTAAATCTGAATTAACAAATCATGAATAGTAAAATATATAATCTAAATCTCGTAAGCCATTACAATTAGTTCTGAAATCTATGTTTTGTACTCATTCTCAAATCATATAGGCTAAGTTAAAAGGGCTCACCTTTTTATATCTGAAAACTAAAAGTTGTAAGTCTGTAACTGAAATCTTAAGTAAATGAATATCTGAATAAGTTGGTGAGCCTTTACACTTAGTTTCTAAAATTTGTATTCTTTTTCTTATTCTCAAATCTTGTAAGTTAAATGAAGTTTGAAACTTATTATGCATATAGAACACTTTATCTCAAATCTTTAGAAAGGTTAAACTATTTTAAGAGTGGGGGACATTTACGGAGGTTCTTCTAATCGACATGTACACCATGTGAGCATCCGTAGTGTCCCACGAATAGCCTCCATAAGGTTAGGGTTGTTCTACCCTTGCCATCAGAAGTAAACAATCTATGTCAGTGATCACTATGTCAGTCATCCACATAAAGTGGGAATAATCTCAACCTATTGTGGCACGTAGTTCTGGGGTATGAAACCATAGTAACTTACCCAACACGATGCTAAATACTACTCCCAATATCATGCTAAAAATCTTAAGAAAATTCACTTTAATATAATCTCATGGTTTATAAGGAAACCAACTGTAAAATCTGTAATCTCTTGAATAGCAACATACGGTATAAACCCAAACTTCAAATTCATATGAAAACATATAAAATCATGCATCTTTGTTATTAAAAACAGGTTTTGGGCACAAGAGTGAAAGGGTTGTCCTGGTTCATAACCCTACATACCTTAATTGACAATCTTAGATGAGAAAGCTTGAATCTTGGATTCCTGTGATGCTTTTGAAGATGAGTTCTTGGAGTTCCTGTATTGGGAAACCTTAATCTTGAGTTATCGTGGAGAATTAATGGAGGAATTTTGGGTTCCTTGGAGAGAAAGTATGAGCCTTAGGGTTTCGCTATTTGTGATGAAAAGATGAATGATGAAGTATATTTGCTTCTTTGTGGTGAAATTATGTGTTTTGGATGGATTTGGGTGAGGGGAATTGACTAAAGAAACCCTAGACCCTTTTGGAATTGAATTAACATGTAAAATAGTTTTGGATCCGCATCAGTTTTTTGTGTTGAGGCGAAGTCGACGCGACGCATCAAGATTGCTTCGGCTTACTGCCTCACACAAAAAATGGCGTAACTTTTTACTCGGTTATCGAATTTTTGCAAAATTGGTATTGTTGGAAAGGTAATTCCATTATCCATAATTTGGTGGGTCTTGAGATAAAAAATTCCATGTATATATAAAGTTATACATGTTTAAATAGACCCTTGTAGAATCAAATACCAAATGTTGGACGAATAAAATGATCTTAGCTCAACTTTGTTCTAAGTCATTGCTATGAACATTTTTCACCTCTAAGCCACTTCATAGACTATCATAATGATCGTGAAATGTATATTAACATGGAAATCATTTGGATTAGAGATTAGACGCGTAGGAACGATGGTTAGAATTCTAGCATAAAAATATAGGGTATTACATTATTTCCCCATTGGAAACATTCGTCCTCGAAAGTTGATAATTAAGCTGAAAACATTGAGGAATCTGAGACTAAATGCTATCATGCACAACTGAAATAAACCAAAGAACTAAATCTCGAATAGAATAAGCTACTAAACTGATTTGTGAGTGCATGAATTATCATGAAAATAGCTATATGGCTAAGATAGAAATGAGAGTATCAACTCATGAGTAACCATTACTTTACACTGGATCTGATCTCCTGGAAAAAGATGAGAGGTTTATAACATGAAAACTCAGGATATTACAATATCCCCCTCTTGGGATCATTCGTCCCCGAATGATACTGATTTGGTTGAAATACTAGTAAAAGATTGAGATGATACATAGGATACTCACGAACTGAATCATGACTTTAATATCCGAAATTGAAAATGATGCATGACGTGTGTGCTGAACTGACTTCATAATTAACATGGATACAAACCCATGACCTCTTGGAATGGACATACTCAGGAAACTTCATGGAGTAGGACTAGACTAAATTAAGAAATAGAAAACTATAGAAATTTGTCTATCTGACTGTTAAACTGGACTGCTGGCTACACGACTAATTCATACTGAATGCTCATACCTAAATAGGGTATTTATTCTACACTCTTTTAGGAAGTTCTAACTATATTAGGGAGCAACGAATTTTTGACATGATTTAAATAAGACATTAGACTAGGTAATCAAAACTTTGATACAACTCTATAGCTTGAAACATAGACATATACATTATAAGCTAGGATAGAATTTTTAGTCCTTAGGCGATGCAACTTCTTACTTTCAGACTTAGAAACTCGTCTCGAATACTCCCTCACTGTACTATTCCAGTTAAATACCATACTCCTATGATTCAACTTCTTATTCTCACATGGGCATTGATAAACCTATCTACTAAGGTCTAAACTAAACTAATTCCTCTCACCATGGTCAAGCCTAACTCAAAATTTTGGGGTACTACAAATAACACCATAACTGAATGGACTACCGATGCGATATGCGACGCGTCACGTTGCCCCCACCAATGCGACATACGATGATTCACGGCCATATCACATTACCTCACTATTTTTATCATCAAACCTCGCCCAAAAAATCTGAAACTTACACGAGATGTGCTATTGACAAACCCGATCATGATTTCACTTAAGGATTTATATTCTAAGGTTGGGAAGGTTCAAAAATAATGCGCACCACATTCATCCACTCATACACCAACATGACATTCAAGCCTATTGTTATAACAACATATGAATGTCTAAACAAACACTTATAATTGAACACTCTTCGTATTCTCTAACCCTCTATCACAACAACTCCCATGCACTACCCCAAGATCATAGACACACCAAATTCAACTAACCACAACATGTATTAAGGACATGGTTTTAATATTACTTCACACTTATGGACTTAGCTAAAATAAGCATAAAACGATCTTTCATCAACAAGAAACATTTGCTCTCTCCCATCAACATAATTACTCAGCTCCACTATTATTATATAAGAAGGAGTCACTAAAAGGTTAGAACATGAGACCTTGAAGCATGGAAGGATACGATACCTAACTTGACACTTAACTGAGGCCTGAGGAATAGTGGATTGACATTATAGATTTATCTAAGAGATCTGAATTGAGGACATACATGATTTAAACTGGATTGCGCTAGGATCATGAGTTTCTAAAAACTAACCATACTTTGAAACATAAGTTCATACTTATCATGAGTTACTCAACATAAGACTGGAGTTCATAGATTCATGAGGGATAACTCGAATCATAGAGTGAAGCTGTTACTTGCTTCCTAGAAACTGAGAATGGACTTAAGCATGCATGATATGTATAAGTGTAACACCCCGATTTTCTAAACTAGAATGTTACAAGGTTCTCATGACCCCTAAGGACCACAAGCTAACCCATGACTGATTTCTATACCTGTATACTGCATAATATACATAAAATGTGGAAACATAAACATGAAAGGCCATAAGATTCGAACTGAATAAACGTCTAATAACAAAATGTCTGAAATAGGTATAACAATACCAAAATCAGTCATAAATACTAAAAATAATGAGATATGAATATCTAATCTGACATCTAGTCTGAAAGCCTCTAACTGAACTGAATAAGGAGTTGAAGGCACATGTCTCCAACTAAATCCATCTAGCAACTGAATAGTAAATGTAGAAATAATCATATTGTCCTCGAATGAGAAGGACTCACTGCAAACTCTGAACACTGGAATGCTACTGCTGATCTGGAGCTCGTGTCTCTAAACCTATGGTGTAACATAAGAGAAAGCACCATAGCACAAATGCATCAGTACATCTGAATGTACTGAGTATATGAGTGATGTGGGCTAGATAAAAAGGGTTATATGCATGAACAATTCTAACTAATATGAACGTGAAAATACATACCTGCATAAACAACAATAACTAAACTCGTGATGATGCTGACTTCTGTGTCTGAATGCTGACGACATGACTTTTTCTGTCACTGAGGTACTGAATAGATTATTGACTATTTTTTACAGTTCAAATTATGAAGAACTGGTTTGAATGAATGTGTCTAACAGTCCTGAAACTGAATACTGGTAATGTAAGTTATGGCAACTGATATAGCTGATATAACTGTAATGATCGGACTATTCGATATAACCGATACTGAGTGACTGTATCTGACAGTCTAAGTTTTGATGGAACTATCCGAGTTCCGTTCTACTTGGAGTAACTAAATCTGAGATCAGTCCTATCTAGCATGTGATCATGAGTATACTAATAATAAGGATGATTTAACTTAGTCTGAGATCAGTCCTATTTAGTGGGTGATCTTTAAATCTAATGATTCTGATACTGATTAATCATGGTTGAGATTAGTCCTAGATAATGGGTGATCTTGAAGTCTATTTACAATGATAAGCATTGATTGTATCTAATAGTACTGAATTTGTACTACTAAACTGAGTTGACTGTGTCTGAAAGCCCTAATACTGTAACTGAAACTGTGGGATGTGTTCATCTAATCGACATGCCCCAAGATAAGCTGACTGGGGTCCAATCTCTGCCTTGACTGGAAGGGTGTCAGTACCGCGCCACCAGTAAAGACATCTGTTGTGGAGTCAGTCCTAATTTAGCCTGTGACTCCTGGAATTAGTCCTATACATATAAATGTGCTAACGGGTGACCCCTGAGTATGTCAGTCCTATCTAAAGAGTGACATCTCGTACCTACACTGGCAACGTAGTTCTAGAACTTAGAAATTGCTTCTAGGGATCTTAGTCTTATTCTAGCAGGTGAGCCCCCATCCCTAGGTTTGCTCGGTGTTGAATCCTACTCCCATCTGAAAGACACTGAACTGAATAACTGGGCTGAACTAAATAACTTAACTGAACTGATACTAGTGGTATTATTTAGCGGAGCTAAAACTGTGTTTACTGGATTTCGATGACAGACGGAATATAATGAGTTTTGAGGACTGATTAAGAGTACTGAAGTTACTAAGAATTACTATGATTACTAAGGTTACTGAGCATTGATATTACTGAGAATACTGAACTATTGAGATTACTGAGTTTTCCTGAGTCACATGACTGACTGATTTCTATAGATCATAGCTTGACTGAGAGTATCGTGAAAATATGACATGGCTATAGGCAGACAGCTATATTTTTTGGGTACAAGTACCCCCAGGACTCGATGGAAGGAAACTGACACAACTTAACTTTCTTGAGTACATGACCATCAATAACAATCCATAATACATAAGTGAGGGATTTCATGAAGTACATGGTCATCATAATATCTAACATGAATAGGAATACTTATAATCAAGTCATAAATATCATATTATAATATCATGGGCATTCCGACAATATATACTATTCATAACAATGGTATGGAAGCTATTTAACCATAAGGGAATGGTAAACATGTAACGCTTAGTTCATATTGTAATAATTTGGGGATAACTCATGTAATACTTCAAAATCATGATCTTGTTCATAGCATGGAAGACATATAGACACACTATAAATCCATTCCCCAATCATCATGTACATTCATTAACACATATATTGCACAACAATGACAAGTGAGCTCTTTGAACATAATAGACTAGCATGAATTTATCATATAGTTCACCCCTAAGTTATAATACATGATTTTTACCATTCAAGGCATTTTAGCAAACACCTTACATGCATAATTTTGGTCATAGGTATACTTATCAACATAGCATTCTTACTTCACCCAAAATTCATGGGTTTCAACTATCATAGTCACACGTTTCATGGAAACACATAAAAATACAACCTTGAAACTCAAACCATAATCATCAACATGAATATAATCATAAAACATCATGAAAATAATAATTTACTAGTTAAAAGTTGATTCTTGAGCTCCACGGATGAAAGGAATCCGTGGATGAACACTACACATACCTTATTTCTCAATTTTATAAAGATTGATGGAGAGAATTGCTTGAGCTTGAACTTCTATGAAAACCCTAGCTTGTTTTCTTTTTAGGATTTTGAGAGAAAGAATATGTTTTGGTGAAATAAGAGATTAATTTCGTGTTTAAGCATTATATAGGGGTGGAAAAAGGACTATTTTTGCCCTAAAAATGGACTTTTAAGTCACCTGGACACCCACATGTGCGGCGGACACTTTATCGTACACCTTAGGGTGTGCTTCACACATCTTATCGCACATATTAGGGTGTGCATCATACACATTATCGCAGACCTTAGGTTGTGCGTCGCACACCTTATGTCAGGCAATGTACTCCACTTTGCAAAGTCATAACTTCTTGCTCGGGTGTTGGATTTAGACGAAATTGGTATCATTAGAAATCTAATTCAAAGATATTTCATTTGATATATAGTAGGACCTCTAATTCAATATATACAAGGAGTTATGGTTGATTGAAGTTGACCCAAGTTTTGACGTTCACTAAAACTTGAACGATAGGAAAGCTTTCAAATTGAACTTGAGTTAGGGAACCTCTATGATCTAAATTCATGCTCAAATAGATACCCACACTACATAATTGATTAACACACTAAATTTACATAGGTCTCGAAGATTTTGAAACGTCTATGCATAGGAATGACGGACTTTCATTCTAGTCCAAATTATTGGATATTACAATAAGAATTGGCATGGATCTATTATGCAAGACATGGATTTGGTGTTATAATGACTGAAATCCAAGGAATATTCTAGAGTAAGAAGAGATCAGTATCTCATCATAACTCTTATTGACATGTATCACAATCTAATTGTAAAAACTTGATTTGGTTCTTCACTTTACTATCTCCCTCTTAGGTCAGAGCTGATATTCTAAGCTTATGGTATACTCCATATCCTCGAGACTAAGCCATAATTTCATCATTCTAATGTCTACACATAAATGATAAACTCACAAGAATAAACTATATTTCAAACTTACTGACTTCATTCTTGAACAACCATTTCATATATCATCTTTAACTTTCTAGCTTCAATAATCATCATCAAAGACTTACACCCTCATTTGCAAACATACCTACATCTCTAAACACATGATCATAGCCTACCAAGATCACACTTCTATACTTAAATTTCTAAGCCATGAGAATCAAGATTATATTAAAAGGCTCAACATTATCAATCATACTCACTTAACTTAGCTATTAAGAACACGGTATACTATATCACTAGCCTCATTCCACTTATAAACTTAAGGGTACTACTAACCACACACAAAACTTAGTAAACTTCGAGAATAATGTAGCCCCATATCACCTTGGGCACACCTCTACATCATACTTAATTTAGAATACATGAACTTACACTCTTGCATACACTGTTCAAGCCTACTAGATCACCTCCATATAACTAGAATCAACAATCAAACAATCATTATTCTCACCTTTATGATCATCCGTTATTCAAACTTAACATCAAATGCTAAACATGATTTACAACCCAACCTCACGCACCATTCTTACTCGAAAGCTATAAAATAAGACATCAAGAAACACTAGTCCACTAAAGCCTTAAATAACAATAATCAATCATAATCGTATGGCCTATCATATTTACAATCCAATATCACACCCTCCTTCTATTCATCACTACTATTTACCCATCTATACACCTAAACTTCTTTCATAGTTATATAAGTTTTAACTATTCACCCATCTGTACACCTAAACTTCTGTCATAGTTCTATAAGTTACAACAAAACTCCTTTTTGCAACCTCAAGGGAAGCCTAAATTAACAATACTAAACTACTGAGTACTTCATTAATAATCTATACTTTTCTAACAAAACAAATATCATCAATAAATCTTTTCATACTTCAAGCAAACAACAATTCTCCTTAACTAATAACTCCTTCTATACCTTCCACTAAACTAACACACAAGGACATATCACTTCATTACCAACTCAATCATATGCAAAAAAAATTCAGCTATATACATATTCAATAAATCTCTCTTGCCACCCTTTTTGTCACTACACTTCTAAAACCACACATCCAACTATAAGAAGATTCAATCTACTGATAAATCATAACACTCTAGGTTTTAATATCTCATGAATACAAACTCTATTCAGCAATCTATAGTCACACTATCTCGTCTAACAAGTACTATCCGTATTGAAAGGCTAATGAGGAATTTGGATACATATCTTACTCTGTATTAACTGAATGGCTCATTATAATGAGGAGATAAACTTTCAACTTGAGGAACTTATGACACACTAGAGAGATCCTCTTAATCCCTTTGTGTGACATCTAAGATTTCTTCTAGTGAATCTGAGACCATTATCTGGGGAGGAACTGGAACTTGCTAATTATGTTATCTCAAAAATAATACGTAGAATGTGGAAATTTTAGGGTAACACATGAATAGAAAGGAGAATCTTAGAGAACAACTTTACTATATGATCTAGAGTAGGAAAGAAAGGAAACATTTCCTAAATATCCTGTAGCCTCTACAAGAAAAGTACAGACGTCTCTATAACGTTCCGCAAGACTCTACTAGACACGGCTTCACAGATACCCTACGACACTTGAAACACCCTTGGACACTTGAACTCTATACTCTGATACCAAGTTTGTAAAGCCCCAAAAATTTGTCCCAAGACATCACACGGTGCTTAGGACTACAAGTGATCCCAAGCTAATCCTTCTAATGGCATACTATTAAGCAACTGATTAAATATGTATAACTGACTGAGTTTACTGTGCGGAAACATAGAAAAATGCTGGAATCTGTAAAAACACAATACTGATACAACTTTTACATTCTAATAAAGTCTGAAAATAGAGGGACTAAAATTACAAGATTGACTTTAACTAACATCTTGAAGCCTCTACTATACTAACTATAAATAGTTGGGAAGCTACTCCAACTATCGCTATTGAATACATATGAATAAGAAAATAAACAACATAAATAAATCTATCTGAAGTCCCCAAAGTAGGAGGACTCATCATCTTGCTGGCTGGAATCTGCAACTGTCTGAATCTGAATATGCACACTAAAACTTGTACCTATATTATGAGACAATGTAGAACATAGACATATATATGGATCAGCACTTTGAGGATGTACTGAGTATATGGTGGTGCAATGCATAAGTAAAACATTATTTCATCATCATAATTTATAATGTCATACATGCTAAATGTAAATGACTCACATAGCTAGAGTAAATTTGAAATCTGAATACACAAATCATGAATAGTAAAACATATAATCTAAATCTCGTGAGCCATTACACTTAGTTCTGAAATTTATATTCTGTACTCATTCTTAAATCATATAGGCTAGGTTAAAAGGGCTCACCTTTTTATGTCTGAAAACTAAAAGTTGTAAGTCTGTAACTGATATCTCAAGTAAATCAATATCTGAATAAGTTGGTGAGCCTTTACACTTTGTTTCTAAAATTTGTATTCTTTTTCTTATTCTCAAATATTGTAAGCTAAATGAAGTCTAAAACACATTCTGCATATAGAACACTTTATCACAAATCTTTAAAATAAATAAACTGTTTTACGAGTGGGGGACATTTTGGAAGGTTCTTCTAACCGACATGTACACCATGTGAGCATCCATAGTGTCCCACGACTAGCCCCCGTAAGGTTAGGGTTTTTATACCCTTGCCATCGGAAAAGAACAATCTATCTCATTGATCACAATCTCAATCATCCACATAAAGTGGGAATAATCTAAACGTACGGTGGCACGTAGTTCTGGGGTATGAAACCGTAGTAACTTACCCATCTCGACCCTAAATACTACTACCAATATCACACTAAAAATCTCAAGAAAATCCACTTTAAAATAATCTCATAGTTTATAATGAAACCAACTGTAAAATCTGTAATCTCAATCTGTAAAGTGGATTTCAATTCTATTGTGACCAAAAGGTCAAATCATTCTCAATAATCTCAAAATATTCTCATCAAGGGGTGATTATAGCACAAAAATTCTCAAAATAACAATCTCAAATAGGGCTTAATGACCCATGTATAAATCTCATGATAAAACATCTCAAAATTGATGCTTTATAACATAAACATTCATAAATCATCTTAAAATCTGGAAATTTCAGCAATATGCAGAAAAATATAATCATGCTCATGTAATTCAACTTCTAAAAAATTGAAAATCTCATAATCTCTTGAATATAAACATAGGGTATAAACTCAAACATCAAATTCATAGGAAAACATATAAAATCATGTATCTTTGTAATTAAAAATATGTTTTTGGCACAAGGACGAAAGGATTGTCCTTGTTCATAACACCGCATACCTTAATTGATGATCTTAGATGAGAAAGCTTGAATCTTGGATTTCTATGATGCTTTTGAGGATGAGTTCTTGTATTCAAAAACCTTAATCTTGAGTTTTCTTGGAGAATTAATGGAGGAATTTTGGGTTTCTTGGAGAAAAAGTATGAGCCTTAGGGTTTTGCTATTTGAGATGAAAGGATGAATAATGAGGTATATTTGCTTCTTTGGGGGTGAAATTATGTGTTTTGGATGGATTTGGGAGAGGGGAATTGACTAAAGTGACCTTAGGATCTTTTGGAATTGAAATATTATCTAAAATAGCTATGGATCCGCGTCAATTTTTAGTGTCGAGGCGAAGTTGATGCGATGCGTCAAGATCCCGTCGACTTACTGCCTCACACGAAAAATGGCATAACTTTTTACCCGGTTATTGGATTTTTGAAAAATTGGTATCGTTGGAAATCTAATTCAATTATCTACAATCTGGTGGATCTTGAGCTGAACAATTTGACGTATATATAAAGTTATACACATTTAAAGTAGACCCTTATAGAATCAAACACTAAATGTTGGACGAATCAAATGATCATAGCTCAACTTTGTTCTAAGTCATTTATATGAACATTTTTTACATCTAAACCACTTCATAGACTATGATAATGATCGTGAAGCTTATATTGACATGGAAATTATTTGAATTAGAACTTATACGCATAGGAATGATGGTTAGAATTCTAGCACAAAAATACGGGGTATTATATTATCTCTCCATTGGAAACATTCGTCCTCGAATGATGCTAGTTAAGCTGAAAAGATTGAGGAATCTGAGACTACGTGCTATCATGCACAAATGAAATAAACTAAATCACTGAATCTTGAACATAATGTGCTACTAAACTGATCTGTGAGTGCATGAATTCTCATGAAAATAGCTATATGACTAAGATAGAAACGAGAGTATCAACTTATGAGTAACCATTACTTTACACTGGATCTGATCTTGTGAGAAAAGTATGATATGTTTATAACGTAAAAATTCAGGGTATTAAACTTAGTATGGAGAGTGGAACATGAGTCTAGATTAAGTTATTAGAATTCTTGAGCTTAAGGATGAACTCTTGATCTTTGGGGAAAGGATTAGGGTTTTGATTTGGGTGGATATGAGTATTTTATGACGTATTTATCCCTAACCACATATTAATTTCATGTTATGACTGAGATAAGATGAGTGAAATAGACTAAAATACCCCTCCTGACCCATATTTTAAGAGATAAATGTGAACTGGGCACCTGACGTGTTACCCGACGCGACACGTCGAGATCGCATGGAGCCACTAGTTTGTCCAACGTTATTACCAATATGTCACATTGATATCACATTGATCCACTGTCTTTCTCACCCAAACGCACCCCAAACATTGTCTAAGAAATCAAAAGCATTCTCGGGACAACCCATTTATACTCCTGAACATAAATCAACTTAAAAACCCATGTCTTGAGGTGAAAATGATTGATCTAGACCTTATTAAAGTTTAAGAGCTTAAATTAAGGCCAATCATTTCAAAACTTAGAAAAATTTCAAGGTGCTAGCTTCTTAAGCAAGCTACTAGGTGTGGTACTACGCCAAAAATTTTGTTGGGTGTTATAGTCAGGAGGGTGACGGACCATCACTTCGACCATCAGGTCATGTCAAGTGACTTAACTCCATGTTTTTTGGGCAATAGAAGGCTTGACGTTCCGTCATGGACCTAAAGGTCTACCGGGTCGACCATCGCACCCATGGAAGATTGACATCTCTCTGTAAAATAGGCATAACTTTTTACCCCGATATAAGATTAAGGAAAAAATGACGGAGTTGGAAAGAGGACTCAAAGACCTTTTATTTGATATATAGTAGGCCCTCTAATTTGTTATATACAAAAAGTTATATTCAATAGAAGTTTACTCAAGTTTAGACGCTCACCAAAACTCAATCGATAAGAAAGGTTTTAACTCGTCCTTGAGTTAAGGGACTTCTATGATATCAATTCATGCACAATTATATTCCCACACTACATATTTGATTAACACAATAAATTTGAATAGGATTTATTAGCTTTTGGAACCTTTACTCATAGAAATGACGGTTTACATTCTAGCCCAAAAGTGTAGAGTGTTAAAATTCAGCATGAGTTTGAAACTTTAATAATGAAAGGAAATGAATCTGTACAACATTTCTTGTCTAGACAAATGGCTATTATTAGTCAAATAAGGTCATACGGAGACCAAATAACTTATTTAACCTAAATTTGATCATGTTGTGGATGCAATTGAGGAGTCCAAAGATTTGTTGAATTTTTCATTCAATGAATTAATGGGTTCTTTGCAAGCCCACGGGGCAAGGATAAATAGGCCATAAGAAAAGAAGGAAAAAAAAGCATTTCAATCTAAGGTGGAGGCACCTAATTCAATAGATTATGATAAGGCAACAATAGGAAGAGGAAGAGGCAGAGGAGCATTTTGTGGAAATAGCCGAGGTCGAGCCCGGGGCAGAGGCTTTAAACAAAGGAAATTTAATGAGCGCAGGAACAATAGAAGTAGAAAGCAATGTTATCATTGAAATAAGTTTGGTCATGTGCTAGCATATTGCTGGTACAAGGAGAAACAAGTGAATTATGCTGAGACAACTTGTTGGTTTTTTTAAAGAAAGAAGGGGAAGCAAAAGGGGGTTAAAATGACTCTCAAAGGATTGAATAACTTTCAATAGCATTCAATAATATTCAATGATTTTATTGAACATCAAGGTGCTTTAAATAGCCACCTTACAATAGAAAAATCAGCAATATTCAAAATTTAAACTAACTAAAATGTTTGAACAAATTAAACAACCTAACTTAAATTCAAAATTCAAATTCATTCTAAATTAACTAACTTATTTTGCTAAAAACTAGTGCAGTAACTTAAAGTAATTTTCAACACTCCTCCTTGCTTTAGTTACTGCGATTTAAAAGACTCCTCCTCAATTTTTGCTCCGGTACTAAATGCTGAATTTTAATTTTTTTTTTTAATTTGCACCTTTTTGATATTGATCTTTCTCTTCTTTCTTTTGATTCTTTGCTGGAAAAACACATCAACAATCTTGTTTTGTATGAAAGAGCTTTCATCTTGACAATTGTGGGATTTGCAAAATGTTGTTGTAAGAATTTTTCTCCTTTTACAACATCACGTAAAGCATATGTTTTGAAATTTATTTTTATTTTCACTGACCAAACTTGATATTTTTCGCCAGTGAAAATATTTGGGGCATTCCATGAGAGACTGCTGCTTGACATCTTTTTGGTTGAAAATAGCCCAATGCTTTGAAAATAAGCATGAGTTGAAAAAGGTAGCCCTAATGGGTTAAAATGGAGCCCTTACGGGTTAAAAAGGTAGCCCTTACGGGTTGAAATTGATATGGTAGAACCTTGGAAGAACTCACAGATCCCGTAAGATCAATGAGGATCTTAATACCACTGTTGGTTTTTTTAAAAAAAAAGATAGGGCAGCAAAAGGGGGGTTAAAATGACTCTCAAAGGATTGAATAACTTTCAATAGCACTCAATAGTATTCAATGATTTTATTGAACATCAAGGTGCTTTAAATATCCACCTTACAATAGAAAAATCACCAACATTCAAAATTTAAACTAACTAAAATGTCTCAACAAATCAAACAACCTAACTTGATTTCAAAATTCAAATTCATCCTAAATTAACTAACTTAATTTGCTGAAAACTTGTGCAGTAACTTAAAGTAATATTCAACACAACTAATGAAGAAATTAAGTTATTCGTGGCTTATTGTGATACTAATGAAGTTACAAGTGATATGTGGTTTGAGATAGTGGTTCTTCAAACCACATGTCAGGCATGAAGTCAATTTTCAAAGAACATGACGAGACGCAAAAATCAATAGTCAGGCTTGGTGATAATAATGGCCTTCAAGTGGAAGGAAAAATAACAGTAGCAATCAAACGTAGCCATGGTAAAGTAAAACTTCTGCATGATGTTCAATTTGTTCCTAGTTTGGCACATAATTTATTGAGTGTTGGGCAACTAATGGCCGCTGGATATTCACTTTTGTTTGATCATGGAGCATGTGGTAACAAAGATAAACAATCAGGACAACAATGGTTAATGTGCTCATTGGTGAAGATAGTATGTTTCTGCTAAAAGTTTCAAATGTGGAAAATTCGGCTTTGGTTACTGATGCAAAAAAAGACTCTGAATTGTATCATTTGAGGTATGGGCATCTCAATTTCAAGGGACTAAAGATGCTAAGAAAAAAATTTATGGTCATTGGATTACCAAAAGTTAATTCTTTGAATTTATGCAAAGGTTGCATTTATGGGAAGCAACGTAAAAAGTCATTTCCTGTTGGAAAGGCTTGGCAAGCTTCTACTTGCCTAGAATTAATTCATGCAGATTTGCATGGTCCAATTAATACTGAATCTTTTGGTGGAAGTCAATATTTCTTACTCATCACAGATGATTTCAGTAGAATGAGTTGGGTGTATTATCTAAAATACAAATTAGAATCTTTTGAGAATTTTAGAAAATACAAGGCTTTAGTAGAGAATCGCAGTGGGTTGCACATAAAAATTATCTGAACAGACAGAGGTGGTGAGTTCTTATCTAATGAATTTGTCCATTTTTTTGATGAATCTAGAATTCACATGGAACTTACAGCACCCTACACACCGGATCAAAAGTTGAACGCAAGAATTGTACCATTATAGAGATGGCAAGAAGTTTATTAAAAGGAAAGGGACTTCCAAACCAATAATGGGTAGAAGAAGTTGCAACCTCAGTGTACCTACTGAACCCATATCCTACAAAGGCTGTCATGAATCAAACGCCATATGAAGCTTAGAAAGGCACAAGTCCTTTGGTAAGCCATTTACGAATTTTTGGATATATTGCTGATGCTTTGTTTAACTCCCAAACTCGTCAAAAACTAGATGAAAAATCACAAAAATGTATTTTCATTGGTTATTATCTTAAATCCAAAACATACAAGTTATATAACCCACTTAGTGGCAAAGTGATAATAAGTAGAAATGTTGTCTTTGATGAAAAGTCAAGTTGGATTTGGAGTGAAAAAACAAGTACAACAGAAGGTTTTGATACCCTTTGAAGTCTAGGTCAAGAGGCTACCCCAGATTCACTTGATGAAGCAATTTCACCGGAGATATCTGCAACAATTGAAGGACCTTTAGCAGAGCCAATTCCACTAAATATATCAACAAGAGTAAGAAAAGAGAATCCCAGATATTCTAATAAATCTTGTCAATTTTCTTTTATTGTTTTAGATCCTATATTTTATGAAGAAGCAATTGAAAAGGAGGAGTGGAAGAATGTAATGAAGGAAGAACTGATGGCAATAAAAAGAAATGAAATGTGGCATCTCACCGACTTTCCAAATGGAAAAAATGTTGTTGGCTTAAAATGGATGTTCAAAACAAAGTATCATGCAAATGGAAGCATACAGAAACACAAGGCAAGACTTGTCATAAAGGGATACTTGCAGAAGCATTGCATTGATTTTGAAGAAACTTTTTCCCCTGTTGCTCGATTTGAAATGGTAAGAACAATTTTTCCCTTTGCTGCTCAACTGAAATGGTCACTTTATCAACTTGATGTTAAGTCTGCGTTCTTGAATGGTGAACTAGAAGAGGAGGTTTATGTTTCTCACCCTCAAGGTTTCAAAATCAGTAGACAAGAGAAAAATATGTACCAGCAGAGGAAGGAACTTTATGGGTTGAAACAAGCGCCACTCGCTTGGTATAGTAAAATCAATTACTATTTGGTAATGAGTTTGAAATGAGTGAAAGTTAGACTACTCTGTACTTAAGAAAGCAAGCAACACCCATGAATATGAATGAAAAATTGTAGCAGGAAGATGGTACTGGGCAAGCCAATGCAAGAAGTTTTAGAAGTCTGGTTGGAGGTTTTATTTACTTGTCTCATACTCGTCTAGATATTTCATATTCTGTTGGTGTCGTTTCAAGGTTTATGAGCCAGTTATTGCATCTGATCCAAGTCAGAAAGTGTTGCCAAGTGTACTTTTCCTATCATCCACCGAGCCTCCCCAATCACTATCAGTATAGCTTATCAATTTGAAATTTGAATCATGAGAGTACCAAATACCATATTCCAGTGTTCCATCAATATAGTGTAGAATACTTTTCGCAACTCCAAAATGGTGCTTCAAGAAACAAGAAACGACGACATTGTCTTTCACGACCCGAACTGGGGCCTTGTCCATGACGGGCATCCCAAACCATGAAGGCCCGAACGCCCTTCTCTATCAGCAAATCATACACACTTTCATATAATATGAAGGAAAATGCGAAAATATAAAACAATACGAAATCATAGTCAATATCATAATTCAATTGAATAATCTGGAATGAAAACCATAAGCTTCTAACAACGTCTAACATCAGTCTGCGAAATCTCTAATAACTGAAAATGACATTTGTCTGAAATCTGGGACAAGGCCCCCAGTAGGACCATGAATCAAAGTTAAATAACAATAACAAGTTCTAATATAGGCCTTCCTATGTAAGGGAGCCTCACCAGTTGCAAACTTCTGACAAGTCAATCTACTGCTTAACGGGACCTCATGACTATGTCTCAGAATCCCAAAATATAGGGGGGTCAATACAGATGTACTGGCATGTGAAACAACTCAAAATAGTATGTTTTTATATAGTTATCCTACCCCACGGTCTATATGGGATCCGCCCTTGACTCGGCGTCCAAGCCCCCAACCCATGTTTGTCGCAAGGGTTGGAGTTTCTGCCTATTCTACTACACCTCAGGGCCATCGCCAATGTAAAATTTCCCATTCAGATATAATAAACCTATGTCCACAAATTACAGTTTTGGGCAATGAGTCGTTTGACTCTTTCCTTCTTCCGGTAACCATCTAACTCTTTTAAGCCCAGTTTTAGATTCTTTAAACAATATCCTCCTTGAAACATTCTTTCTTTCTTAATATTTTTCGGGCACATCAAAATAGTGTATCATCATACCCCGACTTGCAAGTAATTTCATTAAATAGCTACTGCCCTTATCTCATTTCAAAAGAGGTTTATTGACCACCCAAAAGATCTATCATTTAAACAAAAGTTCATATTTCAAAACAGTTAAAAATCAACCCATTCTTGATACTTATTCTATGGTGGTCATCCTTTTTAATTACTTTAAAACCATTCTAAATAAGAATTATGATCATTATACAACAAGTAAAAATACTCTTTCATTACTTCTTGAAACAACCAGTACAATTCATATGTAATAATCTATCAACAGACCCAAGGTTTCAACAGTTTGTAAATTCAATTCACAATATGTAAATCAAATGAAATTTGTAGTAAAAGAGGAAATCACAAGTCTCATGCTCTCATTAACTTCTCAATATTGACATCACAAGATCACACAAAAGTATTTCGAGTTGAAAACACTTCATCACAATCTCCACAATTTCTTTACAACAATATGAAATCCTTGACACATAATCATCAACAATCTTGAAACCAACTTAGTTTGTAGGTATACATATATACTTTAAAACTAATTCAAAAATAGTAAAATCCATGCCCATGAGGTTTAGGATTGTCTCACGTACCTTAATTGCAAAGAATCACGAAGAAATTTAGAAAAGATTTGACCTTTAAGCTTGATTTCCTAAACCCTAGTTGTTTTCTCCTCTTGTGTTCTTGAAAGATGAATTAGGAATCTTAAGAGAGAGTAAAATGTTACTAATAGGCTTAATTTCATTTTAAGGATGATTTGGGACAGAATTTGGGTGAGGAAATATGACTAAAGTGACCCTAGACCCTTTAGGAATTGAAATAATGCATAAAACCACTTTAAATTCCCGTCAGATTTTGTGTTGGGGCGCAGTCGATGTGACACGCCAAGATCGCGTTGGCTCACTGCCTCACACGGAAAATGCCATAACTTTTCTCTCAATTATTAGATTTAGGCGAATTTTATTTCGATGGAAAGCTAATTCAATTATCTACAATGTGGTGGGTCTTGCGATAAAAAATTCTATGTGTATCTAAAGTTATACATGTTCAAAGTAGACCCTTGTAGAATCGAATATCAAACTTTGGATGAATGAATGACACTTAGCTCAACTTTTCTCCAAATGATTTTTATGAACACTTCTCACCTCATAATCACTTCATACACTAGGAAAAGGACCATGACATATGAACTTAAATATAAACCATAGAATTAGAGCTTGCGCATGTAGGAATGACAGTTTGATTTCTACCTCAAAAAAGCGTGGTGTTTCATTTTCCCCGCACGTAGAATAAAGAATGAAACCTTGCATCGAACATATTTCCTAAACAAAATATGAAAAGGCATCAAACGGGCTTCATGATAACCCCTAGTGAAACGTGAAAGCACGAAACATGAGATAATGAGACTTTACATAGGGATGATCTTTCACATGAGTTTTATGGACCATAATCAACACAACATGAGGCATGAGTTAATTTGGTGATAGCAGGACTAACTTACATCGGTACTAATCATGAAATAAGTTTTTCATGGGACATAGTATTTAGAAGCATTCTCCACCTTGCAGGGTACAACGAATAGACTTAAACTTAGAGGCACTAATCTTCTACACCCCAAACAATAAATAGCATACTTCACACTCGCCAACTTACAATTCTCCAATCACACATCTAGCCACATGAATTTGAGTCCCAATGCAAAGAGCTTTTATGTTGAACAACTAACTGGGAGTAACAAGGTGGTATCTTAAACTACAGGACTCTGTACTATACAACTCCTTAAGAATGTTTCTTCACCTTATCAATATTATCAAACACTCTTGGATTTTAATTAAGAGGGTTCTAACCATATAGCACATAGTTTTGTGTTTTCAACAATCACAACGTTGAAGCCTAATCATTAATACACCAACTTCATGGATTCTCCCACTAAAACAAATAATTTCAATCACTCTCATAAATATTTTCACCACATTCTTCCTTCTTAGCTATTTCACACAATAAAAGTTCACCTCCTTCTTTTCTCTTTCACCTATAACCTTAGCTAGAGAATTCATATCAAAATTTTCACATTCAAGAACATCTACTCCCCTACCTATCACATCTCCACGATTCCACATCCACTATCATACTATCATACGGAGGGTAATTAAGGGACCCGAACATAAATATCATGAATGAAAGTAGCACTATTAGACCATAACTTATGATTATTACACTACTCAAAGAGGGACATGAAATGAATGTACGATAAAATAAACAAGAAGTGCTCCATATATAAAGTGTCTGGATCATAAGTAAAAAGTCGTTCGGAAGAAACACAATGCAACATGAATTCTTAGGATAGAGCACAGTGATAAAACATTGGTGCACATATCAAGATAAAATGAGGGAAATAGTCTGAATTACCCTCTTGGACCCAAAAAATAATAAGATGAACTGGGTAACCTATGCATTAAGCGACGCGCGACATTTGTCCATACCGACACGATTCCTGGAACGACGTATTGACATCATTGGCCAACTATTTTGATCATCCAAACATGCCTCAAATGCATTTGAAAAATTCAAAACTTTCCTGAGATACCCCCTTTACACTCCTGATCATGAATCAACTCAAAAATCTACATCTCAGGGGTCGGAAGATCAATTTGAAAATCATGGAAGTTAAGAGCTCATAAATATGACTAAGTCTTTTAACAATTAGAAAATTTTTTAGGTTGTCAGCTCTCCATATATGCAACCAAGAGTGGTATTGAGTCTAGAATGCATCGGGGTGTTATTTTACAACTAAGACAAAGATTTCCGCTTGAAGCGATTGCTCCTCACTTAAGGAATTGAGATTTTTCCATTAGTTTGCATAAATTGTATCACTTTGGATAAACCCGACATTGGATGAATCGGTGACATATACAAACATATTTTCTTAGGAACAAGCATGCTGAGAGACATAGGTTCCCATGGATCACGAACAATATAACATATGTCTTGAATACCTGAAAGACTGGATTACTAAGAGACATGATTGCTTCTAGTTGGAGGTCAGGTCATAAACATAAGTCCGTAGAGAACTCGAACCATAGTCATAGACATGACTTAAACAGATGAGGTAAGACACTAGCAGTATACTTTCCAAAATTGAAGTAGAAGGATTATGCTTGAGTAGAATTAGGTCCATCATGGTTATTTCTCGTAACTTGCCACACTGAGAACATTTGGGAACTCCCTCATTTCACCATCTCCCCCATAGATCAAAGTCACAATCCTAGGCTTGCATACATATCCCTTTATCAAATCTATAGCCACAAATCTCAACATAAAAGAAACATCACCACATACTTAAACTCTAAACTCTTCCCGAAGAACTATACTTTAAAGGCCTTGATTTTTTGTAAATACTACTGTTAACTTTCGCTAGACTCTATAGCCAGCACTCTACTACTCTCATTCTCATGAGTGCACGCATCCACACTCCTAATCACAAAGGGGGGGTATCAATATACACATGAACATAACTCCTCTCAATAATTTTGATATAAAGATACTAAATTCTTTCTAAGTCTCTCCCTCCAGGGACACTGATCGGAACTTCCTCTAACTCCCTAAGTCGTCAACTTACAACTAACATTTTCATGGGCATAGAAACCCATGCCTCTAAACACTTAACACTCTATCTTTGATTCCTTAGAATACTATCATTACACCTCTAAGCACATAACTTAAAACTTAACAAAATTTGTAAAACTATACCAAAGTCACACATTGTCTACCTATATTTCCTCAAGTTCAACTTTAATGAACACTATACAACAACTCCCCAGACTTCTCCGTACTATAAAATTCAAAAACAGAAGTTGGGTACACCTGACACTTATACCATACAACCTTATGTAACAACATGCTATATGGGGTTCAACTTATTCTTATTTGACTATCACTCTTATCGTCTTAATGACTCACCCACAATTCATCATTTTTAACACCATTCCTCAAGAATATACATCACCATTTATCCGCTCCTTATTTTCACAAATTGCGAACCTAGGACATTTCACACATCACATCAAGCCTACTAATTAATTCCCACAAAACATGCATCATGGATATCGAGCTACTATTCTCACCACTACACTCCACAATTAAAGTTTGAGCCTGTTGTCTATCCCTCAATTATATACCACTGGTAAAGCATGCCACATACTACACTAGTACATCAGATTGGGAAATCAACCCAAAAACATCACCTCACTTAGCTACTACCTACAATCACAACCCCACCATAACCTCGTTGTTAAAACTCAAAATCTACTACATATCTTCTCGCATGAAATACTAGTTTACTACTACTAAAAGAATATCATCAAAGGAGGTAAAGTCACTTGATAGGATTAGTCGATATTAATCTTATAATATAACCCATTTCAATCTTATCAACATATTCCAATTTCTCACATCATACTTACTTACCTATTCATACATCACAATGATCTTTAAAATTCAATAAACACTAATGAGTCTCTACCTATAACTTTTTACCTAATCTATCCCTTTCCATTCATAACCTATAACTGATTTCTATAACCACTATAACTATCTACTCTAGGCTTCTTCCCTAATTCGAATAGGTAATAATCATAGCCAACCACTTTCTTCACAGACTACCATACAATTTACAAATATAGTGACCGCATTAGTCTATCACTATACAATGGCAACCCACACCTCAATCCATGATTATACAACTAAAACTATTAATTTATGCAAATATCGTTCCCATCTGACTGCTAACCTTGTGACTTCATGTCACCAACTTCTAGACCATCTTACTACTAATAGGCCATGACACTTTAACATACACTACTACTCAGGTGGAAATACAGTGCCAACATTCTTATACATATCCTTATCCTTAAACATGATATCTGCAACAACAATTTATTAAAGGAAATTGAATATAGTCCATACCTCAGGCTCAACCACACGACTGATGCAGATAGAGGTATATACTTAAATAAACACACTTTAAAGAACTCATGGACTCTTCTCAAGTCCTTGTGAAAATTCATAACTTTATGGACAACTCAATCAAAGAGAACCACATCGCTGAGGGAGCTATACTTATAGACTTGTATCGCCTCGACAATAAAGCATGGCTCATGAAATTAGAGTAAGGAAAGAATTTGGATAACTTTCTTATGGAAAAATTTATAGCATGCACTAGAGTGTGAAAGAATAATAAACAACTCCTAAATATTTCGTAGCCTACTGATTATAAGTGTGGTGCACAATACACCTATCAACAAGACTCTACTAGACACGATTTCACAGACTCCCTGGGACCATGAATCGTGCTTTGATACTAAGTTTGTCATGACTTGAACTAGGGCCCTGGCTGTGATGGGAATCTAGAACCATGAAGGCCTGAACGCCTTTCTCTATCCGGCAATCATACACATTTTCCTATAATATGAAGGAAAATGTGGAAATATAAAACAATACGAAATCATGGTCAATATCATAATTCAATTATACAATCTTGAATGGAAACCATAAACCTCCAACAACGTCTAACATCAGTCAGGGAAATCTCTAACAACTGAAAATGACATTTGTTTGAAATATGGGACAAGGCCCTAGTCGGATCATGAATCAAAATGAAATAACAATAACAAGTTCTAATACAAGCCTTCCGAAGTAAGGGAGGCGCACCAGCTACAAACTTCTGACAAGTCAATCTATTGCTTAATGGGACCTCAAAACTGTGTCTCAGAATCATTAAATATAGGGGGGTCAATACAGATGTACTGGTACGCAGAACGATCCAAAAACAAAATATGCATTTTTATAAAAACATAGGTGAGAAAATTTTATAAATCACATGTAATTCTGAAATAAATTGAAATCACATGGGCATAATCTGAAACTTTAGAAACACATTCAGTAGTTCAGGACTCTACTCTTTATCTTACTTCTGAGTCAGATGGTACACCTTATAATTCTGCTACCCCACGAGCTATATATGGGATTCTTCATTGACTCGGAGGTCAAGCCCCCAACCCAAATTTGAGCAAGAGTTGGAGTTTTTGTTTATTCTACTATGCCCCAGGTCCTTCACCAACATACAATTTCCCTTTTGGGTATCATAAAACCGTGTCGGCAAATCACGATTTCGGGCAATAATTTGTTTGACTAGTGCCTTCTTCGGGTAACCATCTAACTCCCTTAAGCCTAGTTTTAGATTCTTTAAACCATATTTTCTTTGAAACATTCTTTCTTTCTTAATAATTTTTGGGCACATCAAAAATAGGGTATCGTCATACCCCGACTTATAAGTGATGTCACAACATATCTACTGCCCTTATCTCATTTCAAAAGAGGTTTATTGACCACCCAAAATATCTACCATTTGAACAAAAGTTCATATTTCAAAACAGTTGAAAATCAGCCCATTCTCAATACTTATTCTACGGTGATCATCCTTTTCAATTGCTTTAAAACCATTCTAAATAAGAATTATGATCATTATACAACAAGTAAAAACACTCTTTCATTACTTCATGAAATCAACCAATACAATTCATCTGAAATAATCCATCAACAGACCCTAGCTTTCAATAGTTTGTAAATTCAATTCACAATATGTAAATCCAATGAAATTTTTAGTAAAAGAAGAATCACAAGTCTCATGCTCTGATTAACTTATCAATATTGACATCACAAGATCACACGAAAGTATTTCAAGTTGAAAACACTTCATCACAATCTCAATAATTTCTTTACAACAATATGAAATCTTTGACGCATAATCATCAACAATCTTGAAACCAAATTAGTTTGTAGGTATATATATATACTTTAAAACTAATTTTAAAAACAGTAAAATCCATGCCCATGAGGTTTAGGATAGTCCCACGGACCTTAATTGCGAATAATCACGAAGAAATTTTGAAAAGATTTAACCTTGAAGCTTGATTGGCCAAACCCTAGTTGTTTTCTCCTCTTGTGTTCTTGAATGATGAATTAGGGATCTTAAGAGAGAGTAAAACGTTACTAATAGGCTTAATTTTATTTTAAGGATGATTAGGGATGGAATTTGCGTGAGGGAATATGACTAAAGTTCCCCTAGACCCTTTAGGAATTGAAATAAAGCGTAAAGCCACTTTAAATTCACATCAGATTTTGTATCAGGGCGCTGTCGATGCGACACATCAAGATTACATTGGCTTACTACCTCACACGGAAAATGCCATAACTTTTTACTCGGTTATCGAATTTAGGCAAAATTGGTATCGTTGGGAAGCTAATTAAATTATCTACAATTTGATGGGTCTTGAGATGAAAAATTCTCTATGTATCGAAATTTATACACATTCAAAGTAGACCCTTGTAGAATCGAATATCAAACTTTGGATGAATGAAAGACTCTTAGATCAACTTTGTTCCAAGTGATTTTTTATGAACACTTCTCACCTCATAATCACTTCATACACTGGGAGAAGGACTATGACATATGAATTTAAATATATACCATGGATTTAGAGCTTACGTACATAGGAACAACGGTTCCATTTCTTGCTCGAAAAAGTGAGGTGTTACATTGTCAACTTCAGAGGCAGAGTATATCACAATAACTTCTTCAGCCTTCCAATGCATTTGGCTTAGGAGAATTTTGGCTGATCTTAGCCAAAAACAAGAGAAAACAACAAAAATATATTGCGACAACAAGTCCACAATTGCAATGACTAAGAATCCTGCATTTCATGGAAGAATAAAGCACATTGACATTCACTTTCATTTTATTCGTGAGCTGGTGTAAAAAAGAAGAGATCATATTAAAGTTTTGCAACACCAATGAACAAGAGAAGATATATTCACAAAAGCATTGCCCTATCAAAAGAATGTTTATTTCAGTTTGTTGCTTGGTTTTAGCAATTTTGAATTAAGGGGGAATGTTGAATAAGTGATAAAACAAAAAAAAAGAGAAAAGTTACTCCAACTTTCTTTTAGCATTTTACTGTTTTTGACTTAGTCTAGAGTAGTTGTGGTTTAGTTCTTAAGGTTCTCTTGTAAGTTGAAAGCACTACTGAGTTAGTGCCAATTTAGTGCAGTTAGTAACCTTCGTTTTTGCAGCTTTGGTGGAGTTTTAAGCTATTTATAAGGGCTTATCAGTGATGAATGATATAGAGAAAAAAATAGTCTTGCAATTCCAGAAAACTCTCTGCCATTCTATTTCCGCGCTAGTTTTTTTTTCCTTTCTAATATTTTGTTCTTGAGTGAGCTTGAGATCTTTTCTACAACACTATTATCCGAGTGTTCGACATCTTAAGTAAAATGAAAGAAAACTTAAATATAATGTATAAGGTATATAATTTTCATGATCTCGTGAGACTACGTACTGTACTTTTAAACTACTCGTGATAATAAGAAATTGATGTCGAACTGAGATACTCCTTTACATGACTTATAATGTCAACAATGAGGGAAGAGCATGAGAATTAGTTTATAATCAATTTAATTTGTATGTTGGGTGTTTGAATTAAAGTTTCACATTAATAACTGAAAGGATAGAGAATCTACATATATGCTATTAAAAAGAAAGAAGTGAAGTGGCGGCATTGTTGGAATTATTTTTCCCGCAAGTGTTTAGGTTGATATATATATTCTAAACTATCTATTTGTGATTCTAAATTTGATATTTCATCTTTTTGTGCATTTATTGAGTTTTTACTAACTCCGCCAAATATATTATAACTTAATCTTTCTATTCTTCATTGTTTAGCTTATGACAACTTTATTAATTCTTGTATTAATAGGATTTGTCAATGTATGCATTTATAATTTTATTCAGCATTCAGTTTTATCACCTTTGTTTCTTTTTCAAATTATTTCTCTGCATTCCATAATCAAAGCCACCTACAAAAGATTTACTCGTTAATAATTGATTATAGTTGATAAATTCACTTTTGGAAATAATTTACAATAATTTGAGAAGATGTAATGCTGCATTTAGAAAGAAACAATATATTGAAGCCGTTTATACCTAAAATTCAAAACTGAAAAAATTGAAATAAATTGAAGAAGAGGGAAGAGAAATGACAAATAATTTGTTTGTTCAGCAGTTTTTAAAAGGGGACAATTTATTTATTGTTTTTTTCATGTCAAAGGAAGACGTTGATTTGATGAGAATCATTATAATAAATTCATATTATAATCCATAGCTAAGTTGGTAAATTGGTGGTATCCCATAAGGAAAGGCTAGATTCATTTCCTTAGCTAACAATTTCTCAATTGAGTTTATTGCATTGTGTTGTCTGTGAATTATTACATAGGAGTCCATATATTCAGTTCATACTCGATTCAAATGTGTGAATGGGGTATGGACAGAAAAGGAGGTCCCATATGGAGTCGCACACTTACTTGAACAGTGCAAAAAACAACGGAATGCATCGAATAAACTCATTGGTCAATTACAGCCCAAACAAACTAATATCATATTTGGGTCAATGTTGCAACCTTGATACCCTAAATTGACCCATAATAAAATTGTCATGAAAACATAAATCAGCTTTTTCTATTGGTTCCCCCATTTTGTCATCCAATTTTTTCCCACCTCTATTTTTTTTTTTAACGGAGACCACAACTAAAAGAAGGAAGAAGAAGAAAAAAGAAAGAAACAAAGAAACAAAGAAAGACCGAATTGGTAAAAAATAAAAATGTAGAAGTCTCTTCTTACTGATTTACGTTTCTTAAAGGCCCTTAGTGATAATATAGGCGAGTAAAATCTAAGTTGGATTATATTAAATTCCATCCATTTTCACAAGTAAATACTGTGTGGAATATTGTACATGAAATATGCGTGGTTTTCATTTTGTAAAACTAATATAAACATACAAAAATCTCACCCTTAAAAAGTAATTACAAAAATCTAAATTAATTATGTATTTTTTTTTATGTAACGGGAGCTAATTTTCTATCTGTATAGACCCCAAAATAAAAAAAAATGTATTAGAAACTAATTATGTATCTTTACAAAGGAAAAAATATATATTCATTGGATGTATTATTTATTTCGATAGACCCAAAAACAAAAAAAATATACCGGAAGCTAATTATGTATCATTACAAAGGAAAAAGTGTATCTTCATTGGATGTATCAGGAGCTAATTATATGTCTGGACAGACAAAAAATCAAAATTTTCAATAATTATGCAAAATGTCAGAATTTTCTATAATTAATCTCCAAACTATCAAAATTTATATTGTTTGCCCTTCATTTTATATTTAAAATTATTTAGATTAGGATTAAATTAAATACAACTACATAAAGACAAGATTTAAAATGGTTGATTGAAAAATATGAATTTAAAGTTTACACTACCCCCTATCTTACCAAGTGCAAAAAGAAAGAAAACACATATCAAGTGCTAACTTTTCTATGCTTAAAAATACGGGTATGTTTGACCCTAACTGATAAAAATGAGAGCATATTTGACTCAATTATTAATGGAAAGTATATTTATTCTATTTGACATAGTTCAGGGAAAAATTTGACTCCAACTACTAATAAAGAAGAAATATTTGACCTCAACCAACGAGGTGCATATCTATTCAATTTAATATAGTTCAACGATAAAATAACTGTAACTATAAACAGAGATAATATCTATTCATTTGACATAATCAGGAGCAAATTTAATCATTTACAATAATATCTTAATGTTTAAATGATATATGAATATTAGGATCTATTAAAATTGATCAATTAATATAGTCTAAGTGGAGAAGTTAGGCAATACCATTAGATAACGGTGATTTATTTAGTCAAAGGGTATGCTTGGTAAATTATGACTGTGTGTAACATTACACTGCTATGCATGTGACACTTATTCGTAATTTGCAAATCTACTATTATTTCATAAGTTCTTTAGAAAACTTTGCATTTAACAAATATGGAAGAATTTGTCTTTTCCCATTTCAATATTTATTTAGAATAAAAACGTATGAGACTCGTCCTATAAATATGTAACACCCCTCATTTTTTAACTAGAAAGAGGACTGTTGTTCCTACGTGTGTAATCTCTAATTTCATGGTATATATTTAAATTCATGTGTCATGATCTTTCTCCTAGTGTATGAAGTGATTATGAAGTAAAAAGTGTTTATAGAAATCACTTAGAGCAAAGTTGAGCTAAGAGTCTTTCATTCATCCAAAGTTTGATATTCCATTCTACAAGGGTATACTTTAAACGTGTATAACTTTCTATAAATATAGAATTTTTCATCTCAAGACCAACAAAATTGTACAAAATTGAATTTTCTTTCCAACGATACCAATTTCGCCTTAATCCGCTACCCGGGCGAAAAGTTATGACATTTTTCGTGAGAGACAGTAAGCCGGCGCGATTGTGACGCGACGCGTCGGACTGCGCATTACGGAATTGTTTCACTCGTTATTTCAATTCCTTATGGGTCTAGCGGTACTATATTCACATTTCCTCACACAAATTCTGTCCCTAAATATCCTTAAATGATATTAGGTCCATTAATAACGTCTTAACTCTCAAAAATCCCTAGTTCATCTCTCAAGAACACAATAGGAGAAAAATAACTAGGGTTTGGGCACTCAATCTTAAATGTCAAATCTTTTCAAAAAAAAATTGGGATTCTTCACAATTAAGGTACGTGGAATTTTCCTAAACTACATGGGCATAATGAAATTGTTTTAATAACATTTACATGTTCAGAAATCATGAATTTACAAAAGGGTATTGAAGTTTCAACTACAATTATGCATTGTGAATTTTTCTTGGTAATAAAGTTTTGGTCTTGAGGTCTTCCCCCTTAAATAAAATTATCGTTAATATATATATGTATTCATATGGTTTGGCATTTTGAAACTTGAATTGAGAGCATGAACATTTGTAATCCCTCTCTTGTTATAAATTCCCTTGTGTTCATATATTATGAATTTTTTCAACTTCATATTGAGAAGTATGTATAAACGTCTTTACTATTGTTTAAGACTTGGTTTTGATTATGAATTGAAGAGAGTGAGTTTTACATTATGATAAATTTCGAAGATGTATAACCAAAGAATTACATAGTTTGTCACAAAATACATGACCACCACATGTTTGTTGAAATGTTGAAAGAGAGAGTCCTTGCATATTTTTTTGCATAAGTTTGAAGTATGAATCCCCTTGAACTGTTTGAATGATATGGTGGTCCAATCTTTAAATTTTGAATGAAGAGACTATCCCTTTATATTTTATGGCTTAGAGATACGACTTGCAAGTCATTGGTATGACGATACCATTTAAATGAATGTCATAACAGAGTAAGAGTTTCAGATTTTAATTTAAGAGAATACATGTCTTAAAGAGCTAAATATGGGCTTAAAGAGAGTTAGGTGATTTCCTAAAGAAGGTTTGAGTTCAAATAACTCCTAGCTAAAAATAATATTTTTTTGATATAGGTTTATTATGTCCCCACGAGGGACCGTACGCTGGCCTAGTTCCCTTTGGTGTATTAGAGATAGAGACTTCAATCCTTGCGGCAAACTTTGGTTTGGGGCTTGGCTGCCGAATTAAGGGCATATTCCATATAGCCTGTGGCATTGTAGATTTGTAGGGTATACCGCCTAGCTCAAAAGTAAGATAAAGAGTGAGTCATGGATTTAAGATTTTTTGTTCAAAATCTTTTAAATATTCTCATGTATTTTTCATATATCATTTATAAATTATTTACAAACTGCTCTCACTTATGTTGTAAAAAAATGTTTTATTTTGGATTGATTTTGTACCAGTACATATTTATTGACCCCTTGTATTTCAGGATCTTAGGCTCAGGATCGAGGGCCTGCTAAGCCGTAGATTGATTTGTCAGAGGTTTGCAGTTGGTGAGCCTCCCTTATTCTGGAAGGCCTAATTTATAAGTCATTGTTATTTTATTTGATGTATGGTCCGACTTGGGGTTTTGTCCCAATCTTTAGACAGATGTTATTTTCAGTTAGTAGAGATTTTGAAGACTAGTGTTAGATGTTTTGATCTTTATGAACTCATTTCAGTATTGAGTAGTTTGAAATAAAAGTTGACCATGATTCTGTTTTGTTTTTATTTACACATTTCCCTTCATATTCTATAAAAATGTGTATGATTGCCAGATAGAGAAAGGCGTTTGGTCCTTCACTGTTCAGGATACCCGTTATGGCTAGGGCCTCGACTCGGGTCGTGACAACATAGAGCAAGTTAAAGAAAAAAATATGTAAAATCATGTGTTATGAAAATTATTATGTATGTTATATCATATGTTTATTTTATCATATGATTACTTTTCCCTTCTTCAAATTATTCACAACTCTAGTGGATCCATATAGCCAGTGTTAGTTCCCGTTGCACGGTACTGGCACCCTTCCAACTAGGGTTATAAGTTGGACCCTGATGACATATTAGGGCATGTCGGTTATAGCTAACTCTCATAGTTTCGGTATAGTATCTAGTTTAGTATTAAGTCGCAGGTTTTCTTGACCGTAGTATACAGATATCAGTTTACCCAATTATCAGATTCTCAGTACTTCAGTTCACAAACTATTTTAGATTCATGTTTTATGCTTGGTCATGCATTCTCAGTCTTTCAAGGTTTTATGCATTCTTACTCTGTACCTTATGCTATACATTTAGTCAGTTATTACTCATACACACGAAACCATGCATGTTACCCTAACCTCATTTACCATATCAGTACTTCAAAGTACTAACCACATACACTTTTCTTGTGCTATGATGTCTTATTTATTATAGGTTCGAACATCTGGGTTGCTGACCGTATCTAGATAGATTAGTCTATTAGCAATAGTTAAGAGTGGTGAGTCCTCATCCTTCGAGAACGAGTTATCTTACATTCAATATATCAGTAGTTTAGTTATTTAGTCAGTCGGAGTTAGTTGGAGGCTGTAACGCCCTGAGTCTGCACCTCGGATGTCACACGGTGCTTATAATTCTGAAGGACTATGAGCTAACCCATGACAGGTACCTGCTGTAATTACTGATTAATAAAACTATAATAATATGGAAATTTGGCTGGAACTTCCATAAGGATCATAACTAAAATCAAATACTGGTAAATAAATACTAAAAGTTGAGCATCAGTTTGAAATAATCTAGTCTGAAAAAAAGCCTCTAACTGTTTGAACATGGAGTTGATGGGACAAGTCCCCAACTAACTCCGACTACTGTAAAATAAATTGAGTTACTGAAAAGATGACTATGTCCTTGAACTATGAGGACTCACCACTAAATTTGTTGTTGATAATCTGGGCTTCTAAGTACGATCAGGAGCCCGTGCATCTGAATCTATGATATCAGCCATCATAGCGCAAAATAAAGGTATGCGTCAGCACTTTGAATGTACTGGTATGCTAAGTGAGTAAGGCTGAATATATGGGTTCATATGCGTGAACAATACTAGCTGAGTAATATGAATATAACTGGATGAGAGTACATGTATATATGAAACTACTGTAAATACTGATTATGCAATACTATGCACATAACTACGTATACTATAACTGAGATCATATTAACACTGGATACTGAGTTCTGATAACTGAATGATTGATATATGAGTTTACTGATAAGCGTATTACTGTTAGCTGGGTGATTCTGATAGTACTGATGTTGTAGACTGAATAGAGTTCTATACTGAGCTGGGTGAATATTTCTGACAGTTCTGGTGCTATAGAACTGAACAGAGTTCTATAATGAGATTGAAACTGAAACTGTGGGAGGTAATTATCTAACTGACATTCCTCTCTCTAAATTAGTTGGGGTCCAACCTATAACCCCAGTTGGAAAGATATCAGTATCGTTCCATGGGTAAACTTAAGTTGCTGAGTCACCCTCATCTGGCAGGTGCTCTGAATGAGAATGGTGGTACCCTCAACTAGTACGTAAGACACCTCATCAACCCTCAACTGGAAGGTTGATTTCTTAACCTACGCTAGCTACGTAGTTTTGGAATGTAAGGACTGCTTTTAAGGATTACACCCTCTACTGGCAGGTGAGTCCCCATACTTGGGTTCACTCGGTGCTGAATCCTACTCCCAACTGAATTGACACTGAATTGATTTCTAAACTGTACTAGTCTAGATTTAATTATTACTAATCGTGCTAACTAACTGAGATGGACTGAGTTCACTATGTTCTGTTAACTGACTGAATACACAGAGTTCGGTAACTGACTGAATACTATTGTACGTGACATAACTGACTATTTCGTAGCTACTGAAATTCTATGTAAACATCTATATTGTCGGGTATTAGATACCCCCAGGACTCGATAGCATGAAAATTAAAGCATAACATGATCTTGAAAAGCATAACAAGGTCCACTTATTCATAATTCATTCATAGAGACATTTTATCAAACACTTGTAGGGCATAAATTTGTACATATGCTAGCATGTCATAATTTCACCATTTGATTCACATGGACATTCCATCAAACACATGGGGAGCACAACTTAATGCATATAATCATGGACAACATGTAAACATTGTAACTACAACACCCAAACTTGCTAATTCGAGGATTATAACATGGGAATTACACAATTCAATATATATACTATTTCAATTTCATGAAATCCATAATTAATCATGGATTGAAACTCAATTAATGTCATGAACATGAATACAATCCAATTTCAAGAATGTATATCACGAATCAATATTCTAGTAGTTTTAAAAATGGATTCTTGGACTCTATGGGTGAAAGAAACCCATAGACAAACACCTAACATACCTTAAGTGTTAATTTCGTGGATATTGGGGGGAGTTCTTAAGGTTTGATTCTTGAACTTGATGAAGCTAGGGCTTGTTCTTGTAAGGATATTGTGAAAAGGATGAGTAATTTTGCTATTTGGGGCTTTAATCCTATGTTAAGGAGCTATTAGGTTAAGGGAAAATGACCTATTTTCCCTTAAAATGAGGAATAACACTGTAGAATTTACCTAGATCAGACTGGCGAGGGTATCACAGTCTACATCATGGGCTCCCCCAAACACCGGTCTGGGCAGGGCGCCGCGGGCTAATTGCCTTGAGCCACTGTTTTGAAGTTTCAAACACGCCCTTACGCTTGTCCCAAATTTCTGAAACTCAAACGAAATGTACTATTGACTTCCCCGATCATGAATCAACTTAAAAACTAACTTTCTTAGGTCGTGAAGGTTGTAAATAAATTCCTCAAAGTTTGAGGGCTTTCAAAATAACTAAGTCCTAATAGTTAGCTGAAATTTTTTAAGTCTAGGACCTCTTTTGGCATGCTTTAAAAGACTCAAACGATTAGTGTTCTGTTGGGTCTTACAATATATCCCCTTGGGAACATTCTTCCTTGAATGATACTGACTAAGGGGAAAATACTGATAGGCTGAATTTATATACTGAACATGCACAACTGAAGCAAGATTACATGACTGAAGCTACTAATATACTGAGTTATCATATTGAACCTGCATAACTGAAGCATGTCTGAGTTATGAATACATGACGCATGACTGAGAAAATTCATGAAGGTATGCATGATATGAGAATTCCATACAACTGAACCGATGCAGAGTTATAAAGGAAATCCGAGTGGGAACTGAGTAAATTCAAGGAAAACTATTACCTTGAGTTGAGTCTGAATTTGTGGAGAAGAGGTGAGGATACTTGGTCCGCATATCTTCTTCTGCTTCCCAAGTAGTTCCCTCAACAAACTGATTTCGCCAAAGAACTTTGACTAGAGAAAGCGCTTTGTTCCTCAGTCTGTGAACCTGAAAATCAATAATTTTGACTGGAACTTCCTCATAAGAGAGACTATTATAAAAATCTATACCCACTATAGGGACTACAACTGCAGGGTGACCTATGCTCTTTTTTAGCAAGGATACATGAAACACTAGATACACTGTAGCTAGATCTGAAGGCAACTTAATCTCATAAGCTACCTTTCCAAAACGGCTGAGAATTTGGTAAGGATTGAAAAATTGGGGACTAAGTTTTCCCCTTCTTGCCAAACTTATTAACTCCCTTCATAGGAGAGATTTTCAAATACACATAATCACCAATATCAAACTCGAGATCTTTTCTTCGCTCATCTACATACGATTTCTGTTGACTCTGAGATGTCTTAAGCCTTTTGCGGATCAATTGATTTTTTTCTTAAGGTATCAAATGCCAAGTCAGGACCCACCACTATGGATTCACCTACTTCTAACCAACTAATAGGAGATTTATATCTCCTCCAATAAAGTGCATCAAATAGAGTCATCTGAATGTTGGAATGATAACTGTTATTATATGCAAACTCAATCAAGGGAAAGTGGTCATCCCAACTGCTCTTATAGTCAATGGCACACAATCTTAGCATATCTTCAAAAGTATGAAAGGTCCTTTCTTCTTGACCATCTATCTGAGGGTGGAAGGCTATACTAAGGTGAACTTGGGTGCCAAGACCCTTTTGGAATGCTTTCTAAAAATGAGAGGTGAACTGCGTACCTCTATCTGAAATAATGGACAATGGAACTCCATGAAATCTGACCAACTCTCTAACATAGAGCTTGGCATATTTCTTAGTTGAATAATAAGTGTAAACAGGTAAAAGGTGAGATGATTTGGTCATCCTATCCATAATGACCCAAATCGAATCATGCTGGCGGCGAGTACGGGTCAAGCCCATCACAAAATCCATGTTCACCTCCGTCCACTTCCAAGTGGGAATAATGAACTCCTGCATAGGTACCTAGGATTCTGATGCTCGATCTTAACCTGCTGACATATCAAGCACTTAGCTACAAACTCCGCAATGTCTCTCTTCATCCGACTTCACAAATAGATTTCCCACAAGTTGCAGTATATCTTGGTGGCCCCTGGGTGAATCGAGTAGCGTGCACTATGCGCTTCTGCAAGAATCCGCTGTCTCACTCCATCAACACATAGAACACGTAGTGTACCCTGACAATGCAACACACCATCTCCCTCTTTAAGAGAAAACCTCAACCTTCTGAACTTTGATCGACTCTTTAATCTTAAATAAACTGGGATCTCTGGTCTACTTTTATTTTACTTCGGAAACCAAAGATTATTCCAAACTATTCTGCACCCATACGCTACCCTCTACTTAATCGACTAAGTGGACACCTAGTCGGGCAAGCTAATGAACTTCCTGAACTAACTTCTTTTTCCCATTTTCCATGTGAGCAACACTACCCATAGACAATCTACTGAGAGAATCAACCACTACATTAGCCTTGCCCGGATGATACAAATCACTCATATCATAATCTATCCACAGCTCCAACCACCTCTTCTAATACAAGATAAGATCTTTCTAAGAAAACACATACTAAAGGCTTTTATAGTCTGTGAACACATTAACATGTAATCCATACAAGTAATGCCTTCAAATCTTTAAGGAAAACACTACAACTGCTAACTTAAGGTCATGAGCAGGGTAACTCTTCTCATGGGGCTTAAGCTGTCTAGAGGCAAAGGCTATGACCTTACCTCTCTTCATCAAAACACACCCCAAACCAACTCTGGAAGCATCATAATATACCACAAACCCATCTGAACCATCTGATAAAGTCAAAACTAGGATCGTAGTGAGTTGATTCTTTAACTCTTGAAAACTCTTCACACAAAAATCTGAACACCAGAACTTGACTTTTTTTTGAGTCAATCTGGACATAGGGGACACAATAGATGAAAATCCTTAAGTGGACCATTGGTAATAGAGATCCAAACCCAAGAAACTCCTAATATCTGATGGAGAGATGGGCCTGGGCCAATTTCTTACTGCTTCAGTCTTTTAAGGATCAACTCTATTGCCATCACCGAAAACAATATGACAAAGGAAAGATGTAAATCTTAACCAAAACTCACACTAACTGAATTTGGCAAACAACGGATGGGCTCTGAGAGTTGTAATACTATTCTGAGATGGTCTGCATGATCATGTTCACTGCAGGAGTAGACAAGAATGTCATCGATGAAGACTTTGATAAAAATGTCAAAGAACTGCTTGAACACACGGTTCATAAAATCCATGAAAGCTGTTGGGGCATTGGTAAGACCAAATCACATGACTAGGAATTCGAAGTGACTATACCGTGTTCTGAAAGCTATTTTTAGAATGTCACATTCTCTGACTCTGTGCTGATGATAGCCTAATCTAAGTTCTATCTTAGAAAAGTAACTAGCTCCCTGAAGTTGCTCAAACAAGTCATCGATTCTAGGAAGTGGATATTTATTCTTGACAGTGACTTTATTCAATAGATGGTAGTCAATACATATTCTGAGAGAACCTTCTTTCTTACGCTAGAACAGAACTGGTGCACCCTAAGGGGATATGCTGGGTCTGATGAATCCCTTATCTAAGATATCCTTCAACTGTTCTTTTAACACTTTGAGTTCTGCTGGAGCCATTCTATATAGCGACATAGAGATAGGCTTAGTATTAAGGAGAAGGTCTATTTTGAAGTCAATTTCCCTCTCCGGAGATACTCCAGATTCTCGCAACTAGAATCCTTAACTAGAATAAAATGGTAGACACACCAATTGAATATCATTTTCCTAGCCCTTAGGTAGGAAACAAGCTGACCCCTAAGTGCTGAGGTGCTACACCTCCATTCAAGGATAGGTTCATTCGAAAACTGAAAATGGAAAATTCTATTTCTGCAGTCAACTAAAGCATATATGAATAAAGACAATTCATGCCGAGAATGACATTAAAATTTTTCATCTCTAATTCTACCAAGTCTGCTGAAATGGCTTTCTGAGATACCATAATTGGACAGTTTCTATATACCTATCGGGCTATGATTAACTTACCCACTAGGGTAGAGATCGAGGAAGGATCTGCTAGCATTTCAGGACTTACTCCGAAGTTAACAGCTATATAAGGAACTACAAAGGACAAAGAAGCTCCTGGATATAACAAAGCATAAACATGTAAATGATAAACTTATAATGTATCAGTGACCACATCAGGAGAACTTTCCTGATCCTATCAAGACTGAAGTCCATAGAGTCTATTTGGGTGTTGCCCACTGGTGGCACTTGAAGCGACACTCTGCTGATTTGGGCAACTGGATTGAGCTGAAGGAAGATTATACTAACCCTGAGACCTGACTTGGGAGAATATTTGATTCTATGGCCTAGCTTGCCACATTCGAAATACACATCGCTGCCAGCTCTGCAGATACCTTAATAGTTTCTGCCACGCTTCGAGCAAAGATAATTTGTTCGGTCACTGCTAACACTACCTTGGAGTTTAGGGACTGGTGCCCTATCTTTATTGCCATCTCTAAATTTTGGCACTGGAGCACTAGATGAGGACGAAGCTGGAACTGAGGATTTTTGGTAGAACTGAGAATGATTTCAACCCACTGATTTGGGCTGAGCGAAGTTGAAGCTACCTGTTCTATCTCTCTTATTCTCCCTCTCCTTCTCCCTAGTCTTAGCCTCTTCTATCTGCTGAGCATGGTCCATGATCCTGGATATGTCCTCTTTTTAATCAACATTGTTATCCTACACTCCTTGACCACACTGTTAGACACACCCTACATAAACTTACTCATCTTAGATCTGCTATCTGCTACAACATGAGGGGCATAAATAGCTAACTGAGTAAACTTGAGGGAATACTCTTTCACTGTCATGTTGCCCTTTTTTAGATTAATAAACTCAGAAACCTTTACTTTTCTCAACTCCAGTAGGAAGAACATATCAAGGAAACCAGTAGGAAACTCCTTCAATTCTATGGGCCCTGTATCAGCGGTCCTCTCTTCCTTCCACTGCTTGAACCATGAGTGATCCACATCCTTCAAATGATATGCGGCTAACTCAGCACTCTCACTAGCAGGCACCCCATAATATCTCTAACTTTCTGCACCTGATCAAGGACTTCCTGTGGGTCCTCATCTTACTTAGACCTGATGAATGATGGAGGATTAATTTGAGTGAAGTCCCGAATTCTAGCTGCAGCAGTAGTGGCCACTGGGTTGGCCTGGATGTCAGTTGGACATTCATTATGGGCTGCCCAAAAATGAACTAGATAGGTGAAATCTGCTCTGAATTTGGCATGGGAAAGAATACTCATCCAGGGGATATGTCTAGATGAGCAGAGGTGTTGGTTGATTCTCAGTCCTTCTTTCGTTGGTCCTTTCAGGCAACATATTTTTTGCAGACAAAAGGAAGAAATGAATTAGACTGAGAGTTTAACTTGAGTTCATGATCACTCATATTATATGAATACTTAAAGAAGGGAACTTGTTCCTAAAATGTCTCATAGCCCCTTGTCCATAAGTGTGTCGTGCTACACACCCATGCATAAGACTCTACTAGACACGGGTTTCAGACTCCCTAGGACTCTATTAAACCTTAGGCTCTGATACTAAGTTTTTAATGCCCCGAGTCTGTACCCCAAACATCACACAGTTCTTATAATCCAAAAAAACCACAAGCTAACCCATGACTTGTAACTCACGGAGAAAAGGTGTGGGTACTTGGCTCGCATATCTGCTTCTGCTTCCCAAGTAGCGCCTTCAATTGAATGATTCTGCCACAAAACTTTGACCAAGGGAACTTCTTTGTTCCTTACGGACTTGGTAATCTAGGATCTCAATCAGAATCTCATCAAATGAAAGACTAGTATCGATATCTAAGCTCTCTAAAGGATGTACTACAGCAGAATCACCAATGTGCTTCTTAATCATAGAGACATGAAAGATAGGATGAACAGCTGACAACTTTATGGGCAACTCCACCTCATAGGCTACTTTCCCAATATGACTTAAAACTCTATAAGGGCCAACATAAAGAGGATGAAGCTTCCCCTTTTTCCCAAACCTTTTTACCTCTTTCATGGGTGAAATCTTTAAGTACACCAAATTACCTACCTCAAACTCAAGATCTGTTTTTCTCACATCTGCATATGACTTCTGATGACTTTGGGGTGTCTTCAATCTTTTTCTAATCAACTAAACATTATCCATAGCCTCAAACACTTCATTAGGTCCAATCACATCAGCTTCATCCACTTCGAACCAAGCTATGGGTGATCAACATTTTCTACCATACAAAGCCTCAAATGGTGCTATCCGGATGCTAGAGTAATAACTATTAGTATATGCAAACTCAATTAGTGGAAAATGCTCATCCCAACTACCATTGAAATCAAGTGCAAAGGCCCTCAACATATCTTCGAAAGTCTGAATGGTCTTCTCATCCTGACCATCTGTCTGTGGATGAAAAATGGAAATCAAATAAACTTGGGTACCAAGACTCTTCTGGAAAGCTTTCCAAAACTACGAAGTGAACTGGGTACCTCTATCTAAGATAATGGACAAGGGAACTCCATAAAACCTGACTAACTCCTAGATATAAAATATAGCATAATCCTCAGTTTTATAAGATGTATGCACTAGCAGGAAATATGTCGACTTAGTCAACCTGTCTACAACAACCCAAATAGAATCATTATGATGATGCGAAAGAGGTAAATCAGTCACGAAATCCATATTCACCTTTTCCCACTTCCAAGTGGGTATACCAAACTCTTGCAACTTACCGCTAGGTCTTTGGTGCTCTACTTAACCTGTTGGCACATTGCACACTTTGCCACAAATCCTGTTATATCCTTTTTCATGCCACTCCACCAATAGATTCCCCGCAAGTCACGATACATCTTGGTAGCACTAGGATGAATGGAATACCGCGCCCTATGATCCTTAGCCATAATTTTCTACCTCAAATCACCAACACACGAAACACACAATTTATTTTGACATCTCAACACACCATCTCCCCCTTGGGAGAAAACCTCTAACTTTTGGTCCTTAACTGACTCCTTCAGTTTGACCAACCTAGAATCCATGTCTTGCTTCTCTTTCACTTCCAAAACTAAAGAGGATTCAGAACCACTCTGAACCCAAATATTTCCCTCAGCTGAATCAAGCAACCTAACACTCAGTTTAGCCAAATGATGTACTTCCCGAGCTAACTTTTTCTTATCTTTCTCCACATGAGCAACACTGCCCACAGACAATCTACTATGGATGTCTGCCACTGCGTTGGCCTTTCCCAGATGATACAACACGCTTATATCATAATCTTTTAGCAACTCTAACCATCTTCTCTGACGAAGATTCAACTCCCTTTGAGAAAACACATACTGCAAGATTTTGTGGACTGTAAACACATCAACATGAACACCATATAGATAGTGTATCCAGATTTTCAAAGAAAAAACCACGGCAGCAAATTCAAGATCATGGGTAGGGTAATTTTTTTCATGCAACTTCAACTTTCTAGAGGCATAGTCTATAACCTTACCTCTCTGCATCAACACAAAACCCAAACCAACTATCGAGGAATCACAATACACCACAAAACTATCTGTACCATCAGGAAAAGTCAACGTAGGGGCAGAGGTGAGTCGAGTCTTCAATTCTTGAAAACTTCTCACAGTAATCTGACCAAAGGAACATAACTTTATTTTGGGTCAACTGGGTCATGGGGGACGCAATAGAAGAGAAACCTTCAACAAAATGGCAGTAGTAGCCAGATAGACCCAAAAAACTTCTAATATCTAACGGAGAGATTGGTCTAGGCCAATTTCTTACAACTTCTATCTTTTGGGGATCAACCTTAATGCCATTGGCTGAAATAACATGACCCAAAAAGCCTACTGACCTTGGCCGAAATTCACACTTGTTAAATTTGGCAAACAACAAAGGATCTCTAAGAGTTTGCAGGACAATTCTAAGATGCTCTGCATGGTCATTCTCAGTACGGGAGTAAACAAGGATATCATCTATGAACATTATGACAAACATATCAAGATACTGTTTAAACACTAGATTCATGAGGTCCATAAAAGTGCTGGAGCAAGGGTTAGCTCGAAAGACATGACTAGAAATTTAAAGTGACCATAGCAGGTTCGGAAGGCTGTCTTTGGAATATCAAATTACCTCACTTTAAGATGATGATAGCCGTATCTATGGTCTATCTTGGAGAAATAACTTGCACCTTGCAATTAATTAAATAGGTCATCAATTCTAGGAAAAGGGTACTTATTCTTAACTGTGACCTTATTAAGCTAATGATAGTAAATACACATATGCAAAGAACTATCTTTCTTCCACACGAAAAGGATGGGTGCACCCCAAGGAGAAACACTGGGCCGTATGAAACCTTTGTCTAGAAGATCTTTGAGTTGCTCTTTTAACTCCTTAAGCTCTGCAGGTGTCATACGGTATGGACGAATACAAATAGGTTATGTATCAGGAAGAAGGTCAATCATAAATTCTATCTCTCTATCAAGATGTACCCTTGGTAGATCATCCAGAAAGACATCAGGAAACTCATTAACTATACTGACTGACTGAATAGTCAAAATCTCAGACTTGGTGTTCTTAACACTAACTAGATGGTAGATGGAACCTTTGGATATCAACTTTCTAGATTTTAGATAGGATATAAAGTGACTATTGGGAGATACTAAACTTTTGGACCACTCAAAGACTGGCTCATTAGGAAACAGAAACTTAACAACAAAGGTACGATAGTTTATAGATGCATAACAAGAGTGAAGCCAATCCATACCCAGAATTATATCAAAATCCACTATCTCTAACTCTATCAAATTAGCAAATATGACTCTATGAAAGACAGTGACAGGACACTTTTCATACAGTTGTTTAGCAACAACTAACTCACCTCCTAGAGTAGAAACCAGGAAAGGCTCGAGAATCTTTGCAGGAATTATTTCAAAATTCCCATTAACTAATGGGGTCACATAAGATAAACTTGACCCAGGGTCCAATAATATATAAACATCAAAGTGAAAGACACGGAGCATACCAGTAACAACATCGGGAGAATTTTCCTGTCCTGATGGGATGGTAAGGCATAGAATCTATTCTGGAGCTAATTTTCAGCCGCACTAGATGAAGCGCCATAAGGAGGGAATGGATGGGCTAAAGGAGATAAGGCACTAGTATTCTGAGTCTAAGCTCGAACATCTCTGCTCCCCTGCCTAGTATGCGGACACTCTCTAAGTCTATGGCCTATCTTGCCACAACCAAAACAACCCCTCTGATTGTCTAAGCACTCACCGTGATGGTCCATACCACACTTAGCTCATAGAGGATAATGAGATCTGTTACTTACACTGTTCTGGGACCTGGACATAGAAGGCCTATTTCCCTGCTCCTTCTTGTTTCTGAGCGCGGGATCACTAACTGATGAAGGCACTATCATAGATGAACGATTTTGAAACTAGGGTCGGTTCCCTCTATGGGATCTAGTCTAGCCATGCTCAAACTTCTCCGATCTATCCCTCTTATTTCCCTTTACTCTACATCTCTTCCTTATCTTATCTGCCTCAATCTATTGAGCATGCATTATCAGCCTGGGCAGATCTATATCCCTATTGAGCATAGCAGTCCTATACACGTTCATCACCAAACCAGACACACAGATCATGAACTTACTCATACTAGATAAAGTGTCATCTACCAAGTCCAGAAAATACTTGGATAACTGGTTGAACTTGAGGCAATACTCCTTAACAGTCATAGAGCCCTGTCTCAAGTTTATAAACTCTACTATCTTTGCTTCCCTTATCTCTAACGGGAAGAACTTGTCCAATAACGCATCCTGGAACACCTTCCAAGTAATAGGTGCAATATCTTCCCCTCTATTCTTATTCCATGCAACAACCCAGTCATAAGCAATGTCTTTCAAATGATAAGATGTCAGCTCTACACTTTCTTTCTAAAAAATATGCATGACTTAGGTGATCTTTCTCCCCTCCTCAAGATATAACTGTGGGTCCTCACCAGCCTTAGACCCATAAAACTCTAGCGAATTCATACGCATGAAATCACTGATCCTAGCAGCAGCTAAGTTACCTCCCTACTGATGTGGAACTATGGACTAGTTATTGGCCAAGATTTTTTTGGTCACTTCTTGGGGTAATGCCTGAAAGGCCGCCCGAAACTCAGCATGAGACATAGTCTCATTCAAGGGATTAATAAGATGAGGTTACTCGTTATCATTCTTATGGGCATTAGCTCTTCGGGGAGGCATTTTTTGAAATAAGAGAGCATGAATTAATAGCTGAGGGAGACAACTATAAGCACGTTAGATTCTGAATGAAAGAGATTACTTTTTCCTAAAATGTCTTATAGCCTCTTCCTCATATATGTGGCACGCTACACACCGATGATCAAGACTCTACTTAACATGGCTTGTCAGAATCCCTAGGGCTCCTTAAACCTTATGCTCTGATACACAGTTTGTAATGCCCCAAAATCTCATTTCGAGACATCACACAATGCTTAAGGATACAAGTAGCCCTAAGCTAACCGTTTGAGCCTGTTACTACTTCTAACACTTATTTTTAAGATGGATAAAGAAAAACAATGGAACTGTTATAATATATCTCAACTAAAATAACAAAATAATACTATCTGAATAGCAACATGCTGAAAAGTCTAAAATATCACTGATAGTCTAGTCTGACAAAGCCTTTACTACTCAAGAACTAGTGAGCCATTGGGACAGATCCCCAACTGACTCATACTCAACTGAAAGGAAATAACCCAACTACTATGAAGACTACAATTAGAGAAAATTAGGTCCTCAAACTATGAGGACTCACCAACTGGGGAGGTGTAGATCAAGGTACTCGAAGATCACTGACATTGCTGAGACTGAGCACCTGAGCCTACATTATGAGACAATATAACACATAGACGTATATGTGTATCAGTACTTTGAGGATGTAATGAGTATATGGGGGTGTATGCAATCCTTAAAATAATAATATCATCAATCTTTACAGAAATCATACATGCTAATATAACTGACTCATATAGCTCGAATAATCTCAAAATGCCAATCTCGTAAATCATTAATAATGGAACACATAGTATAAATCTCATCTCAAGCAACATACTTTAGTTTAGACACTAATTACTTACTTTTACTAATAGGGAAAACTACTTTCTTATTGGGAAAATTTTACTGTAAGAAACTTCTCTAAAAAATCTTATAATTAGGGAGGTTCTCTTAACCGATATACACCATCCGAGCTACATGGAGTCCAATGTCTTGTCCTCCTAACGAAGAAAACTCACATTGGGGAGAGGTATCATACTCTTTCCAGGGAGTATAACCTTAACTCAGTGATCACTATCTCGGCCTCGAGCCCATAAATCTCAATCCTACGGTGGCACGTAGTTCTGCGGTATGAAACCATAGTAACTTACCCAACTCAGTGCTAAATACTACTCCCGTTAGTTATCTACATTCATCTCATGGAAATGCACTTTAAAATAATCTTGTGGTTCATAAAGAACCCAACTATTAAATCTGTACTCTCATTTAGAAAAGTGGATTTCAAAGTTACTATGACCTCAACGTCAAAACTTTCTCAATAATCTCAAAATACTCAAATCATGGGTGCTTATAGCACAAAAGTTCATAAAAATAAAATCTCAAATAGGGATTAATGACCCATATAACAATCTCATGTTAAGACGTATCAAAATTCAAACTCAATATCTTAAAGATTCATAAATCATATAGAAATCTGGAAATTTTCAGCAACATGCATTATAATCTCAACATACTCATGTACTTCAATTTCTAAAACATTGAAACCATTATAATCTCTAGAAATGATAACATAGGGTGTAAACCCATACTTCAATTTCATAAGAAAATATGTAAAACCATATATCTTCGTAATTAAAATAACTTTTGGGCACAAGGACGAAAAGAGTGTCCTTGTTCAAACCCTACATACCTTAGATTATGACTTGTAGATGAACAAGCTTGCTTGAGGCTCTTTTTTGTACTATTGAGTGGGGATTATTGAAGCTTTTGACTTAGGAACCTTGAATCTTAACTTAATTTGTAGAAACTATGGTGGAATATTAAGGTTGTTAGAGAAAGACTTAGATTTTCTCTTGATGGTTAATCTTGAGATAAAACTCTAGTTCTTAATGCTTTGGATGATTCTGAAGTGCTACACTTCATTTTTATATATCTAGGTGTTAAAAAGGGTGGAAAAAGACCAAAAAGCCCTTTTAAAAATGACTTTAAAATGCTGAATGGGATATGAGATGGCTCGTGCGATAGTCCATCGCTGGCTCGATGGTTCATCAGTCCGACCATCATACTTGGACCAGAGTAGGGGCTCTCTGCCTTAGTAGTGACAGCTTGGGCGATGGTCCGTTGCAAGCTTGACGGTTCGTCGGCTTGGCCGTCGCACTTGACAAGTAGATGGGTTTATTGGATTGGTTACGATAGATCAAGTGAAGGTACGTTGCAAGATCGACAGTCTGTCAACCTGCCTGTCGCACCTGGGCGGTTCTGACTGCTTTTAGTAAAACGACCATAATTTCTCACCCCGATACCGGATTTGGATGAAATTAATATCGTTGGAAAGCTAATTCAGTTTTCCAAATGGTTAAAAATTAAATTTAGGAAAACTCTATATGTCATAAAAAACAATCACTTTGTAAGTCATTCCTAAAGCTTTTATAGACAGAAAAAGGCTCCACTTTACATGCTCTAAAGGCTTAGACTACGAGGGAACTTTATGGGGTATTACAACTGACAGTCTTACAGTAAAGTTTTTAGATAGATATTTTCAGTATCTCGATTCAGTATAATTTTTTTGTATTTAAACCTTATGGTATTTTAATTAAGTTCTGCACATGTTCCCCATTATTTTATTCAGTTCTCATAGTAGGTACGGGCATGGGTTATCTTGTGGTACTTTGGGGAAATAGGAACCATGTGGCCCTAGGATCTACTCTCGGGTCATTACACATGCTTTGTGGTCTTATTCCCTATCATGACCTATTAGTATGATTGAGAATTATGGGACTTTGCTTTGTAGACTGGCATGTCTCCTATATGATACTCTAACCCTTGTGGAAAAATTTGGTTAGGACTTGTCTGCTGGATCAAAGGTGGATCCCATATAGCCTATGGGATGATCAGAATCGTAGGGTGTACCATCTAGCTCAGGAGAAAATAGAAGTGAGTCATGATTTCCAAGAGTTGTTGAAATTCATTTTAGTATGCCCATGTGTTTTAATTTATGCATTTTTTTATTGTTTTATTAAATTATCTCATTATGTTATATAAAAATATGTTATTTTGGGTTGTTTCACATACTAGTGCATTTTGTATTGACCCCCTATATTTCAGGTTTTTAGGCCCAATCTAGTGGTCCTATGAAATAGTAGATTGTTGATAGACATTCAAAGTTGGTGAGCCTCCCTTAGTTCCAAAGGAATCCTATTTACTTATGTTGATCCCATTTTTTTTAGTTTATGGTCTGACCAGGGGACTTGTCCCAGTTTTAAATAGATTCTTGTTTTCAATTGTAGTAGAGATTTCGTAGATGTCTATTAGATGGTTTGATATTTATTGAACTTATGTCCACATTACTCAGTTAAAATATTTCTGTGACCATGTTTACTTTTATTTTTTATATTTTCTTAAGTATATGAATTGTGTGTATGATTTCCAGTTAGAGAAGGGCTCTCGGGCCTTCATAGTTCAGGATGCTCATCCAAGCTTGGGCCTCAGTTAGGGTTATGACATACTTTGTATCAGAGCATGGTTAATGGTCCTATGGTGCTTGCAAAATCGTATTGGGTATAGTCTTATTTATGGGTGTGTATCACGCCACACTTATAAGTAGGAGCCTACAAGGCATTTAGGAACGTCATTCCTTTTTTTATGATTTATTTCATGCTATAGAGTTTGAATGTCCTCTAATCAATGATTTCCTATATTTCAGAAAGTTATCATGCCTCCCCGTAGATCCAACAAAAAGAATGCCCAAGCTAAGGATGTCTGTCCTATTCATAGGATGTGGACCCATTATAGAGCTCATATCCCAGAGTTTTTTCTACTCTGGGAGTTTCTCCAGTTTCGACTAGTCCAACTTGGGCTCCACAGACCGATGTTAACCATCCTCATCCTCTTCAGAGAAAAGTTTCGAATACTGAGTTTCGAAAGTCCATCCATATGATTACTTAGATAGTAGTCACTCAGACCCACCGATCTGAAGATGTGGGTTCTATGTATGGTTTATCAGAGGTTACATGGGTTGGTCAATTCATAAGGATAAACCTACCCACCTTTACTGACACATAGGTTGAGGAGGACCCCCAAGGGTTTATTGATAAGATGGAGAACATTTTTAGAGTTATACATGCGAATGAGGTTGCAGAGGTTGAGTTGGAAGCCTATTAGTTGAAGGATGTGGCCAATCAGTGGTATAATAAAAGAGAAGATTTGAAGGGTAGTGATACTGATCCTTCTGTGTGGGGTGAGTTTGTAGAGGCCTTGCTAGATTGCTTCTTTCCTCAGGACTGAAGAATTTGTGATTCTGAAGCTAGGGAAGATAAGTGTAAAACAGTATACATTGAAGTTTACCTATTTATCCCATTATGCTCCAGAATTAGCGGATAACATGAGAGCTAACATGAGAAAGTTTGTATCCGATCTCTCAAATGATCTAGTGTTGGAATGTAAGGGAGTGATGCTTAATAGAGATATAGATTTCTCTAGGTTGTCCATTCTTATGAAATAGGTAGAAAACCAAAAGAAGAGGTGGGGTGAGGTAAGGGGAAAAGAAAGAGAAACTAAGAGAGCTAGGTTCACAGATCTAAATAAAAGTTAGCACCAAGGTGGTAATTGGGCAAATTAGTGGTCTAAAAAAAGTTTTAGAACAATTCCCAGTCATCAATAAGTGCACCTGAGCCCAGGCCTTCTGGTGAATAGCAGTTTCAGTCAAGAGATAGGCCTGGAGCTTATGGTACTCAGTCTCAGGGGAGTGTGAGCCAGCCTTTTTGGTCACACCCTCATTATAGTAATTGTGGGAGGAATCATCCGGGGAAGTGTTATTTTGAGACTTGGACGTGTTATTCATGCGGCCAAGTAAGCCATTTTCAGAGGGACTGTCCCTCAGTTAGAGGGAATATATGGAGAGCTGAGTCCCAAGCCACATCCATATGTCCTTCTCCTGAGGGTACTACTTCAGTTTTTGGTCGTGGTCGCAATCAATTATATGCCTTATCTAACCTCCAGGATGTGAAGACATCGCCAAATATTGTTACAGGTATGTTATAGATTTTCTTTCGTGATGGGTATGTATTTGGCATGCTTCATATGAGTAGTGTTGTTAGACAATAATATGTGGAGTGTAGTGGTAGAAATAGTAGTTTAAGATTTTTAATGTGTGTCTTGTAGAAAAGAGTTAGTGGACTTGATGCAATATTTAGAATAACCTAGGTTAGCAACTTGCAGAATAAGGAATTGATAATTATGATATAAATATATATACTTGAGACTAGTGTTATAACAATGAATTGGGGTTGAGTCATTAAGAGGATAAGAGCATGGGTAAAGGAGAATAAGTTGAACCCCCAGGTAGCATGTTGTCAGATAAAGTTTTATGTGTAGAAGTGTTTTGTACACCTAGTTCCTGTTCTTGAATTTTGTAGTATGGGGAAGGCTAAGGAGTTGTTGTGTGATGTTCTTCAGAGTTAAATTGAGGGAATATAGGTAGAAAGTATGTTCCTATGGGATAATTTTGCAAAATTTTATTATGTTGTAGGTTTTATGATTAGCAGTCTAATGGTAGAATGTTAAGTAGCGGATAGTGGATTTTTATGTAATAAGGAGTGAGAATGGGTATGCTCATAAGAATATTAGTTGTAGGTTGATGGCGATAGTGGATTGTAAAAAAAATTAATTAAGAGTATCGTTCTTGGAAAGCAATGCCTGTAGACTATAGTTAAAAAGAGGGAGTTTATTGTTATGTGTATGGTGATACCCCATTGTGTTGAGAGTTGTGCTTATTGATATGATGAGGGGATATGTACGCAAGTTTAGGATCGTGACTTTGACATAAGGGGAAGATGGTGAATTAAGGTAGTTCCTGAATTTTCTTCCATTCATGATGCTTATGTTCGGGTCCCTCAATGACCCTCCATATATTATTAGGATGGTGTTCTGTAAGCGTAGTAATGTTTTAGGTTGAAAAATAGATGTTCTTGAAGGTGAAAATCTTTATGAAATTTCTTGAGCTAAGGTTATAAGAAAAGGGGGAAGAGGGAGAAGAACTTTCGTTATGTGAAATAGTTAGGAGGGAAATATATGGAAAAATTCATTGTGAGAATGATTGAATTTGTTGGTCTTAGGGGAGATATCCATGAAGTGGATGTAGTAATTATAGGCTTCAATGTTGTGATTGATGAAAACACAAACCAATATGCCATGTGATTAGTATCCCTTGAATTAAGACTTGAGGTTGTTGGATTATAGTAATGAGGTGAAGTGATTTCTTATTGTGATGTAGAGTACCGGGTCCCTTAGTTTAAGTTAACACCTCCTTCCTCCGAGTTAGGCTTCAACATAGAAGTATTATGCAGCGGGACACAAATTCTTGCAGTTAGATATGTTATGGGATAATTGTAAGTTGGAAATGATAAAGTGTGTTATTTATTGTTTGGGGCATAGTTAAGTAGTGTCTCTAAGTTTTAGGCCTATTTGTGGTATCTTATAAGGTAGAGAATGCTTCTATTTCTTATTTTTTGCGAAAACGTATTTCATGATTAGTACCAATGTAAATTTGGCCTATGATCACCAATTTTACTCAAGCCTTATGTTTTTATAGTTATGATTCATAGAACTCATGTACAGGATCATCCCTATGCAAAGTCTCATTACCTCATGTTTCGTGCTTACACATTTCCCTAGGGGTAATCATGAAGCTCGTTTGGTGCCCTTGCATATTTGTTTGAGAAAAAATTTTCAATGCGAGATTAGGTTCTTTATTCTACACCTTTAGAGCTTCAAAAAAAAATCCCTACCCATCATTCAGGGATGAATGATCCCAAGGGAGATATAATGTAACATCCTGCATTTTTGAGCTAGAAATCGAACCATCGTTCCTACGTGTGTAAACTCTAATTCCATGATTTATATTGAAATTCATGTGTCATAATCTTTCTCCTAGTGTATGAACTGATTATGAGGTGAAAAGTGATCATAGAAATTACTTAGAGCAAAGTTGAGCTAAGAATCTTTCATTCGTCCAAAGTTTGATATTCAATTCTACAAGGGTCAACTTTGAACATGTATAACTTTGGATACATGTAGAATTTTGTAGCTCAAGACACACAAAATTGTAGATAATTGAGTTAGCTTTCCTACAATACAAATTTCGCCTTAATCTGATACCCAAGTAAAAAGTTATGGAATTTTTAGTGAGAAGTAGTAAGCCAACGCGATGGGGACACGACATGCCGGTCTCTCGATGCGATAAGCGACGCGGCGCGTTGCTCCCCAATGCGATAGCTGACATAGCCTGAAGCTGTATCACACACTGTATCAATTCCTTATGGGTCTAGGGGCACTTCGATTATATTCCCTCACCCAAATTACGTCCATAACATAAAATTTTATCCCCCAAAGAGCATTAGTTGACTCTTCATTCAATTTTCTCTCAAAGAAAACCCTAACCACCTTTCAAGAACAAGATTCAACTCCTCTTCTCTAAAGAACAACAATTCAAGCCTTTCAATTCAAAATTCTCAAGAAATGTTTCAAGACTAGGGTTCTAATCTTCAAACTAATTAACATAAGGTATGTGGGACTACTTTAAACTCTATGAGCATAATATTTACTGTTTTATCAAGTTTAAAGATCCTCAATCATGTTTATAAAGAACGGTTTTGATATTTTTGCGAAAAGTATGTATCATGGAATTTTCTTGAATCATTTTTCACGAAATTTAAATTGTAACTATATATGTATTTTTCCGATTGCATTGAAGAGTCGATTGAGAGCATGACTTATAAAAAACTCCCTCTCCTTTTATAATGTCATTGATTTCAAGAGATGTGGATTGCTTAAATTGCATGAACTTTCTTAAAGAAAACAAAAAGGTGAACGTTTGTTTAATGATCATGGATTGATACTGTTATGACATGTTGAGAGGGTGTTTTTCGCATGATGATCGTTCATTGTTTCAAATTAATAATTTCCATGGGTTTTGAGTAATGCAAATATGATATTGCCACCTTATGATTGTACTATTGAGCGAAGAGTGTTTTTGATGTAAACTCAAAATAAAAATCTATTGCATGACTCTCTCTCACTTGATGTTTAAAAACTATGGGTGGTCATTAACATGACGAAAAGTGAAAAAAGGAAATAGATATGTAATGGTGTGATATGAATGACTTGCAAGTCGGTGTGTGACGATACCTTATGATAGCATGCCCTTAGCAGAACAAGCGATGAATGTTTTGAATGTATGAAGAATGGTTTTAAAGAACTGAATATTGGAGTTAAGAGAGTTATGTGGTTACCCGAAGAAAGCATGAGTCGAGAGACTCAATGATAGAAACTGTGGTTTGCCGACTCAGGACTTTGGCATGCTATGTGGTCTTGTGTGCCTTGATTTATGTCATCCCAACTTTGGACTATGGGTAGGATCCATGCTTTGTGGTCTTGTTCCCTACCATGACATATTAGTATGATTGGGAATTATGGCACCCTACTTTGTGGACTAACGTGTCTCCCATACCGATACTCCAACCCTTGCGACAAACTTGAATTGGGGGCTTGGTCGCCGAGTCAAGGGAGGATCCCATATAGCCCGTGGGATGATCAAAATTGCAGGGTGTACCATCTATCTCAGGATAAAAAAGAAGTGAGTCATGATTTCCAAGAGTTGTTGAAATTCATTTTAGTATGCCCATGTGATTTCACTTATACATTGTATTCATTGTTTTATAAAATGCTCTCATTGTGTTATATAAAACAGGTTATTTTGGGTTATTTCACATACCAGTACATTTTGTATTGACCCTCTATATTTTAGGTTCTGAGGCCCAATCTAGCGGTTCTGCTAAATAGTAGATTGTTGTCAGACATTCAGTGTTGGTGAACCTCCCTTCTTTCAGAAGGAGTCTTGTTTGCTTATTTTGATCCCATTGTTTTTAGTCCATGGTCTGACTGGGGGCCTTGTCTTCATTTCAAACAGATTCTTGTTTTTAGTTATGGTAGAGATTTCGCAGACGTGTATTAGATGGTTTAAGGTTTATTGAACTTATACCTGCATTACTCGATTGTGATATTAAAGTGACCATGTTTCCATTTATTTTTTGCTTTTTCTTACAATATATGAATTTTTTTTATGATTTCCAGTTAGAGAAGAGCTCTTGGGCCTTCATGGTTCGGGATGCTCGTCCCGGCCTGGGCCTCGATTCGGATCGTGACAAATACCCTAAATTGATTCATAAGAAAATTTCCAAGAAAACATAAATCCACTTTTTCTGTTGGTTACCCCATTTTATAATCCAATTTTTTCCCACCTCTAATGTTTTTTTAACTGAGACCACAAAAAAAAGGAAGAAGAAGACAAAAGAAAGAAAGAAACAAACAAACAAACAAACAAAGACTGAGTTGGTAAAAAATAAAAATGTAGAAGTCTCTTGTTTCTAATTTACGTTTCTAAAAGGCCCTTAATGATAATATAGGAGAGTAAAATATAAGCTGGATTATATGAAATTCTATCCATTTTCACAAGTAATTACTGTGTGGAATATAGTACATGCAATATGTGTGGTTTTCATTTTGTTAAAATAATATATACATACAAAAATCTCACCCTTAAAAAGTAATTATAAAAATCTACACTAATTATGTACTTTTTTTTTAAAGTAATGGAAGCTAATTTTGTATCTTGATAGACCCCAAAATTAACAAAAAAATATATCTGAAACAAATTATGTATCTATATAAAGGAAAAAATGTATATTCGTTGGATGTATTATTTATTTCGACAGACCAAAAAGTAAAAAAAATATACCAGAAGCTAATTATGTATTTTTACAAAGGAAAAAGTGTATCTTCATTGGATGTATTAAGAGATAATTATGTATCTAGACAGACCCAAAATCAAAATTTTCAATAATTATGCTAAATATCGAAATTTTCTATAATTAAGCTCCAAACTATCAAAATTTATATTGTTTGCCCTTTCATTTTATATTTAGACTTATTTTGAATAGGATTAAATTAATTACTACTACATAAAGACAAGAATTAAAATGGATGACTGAAGAAAATCAATTCAAAGTTTGCAATACCTCACTATCTTACAAAGTGCAAAAAGAAAGAAAACACCTATTAAGTGCTAACTTTTCTATGCTTAAAAATAAGGGTATGTTGGACCCTAACTAATAAAAATGAGAGCATATTTGACTCAATTTTTAATGGAGAGTATATTTATTCTATTTGACATAGTTAAGGAAAAAATTTGACTCCAACTAGTGATAAAGAAGAAATATTTGACCTCAACTAACGAGGTGCATATCAGTTAAATTTAACATAGTTCAACGACAAATTAACTCTAACTATAAACATAGATAATATCTATTAATTTGACATAATCAGGAGCAAATTTAATCATTTACCATAATATCTTAATGTTTAAATGATATATGAATATTAGGATCTATTAAAATTCATCAATTGATATATTCTAAGTGGAGATGTTAGTCAATACCATTAGATTACAGTGATTTAATTAGTCAAAAGGCATGCTTGGTAAATTAATGATTATGTGTAACATTACACTGCTATGCATGTGACACTTTTTCGTAATCTGCAAATCTACTATCATTTCATAAGTTCTTTAGAAAATTTTGCATTTAACAAATATGGAAGAATTTGTCTTTTTCCATTCAATATTTATTTATAAATAAAAACGTATGAGACTCATCCTATACATAGAGCAAGTTAAAGAAAAAAAATAAGTAAGATCATGCGTTATGAAAATTATTATGCATGTTATATCATATGTTTCTTTTATCATATGATTACTTGTCCCTTCTTCAAATTTTTCACAGCTCTAACAAATTTACAATAGAAAAATGAGACTCCTACTATTGAGAAAGTTAAAGAAAAAGAATAAAGTAAAGTGATGTGTTACGAAAATTACTATACATGTTTTCTCTCTTTTTTTATTTTAAGTGAGGTTTTGGTGTCTTGTTAGGTCCTTTTATAAACTAGAAAGCAAAAAGTGTCTGGCCTAAGGCCATAAAACATTAGAAAAAACAAAACTAAAAAGTAGACAAATTGGGCTGATTAGGTCTAATCCCACTTGCCAAAAAGACCTAACTATATAAATGTATAATACTCTATACTTCATATTCACATTCCTTATTTTCCCTAGTTGATGTCGCTGCAACTCCTACTTGATTCTTCTTCTTCTTGTTTGAATCATCGATGTTATTCTCGATGGTGTGTTGTTGCTCTTTACCACAGAAGAATTGTCAAATAACCAAGGAACGCTTCTTCCCTCTTTCGAATATGTGATTTTGTCACTTATTTTTCTTCTAAAATCTGGATCATCGGGTGGTTGGGATATCTCTATGCAGTGATGTTGAAGGAGGATGCCATTCAGAGTTTTCAATTCTTCCACAGGTGAGGCTCTTGCACATGCATTCATTTTTCGTTAACCCTCTTCCTTTATTAACTTCCATTGAATTTTCGTCAGCAGATGACTAATGCACATGCTATTTCTTTGCTAATTTTGGATTGTAGATGACCTCCTATGCTTGAGAAAAGATATGACGAACCTTCCCTTGTTTTTGGTGATTTCTTTTATGTCCTAATATAGATTAGCCAACCTGATTTAGCAACATTATATCATATGATTAATTACTATTCACTTATTTATATATTTCCCAAAGTAACTATAGAAAATTATAATTTTGTTTAGTACAAAATCTAATTTACTTCATCTACAATTAATTGGTACCCATCTATTTAATGACCACTCGCCCTATTCTATACTCTCTAAATTCGAACAAAAACAAAAAATTATGCATATACCACTTAGTACCACCTTCTCATTTTTTTTTATAAATACACATTACAAAAATTGTAAGATCATCATCCAAATTGATTATTTTCCCACAAGTATTAAAGCATGACTGAACCAAACTTTAAAAGAGTTCATAGCAGAGTAGAATAAGAATTTTTGAGAAACTAAGATCTGAGCAATTTGATAATGAAAATCTTCGAAATCCTCCTAGAGTTTATCCTGAGATAAAAGTGGTGATTGATGAGAAATCTAATAAGCAATCACTAATTTTTTGTTTTACATATTGCTCTTTTTTTCTACTATGTAATGAAGAAGGTGACACTTTTCTATATTTGAAAATCTTATATATTTTAAAATTTGATTCATTATATTTTGAAATGACATGTTTCTATGATTATAAAAATGTCATGGTATGTATGTTTAAGATTACAAGATCTAAGAGTACTTTCGATATATTCTAAAAGTTCGTTTTCTCTTTCTTTAATTATGTATCTGTTTAACTTCATCATATAAAATGAAATAGAAGGTACACAATTTTACTATCATAAAAAAGGCCTAATAAACTCTTCAAGTATTGAAAATTATATTAATATACCTTTATTTTACCTTTGGCTAGTAAAGTATTCTTCTCTTTCATATATAGACTCTATTTTACCCTTTCACTTAATTGAAAACTTTTTTAAAAAATTATTAGTATTTACTTGACAGTTTTTTATTGGTCAAAATTTTAATTAATTAAAACCTTAATAATTCCCAAACCCAATTTGAATCCCACTTACCATCTAAGATGCTTTTTGGAGAAATGCCTTAGTAGAAAGTTGATAACTCTTTAGTTAAAAAGTATGGTAGAGTTTTTTCTTGAGAAATAACTACTTGGTTTTTGTAATTAAAATCATTTGACTTGACCAAACCATTTTGACCGAAAGTTTATTTAACATTCTCAAATTTTGAATATCTACATAGTACATCAAACCTTATGATTATGGCATGGAATCTGAACCATATAAGATAGGTTTCTAATGATATCCAGATGATAGATTGGGTTGCTTCTTATTGCCTCCCACTAATCTAACACTTTAAAAATTATTGTCAGACATATACTAGAGAAGGAATATTATCTTATTGAATACCCTCGTTAAAGTGAGCTTATCATCAAATTTATTATAAGTTCCCTTGTACCCTTGCTCTGAAGCTGGTAGTTGATTATTTCATCTGGTGAGACTGAAATCATAGGTGATATTGATTACCTTTGATCAATTTTTTTAGTTACTAGGTGAAATTGATTGACCACCAACTATAGGTCAAGGCTATAAAGAAATTTATAATCAGTTTGATATAAACGTTATTACTTTAATAAGGATGTTCAGTCAGATAATGATTTCCTTTTCTACTATATATCTGACTATAATTCTTACGGTGTTGGATTAGTGGGAGGCAATGGGAAGCAACCTTATTTATCATCTGGATATCATTAGGATCCTATCTCATATTGTTCTGATTCATCGCCTTATTCATGGAGTTTGATGTACTATGTAGAGATCCAAAATTTAGGAATGTTAAAATAATTTTTGGACAGAATAGTTTAGTCAAATCAAATAGTTTTAATCCCACAAAATGAGCAGTTCTTTCTCAAAAAAAAACTTTACCACACATTTTAAGCAAAGAGATCAATTTTCTACACAGGTAAATTCCAAAACAAGCATCTTGGATGATAAGTGAAATTGGGTTTGGGGGATATTATGTTTTTAATTAATTAAATTATAACCAATAAGAAACTAACACGTATTCAATGAAAATACTATTTTTACTTTCTGTTAAGTAAAAGGATAAAAGTAGAGTTTGTAGGTGGATGATAAGGATATTTTAGAGCTCAAAGATAGAAAGATGGTATATTAGGATTATTTTCGATTCTTGAAGGGTATATTAGGCCCCTTTTTTATCCTATTTCTCTGTCATTTATCTACCATTTTCAAAATGGTGATTTTCTACTGAAGCAGAAATAGGAAGTTCACTGAATATGCTAATGAGGATTCATCAAAGATACTTAGCAATGGAAACTGAAGTTTTATTATATAATGGAATAAGTGATTTTCATATATGTCAAAAAAAATTCATTGAAGGGTACGTATTATAATCATTTCAATCTACTTACTACTGATGTATTATACTAATACGTGTAGGAAGTTCTTACCTGTTGCAAGACACATCTCAGTATCTTCATATGTCCCTATATGGTCTCTATTTCCTATCTTTCTACTTTGTGAAACATAGAGAAGATGAGCAAACATAAGCTCTCTCAGTTTTGTCTACATGTGTTCTACGTATCAATATTTTTATACTACTCAATTTGGTTAGATTGCTTATTTGGGATTTTAGTCTAGAGGTTAGCGGCCCCGTATACATCACAGCGGTATATAATTTTGTGCGGATGGATACAAAATTTTGATTCCAATGTCTTGCTTGATCTATATATGCATGTATTCAAATAGATATGTTGGTTCATGTCCATGTATGATTTTGGATTACTATTTCTTGATGTCTTTTTTATTTCTCTCCATAAATTATAATTGTAAGTATATTTTCATTTAAGTTATTTGTAATCAAGTTAAGTGTTTCATCAAATAATAGTATCACTTAATTGCCCAATACCTTTCTACAGTGGACAACTACATTTAGAAACTCAATTTAAAGGAGAAGAAAGGAATTCTACTATACCCAAATTAAATTTAATAGATTGTATTAACCTTTTATTTCAAGTTGTTTTAAGAATTGAACAGAACACAAATAGTTTGTTGAAATTGTAGTGTTCAAATTAGTGGAAAAGAAGCATAAGAAAATGGAGAGAGTATAAATTCAAAACATGCATTTGAAAATCAAGTTTTTGCGCATTTATATGTTGTAAACAAAAGAAAGAGAAATATAAAAAACTACAATCTTCAATATGCAAGCCATGTATGCCTGTCTTCAATTTTTAATTATTATTATGATTACTCTTCAATTTTTGATGTGTTTTTTAGTTATATTCTTTAAATTATGTGTTGGCGCTTCTCTTCATCCTCAATTATTTCTAATGAAAGACTACTCAATTCTTATAGAAGAGGATTGCACTCGTTGATTCTTTTAACTAGACTAGATTTGGTTACAAGATCTATAGAGTTTTTCTTTTCAATTATAAGAAATTTCTTGATTTTGGGTCTTTGTTTGATTAATATATTTGAGGTGAAATACAAAACAAATTTCGAAAATTGCATTCCAAAGAAAATTACTATAACTATTCACACGAATTAATCAATCGATTATGGCATATGCCCAAAAGAAAAGAAAGATTATAGTTGAAATTACTTGTGAAAGGTACCTACCTCATTTTAACTATCCTAAACTATGTCCGAACTCCAACCAATAAAAGTAATATTTTTGCTTTTGTGTCCTACTTTATGTGGGAATTTCTCAACTACTACATTACAATTTTTCATATATCCATATGGACTATGATTAATAACTAGGTTGTTCGCAAGATGGGAGCGTTAGAAAATTAAGATAACTATGGTCTTATCTTGAATAATTAAATTGTGTTACTGTGAGTTGCTTCATCTTTTGGTACTTTCTCCTTGCACCTCTCTTGGTTGTCAAATTTTTAAAGTACATATATCAGTCGAAAAATATGAATCTAGACGAGTTGATTATATGGAAAAATCGTTTATTCTCTTGAGAATTATGTTGATGCATTTATGCTTGAACATGTAATTTAAACGAGTTGTCGTAATGAGTAAGATGTTGGATTGTTTCTTCCATATTTGTAGTCAGAAGATGCTAAAATTATTACGTTTGTACGGATTAAAGATTTTTGTTTTATTGATTTCCACGGGTATACGTTCCTTCACAGGCATAGTTTTTCCAGATTTGGTCCGTTAACAGTTAAGCAATCTTTCACACCTTCTCAATTATCTGCTATCATTTTTTAACGCATGAGATGGATTCAAAATTTACTTGTAAGAGTAACAATTGAAAAACCACATAGGATCTTCTCTATGATGCGTACATAAACTAGTTAGTTTTCAATTTGTATTGTCTTTATTATTGCATTTATTTTAAATCTTGAATGATCTATATGAATTTATATTCCGGTATGGCTGCTAAGTGACAATTCCATTAATTTTCAGCTTTCCATCAGTTTAGTTCTACTTCTTTTGTTTTGGGTGTCACAAAGTGATAAGAAAAGGTTTAGTTTGCGTATGAAATGTTTGGTGAAAGTGTTGAACTGACGCCGGCTTGATTTATGAGAGAAACCAAATGTGTTTGCAGCTACGCTTCTGTTTGCTTTTGCAAATTATTAGTCTTGTTAACTCTTTTGCAGCTGTAGTAAAAAAATAGTGACTTCATTGTAGTCTTAAACTTGAAAGAAGGTAGTTATTGCACAATAATGTAGACAATTCCATCTTTCAAGAAATGCCAATAATTTTAAAAAATATATTTGCTCAATGTACTATTTGTCCTTCCTTGACAACTTTTGTAGTTTCATTTTAACAACTACTTTGATGTTATAGTACAAATATGTTCAATGGGCTCCATCTTATGTATAGCTCACCCACACTTTTAGCGTTTTGGTCAAAGATATCCTTAAATAAAGGATATAATTATATTTTGTTCCGTGTAAAAATAACTTTATTGATAACTTAAGAATTCTTATGAAGTAAGTAAAAAGGCGGAAGCTAATCCATTATCCTTGGTTCAAAGATAAATCACTCCAAATTCAAAGGTGAAGATAGAGCATCTAACATGGAGGAGGAAATGGACAAACAACGAAATGTGAATTCAAGGAAAATATTATATCCAATGACTTATTCTGAGGTTTGTTTAGCACTGTATAGATTAGAGAATCTATAACCATATCAATAATCATAACATTGTAGTGGCCCATTATTGAGGTGACAAAATTATATTTTTTAGGTATTAAATGACATTTAATAGTGTATGAGTAGTAAACAATGTATTCGAGAATCATAGTTAATTCTACAATAAATATGAGTCTTGTGTTGCTATCACTTTTATGGACTATGGATGATGAGAGACTAGGAATCTGAAACTCGAGGTCAGCAAAATGAAGGATATGTAATAGAGAAGAAAATTTCGACAATGAAACAGGGATATGAAATTACCCTTGTCAGTGTAGTATATATGCTTTGTCTATGAATTTCTTGTAGCAAAAAGAATGTGATTATTTGTACGTTGTGTTTCGAGTTACTCAATTTAAAAAGACTATAAATCTCCTTCACGTTGGGTCCGTGCTAACATGGATCATACCTATCTAATTTTTAAAAAGAAAGAACTGAAGTGGAGGCATTGATGGGATTATTTTTCCCAAGTGTTTAGGTTTCACAGTTTAGTTTATGACAACCTTATTAATTCTTGTATTAATAGGATTTAATGTATGCATTTACAATTTCATTCTAAAGATATATAAAGCATTTAGTTTTATCACCTTTTTTTCCTTTTTAAATTATTTCCCTGCATTCCCTAATCAAAGCCACCTACAATAGGATTACTCATTAATGATTGATTATATTTGATAGATTACTTTTGGAAATAATTCTCAATGATTTGTGAAGCTGTAACACTGCATTTAGAAAGAAACAATATATTGAAGCAACTTATACCTGAATTTCAAAATTGAAAAAATGATATAAGTTGTAAGTTATTGTCTAACCTTCAAATACAAAAACAAGTTTGATCTATACTCAAAAGAATGTTAGCTATCCACTTACATCTTGTTAATCGAATTACTGTTGGGTAAAGGGAAAAAAACAAATATACGTAATTCTAACTAAAGTTGTATTATTTCACCCATGAGGTAGAAGTTTGTAGCGGTGACTAGATTTCAATTGTAGTTGTTTGGTATACCGATTGAAATCAACTAGTTACCAATTGGGCTCAATCCATATAGACAACAAACTGAGATGGAACGATATGAATGATGAAAGGAAAATTTGGTTGATTATTTCTTTTAACAATTACGTCATATATCAGTTTTTTAGTTATTTTATTACACAACCAAATTTGATATTTTCAAAACCGTTTAAATTATTTTGATTTTTCATTGATATCGATATGATCCGATAAGTTTTTGATGAATTTTTTAAAGCTCCATATTAAAGTCACACCATTTGTTGAATAAGTGATTCAAAAAAAAAGAGGAGAAAAGTTACTGCAGCTATCTTTAAGCATTTACTGTTTTTGAATTATTCTAGAGTAGTTGTTGTTTAGTCCATAAGTTTGTCTTGTTAGTTAAAAGCACTACTGAGTTAGTGCCTATTTAGTGCAGTTAGTGCCCCTTGTTTTTGCATCTTTAGTTGAGTTGTAAGTTGTTTATAAGGGTTTATCAGCATGAATGATATAGAGAATAAAACAGTCTTGCAATTCTAGAAAACTCTCTGCCATTCTATTTCCCTGCTAGCTTTTTTTTTATTTCTAATATTTTGTTCTTGAGTGAGCTTGTGATCTTTTCTCCAACATTTGGGTATCAAAGCTAGGTTTAGATTGAAGTGATCTTATTAATAGTAAAAAACCCATGGCTTCCATTGGAAATTCATTGAACATATCTCATCCTTCCATCCCGCAGGACAAAGTTATCAGTTCTGGAGTATCAAGATGAAGACTTTGTTTCAGTCACAAGCTCTTTGGGACTTGATTGAGACAGGGTATGCAGATCCAAATGAAGAGCAGCTGCTGAAGGAAAACAAAAAGATGGACGCAAAGACATTGTTCTTCCATCAAAAAGCAGTCCATGAGACGATGTTTTCCTGAATTGCAGTAGCCACCACTTCAAGGAAAGCATGTAGAATTTTGTAAACTGAATTTCAAGGCTCCTCAAAGGTAATAGTTGTAAAACTCCAAACTCTTCTGCATAAGTTTGAATCTTTAATCATGAAAGGAAATGAATCTGTGGAAGATTTCTTTTCTAGATCAATGGATATTATTAGTCAAATGAGGTCATACGGAGACCAAATAACTGATCAAACTGTTGTTGAAAAAATTCTGAGGAGTTGAACTCCTAAATTTGATCATATTGTGGATGCAATTGAGGAGTCCAAAGATCTGTTGAATTTTTCATTCGATGAATTAATGGGTTCTTTGCAAGCCCACGAGGCAAGGATAAACAGTTCCGCAGAAAAGCAGGAATAAAAAGCATTTCAATCTAAAGTGGAGGCACCCGATTTAAGAGATTATGATAAGGAAGCAATAGGAAGAGAATGAGGCAGAGGTGCATTTCGTGGAAATAGCCGAGGTCGAGGACGGGGCAGAGGCTTTGAACAAAGGAACTTTAATGAGAAAAGGAGAAATAGAAGCAACAAGCAATAATAATAACGACCTTCAAGCAGAAAGAAAATGAACGGTAGCAATCAAATGCAGCCATGGTAAAGTAAAACTTTTTCAGGATGTTCAATTTGTTCCTAGTTTGGCACATAATTTACTGAGTGTTGGGCAACTAATGGTTGCTAGATATTCAGTTTTGTTTGATGATGGAGCATGTGTTATTAAATAAAATAAATCAGGACAAACAATGGTTAATGTGCTCATGGCTAAAAATAGAATGTTTCCGCTAAAAGTTTCAGATGTGGAAAATTTGTCTTTGGTTACTGATGCAAAAAATGAATCTGAATTGTGGCATTTGAGGTATGGGCATCTCAATTTCAAGGGACTAAAGCTGCTAAGACAAAAAGGTATGGTCATTGGATTACCAAAAAATTAATTCTTTTGATTTATGCGAAGGTTGCATTTATGGGAAGCAAAGTAGAAAGTCATTTCCTGTTGGAAAGGCTTAGAGAGCTTCTACTGGCCTAGAATTAATTCATGCAGATTTGCGTGGTCCAATGAATACTGAATATTTTTGTTGAAGTCGATATTTTTTATTCATCACAGATAATTTCAGTCGAATAAGTTGTGTGTATTTTCTAAAATAAAAATCAGAATTTTAGAAAATACAAGGCTTTAGTGGAGAATCACAGTGGGTTGCGCATAAAAACTATCCGAACAGACAGAGGTGGTGAGTTCTTATCTAATGAATTTGTCCATTTTTGTGAAGAATCTGGAATACACAGGGAACTTACCGCACCCTACACACCAGAGCAAAAGCTGAATGCAAGAATTGTACCATTGTAGAGATGGCGAGAAGTTTATTGAAAGGAAAGGGACTTCCAAACCAATACTGGGAAGAAGCAGTGGCAACCTCAGTGTACCTACTGAACCCATCTCCTACAAAGGCTATCATGAATCAAACGCCATATAAAGCATGGAAAGGTACAAGTTTTTCGGTAAGCCATTTGTGAATTTTTGGGTGTATTGATTGTTCTTTGGTCAACTCCCAAACTCATTAAAAACTAGATGAAAAATCACACAAATGTATTTTCATCGGTTATTTTCTTGAATCCAAAGAATACAAGTTATATAACCCTCTTAATGGCAAAGTGATAATAAGCAGAAATGTTGTGTTTGATGAAAAGTCAAGTTGGAATTGGAGTGAAAACAAGTACAACAGGAGGTTTCGATACCCTTTGAAGTCTCTGAAGGACAAGAGGTTGCTCAAGATTCAGTTGAAGATGCAATTGCACAAGAGAAATCTACAATACTTGATGGACCTTCAGCAGACTAATTCCACTATGAAGATCAACAAGAGTCAGAAAAGGGAATCCCAGATATTCTAATCAATCTTGTTAGTTTGCTTTTATTGTTTTAAATCCTATATTTTATGAAGAAGCAATTGAAAAGGAGGAGTGGAAGTGATACAAGTATGATCACGTAGATGGACTTATGAGGGTGTATGTTGGACCCGAGACTTGGTTTGTTCAAATAAAGTGCAAATGAGGGCCTAAAAAGGCTCCAAAACAGCCCACATTCTACACACCAAGGGAGCCTAAAGTAAAGCAATTGAATAAGGGGTCTTTTGGATATTTGTAATACCCCGCATTTTCGAGTTAGCCTTTGAACCGTCGTTCCTATGTGTATAAGCTATGATCTAAATGATTCCCATGCAAATATGAGTTTCATGATCTTTATCCTCATGTTAGATTTGCTTTTGAGGAGAAAAATATTCATAAGAGTCACTTAGAACAAAGTTGAGGTTAGAGCCTTTGATTCTCTCAAATTTTAGTATTCAATTCTACAAGAGTATATTTTAAACATGTATAAATTTTTATATACAAATGATTTTACAGATCAAGACCGACCAAATTGTAGATAATCTAATTATCTTTCCAATGATACTAATTTCACCTAAATCCAATACCCGAGCAAAACGTTATGACATTTTTCGTGCGCATCATTAAGCCGATGCGATAGAGACGCGACGCGATGCGTTGGCCTGCACATTACGGAACTGTTTCATATGCTAATTCAGTTTCTAAAGAGTATAGGGGTACTTTAGTTACTTCCCCTCACCTAAATCCGTCCATAACACCTAATTTTATCCCCCAAAAGTAATATACACTCAATTGTTCATCTTTTTCCTCAAAGGAAAAAAAGAAAGACCCTACCCTCCTCAAGAACACCTAGAACTTCATCAATTTTTCTTCAAGAAAAGGAAGAACTCAAGTTTCCTAATTCAAGAATGCTTTCAAGATTGTGTTTCTCCTTCAAGATTAAAGCTTTAAGGTATGTGGGAGTTCATCCATGGGTGTTCTTTCACCCGTCAAGCCCAAAAACTCTTTTCTTTTAATTAAAGAATGAATTTTCCAATACTATGGTATTTTGTATGTTCAAGAAAGATTAAATTTTATATTTTCATGATGTTTTTAATTCAATTCAACTCATGTATGATTCCATGCAAGATTTTATATTCCTCATGCTATGATTTTGTGTTAGAGTGCGTGCCCTGCCAATTTTAATATTCTACTCTACTGGTTGTCTATCTGTGCAACAAGTATCTGACGTGGTTCACAAAAGTAAAACATGAACACAGTAGTTTTTCGTGAAAAAAACCCGCATCAAGAAAGGTGTAAAAAACCACGACCTGTACCCCTACAGGATTTAACCCCAACTTCACTATAACTTTTGAGCCTCAACAATCATCTAATTACAAGACTCCTTGTAAACTAGGAATTAAAACTTCTAACTCCTACTTCTACAAAACACTAATCTGCCCAAGATAATTTTTCTCAAGTCTTCGAGTTCCCCAACTTGAAGACGTTAATCCTAACTCAGTTTATACTTCACTAAAAATAGAGATTACAACTCAATATGACTCAATGACCAACCTATTACACAAAGTCTATGGCTCTAAGTAAAGGACCAGGTTGCTCTACAAGCTCCTTCAAGTTGTAGAACTAATTTGCTGATTGTTGACTATGTTTTCAGTACATGAGTAAAATATTTGATTGTCATTTGTTGTATTTAAGACAACTCCTAATGGAGTCCTGTAGTTGATGTACTATTCTATCTTTAATAGGACTCCCAGGTAGTTTCACTCCATCTTTGTTGCCATCTCTCTCGTTGATTGAATAAGACTCTTCTGTTCTATCTCTTAGCCTTGCAGGACTCCTTGATCAACTCAACTTCTAAATACTTATCCTCTCATTTTCATCTACTCAACTGATGTGATAAGTGTTGAGAGCATGTTAATTATCCACTCATATTTTTACGCAGTGTCATCTTATCAGTATTCTTGGCTATGACTCTTCTTTCTTTGCTTGTGTGGAACAACTTGAACAACATGTTTTATTCATATGTCCATCATCAAAACTTCACATTCCCTAAAAAATTTCCCCTTTTGATGATGACCAACTTAGCAGTACAACATCCATCCTGACATACTCAATAAAGGATTTAAAATAGAATATCACAGAATGAAATAGGTTATTCATTGAGTTATAAGCATTGTATAATCTATTCTTACCCCTTTTTACATCATCAAAAAGTTAATTCATCAAGTGTAAATAGTTTAATAATTCATGGCTACTGGGGCTATCACTAAAACAATCAAAACTCAGAGTAAGAGAACAACTATGCATTTAATAACACAGAAGCAGATCATATTAAGAAAGTAGGTCCATTTCATTCACAAAATAGGATACAATTATCATTACCTAGAACCAAAAAAAAAGAGAAGCAATAGGGACCAAGAAAAAATAAGGAAATTATTCTTAAGGAACTAAGAGAGGGCTTAAGTGGATGAGGAAGAGAGGATAAGGGATGTCATCTTCCTAATAACTTCATCATTCTCAACTTTTTCCTTTTCCATAGTGGCTGTGAGGGAAGCAATTTGAGCTTGAAGGACTCTTTTTTCATCCTCATGAGTGCCTGAGAAGACTCCAAAGTAGCCTGAACAACTCCACCTCAGCCTATTTTGCAGTAAGTACATTTCTCAATCTTTGCACTGGGTTGTCAGTACTCCTCATAGAAGAAGTTAATATGTTATGGTTCACAGATCCTATAACATCCTTTGTGGTCTGCAGAGACCACACTTTGACTAGTACATGAAAGTCCTCAAAAACAAATGCAAGCCAGATTTCATATGGCAAAGCATGACCATTTGCATCTTGGACTAAGACACTTTGCAAGTGCTTCATCATGAGTCAAGGAAGATTTATTGTAATTTCAGTATCTAATAGTTCCATCAGAGTAAGATTAAGAAAATTGGAAACTGTTGTTCTCTCTTACCTAGGAAGGATCATTTTATGAACCAAATCAAAATAAAACTTATAAAGAGGAGTCATATCACGTTTTAAGACTTTATGATGAGTGACAAGATGTGGATTTCTATATAAATTTCTAGATATCTCAAGTGCAAAAGGAAAATTATCTAGAGGAGGCCAGGCTACCTTGACATAATGATCCCATCCCCCAGAAGAAATGATCAAGATTCGAGCAAGGTCACCAGTATAGAGATTAATGGTAACTGCATGAACAGTAGTTGAAAACATCTCCTCAATGGCAACTCCATTTGTGTAAGACTCATATTCTTCATCCCTTCCAAACTTACATTGATAGTCACCTTGAAGAAATAAGTTTGACCACCCTTGAGCTCTCAATTTAGAACCCAATGTATCCATTTCAGGGCCCCCAAAACCTGTGATAACTCTACCCTTAGCCAACTTTAATTTTTTAAAGTGAAGAATATGGGTTGACTGAGAAGCTTCTCAGCAGGAGTATTAACATAAATGTCAAATTCACGATCAGGATCAAACTCAATAGAAGGTACAGGGGGATTATCAGGGAGAAACTCCGAGTCTGAATTAGTAGAGGAAGAAGGAACGTAAAGTGGACTTTGGACAGGAAACTTTTGAGGATCAGGAAGCTTTGACAGTATGGGTGGATTTTGAAGAAGAGAAAGCCTTTGACGTGGATTGAGATGATGACTTACGAGACAAGGAGGGTTTTGGGACATTAGAAATGATTGTCTTCATCTTTCTTTTTAATAAAAGAAGAATATCAAGAGAGGAATCACGAGGAGGTGGAGAAGCAAAAGTAGCTACATATTTCCTTTTACTTGCTTTAAGTGCCTTTCCCAAGGATGCTTCTTCTCATTGATTTTTACCCTGAGTATGAGGAGTATGAGAAGTAGGAACAATGGGAGAAGATGTTATTGGAGCATTGTCATCAATCTCGATGATGATGGAAGAGGGTTTTATTTTAGGCTAAGATCTGGACCTTCGAGGGATTAGGTCAGCAATAGGAATGCCATCTCTATCAAGAATTTGAAAAGGAATTGGAGGTAGTAGTGAGGTTCAGATGATGTTGATGGATTTGAAGAAAATTTGGCAAAGGGGTTTTGTAGGTTCTTGAACATCGAAAAAATCTGACAGTTTGATGGAAATTAGGGGTGGAATGAGTGAGAGTAAGGTAATATTTTGATGAAGTATAATGGTAGTGGAGGGATTGGTAGAAGATTCTGGGGATAGAGAGGATGAGGAAAAAACCATCTAAGAAAGAGAGTTTGTTATGATTGTGCAGAGGTTGAAGAAGGAATGAAAAGTAAAGTGAAGAAAGAAGCATATTTTAGAAGGAAATAAAGAAGATGAAACGTGAGTGAAGTGTATGTGGTGAAAGTAACGTAATGATTAGGGGGTTCAGTTTTGATGGGAAAGGTTTGGAAGCTTTTTTGAAAGAGAAGGACTTTTGGGTTTTGGTAGTTTAAGTGTAACGGAAAGAACCCTATAGACAACTTGTTTCTCTTTAATGCTTCTATGGGAAGACAATAATCATACCTGAGTTTTGAATAAGCAATGGAAAAAATTACCTTGATGTTCTAGTCCTTCTGCAAAATCAACACATAGCTGAGTCAAGTTAACCTAAAATCTTGGAACTAGGATACACAACTAAATGTGTAAGACTGAATTAATGAACAATCACTTAAGAACAACTTATTCTAGTCAATCATTGAGGTTGATTTATATAATTTTAATCATCCCCAAGGCTAACCTATTTTTTTCAAAGTGTTCCCTACTCAAAGCCTTAGTGAGTATGTCAGCAATTTGTTCCTCAGTAGAATAAAACATGATTGATATATGACCTTTTTCAACATTATCTCTAAGAAAGTGATGTCTAATATCGATATTCTTAGTTCTTTTATGTTGAACAGGATTTTTTGCTATATTAATGTCACTTGTATTATCATAGAAAATAGGAACACATCCAACATCTATACCAAAATCCATAAGTTATTGCTTAATCCATAAAAATTGAGCACAAAACATCTTGTAGCAACGTATTCAGCTTCAGCAGTAGACGAAGCTACTGAATTTTTCTTCTTAGTGGACCAGGTAATCAAATATCTCTAAGAAAGTGTGCCATGCCTGCAGTGCTTTTCCTGTCAACCAAATATCCTGTATAGTCAGAATCATAATATCCAACCAAGTTGAAATTACTACCTTTGGGGTACTATAAACCAAGATCACTGGTTCCTTTGAGATATCTAAAAATCCTTGTTACAGATTTTAGATGAGACTCTTTTGGATTTGCTTGAAATCTCGCACATAATCCTTAACTGAATACAATATTAGGCCTGCTTGCTGTAAGATATAGTAATGACCCTATCATCCCTCTGTACATCTTTTGCTCCATATCAGGACCTATTTCATCCAAATCAAGCTTTGTAGCAGTGGCAATTGGAGTGCTGATTTCTTTTGTCTCTTCCATGGAGAATCTCTTGAGAAGTTCTTTTACATATTTCTGCTGATGGATCATTGTTCCAGATGCTGCTTGTTTTATTTTCAATCCCAAGAAATAGTTTAGTTCCCCCATCATGCTCATCTCAAATTCACAACTCATAAGTTTGGCAAAATCATTAGTCTTGTTCATGTTTGTAGGGCCAAAGATAATGTCATCTACATACACCTGCACCACCAATAAATCTTTTCCATCAGTTTTCAAGAAAAGAGTGTTGTCAATTTTAACTCTAGTATATTCATGCTCCAGTAGAAACTTTGACAATCTCTTATACCAAGCTCTTGTATCTTATTTCAACCTATACAAGGCCTTAGCCAGTTTATACACATGATCAGGAAACTCCTTGCTTTCAAACCCTAGAGGTTGTTTAACATATACTTTCTCTTTGAGAATGCCATTTACAAATGCATTCTTAATATCCTTTTGATATAGAATGAACTTCATGTAGGCTGCAAATGCAACAAGTAGTCTAATAGCTTCAATTCTGGCTACAGGAGAAAAGGTCTCATCAAAATCTATGCCTTCTTCTTAATTGTATCCTTGGACCACCAATCTTGACTTATTCCTTGTAACTGTTCCATGTTCATCAACATTATTTCTGTACACCCACTTAGTCCCAATTAATGTTCTTTCTTTTGGAAGAGGAACTAAGTGTCATACTTTGCTTCTCTCAAACTTATTTAACTTTTTCTACATGGCTATGATCCAATCAGCATCAAGCAATGCCTCAGTTACCTTCTTTGGCTTAATCTCTGAGAGGAATGCCTTGAAAGCACACATACTTCTTAATCTAGACCTTGTAGTGATCCCATAAGTGAGATCAGTAAGAACATTCTCAATAGGATATGATCTTTAATACTTGTATCCTTTTGGGACCAAGCCTAGTGAACTACTAGGATCACTGCTGATGTTCTGAGCTGGGGTAGTTGGTGGCTCAGTTCCCCCTGTCACTATGCCTCTAGATTCATTTCCCCCTGTTGAAGTGCCTCTATTTTTGGTAGATCCAGTCAATGAACCGGGTTGTGTAACTTATTCCTTAATGTCACTTTCTTACTGCAGGTTAGTATTAACACAGGATTCACTAAAAACTACATGCATGCTTTCTTCAACATAGTTTGTTCTAATGTTTAGAACCCTATAGGCCTTACTATAAAGTGAGTATCCTAGGAAGATTCCCTCATCACTTTTAGCATCAAATTTTCCCAAATTATCCTTTCCATTATTATGTATGAAATATTTACAAGCAAAGGTTCTAAAATGAGAAATGTTTGGCTTTTTTCCTTTTAGTAATTCATAGGGAGTCTTCTCCCACATAGGTATGATCATGCAACTATTTATGATATATGCTACAGTGTTTATTGCCTCAACCCAAATGTTTATAGCAATATTTGTTGCAAGCATATTATTCTAGCCATATCTTCCAATGTTTTATTCTTCCTTTCCACCACTCTATTTTTTGTGGTATTCTAGTAGTAGAGAAGTTATGATCTATACCATTTGCTGAGCAAAACTCTAAGAACTTGAAATTCTCAAATTCTGTACCATGGTCAGATCTTATGGAAACTAATGAAGTGCCCAGTTTCTTTTCAATTTTCATGATAAAAATTGAAAAGACATCAAAGGCATCTTTCTTAGAGGCTAGAAACAAAGTCCAGGTGAAACTGGAGTAATCATCAATAATTACAAAAACATACCTTTTTCCACCTCTACTTTGAAGTCTCATTAGTCCACACAGGTCCATATGAACCAGGTTAAAGAACTTGGTAGTGCTAACATGAGTCTTTAACTTAAAATAAGATCTTACCTGCTTCCTCTTACACAAGCACTACATAACTTTTCTTTCTTAAACTTGGTCTTGGGTAATCCTAATACCATATCTTTAGAGGAAAGTATGTTTAGTTGTTTCAGACTTTCATGTCCAAGTCTCTTATACCAAATGAGGGTATCATTTTATGTTTTACTTAGAAAAGTCAATTTTGTTCCTGGTATTTCCATTGTGTCAGCTTTGTATACAATTTTGTATCTTCTAGCAGCGAGCACAATCTCCTTGATGTCCATTCTCTTGACTTTGATACCTTCAGAAGTGAAAATAACTTTATTACCTTTATCACATAGTTGTGAAATTCTCAGTTGGTTGTGCTTTAATCCTTCTACAAGATAGACATCTTCCAATGCTCTTGACTCGGATAAGCCATTTTTTCCAACTACCATTATGATTCCCTTTTTTCCATCACCAAAAGAAACTCCTCATCCATTGATTTTTAGAGGGAAAGGAACTTTTTCTTATCACCAGTCATGCGTCTTGAACAAGCGCGGTCCAAGTACCAATGCCTTTTGCTTCATTTCACTTTCTCCTGCAAAAGAAATCAATGGTTAGACTTGGTTCAATGGTTAGACTTAGGAACCCATACAAGATTGGGTCCTATTTTATGAGTAAAAGGATGAATGAAATATCTTCTAGTCCATGCTGGCAACAAGTACTGCAACCTGTTTCACTAAGCTAAACCAGTTCTTTTTTTTTTTGGTCTGAGAGAATTTATTTCCCAGGTATTGCCTGTTTAATCTACTTTTAGAAGCTACTAAACATTTAGTGGTTGGATGTCCAAAGTTGCCACAGATATAACACAAATCTTTAGAATCAGTACTACCTTTGTTGAATCCTAAACCTGTCTTTTCACTGTGAATTCTTTCACTCAATTTGTGAATAATTCTTAAGGAATTTGTCTATCTATTAGCTCTTTCAAGATCAAGTTTTAGTTTGGAGACTTCTTGACTCAGTTTGTTTATCATGTCAACTGCATTGCTACACTCTAGTTTGCACTTTTCTAATTCAAGTTCATCAATTTCTTGTTCTTTACTCATGGTCTTATTCCCATTTTTTGTGAGAGTCAATTTGAGGATTTCAGACTTAACATCATTATTGGAAGAATCAAATTCTGCACCCTGTTTCTTGAGAGTGCAGTTTTCCTTATCAACTATGACTTTACAAGCCTTTAACTCAATGAGATAAAATTTAAGTCTTGCAAAACTGATGAAAAACTCCTCCATATATGAAGTTAATTCTTGGAAATCATCAATTAGTGAACTCATCAATTGGTGATTTAGAGAACAAATGTAGTTTTTCTTTAAGTTCAGGTATGCTTTCCTCAGTAGCATCATCTTCTTCATCTAATTCTGAATCTTCAAGATCTATGAATGAAATTTCATGATCTTCATAATTATCCGAGTCAGAACCCCAAGCAGCTATCATTGTATTTTCCTCCTTCCCTTTTGCCTTTTCTTTCAGTTCCTTTTCAGCCCTTTCCCTTTTCCACTCTATTTCCCAAATTGGACAGTCTCGGATCTGATGATCAGTCTTACCATATTTGCAGCATCTATGTGGATTGTTATTTGAATGCTTCTTTATACTTGTTCCCTTCTTCTTTTTAAAGAATTTGCTGAAGTTCTTGGTTATGAAGGCAACTTGTTCCTTATCAAGTTCAAATTAATCATCACTATTAGAAGCCTTCAATGCCAAGATTTTCTCAGGGAATTCTTGTTCTTTAGTTCCATTAACTTCTATTTCATAAGTTCTCAAGTTTCCAACCAGTTCATCCAGGGTCATACCTGCGAGGTCCTTATTAACCTCCCTAATTGCAGTTACCTTAACATTCCATTTTGATTTTGGCAGTACCCTTAGTAGTTTTTCAACTTGTTCCTCCTCAGTAATGACCTTTCCCAAGGAATTTAAGTCATTTGTTAAGGCAGCAAGTCTTGTCATCATCTCATGCAAAGATTCATTTTCCTTCATCTTGAATGTTTCATACTCAGTGCAAAGAAAGGAAATTTTTAATTTTCTTACCTGAGAGGTACCCTCATGTGGATTAACCAATGCATCCTATATTTACTTAGTAGTGGTGCAAGTTGACACCCTATCGTATTCAGCAGGTCCTAATCCATAGACTAGCATGTTCTTAGCTTTTGCATTTTTCCTTAATGCCACCAAGTCATCACCAGTAAATTCACTTCTTACCATTTTGACTTTTTCACCATCAACCATCTTCATTGGAATGGTAGGACCATCAGTAATATTATGACACAATTCATAGTCTTAACCTTGGATGAACATCTCTATCCTTGCTTTCCACCAGATAAAGTGAGAACCATTAAAGAGTGTAGGTCTAGTGGTTGACTGACCTTCACTATCACTAGTAGGAGGTGCAAAATTGATCATTTTGATCATTTCTCAGGTGCTAGACTTATTTAAGACAACCTCGCTTGGATACCAATTGTTAGAATGTGTACCCTACCAATTTTAATATTCTACTCTACTGGTTTCCTAACTGTAGAACAAGTAAGCTAACGTGGTTCACAGAAGTAAAACTTGAACACAATATTTTTATGTGGAAAAGACCCGGCTTAAGAAAGGTGTAAAAACCCACGACCTATACCTCTACTTGATTTAACCCTAACTTCACTATAACTCTTGAGCCTCAACAATCATCAAATTACAAGACTTTTTGTAAACTAGGAATTAAAACTTCTAATTGCTACTTTTACAAAACACTAATTTTCCCAAGATAAGTGTTCCCAAGTCTTTAAGTTCCCCAACTTGAAGACTTTAATCCTAAATCAGTTTATACTTCACTAAGACTAGAGATTAAAACTCAATATGACTCAACGACCAACCTATTACACAAAGTCTATGACTCTGAGTAAAGGACCAGGTTGCTCCACTAGCTCCTTCAAGTTGTAGAACTGATTTGTTGATTGCTGACTATGTTTTCAGTGCATGAGTGTAACACTTGAATGTAATTTGTTTTATTTAACCAAACTCATAAAGGAGTCCTGTAGTTGATGTACTCTTCTATCTTCAGTAGGACTCCCAGGTAGTTTCACTCCCTCTTTGCTTCCGTCTCTCCCTCCTTGATTGAATGGAACTCTTCTCTTCTATCTCTTAGCCTTGCAGGACTCCTTGATCAACTCAACTTCTGAATACTTATCCTCTCCTTTGCATCTACTCAACTAATATGATAAGTGTTGAGAGCATGTTACATATCCACTACTATTTTAATGCAGTGTCATCTTATCAGTAGTCTTGCCTGTGACTCTTCTTTCTTCACTTGTGTGGAACATCTTGCACAACGTGTTTCATTCATATGTCAATCATCAACATTTTGCATTCCCTAACAATTTGAATTTCCCATGCTTTATTAAAGTAAATTCCATGATAAATCCTAAATTCATGATGTTTAGCAATATTTCCATGTTTTAAATTCATGCCTTCCACATGTTTGATGAAATTCCCATATCTTGTTAAGTAAATTCCAAGATTAATCCCCAAGCTATAAACTTTGCCATGTAACTCTATTGTTCCCTCATGTTTAAGACATTCTTATGTTCAAGCTATAAAATTTAAATTATTTGATGAAACACTTATGTCCTATTTCGAGCGAATTATATGTGAATTCCCCAATTGATGTACTTAGTTATGTAATCATGCAATGCTCCCATGTTTAAGGTATTCCCATGTAAAAGTTCATGACGCCCATTTGTTTGGAAAATTGCCCCATATTAAAGTATTAATATCCACGTGCTTGATAGAATGCCCATGTGAATTGCATAAGATAATCATGACACATTACAATATGTTCTCATTCATGTATAAGTCCATAATTTCCAAGTGGTCGATAAAATATCTCAGTGAATGAATTGTGAACAATTGACTATGGCTATGTTTTTCAAGATTATGTTATTCTTTACATTCCATTCTATAGAGTCCTGGGGGTATTCAATACGCGAAAATATTATTGTAGACCTAGAGCTACAGTAGTTATAGGATAGAATCAGAAACATCATGATTAGTAGTATTAAGTTAGTACAGAACTCAGTGTATTCAGTCAATGGACACGATTAGTAACAATTCAGTCCAGGATAATAAAGTTTAGAAATCAATTTAGTAGCTATTCAGTTGAGAGTAGGATTCAGCACCGAGTGAATCCAAGGATGGTGACTCACCTGCCAGTAAAGTGTTTGATACTTAGAAGCAGTCCTTATATTCTAGAATTACATAGCCAGTGTAGGTTGAGACATCAACCTACCAGATTGAGGGCTGATGAGGTGTTTTACCTGCCAGATTGAGCGTTCCATCATTCTCATTAAGAGCACCTGCCAGATTAAGGGTGACTCTTTAGCTTGTCTTTACTCGTGGCATGGTACTGACACCCTTCCAGCTGGGTTAAAGGTTAGATCCCAATCAGTTCAGAGAGGGGCATATAATTTAGATGATTACTTCCCGTAATTTTAGTTTCAGACTCAGTATAGAACTCAGTTCAGTTCTACAAAATCAGGACTGCCAGTAACAGTCACTCAATTATCAGTAACTCAGTTATCAGTAATCACAGCTATCAATTACTCTTCTATTAGAACCCAGTATTTAGTTCTAATATGAGTCTCAGTTACAATATTAGTTACAGTCTTAGTTATAGTCTCAGTTATAGTCTCAGTTACTGTCTTAGTTATAGTCTCAGTCACAGTCTTAGTCAAGTAATCAGATCAGTAACTCAGTTCATTTTCAGGTTTATTTGACCATAGCATACAATTATCAGTTATTCAGTTATCAGTATTTTAGTACCTCAACTTATAGACTATATAGAATCATGTTATACTCTTAGTCTTGCATTCTCAAATTATATAGTTTTCACGAATTTATGCTCAGCTATATCATATTACTTAGTCAGTCCTTACCTTATATACATAATACTCTACAGTTTTAGTCTAGTTATTCAGACTAAATACAGTTCAGTCTTACATGCCTAGTATTCAGGTATCAGATATTCAGTTAATCAGATAAGTTAGTATGTTTATTCATTCATGCTCAGTGTGATTGTATATTCAGATCCTCAATTTATGTCAGTCTCCATCATATAGTTTTAGACACAATATTCATACAGTATCCATGTTTTAGCAGATTCCAACTTCAGTTATACTTATAACATTAAAGTAAGTTTACAGAACCTAAGTGTAGAGATTCACCATCTTATCAGTCAGATAAGTTAGTATGTTTATTCATTCATACTCAGTGTGATTGTATATTCAGATCCTCAATTTATGTCTACAGTATCCATGTTTTAGCATATTCCAACTTCAGTTATACTTATAACATTAAAGTAAGTTTACAGAACCTAAGTGTAGAGATTCACCATCTTATCAGTCAGATAAGTTAGTATGTTTATTCATTCATGCTCAGTGTGATTGTATATTCAGATCCTCAATTTATGTCAGTCTCCATCATATAGTTTTAGACCCAATATTCATACTGTATCCATGTTTTAGCATATTCCAACTTCAGTTATACTTATAACATTAAAGTAAGTTTACAGAACCTAACTGTAGAGATTCACCATCTTATCAGAGAATGTTGTCACTCATGCTTTAAGATATTTTAGTTTTTAGATTATTCCAGCCTATTGGTGAGTTTACTTACACTTAGCATGCATGTTTTACGATAACATATGAAATTAGTTTTACTTTTTACATTCATCCTTGCATACTCATTATATTCTAGAAGTACTGATCCACATATACGTCTGTGTGTGTAATGCCCCGAATATGGTACCCGGAATGCTACATGGTGCTCATGACCCCGAAGGACCATAATCTAACCCATGACTAATATTTGTACCTGTATACTACATAAAATACTTTATAATGCAGAAACATGAACTAAAAGGTCATAAGGTTCAATACTGAACATGATCTGAATTATTTAACAACGGTGTGGGGTAATAGAATACCCAAAAAAAAACTGAACATACTGAAGTTTGAAACATGATAATCTAGAAAGCCTCTAACTGACTGAACTATCTGAGTAAGGAGTTGATGGGAACTGTCCCCAACTATCTCTAACTAATAAACTGATTAATGAGATAATAGGGAAATAATCATGTCCTCAAAAGATGAGGACTCACTTCTAACTCTGTCTGTAGATATTTGGAATTTACTTTTGGTCTGGAGCTCGTGTTTCTGAACCTATGGTATAAGACAGCATTGCATAAATACGTTAGTAATTTAAATGTACTGGTATGTATATGAGGTAGATTGAATGCATGGGGTTCATATGCATGAACAATAATAATAACTGACTAACTATCATGAGCGTGACAATACATGCATGAGACATAACAACTGGCACTAATACTGTGATAACATGATTAATGAATCTGAATATGACTAATAACATGAGTGACTGTATCTGACAGTCCTGAATCTTATGGAACTATCTGAGTTGACTATATCTGACAGTCCTGAAATCTGAAGAACTATATGAGTTCTATCACTGAGACTAATTGACTATATCTGACAGTCCTGATTCTGTAACATGAAACTGAGGGAAATAGTTATCTAATCGAAATGCCCTTAATATACCATTATGGCTGAGTTGGGGTCCAATCTGTAACCCCAATCGAAAGGGTGTCAATACCGCGCCACTGGTAAGGAAAAGCTGTGGGTGACCCTCATCTGATAGTGTCCCCTATACGAGAATGGTGGGGGCCTTATCTAACAGTTCTTATTAACCTCATCAACCCTCATAAAACAGTGTTGATGTCTCAACCTATGTTGGCCATATAGTTCTAGAACGCAAGGATGACTTCTAAGAATCACACCCTCATCTGATAGTGTGTGTTCCTATCCTTGGGTTTACTCTATGCTTATTTCTACTCCCATCTGAATAGACTCTGAACATGATTTACTGAACAGAACATGGGCTGAGTTACTAAATTCTATTGACTGATGGAATACTACTGATATCTGACAACTGACTGAGTTCATTAGATCATGGAGATGTCCTGAGTCATAAGACTATATGAAGTCTAAGGATTCATAGCTTGACTGAGAATATAGTGAAAACATGACATGGTTCTAGGCATACAACTAATGTTTCGGGTACGAGTACCCCCAAGACTCATTGGAAGGAAAATGACCAAGTATAACTTACTTGAAATTATAACTAACATAATAATCCATAATACATTTATAGAATCATTTCATCAAAACATGTGATAGGTATAACTTGTACATACATGGGGATTTCATGGTATCATGCTAGTTAGTCACTTCTTCCTTCATCTAGGCATTTAATCAAACATATTGTAGGCATGGTACATGTAAATATCATTGTAAAATAATTAAATATCATGACTCAATTCTAATTTCATCATTCAAGGGTTTAGTCATAGGTTTGCATGAATCTATATCTTTAATAATTTAACCGACACAGAATTTATCACCCAACATGGAGTAGAATTCAATTTCTCATTATCCATATGAACAAGAGCATCCCAATCATGATATTCATAAGAAAATCCTTAAACTTGAATTTAGAAAAGGTATTCTTGGTATTCATGGACGAAAGGAGTCCATGAATGAACACTACGCATACCTTAGTTCGTGATTTCGTGACAATTGACGGTGAAACTTTCTTGAAATTGGATATTCTACGAAAACACTAGCTCTCTCTTGAGAGAAACTTGAGAGAAACTAGTATATTTTGGATGAAAAGTGTCTGAATCACGTGTTAAAGGTCTTAAATAGGAGTGGAAAGTTGACCCTTTTAACCCTGGACGCGTCATTTAATTTCAGTAAAATTTTCCCGAATTGGACCCTTGGCGCGATGCGGCGCTATCACACCGTATTACTTGATTTTGACAATTGGTAAATTGAGGGATGGCGCAACATGGGGCCATCACGTTCCCACTTCCATTGTGACCTAAAACTTTGGTGCGACGCGGGCAAAATTGCTCTGAGACACTGGAAAATGGACAATTCTGAATTTGGACCATGGTGCGATGCACCATAATCGCGGACCGCTACTAGAATTTTCCAAATGGAATTTCCTCTTGTGGTACAGTGCGCCACTGACTAATATGGCATTGTTTTACGACAAGAAGTTAAAATAGTCGTAACTTCTGACCCGATTATTGGATTTTGACGAGTCTTATATCGATGGAAAGCTTATTGAATTTCCCACATATCAAAAACTGAAAATATTAAAAATTCCTCATGGAATATTCATCATTAACTTTAGAATGTAATCCTAGACATGCTTGAGATGAAATTAGCTAGGAAAAAGTATGGGGTATTACAGCGTGGCTACATTATTACATAATCTAGGTTCCAGTTATAGCCCATATATCATGATTGGACAGTGTCATCTCCCACCCAACAGGTGATGAGTTCTTCTACTTCAAAAACTCTAGACAGTTTTAGTTCATGTACAGTTCATTTACGTTCATGTGTATTGATTAGTGGTAGTTGGAGGCATATCCCAACTATCTATAGTCAATATAGTAGAGGCTTCATAAATGTCAGTCAGAGTCATTCATATAATTTCAATTTCATCCTTCTATTTTTATCAGATTATAAACTTTGTCAGAAGTGTATTTATTCAAATTATGCCATGGTTATGCTTCTTCATAGCAGAACTTGATATTCATTTTATGATAATTCAGTTTCATAATAGTATGTCAGTTCATGGGTTAGTTTGGGATCACTTGTGGTTCCAACCATCGTGTGATGACTAAGGGGTAATCTCGGGTCATTACAAACTTTGTATCAGAGCACAGATTTCAAGTGTTCTAGGGTGTCTATGAAGTCGTGCCTAGTAGAGACTTCCAGAATGGTACGGAGATATCTGTACTTTTCTTTGAGAGGCTACAGGGCATTCAGGAAATATTTCTCTTCTCTTAAGTCTTAGATCATACAGTAGAAGTATTATCTACTAAATTTATGTAGATCCTCATCTTCCACTATTCATGCTAACTCTGCCTTCATTTTTAGGTGACAGAAACAGTGAAGCTTAATTTCTTACAAATAGTGTTTCCTCAGCGAGTCCCCACAGACAGTTATGGGATAACATATTGGCTCAGAAAGTATCCCATCAGTGCCTTTATGTCCTAAATTTTAAAATATTTCATTTAAGTTTATGAAAATTATGCATTAAGCCAAATTCAGATATCCTTTTAGATCCTCTGTCAGAATCCCTTTTACAATATGTGATCTAGAGTTAGAATCATGAACCCAGAAGTTTAGCAATGGTAGAGTTGGGATAGTGTTATCCAGATTGAGCAGATTATATATTCATAGGGCTAGTTGTACAAAAGGTAAATCAGTAAGCTTGAATAGTGCATGCAAGAATTTATGTTTATTGATTTGAAATTAATTGTGATGGTATGGATGCAAGTTAGGAGATGTGATATTAGTAGTCTATGATGAAACAAAAGCATATGATGTATTTAGTGAGGAAAGTATGTGTCGAAAAGAGTGTAAGTATGTGATGATAGAACAAGTGACCTAGTCAGGCTCTCAGATTCCAGTAGTAGTGCCAGTGTGTGTAGAAAAGTAGTAAGGAAGGACGATTCCAAACCTATTTTTATCTCGGTATACAGTTTTTCAGTCATCACGATATCTACTCATGACTAACTTATTAGCTCCTTATTCACAGCTCATATTCATGCACTCTATAGAAAAACCATGTACGCTTTCAGTTTCTAGTATGAGAAGTTCCAGTTCACTCAGCAGTATAAATCATGTTCCAGGAAATCATGAACTCTAAACTCCAGTCATGCAGCTCATGACTCATGTACTCATGTTTTAAAGTATGTTCAGTTCCAATGCTTACGCTACACTCATAATGATCAGTGAAATTCAGTTTATGCCATGTATGTCCTCAGTTCAGACCTCTCTGATGAATTCATGTCATTGATTCTTTTTACCTCAGGTTAGCGTCAAAGTTATTATTTCATGTTTCAGGTCCTCGTGTTCTAAGTTTTAGTGACCTCTCCTTATGTCATGATTAGTTGAAATTCTATTTGTGTTTTCTTGGGCTAGTGCATGAAAGTTTTAAGGATAGAGGTTTAGAGAAAATGAGAAAGATGTTTTTGTGGTGGTTTGCCTACAAGTTCATGTTTGGTTATGAAGATAGGCTTGAATGTCTTGTTGGTGTACAAGTGGAATGTATAGTTGAGTATAACCTTTTAGTATAATTCAGTCCATATAGCCAGCAATCCAGTCTAGCAGTCAGACATACAAGTTCCTATGATTTCCCATCTTTCCTATTCATCAGGTAATTCATTCACGAACATGCAAGCCATAATTTCAGTTCAATTCATGCATCATTTTAAGATCCATGCTATTCAGTCATGATTCATTCCATAAGTTTCCCGTGCATCATCTCAGTCATTCCTTAGTATTTCAGCCAAGTTAGTATCATTCGGGGGATGAAGTATCCCAAGGGGGAGATGTATTATAATACCCCAAGTATTCATTTACTAAACCTTTAATTTTTCTTCATGAAATAGGATCCATCTTAAAGTAATAGTTACTAATCAATTGGCTCTCTTGTTTCTATCCTAGACTTACAATCATACTCATGTCATTACATGTATTCAAGAAATAAGTTCAGTTCATGTGTCATGTTTTAGAATCAGTTATACAATCATGTTCCAAGTCATGTATGTTCATAATATGATCAAAGTTACCTTCATATAGTACTCCCAGTCAAACAGTCTCATTCGAGGACAAATATTTCCAAGGGGGAGAAAATGTAATATCCATATTTTTGGGCTTGTCTTTGAACTGTTGTTCCTATGTGTATAAGCTATGATATAAATGATTCCCATGAAAATATGATTTTCATGATATTTATCCTCATGTTTGATTTGCTTTTGAGGTTAAAAATATTAATAAGAATCACTTAGAACAAAGTTAAGCTTAGAGCCTTTGATTTACCCAAAGTTTGGTATTCGATTCTGCAAGGGTCTACTTTAAATATGTATAACTTTTTATATTTGAAAATTTTTATAGATCGAGAACCACAAAATTGTAGATAATTGAATTATCTTTCCAACGATACCAATTTCTCCTAAATATGATACCTGAGCGAAAAGTTATGGCATTTTCTGTGTGAGGCAGTAAGCCAATGTGACGCGTCGACCTGCACGTTACGAAACTATTTCATATGCTAATTCAGTTTCTAAAGGATCTAGGGGCACTTTGTGTAACACCCCAATTTTCTGAACCGAAACGCTACACGATGCTCATGACCGCGAAGGACCATAAGCTAACCCATGACTGATATTTTTACCTGTAAACTGCATAATATCTCATAAAATATGTGGAAATATGAACTGTAAGGCCATAAGGTTAAATACTGATACATATTTGAAAAACATGGTATAACAATACTAAAAAGAAACATAAATACTGAAGTCTGAACATCTAATTTGACATCTAGTCCGAAAGCCTCTAACTGAACTGAATAAGGAGTTGAAGGAAGATGTCTCCAACTAACTCCATGAACTGAAAAACTAATCTGAAATACTGTAATAAAGTAATAATAATATTGACCTCGAATGAAGAGCAGCACTGACTGCTGAAATCTGCAATGCTACTGCTGCTCTGAAACTCGTGCCTCTGCACCTATAGCGTCAAATAAAACACCATAGCGCGAATGCGTCAGTGCAACTGAATGTACTAGTATATGAGTGAGGTAGGCTAAATGCAAAGGGTTTTATATGCATGAACAATGCTGACTGATATGAACGTGAGAATGCATACATACATATGTAACTGTAACTAAACTCGTGGTGATACTGACTAGTGAGTCTGAATACTGATAACATGAGCTTACTGATGCTGAGATACTGAATGACTGAGTTTACTGATATTAATATGTAATTCACTAATAAGTGAGGAACTGATACTGTATTATTGAATACTAGGAGACTGATACTATATTACTGATAAAGGAATGATTGTTTATGATAGTTCTTATTATGAAGAACTGATTTGATTGACTGTATATAAAAGTCCTGAAACTGAGCTCGTGATAACATGACTACTAAGTATGAATACTGATGACATGTATTTACTGATAACATATCATGAATGATAACTGAATTGTGATAACTGATATATCTGATAACATGAGCTATGATAACTGATAGCATGAATTACTGTATCTGACAGTCCTAAATCTGATGGAACTAGCTAAGTTCCATACTGTATCTGAGCTGACTGTATCTAACAGTCCTGATATCCTGAAGAACTATCTGAGTTCTTTTACTGAGACTGATACTGAAACTGTGGGACGTAGTTATCTAACCGACATGCCCCAAATATGCTATAATAGCTAAGCTGGGGTCCAATCTCTGCCCTAATTGAAAGGGTGTCAATACCGTGCCACTGGTAAAGACAAGCTGTGAGTGACCCTCATCTGGCAGGTACTCTAATGAGAACGGTGGGAACCCTCATCTGACAGGTTAAGCCACCTCATCTACCCTCAACTGACAGGTATTTATGTCTCAACCTATGATGGCTGCATAGTTATGGAACGCAAGGACTGCTTCTATGAATCACACCCTCTACTGGCAGGTGAGTTCCCATCCTTGGGTTCGCTCGGTGATGAATCCTACTCCCAACTGAATGACACTGAACTAATTATACTGAACTGATTTCCTAGTTCATAATAGGATTAACTGAACTGTTACTTATTGTTCTGTTTAACTGAACTGAACATGGACTGAGTTTATTGAGTTCCGATGACTAGCAGAACATTACTGAATTCTGTTAACTGACTAAATGCTACTGAGTTCTGTTAGCTGACTGAGTTTACTGATGTCTGAACTGAATACTAAACTAAATTGTACTAATATTGAGATTTACTGAATTCCATAGACTGACGGAATATTACTGCGATTACGTAGATTACTAAGTACTGAGTAAAACTGAACTGATACTGCCTTTACATGAGTTTTCCTGAGTCATGAGACTAACTGAAGTCTACTGAACATGGCTTGACTGAGAGTATCGTGAAAATATGACATGGCTCTTGGAACACAACTATATTTTTTGGGTATAAATACCCCCAGGACTCGATAGGAGGAAACTTACACACATGACATGACTTGATCACAAGATTTGAGTCCACATTTCACAATATCATAAGCAGGGGATAGTATACTTTATGTATTAATTCAACATTTCAAACATGATAGGAAAAGCATGGATATATTTTTTGTACATAATTTATATCTCCATTATCATACATGCTTTATACCACAACAATAACAACACATAATTTGCATGGAAGTTAATATTGGAGTGTATGACTAACATGAACTTGTTATTTAGATATCATGAAATCCTGTAAGTATGAAGTTCTAACATACTAGGCATTTTATCGAATACCTTGCATGCATTATTTAAGGCATAGGTGGGTTTCATACTTGCATTCTATCAATCCATCTAAAGATCATATTTTTCAACTAACAACATAACTTTCATGAGATATACAGTCACGATACTATTTTATAGCAAAACAAACAAACATCAACATGGGTATGATCATATCACCACAACCAACCAAGATTTTGTATTTTAAAGATTGATTCTTGAACTCCACGGACGAAAGGAATCCATGGATGAACACTACGCATACCTTAGTTCTTGATTTTTGGAAGATTGACGGAGAGATTCTTGGATTTGAGTCTTGAATTTGGATTCCCTATTGAAACCCGAGCCTTGTTCTTGTGAGGTTTTTGAGAGAAGAGAGTATATTTTTCTGTAATTTATTAAAAATCCCGTGTGTGTGGTATATATAGGGGTGGAAGATGACCAAAATACCCCTATGGAAACAAATAAGGTCAAATCTGTCCCTAATTGACTGTCTGATAGGATGAAGTAAATCGATAATAACTTTTTACTCAGATGTCTAAATTGGATGAAACTAATTTCATTAGAAAGAAGACTCAAAGAGATTTCCATTGATTTATAGAAGTTCTCCCAGATCATTTTATACAGGAAGTTATGATCATTTGAAGTTGACCCTGAAATGCTGAAAAAAACTGGGTACAAAGGCTATAAGAGGGCTCCACGGCTCAAACGCCTTTAGCTACTAGTTCTGGCAACCAAACATACCCTTACACTACTATAAAAATTCTGAAACTCACCCGGTACATACTAAGAGTTTAACCGATCGTATCGCAACTTGAAAATCAAAAAATGTAGGTCGGAAAGGTCGTCAAATAAATCCCCAATGTTTGGAAGTATAAAAATAAGACTAAGTCTTGAGAACTTAGCAAAATATTCTAAGTGTTAGAGCTTGTAAAGCTTAATGAGCTGAATTTTAGACGTAATATTTTATGGGGTCTTACACTTTGGTCACTTACCCTCACCCAAATCCTCCTAGAACACATAATTTCAGCCCCCAAAAGCAATATACACTCAATTATTCATCTTTTCTCTCAGAGAAAAAAAGAAAAACCCAAGCCTCCTCAAGAACTCCAAGAACTTCATCAATTTTTCTTCAAAAAAGTAAGAACTCAAGTTTTCTAATTCAATAATGCTTTAAAGATTGTGTTTCTCCTTCAATATTAAAGCTTTAAGGTATGTGGGAGTTCATCCATGGATTCTCTTTCACCCATGAAGCCGAAAAACTCTTTTCTTTTACTTAAAGAATGAATTTTCCATTACTATGGTATTTTGTATGTTCAAGAAAGATTGAATTTCATGATTTCATGATGTTTTTAATTCAATTCAGCCCATGTATAATGCCATGCAAGACTTTAAATTCCTCATGCTATGAATTTGAATTTCCCATGCTTTATTCAAGTAAATTCCATGATAGATCCTAAATTCATGATGTTTAGCAATATTTCCATGTTTTAAATTCATGCCTTCCACATGTTTGATGAAATTCCCATATCATGTTAAGTCAATTCTAAGATGAATCCCCAAGCTATGAACATTGCAATGTAACTCTATTAATTCATCATGTTTAAGACATTGTTACATTCAAGCTATGAGATTTACATATTTTGATGAAATACTCATGTCCTATTTCAAGCGAATTACATGTGAATTCCCCAATTCATGATCTTAGTTATGTAATCATGCTATGCACCCATGTTTAAAATAATTCCATGTCCAAGTTCATGATCCCATTTGTTTGGAGAATTTCCCCAAATTAAAGTATTACTCTCCACGTGCTTGATAGAATGCTCATGTGAATTGAATAGAGTAATCATGACACGTTACCATGTGTTCTCATTCATGTACAAGTAGATAACCTCCAAGTTTTGATAAAATGTCTCAGTGAATGAATTGTCAACAATTGACTATGGATATACTTTTCAAGATCATGTTATGATTTATATTTATGCTATCGAGTCCTGGGGGTATTCATTACCCAAAAATCTAGTTGTTGACCTAGAGCTATAGTAGTTAAAGGATAGTCTCAGAAACATCACGATTAGTTGTATTCAGTCAGTAAAGAACTCAGTGTATTCAGTCAGACATAATAACTCAATGAACTCAGTCTAGTTCAGTCAGCAAACACGATTAGTCACAGTTCAGTTCATCCTAGTACAATGTAGAAATTAGTTCAATGTCTATTCAGTTGGGAGTAGGATTTAGCACCAAGTGAATCCAAGGATGGTGACTCACCTAACCTTAGAGGGTGTAATCCTTAGAATCAGTCCTTTTGTTCCAATACTACATAGCCAACAAAGGATTGAGACATCAAACTGCCAAATTGGGGGTTGATGTAACGCCCAGATTTGCCGAACCGGAACTCTACACGGTGCTCATGACCCCGAGGGCCCACAAGTTAACCTATGACTGATATATGTACCTATATACTACAAATCATGACATAATAATATGGAATAAGTAAAACTGTAAGGACATAAGGTTCATTTGAATAAAACCATGTCTGAAAGCTAAGTCTGAACGTAAATCTGAGAATAAATCTGAAAGCCTCTAAACTATCTGAATAAGGAGTTGAAGGAACATATCTTCAACTAACTCCGTAAAACTGAACTGAAGAAATAAATAAATGTATCAAATCATATTGTCCTCGAATCAATGAGGACTCACTGTGTCTCTGCGACTGGAATGCTACCGGTACTGCTGGGCTAGAGCTCGTGTCTCGGAACCTATGGTGTACCATAAAAAGAAAGCACCATAGCGCAAATGCCTCAGTACAACTGGAGTACTGAGTATATGACGAAGGTAGGCTGAACATACAGGGTTTCATGCATGAACAACACTGACTGACTATTATGAACGTGGGAGTGCAAAACATGCATATATAGAAACTATGATCGTGAATGCGTGATAGAAAGACCTGTAAGCTAATACATGGTTTACTGATAACTGTCATGAAAGATACTGCAAGATGATAACATGGACGACTGAATCTTACAGTCTTATATATACTGAAATCAAAAGAACATAACGACCGTAACTGACAGTCCTGTATATACTGAAATCTGAAGAACACCCTGAGTTCTTTTACTAAGACTGATACTAAAACTGTGGTAGGTAGTGTTTAACCGACATGCCCCATATATGCCGTTATGGCTAAGCTGGGGTCCAATCTCTGCCCCAACTGGAGGGGTGTCAATACTGTGCCACGGGTAAGGACAGCTTGTGAGTGACCCTTATCTGGAAGGTACTCAATGAGAACGGTGGGAACCCTAAACTGACAAGTTAAACCACCTCATCAACCCTAACCTGATAGGTTAAGATGTCTCAACCTATGCTGGCTACATAGTTATGGAACACAAGGACTGCTTCTAACAATCACACCCTGAACTGGCGGGTGAGTTTCCATCCTTGGGTTCACTCAGTGCTAACCTCTACTCCCATGTGGAGGGACTGGACATAAATAACTGACTATACATAAGTTAATCTTACTGAATTCCATTGACTGGCGGAATATTACTGATATCTGACAACTGACTGAGATCATGAGGTTTTCCTGAGTCACATGACTAATTGAAGTCTATGGAATCATAGATTGAGTTCGGATATCATGAAACATGACATCGCTCTAGGCATGCAACTATAGTTTTCGGGTACGAATACCCCCAGGACTCGATAGGAGAAAACTGACACACATGACATGACTTGATCAAAATATTTGAGTCCACAATTCACAATATCATAAGAAGGGGCTAGTATACTTCATGTATTTATTCAACATTTCAAACATGATAGGAAAATCATGGATATATTTTGTGTACATAATTTATATCTCCATTATCATACATTCTTTATACCACAATAATAACAACACATAATTTGCATGGAGATTCATATTGGAGTGTATGGCTAACATGAACTTGTTATTTAGATATCATGAAATCCTGTAAATAAGAAGTTCTAATATACTAGGCATTTTATCGAACACCTTGCATGCATTCTTTAAGGCATAGGTGGATTTCATACTTGCATTCTATCAATCCACCTAAAGATCATGTTTTTCAACTAACAACATAACTTTCATGAGATGTACAGTCACGATACTATTATATAGCAAAACAAACAACCATCAACATGGGTATGATCATATCACCACAACCAACTAATATTTTGTATTTTAAAGATTGATTCTTGAACTCCACGGACGAAAGGAATCCGTGGATGAACATTATACATACCTTGGAAGGGTGGTTCTTGATGATTGATGGAGGAATTTTCTTGAAATTCGATCTTCAAGCTTGATTGTGCAACCCTAGTTGTTTTCTCCTATGGTGCTCTTGGATAATGAGCTTTGAGATGTTAATAGGGTTGTAATGTGTTTAGAAGCTATAAATTTCGTGATGTTAGGTACAGGTACATCTAAGGAGTGTTAAAAGACTTAACTACCCTTAAAATAACTCAAAAACTAAGTGTTCGTGGTTGAAATCATACATAGGTGCTGCATATGATATCGCATATGTTGTACATAGGAGCCGCATATGATATGGCCTATGCTGTACATACACGCCGCATATGATATCACCTATGCTTTCTAGTGGCCATGTGTTATTGGTTAGGCAACGCCTTCTACTTTGAAAGGCCATAACTCCTTGCTCGGGTGTCGGATTTTGATGAAATTGGTATCGTTGGAAAGCTAATTTGATTCTCTACAATTTGGTGGGTCAAAATATGCCAAAATGTCATATATCAATCAAGTTATTCTTGTTCAAATATGACCCTTGCAAAATCGAACACTAAGATTTGATAGATTCAAAAACATTTAGCTTGCATCACTCTAAGCGACTCATATGAGCATGCTTGAGACATCGCAAGCTATCCTATCACTAGGATATTCATTGTAAGTCATGCACTAAAATTCTACTCACAGGATAGGAGGTTTCATACATAGGAAAACTTATTCACTTCCTTGCTTAGAAACATGAGGGGTATTACAATATCTCCCCCTTCGGAACATTCGTCCTTGAATAAGAATTTACAGAGAGGGGATAAAAGGCAACAGAACCTGAAATGAACATGAAGAACTGAAACTTGATCTCATGACTGAAATGCTAAACATACTGAACTCGTGCATATCTGATGTACTAACAACTGATACATGAATGCATGACTGAGTATGCAATGGTTAATAGGTACCAAGTTTATACTGGAAACATGAACATAAAACTAAATAAGCTTAAGGAGAACTATTACCTTGAGCTTGATCTGAATTGGTGGGGAAGAGGTGAGGATACTTTGTATGCATATCTGCTTCTGCTTCCCAAGTAGCTACCTCATGAGACTGATTTCACCAAAGAACCTTCACTACAGGGACTTTTTTGTTCCTCAATCTAGGAGTTTGATAATCTAAGATTTCAACTGGAATCTCTTCATAAGAGAGGTTGTTCTGAATGTCGATGCTCTGAATAGGTACAACAAATGTTGGGTCACCTATGCACTTCTTTAGAAAAGAGACATGGAAGACTGGATGGACTGAGGCTAGATCTGAAGGAAACTCAAGCTCATAAGCTACCTTGCCGAAGCGACAGAGAATTCTGAAGGGACAGACATACCGGGGACTGAGTTTCCCTTTCTTGCCGAACCTCTTCACTCCCTTCATGGGAGAGATCTTAAGATAGAAATAGTCATTGACCTCAAACTCGAGATCCTTTCTACGAACATCTGTATAGGACTTCTTCATCTCTGAGCAGCCCGGAGTCTCTCTTTGATCAATTGAACTTTCTCTAAGGCGTCGAATACTAAGTCAGGACCTATGACTGAGGCCTCACTAACTTCGAACCATCCAATCAGAGATCTACATCTCCTATCATAGAGAGTTTCGAAAGGAGCCATCTGAATACTAGAATGATAGCTATTGTTGTATGCAAACTCAATCAAAGGAAAGTGGTCATCCTAACTTCCCTTGAAGTCAATTACATATACCCTTAGAATATCTTTAAGAGTTTAAATGGTCCTCTCTACTTGACCATCTATCTGAGGATGAAATGTCGTGCTGAGATGGACTTGGGTATCGAGACCCTTTTGGAATGCTTTCCAAAAGTAAGAGGTGAAATAGGTACCTCTGTCTGACATGATAGATAGTGGAACATTGTGTAACCTGACTAATTACCTGATATAGAGTTTGGCATAATCTTCGGTGGAATAAGAAGTACGAACAGGAAGGAAATGAGCTGACTTGGTCATTCTATCTATAATGACCCAAACTGAATCATGTTGTTGACGAGTTCTAGGCAAACCCATCACCAAGTCCATGTTCACTTCTTCCCACTTCCAAGTAGGACTGGTGAACTCTTGCATGGAACCACTAGGTTTCTAATGCTCTATCTTAACCTGCTGACATGTAGAGCACTTATCCACAAACTCTGCAACATCTATGTTCATCCCACTCCACCAATAGGTCTCCCGCATGTCGCGGTACATCTTAGTGGCCCCTGTATGAATAGAGTATCGCGCACCATGCGCTTCTGCAAAAATTTTCTCCCTCAATTCATCTACACCTGGATCACATAGACGACCTTGACAACGAAAAACACCATCTCCCCCTTGGTGAGAAAACTCGACTTTCTGATTCTAAACTAATTCTTTGAGCTTGACAAGGCTAGGATCCCTGTCTTGCTTCTCTTTCACCTCGGAAACTAGTAATGACTCTGAAATACTGTGAACACATACACCACCCTCTGAAGAATCGACTAAGAGAACGCCTAGTCTGGCAAGCTGATGGATCTCCTGAGCCATCTTTTTCTTGCTACCCTCAACGTGAGAAATAATACCCATGGAGAGTCTATTGAGAGCGTCGGCCACAACATTCGCCTTGACCGGATGATAAAGAACACTCATGTCATAATCCTTCAAGAGCTCTAACCACCTTCTCTAACGAAGATTGATATCTTTCTGGGAAAAGAAATACTGGAGGCTTTGATGGTCTGTGAAGACATCTACATGAACTCCATAGAGATAATGCCTCCAAATCTTGAACGCAAAAACTACCGCTGCTAACTCAAGATCATGAGTAGGATAATTATTCTCATGTAGATTTAACTGTCTATAGGCGTAGGCTATGACCTTACCATGCTTCATGAGGAAATAACCTAAACCCACTCTGGATGCATCACAGTAGACTACAAAACTGTCTAAACCATCTGGAAGAGCTAGAACTGGAGCTGAGGTGAGTCTAGTTTTCAACTCTTGAAAACTCTTCTCGCATGAATCTGACCACTAAAACTTAATCTTCTTCTGAGTCAATCTGGACATGGGAGATGCAATAGAAGAAAATCCCTCGACAAACCATCTATAATAGCCAGCAAAACCTAAGAAACTCCTGATATTTGATGGAGATATAGGTCTGGGCCAGTTTCTTACTGCCTCAGTTTTCTGAGGATCTACTTTAATGCCATCACCGGAAATAATATGGCCAAGGAATGCTACTGATATTAGACAAAATTCACACTTGCTGAACTTAGCAAATAACTGGCGATCCTTGAGAGTCTGAAGAACAATCCTGATATGGTATGCATGATCATGCTCTGTGCGAAAATAGACCAGAATATAATCTATAAAGACTATGAAAAACATGTCTAAGTACTGCTTGAACACATGGTTCATCAAATCCATGAAAGCTACAGGGGAATTGGTAAGACCAAATGACATGACAAAATTCGAAGTGACCATACCGAGTACGAAAAGTAGTCTTCGGAATGTCACATTCTCTAACTCTGAGCTGATGATAGCCTAATCTGAGGTCTATCTTGGAGAAGTAAATGGCACCCTGAAGTTGGTCGAATAAATCATCAATCCTGGGAAGAGGATATTTGTTCTTGACCGTGACCTTGTTGAGTTGACGGTAATCAATCCACATCCTGAGAGAACCGTCTTTCTTGCGCACGAATAATACTGTCTCACCCCATGGGGAAACGTTGGGTCTAATGAATCCCTTATCTAAGAGATCCTTCAACTAATCTTTTAGTTCCTTGAGTTTTGCTGGTGCCATTCTATATAGCGGAATAGGAATAAGTTGAGTATCCGAAAGAAGGTCTATGCCGAAGTCTATTTCCCTTTCGGGAGGAATGCCTGGAAGATCTTCCGAAAAGACATATGAGTATTCATTAACAACATAGACTATTTCGAGACTGGGAGATTCAGAACTAGAATCTTTCACATTCACGAGATAATACACACACCCCTTAGAAATTATTTTCCTTGCCCGAAGGTAGGAAACAAGTTGACCCCTGAACGCTGAAATGCTACCCTTTCACTCTAGGACGGGCTCATTCAGGAACTTAAACTGAACTATCCTATTTCTGCAGTCGACTGTGGCATAGCAGGAATGATGCCAATCCATGCCGAGAATGACATCAAAATCAGTCATCTCTAACTCAACTAAATCTACTAATGCAGATTTCTGAGATATCATAAATGGGAAGTTCCTGTATACCCGCCGGGCTATGATGGTTTTACCCACTTGGGTAGAGACTGAAAAGGGATCTGCTAGAATTTTGGGACTGATTCCGAAATTGCCTGCTATATATGGAGTAACAAAAGACAAGGATGCACCTGGGTCTAGCAAATCATAAACATGAACATGGAAAATTGGTAACGTACCCGTAACGACATCAGGAGAATTTACCTGATCCTATCAGGACTGAAGAGCATAGAGTCTGTTTGGGCATTTCCCACTGGTAGCACTGGAAATGACACCCTACTAGTTCGGGCAACCGAACTGAGCTGTAGAATGATTTTGTTGACCCTGAAGACTTGACTGTAGACACTGCTTAATCTTGTGGCCTGGCTTGCCACAACAAAAACAGATATCACTACCGGTTCTGCAAATGCCCTTGTGGTTCTTAACACAAGTCTGACAAAGGGGATTCATTCGGGCACTGCTAACACTGCCCTGAGATTTAGAGCCTGACGCTTTGTCTCTGTTTCCATCTCTGAACTTCCTCACTAGAGCGCTGGCCGAGAAAGGGGCTGGAACGGCTGACTTGGAGAAAAACTGTGAACGGTTTCCTCCATCTGACTTGGGGTGAGCAAAATTGAAGTTACCTGTCCTTGATCTCTTATTCTGCCTCTATCTAGTCTTAACCTTCTGGTCTTCTACTTGATACGCATGGGTCATGAGTCTGTCTAAGGTCATATCACCAATCAGCATCGCAGAACTACACTTATTTACCATGCTATCCTTGACCCCTGACACGAACTTGCTCATCTTAGCCCTATTGTCTACAACCACATGAGGAGCATACCTGGCTAGCTGAGTAAATATGAGAGAATACTCCCTAACCATCATATTCCCCTGCCTGAGGTTGATGAACTCAAGAACTTTGGCTTCCCTCAGCTCTTGGGGAAAGAATCTGTCTAAGAAGACCGTGATAAATTCCTCCCATTCGATAGGGCCTGCATCATCTAACCTCTCAGACTGCCACTGTTTGTACCAATCATAAGCAAGATCCTGTAACCGGTAGGCGGATAACTCGGCACTCTCAATAGAAGTAACACCCATGATTTCAATGACCTTCTAGACTTGGTCAATGAACTCCTCAGGGTCCTCATCATAATTAGACCCATGGAAAGATGGAGGGTTCATCCGGGTAAAGCCCCGAACCCTAGCTGCTATGGGATTGGCCGCTGGATTGGCCAAAATGACTGGTGGACGTTCATTATGTGCATCCACGGACTGAGAAAGTATGGTAAATACGGCTCTAAACTCCGCATGGGAAACGTGTTCTCCCAAAGGAACTTCGGGATGGGGAGATAGTTGGTTTCTTCTCTTTGGGGCCATGGTCTGGAATAAGAGAAGAATGGATTAGGCTGAGAGTTTAACTTGTGATTATGCTCACTAGCATGACATGAATACTGAAGAAAGGGGACTGTTCCTAAAACATATTATAGTCTTCTGTACATAAATGTGGCGCGCAACACACCCATGTATAAGACTCTACTAGATGTGGCTTTCAGACTTCCTAGGACTCTATTAAACCTTAGACTCTGATACCAAGTTTGTAATGCCCCGATTTGCTGAACCAGAACGCTACACTGTGCTCATGACCCTGAGGGACCACAAGCTAACCCATGACTGATATTTGTACCTGTATACTACAAATCATGACATAATAATGCGGAATACGTAAAACTGTAAGGCCATAAGGTTAAACTGAATAAAACCATGTCTGAAAGCTAAGTTTGAACGTAAATCTTAGCATAAATCTAAAAGCCTCTAAACAATTTGACTAAGGAGTTGAAGGAACATGTCTCCAACTAACTCCGTAAAACTGAACTTAAGAAAAAATAAATGTATCAAATCATATTGTCCTCGAATCAATGAGGACTCACTATGTCTCTGCGACTGGAATGCTACTGCTACTGCTGGGCTGGAGCTCGTGTCTCGAAACTTATGGTGTAACATTAAAAGAAAGCACCATAGCGCAAATGCATCAGTACAACTAGAGTACTGAGTATACGAGGAAGGTAGGATGAACATAAAGTGTTTCATGCATGAACAACACTGACTGACTAATATGAACGTGGGAGTGGAAACATGCATATAAAGAAACTGGGATCGTGAATGTGTGATAGCAAGACATGTAAGCTAATACATGGTTTTCAGATAACTGTCATGACTGATACTGTAAGCTGATAACATGGACGACTGTATCTGACAAACCTGTATATACTAAAATTGGAAAAACATAACGTCCGTATTTGAAGTCCTGTAGATACTGATATCTAAAGAATGCCCTGAGTTCTTTTACTGAGACTGAGACTGAAATTGTGGGAGATAGTGTTTAACCGACTTGCCCCATGTATGCCGTTATGGCTAAGCTAGGGTCCAATCTCTACCCCGACTAGAGGGGTGTCAATACCGTGCCACGGGTAAGGACAACTTGTGAGTGACCCTTATTTGGCAGGTACTCAATCAGAACGGTGGGAACCCTAAACTGATAGGTTAAACCACCTCATCACCCCTAATCTGACAGGTTAATATATCTCAACCTATGTTGGATACATAGTTCTGGAATGCAAGGACTGCTTCTAAGAATCACACCTTGAACTTGCGGGTGAGTTCCCATCCTTGGGTTCACTCGGTGCTAACCTCTACTCGTATATGGAGGGAGTGGACATGAATAACTGACTATACATGACTTAATCTTACTGAATTCCATTGACTGGTAGAATGTTACTGATATCTGACAACTGACTGAGATCATGAGGTTTTCCTGAGTCACATAACTGACTGAAGTCTATGGAATCATAGGTTGAGTTCGGATATCGTGAAACATGACATGGATATAGGCACACATCTATAGTTTTTGGGTACGAATACTCCTAGGACTCAAAAGGAGGAAATTGACACACATGACATGACTTGATCATAAGATTTGAGTCCACAATTCACAATATCATAAGCAGGGGATAGTATACTTCCTGTATTTATTCAACATTTCAAACATGATAGGAAAAGAATGGATATATTTTGTGTACATAATTTATATCTCCATTATCATACATGTTTTATACCACAACAATAACAACACATAATTTGTATGGAGATTCATATTGGAGTGTATGGCTAACATGAACTTGTTATTTAGATATCATGCATTCCTGTAAATATGAAGTTCTAACATACTAGGAATTTTATCGAACACATTGCATACATTCTTTAAGGAATAGGTGGATTTCATACTTGCATTCTATCAATCCACCTAAAGATCATGTTTTTCAACTAACAACATAATTTTCATGAGATGTACAGTCACGATACTATTATATGGCAAAACAAACAAGAATCAATATGGGTATGATCATATCTCCACCACCAACCAAGATTTTATATTTTAAATATTGATTCTTGAACTCCACGGATGAAATAAATCTGTGAATGAACACTACGCATACCTTGGAAGGGAGGTTCTTGATGATTCATGGAGGAATTTCCTTGAAATTTGATCATCAAGCTTGATTGTGCAACCCTAGTTGTTTTTCTCCTATGGTGCTCTTTGATAATGAGATTTGAGATGTTAATAGGGTTGTAATGTGTTTAGAAGCTATAAATTTCGTGAGGTTAGGTTTAGAGACATGTAAGGAGTGTTAAAAGACTTAACTACCCTTAAAATAACTCAAAAACTAAGTGTATTCGTGGCTGAAATCATACATAGGCGCCGCATATGATATAGCCTATGCTGTACATAGGCGCCGTATATGATGTCGCATATGCTTTACATAGGTTCCGCATATGATATTTCCTATGCTTTCCAGTGGCCATGTGCGATTGGTTAGGCGACGCCTTCTACTTTGAAAGGCCATAACTCCTTGCTCGGGTGTCCGATTTTGATGAAATTGGTATCTTTGGAAAGCTAATTTGATTATCTATAATTTGGTGGGTCTAAATCTACCAAAATCTCTGATATCAATCACGTTATTCTTGTTCAAAGATGACCCTTGCAAAATCAAACACGAAGATTTGATGGATTCAAAAACTCTTAGCTTGCATAACTCTAAGCGACTCATATGAGCATGCTTAAGACATCGCAAGCTATCCTATCTCTAGGATATTCATTGTAAGTCATGCAATAAAATGCTACTCATAGGATAGGAGGTTTCATATGTAGGAAATCTTATTCACTTCCTATCTTAGAAACACGCGGGGTATTACAGTTGACGAGGTATTTTACCTGCTAGATTGAGGGTACCACCATTCTTATTCAAAACACCTGCCATATTGAGGGTGACTCTTCAGCTTGTCTTTACCCATGGCACGATATTAACACCCTTCCAACTGTGGTTATAGGTTGAACCCTAATCAGTTCAGGGAGGGGCATATCGGTTAGATGATTACTTCATACAGTTTCAGTTTCAGACTCAGTATTGAACTCAGTTCAGTTCTACAGAATCAGGATTGTTAGAAACAGTCACCCAGTTATCATTAATCGCAGCTATTATTTACTAAACTATCCAAAACCAGTATTCAGTTCTAGTATGAGTATCAGTTATAACATCATTTACAGTCTTAGTTACAATCTTAGTTACCATCTTAGTTAGAGTCTCAGTCACAGTCTTAGTCGATTAATCAGATCAGTAACTCAGTTTAATTTCAGGTTTTCTTGACCATTGCGCACAATTATCAGTTATGCAGTTATCAGTATTTTAGTACCTTAGTTTATAGACTATTACAGAATCATGTTATACTCTTGGTCTTGCATTCTCAAATAATAAAGTTTTCACAAATTCATGCTCAGTTATCTCATATTACTCAATCATTCCTTACCTCATATTCATAATACTCTACAATTTCAGTTCAGTTATTCAGATTAAATATAGTTCAGTCTTACATATCCAGAATTCAGCTATCAAATATTCAGTTAATCAGATAAGTTAGTATGTTTATGCATTCGTGCTCAGTGTGATTGTATATTTAGATCCTCAATTTATGTTAGTCTCCATTACATAGTTTTAGACCCAGTATTTATCTAGTATCCATGTTTTATCATATTCCATCTTCATTTATACTTATATTATTAAAGTAAGTTTACAGAACCTAAGTGTAGAGATTAACCATCTTATCAAAGAATTTTGTCACTCATGCTTTAAGATATTTCAGTTTTCAGTTTATTACAGCCTATTGGTGAGTCTACTTACACTTAGCATGCATGTTTTACGATTACATATGAAATAAGTTTTACTTATTGCATTCACCCCAACATACTCAGTACATTCCAGAAGTACTAATCCACATATACATCCATGTAGATACATTGTTTCATAATGTAGGTACCAGTTGTAGCCCATAGATCAAGATCAGAAGTTGCAGATTCCAGCCAGCAGGTGATGAGTTCTACTACTTTAGGAACTCCAGACTATTTTAGTTCATGTACAGTTCATTTACTTTCATGTGTATTGATTAGTGGTAGTTGGAGGCATGTCCAACCTATCTATAGTCAGTATAGTAGAGGATTCATAGATGTCAGGAAGATTCAATCCTGTAATTTTAGTTTCATACTTCAGTTTTTATAAGATTGTAAAATTTGTCAGAAGTGTATTTATTCAGATTATGCCATGATTATGTTTCTACACTGCAGAGCATGTTATTCATTTTAATATAATTTAGTTGTTTAATAGTATACCAGTTCATGTGTTATTTTAGGATCACTTATGGTTCCAAGCACCATGTGACGACTAGGGGGTAGTATCAGGTCGTTACAATATTTCATACTATTTTTGTAACCTACTATAAATAGAATATATTAGGTCATTTGCTACTTAGTTTTTGAAGATTATTGAAAGTTGGAACATTGAAACACTCTCTCTTATGAGTAAGGCCTCTTGGCCAAAACAATGTAACTAGGGTTTTTGACTTGAGTGTGGAATCACTCGTGTTGGATTCAAGATTGGAAGGTTGGATGCTTGGGAGATCTTGGTCCCTCTTGTACCAACACAAGAGATAGGTGAATTGTTGTGAGTATTGTTAAGTTTCCAAGAGTAGAATATGTTCTTGGGTTCTAAAGATTATTCGTTCATGTAGTCTATCTATATATCCTTTTTTTATTATAATCTTGTAACCGTTATGTGTCTTTCTTGTGGAACACGTGAGTGTTGTTATAATATTGTTATTATTCTTCTTGTCCTTCATCTTGTGTTGATAATATTAGTTTATGATGGATGTTTAGGTGTTGAAGGACACCTCTATTACAACGCCCCAAAATTTGATCTCGGAACATCACACGGTGCTCAAGGCTATGAGTAGCCTCAAGCTAACCCTTTAAGCCTGCTACTATGTCTTAACCTTACATCAAGATCATCTAATCAAGGAATAATACTGTATTATATAAAAAAACTAAACTGAATAAACTATAGATAATGTTTGAAAAAAAACTGAAATACTATAAAAGCTGAAAACCTGAAGAAGTAGGCCCTCGAATCATGAGAACTCACCAACTATGGGAGAGTAGATAAAGATGCTCAAACTACTCACGTTGTTGATACTAAGCACTTGAACCTACATTACAAGACAATGTAGCACATAGACATATATGTGGATCAACACTTTGAGGATGTACTGAGTATATGGGGTGAAATCCATGAGTAAACATCATCATAATTAGAAAATAAATGAATATGGATGTATATAACTCACATAAACTTGATTATCCAAAATATCGAAATATAAAAATCATGTATAACAAATCATACTTGTAAATCTAGTGAGTCATAACACTTAGTCTTATAAAAGATTTTCCATCATTCTTTCCTTTTGAAACTTGGAAGCTTTGGTACTTAGAGACTTTGGGACTCCGGGAGTTTCTTCTAACCGACATAAACTATGTGAGCTGACATAGATTCCAACGTCTTGCCGACGTTGGCAAGAGTTGTTCTACCCTTGCCATCAGAATAGAACCTTAACTTTAGTGATCACAATCTTATCATCCACGTAGAAGTGGGAATAATCTTAGTCCTACGGTGGCATGTAGTTCTGGGGAATGAAACCTTGGAATCATATGTAACTCAGTGCTAAATACTACTCCCATAATTATGCTCAGAACTTTAGGAAATCCACTTTAAAATTAGCACAAAGGTTTGCAAGAAAACCAATTATGCTCTTTTATTTTCTTTAAATCTCAAGTCACATGATTGAAGTGGATTCTTTATCTTAGCTTAGGACCCAAAAAGTCAAATCTTTATCTAAAATCTGAAAATAATCTAATCATGGGGTGCTTATAGCACAAACAATATTAAAGCAACAATCTCTAATTGGGGTCTAATAATCCAAGCATCAAACGCATGTTAAAACATTTCAAAATTCATACTTGTTAATGCAAACATTCATAAATCATCTTAAAATTTGGAAATTTCATCACTATGCACGGAAGTATAATCATAATCATGAAATTCAAATGCTAAATCATGGGAAATCTTATAATCTTGCAAATAATGATAATGGGTATAAACCCTAACTTGAATTTCATAAGAAATCATATAAATTGCAGTAAATTTGTAATTAAAATAAAGTTTTGGGCACAAGGATGAAAGAATTATCCTTGTTCAAATCCCACATACCTTGGATGATGAACTTAGATGAACAACTTATTTTTGAGACTCTATTTGTGTTCTTGAATGTAGACTCTTGAAGTTCTTGGTCTAGGAATCTTGAATCTTGAATCAATTTGGAAAAGTAATGGTGAAATCTTGGAATTTTTTGAAGATAAATGTTGAAGACTAGGGTTTTGGATGAAAGAAATTTTGATGAATAATAGCATATAAGGCTTCTAAGAGGCATAAATCTTATGTTTTGAGGGATTGGGGGTTGGGTAATTTACCAAAATACCACCTATCCAACATATACATATCCGTACCGGCGTGGTACCTAATCCCACATATACATATCCAAACCGGTGTGGTACCCGATCCAACATATACATATCTATACCGGCATGGTACCCGATCCAACATATACATATCCATACTAGCATGGTACCTGATCAAACATATACATATTCATACCGGCGTGGTACCCGATACAACATATACATATCTATACTGGCATGGTACCCGATTCAACATATTCATATCTGTACCGGCGTGGTAGCCGATCCAATATATACATATCCATACCAGCGTGGTACCCGATCTACCATAAACAAGTATTATCAATATCAAATCTACACAACCTCACAACATACAACAATGTACCAAGTATACAAGTACACTTAAAGTCATTAGAAAATTCCATTAAGTAAATTTTTAACAATCATTTATACACGTATCAACAATCCAAGCATCAACAATTTCAAAAATCAACAATTTCAAGCATGTCCTAATACCATTAACCAAGTATTCATAACATTACTTTAAAGAGTTATCATTGTCAAACAAGTCACTCATTGGCACAATTCAATAAACCATCATTATCACCAATGTAGTTTCTCATGAGAATCCAATAGACATAGTATTTTTATCAATATCAAAAACAAGATTATCCTAAAATAAATCACAATTTAATTCTTATGCATACAAGTCACTATTGGAGCCTTAATTACTCATTAATTATTAAAAATGTCATTATCTTCTTAAAAACCTGTAACGCCCCAATTTTCTATACCAGAACGCTACACGATGCTCATGACACTGAAGGACCACAAGTTAACCCATGACTGATATCTGTACCTATAACTGCATAATATACATATAAAATGCAGAAATATGAACAAAGAGGGCGTAAGGTTCAATCTTGAATAATAAAATATCTGAAATAAGGTGGTATCACAGTACCAAAACAAAAATGAAAATACTAAAGTCTAAATCTGAAAACTCCATAGTCGTCTGAAAGACACTAAACTGTCTGAATAAGGAGTTGAAGGAACATGTCTCCAACTAACTCCCTAAACTAAAAATAAACTGAAATACTGGAATAATAAATGTAACGATCATGTCCTCCAAATATGAGGACTCACTTCTTACTGAGATGCTACTGCTGATCTAGAATGTAAACCTCAGAACCTATGGTGTATCATAAAAAGAAAGCACCATAGCGCAAATGCGTCAGTACAACTAAAGTACTGAGTATACGTGGGGGTAGGCTAAATGCATGGGGTTTATATGCATGAACATGATGAATAAAATGAACGTGAGAATACATACATACCTATACACATAAATGCTACTAAACTCGTAGAGATACTGACTACTTGAGTTTGAACTCTGACAACATGAGTTTCGTGATACTGAGATACTGAATGACTGATAACATGGATGATTGTATCTAACAGTCCTAATTCTGTGGAAAACCTATCTGAGTTCCAAACTGTATCTGAACATGTAAGTCTGAGATCAGTCCTAGTTAACGAGTGATCTCTGAAACTGATAATGAGAATACTTGACTGAATCTGAGATAGAGATCAAGCCTGTCTGTCGGGTGACCTCTAGATCTAATAATAAGCATTTGAATATGGTACCAAGCCTATCGAATGGGATGGTCCAGGAATCAATGGAACTATCTAAGTTCCTTACTGAAATCGATGACTGTATCTGACAGTCTTGATTCCTGATTTCTACTCTGAAGACTGATACTAAAACTGAAACTGTAACTATGACTGTGGGAGGTAGTAACCTAAACAACATGCCCCGATACTATACTGGTGGGGTCCAATCTTTTCTCTAATTGGAAGGGTGTCAATACTGTGCCACGGGTAGAGATCTCTACTATGGTCAAGCCTCTCTGACGGGTGACCCTAAATAGGAAATCAAGCCTAAGTCAATATAATAGTCAAGTATAGCCTTAATCTGACAGGTGACTCCTGTCCTACGCTGGCTACGCAGTTCTGGATTACAGGGATTGTTGCAAATGGATCTGCCTTTATAATGGGAAAACTGCCATCCCTGCACTCGCTCAGTGCTAGTCCCTACTCCCAGCTGAAAGACTCTAAAAAGATTAACTGCGCTGAACTAACTAACTGAACTGAAATAATTTTTAAACTTATTAACTGAGCTGATAATATTTTCTTAGCTAAACTAAGCTGAATTTACTGAGTTTCGTTGACTGACGGAAAAGCTACTTGAGATCTAAGGTTTGACTGAGAGTACTGAAACTACTGGCACTACTGAACTACTGAGATTTCTTAGTTTTTCTTAGTGACGTGACTAACTGAAATCTATGGAGAATAGCTTGACTGAGGATGTCTGGAAACATGACACTAGATCTAGGCACACAACTATAGTTTTTGGGTACAAGTACCCCCAGGACTCGATTGAAGGAAACTGACACACATGACTGACTTGATCATAAGAGTAGAGTCCACAATTCACAATATCATAAGTAAGGATTTCATAATAGAATGATTCTCAATAAACTATCACATGATCGGGAATGCACACAACATGTATATACTTGCATGGCTTCAATAACATGGTCATTCCATATCACAACAATATCATGAGCATCTCATACAACATCTTCAATTCAATAATATAGAATGGGGATCACGTTGAACATAAACTTAGAACATGGAATAGTCATTTAGGACTTATTATGTCATAAAAGTATGATTTCTATTCCCTTAGGTATTTTCACAAACACCTTACATGCACATCTTAGACATAGGTGGATTCATTAAGATTACAAATATTCAACCACCAATTTCACATATTTATACATTAAATACCACCATATCCTCACACAAAACATACAAAGAACCCATCTTAGGCATCATCAAACTCCAACCACATGAACATCAACACCCAACAACATAAACATCATAATACATAATTTAGAAGATGGTTCTTGAGCTTCATGGAAGAAAGGAGTCCATGAATCAACTCACGCATACCTTAGAAGGAAGATTCTTGATGACTGATGGAGGATTTTTCTTGAAATTGGATCTTCAAGCTTAATTATGCAACCCTAGCTGTTTTTATCTTTTAATGCTCTTGGATGATGAACATAAGATGTTAGTAGGGTTGTAATGTAATTAGTATCTATATATTTTGTAGGGTTAAGTTTAGGGACGTGTAAGGAGTGTTAAAAGATTTAATTACTCTCAAAATAACTCAAAACGGAGTGTTTTTGGCACTTGGAACTGACTAAGGCGGCGCCCAAGTAATCGCACAAGCCAGGTTGGGCGGCGCCTAACCAATCGCCTAAGATTGGTTGGGAGGCGCCTAACCAATCGCATACCCTTACTGTCTCTCATGAAAATGGGCATAACTTTTCGCTCGGGTATTGGATTAAGGCAAAATTTGTATCTTTGGAAAGCTAATTCAATTCTTTATAATTTGGTGGGTATAAATATGCAGAAATACCACATTAACATAGAGTTATAATCGTTAAAATATGACCCTTACGAAATCGAACACTAAAACTTGATGGATTCAAAAACTCTTTGCTTGTATTACCTTAAGTGACACATATGAACATGCTTAACGAATCATAAGCTATCTTATCGCTAGGATACTCATTGTAAGTAATGTACTCAAGTATGAATCATAGTATAGGTGATTTCATATGTAGGAAAAATGGTTCGACTCCTAGCTTAGAAACATGTGGGGTATTATAATATCTCCCCCTTGGGAACATTCGTTCTCTAATGGAAATTAATTGAGGCGGGAGAGATGATAAGATGAAGTGCGTACAAGAAATACTCTACTTAAACATGGGCTTATGACTGACATGACTGAAAGCTGAGCACCACATACTGAACATGCATATCTGATGCGAGTACATGACTGATATGATATGTAAATATATGAGTGAAGATACTGATAAATAGTACTTTCTCTACTGAACACGTATATCTAATGCCTGAATATCTGACTGAGCTGACTCTTGAAATATTGACTGATTATACCATGGCACTTGATAACTAATTTATAACGGGAAGATGAAAGCATTAAGAAAAGGTGGGGTATCTCCCCCTTGGGAAGCTATGTCTCTCTAGGAATGTTTACCTTGCTGAGATACTGGGGTAATGCACAGGGCATCTACTAACTAGATTATAACTAAACATTGGAGAGTTGAGACTAATGCATGATGCATGAAATGAACTAGACCTGCTAATGTTACTGATTAACTCATGTGGAAACATAAGCTCAAACGAGCGCACGATATCTAACAATGCATACAATGATCATGAAAAACATGTAACGTACCCGAATCTAGGTTGGGGAAACTTTCTGTATCATGGTGAGTCTGGAGTGAATAGAGTCGATTTTGACGCTGACCACTATTGGTGCTAGGATTTGCGGCCTGCTCACACAAATCTCTACCTTTCTGAGCTAGCACTCTACACTCCCGCATTCTGTGGCCTGGCTTACCGCACCCAAAACATACCTGACTATTAGCTATGCATGCACCTAGATGATTTTTTCCACACTCTCCACAAAGCGGATAAGTACACTCACTTCTAACACTACCCTGCGCTTTGGATCGTGGCACCCCACCATGACTAACATCTCAAAAGTTAGGTGTAGGCATACTAGCTAAAGATGGAACAGGGGCTGAATTTTTCTGACTATGGTGAGAACGATTACCACCCTGTGACCCAGCTAGAGAAAAGATGTAACTATATGTTCTGAATCTCTTATTAGATCTCTCCCTCTCCTTAGACTTATCTGCCTCTATCTGCTGAGCATGCATCATTAACCTAGCAAGGTCCATGTCCCTATTGAGCATAGAAGTTCTACACTCTTTCAATACTAACTCGAATACACCTGTCACAAACTTACTCATACTCGCTCTGGGGTGAGCTATCAAGTCAGAAGCATACTTAGCTAACTCGTTGAACTTAAGTCAATACTCCTTCACTGTCATGGAGCCTTATCTCAGGTTCATAAACTTTTCTACCTTACCTTCTCTCATCCCTAATAGGATAAACTTATCTAAGAAGGCATCCTGAAATATCTGCCAAGTCATGGGAGTTGCATCTTCCCCTCTACTCTTCTTCCACGACACTACCTAATCATTAGCAATATGTTTCAGCCTATAGGACGTTAATTCCACACTCTCCTTCTCTGACATATGTATGATTTGGGTTATCTTCTTTACCTCTTCTAGATACAGTTGTGGGTTCTCACCTGTTACTGACCTAAAGAATTCTAGAGGGTTCATTCTCATAAAATTTTTGATTCTGGCTACAGATGAATCCCCATCTTGCTGGGGTGGGGCTGCAGTCTGTCGGTTGCCCTAAACACTAGTGGTCATAGCCTAGGCTAGCGCCTGAAAAGCTGCCCAAAATTCTGCATGTGACACATTCTCATTCAAAGGATCTACAGGCTGCGGGGCTAACTGATTCCCTGTTCTCTTCTTAGGAGGCATGTTCTGCAAACAGAAAAGGAACAAGGATTTAACTGAGAGTTCATATTGAGATTTTGCTCACTGGCATGATATGAGTAGTGAAAGAAGGAAAACTGTTCCTAAAACATCTTATAGCCTCCTATACATAAATATGGCACGCAACACACCCATATATAGGACACTACTAGATGTGGCTTTCAGACTTCCAAGGAATCTATTGAACCTTAGGCTCTGATACCAAGTTTATAATACCCCGATTTTCTATACCGGAATGCTATACGGTGTTCATGACCCCGAAGGACCACAAGCTAACCCATGACTGATATCTGTACCTGTAACTGCATAATATACATATAAAATGCAGAAACATGAACAAAGAGGGCATAAGGTTCAATCTTGAATAATAAAATATTTGAAATAAGGTGGTATCACAGTACCAAAATAAAACTGAAAATACTAAAGTCTAAATCTGAAAAATCCATTATCGTCTGAAAGCCTCTAAACTGTCTGAATAAGGAGTTGAAGGAACATGTCTACAACTAACTCCCTAAACTGAAAATAAACTGAAATACTGGAATAATAAATGTAACGATCATGTCCTCGAAAGATGAGGACTCACTGCTTACTGAACTTCTACTGCTAATCTGGAATCTACACCTCAGAACCTATGGTGTAACATAAAAAGAAAGCACCATAGCGCAAATGCGTCAGTACAACTAAAGTACTGAGTATACGTGAGGGTAGGCTAAATGCATGGGGTTTATATGCATGAACATGCTGACTAATATGAACGTGAGAATACATACATATCTACATACGTAACTACTACTAAACTCGTGGAGATACTAACTACTTGAGTTTGAACTCTGACAACATGAGTTTCGTGATACTGAGATACTGAATTACTGATAACATGGATGACTGTATGTAACAGTCCTAATTCTGGGGGAAAACTATCTGAGTTCCAAACTGTATCAGAACATCCAAGTCTAAGATCAGTCCTAGATAATAAGTGATCTCTAAAACTGATAATGAGAATACTCAACTGAATCTGAGATTGAGATCAAGTCTGTATGCCGGGTCACCTCTAAATCTAATAATAAGAATCTGAATATGGGACCAAGCCTATCTGACGGGATGGTCCAGGAATCAATGGAACTATCTGAGTTCCTTACTAAGATCGATGACTATATCTAACAGTCCTGATTCCTGATTTCTACACTGAAGATTGATACTGAAATTGTAACTGTCACTGTGACTGTGGGAGATAGTAACCTAACTGACATGCCCCGATACTGTACTGGTGGGGTCCAATTTTTTCCCTGATTGGAAGGGTGTCAATACCGTGCAATGGGTAGAGACCTCTACTATGGTCAAGCCTCTCTGACTGGTGACCCTGAATAGGAAATCAAGCCTAAGGCAATATAATAGTCAAGTATACCCTTAATCTGACGGATGACTCCTGTCCTGCGCTGGCTATGTAGTTATGGAGTACAGGGATTTTTGCTAACGGCTCTGCCTTTATAAAAGGAAAACCGCCATCCCTGCACTTGCTCGGTGCTAGTCCCTACTCTCAGCTGAAAGACTTTAAAAAGATTAATTGCGCTGAACTGACTAACTGAACTGAACTGATTTATAAACTGATTAACTGAGATGATAATATTTTCTTAGCTGAACTAAACTGAATTCACTGAGTTCTATTGACTGACGGAAAATCTACTAGAGATCTGAGGACTGACTGAGAGTACTGAAACTACTGGGACTACTGAACTACTGAGATTTATGAATTTTTCTGAGTCACGTGACTAACTGAAATCTATGGAGGATACCTTGACTGAGAATGTCTTGAAACAAGACACTAGCTCTAGGCACACAGCTATAGTTTTCTGGTACAAGTACCCCCAGGACTCGATTGAAGGAAACTGACACACATGACTGACTTGATCATAAGAGTAGAGTCCACAATTCACAATATCATAAGTAAGGATTTCATAATAAGAATGATTCTTAACAAACTATCACATGATAGGGAATATACACAACATGTATATACTTGCATGGCTTCAATAACATGGTCATTCCATATCACAACAATATCATGAGCATCTCATACAACATCTTAAATTCAAGACAATATAATGGGGATCACGTTGAACATAAACTTAGAACATGGAATAGTCATTTAAGACTTATTATGTCATAAAAGCATAATTTCTATTCCCTTAGGTATTTTCACAAACACCTTACATGCACATCTTATACATAGGTGTATTCATCAAGATTACAAATATTCAACCACCAATTTCACATATTTATACATTAAATACCACCATATCCTCACACAAAACGTACAAAGATCTCATCTTAGGCATCATCAAACTCCAACCACATGAACATCAATACCCAACAACATAAAAATCATAATACATAATTTAGAAGATGGTTCTTGAGCTTCATGGATGAAAGGAGTCCATAAATCAAATCATGCATACCTTAAAGGGAAGATTTTTGATGATTGACACAGGAATTTCCTTGAAATTGGATCCTCAAGCTTAATTACGCAACCCTAGTTGTTTTTCTCTTTTAGTGCTCTTGGATGATGAACTTAAGATTTTAGTAGGGTTGTAATGTAATTAGGTGTTATATATTTCATAGGGTTAAGTTTAGGGACGTGTAAGGAGTGTTAAAAGACTTAATTAACCTCAAAACAACTCAAAACGGAGTGTTTTTGGCACTTTGAACTGACTTAGGCGGCGCCCAAGTAATTGCACAAGCCAGGTTGGGCGGCGCCTAACCAATCGCCTAAGTTTAGTTTGGCGGCGCCTAAACAATCGCATACCCTTACTGTGTCTCACGAAAATAGGCATAACTTTTCGCTCGGGTATTGGATTAAGGCGAAATTGGTATCGTTGGAAAGCTAATTTGATTCTCTATAATTTGGTTTGTAGAAATATGCAGAAATACCACATTAACATTGAGTTATACACGTTAAATAATGACCCTTACGAAATGGAACACTAAAACTTGATGGATTCAAAAACTCTTAGCTTGTATTACCTTAAGTGACTCATATGAACATGCTTAACGCATCATAAGCTATCTTATCGCTAGAATACTCATTGTAAGTCATGTACTCAAGTATGAATCACAAGATAGGAGATTTCATATGTAAGAAAAATAGTTCGTCTCCTAGCTTAGAAACATGCGGGGTATTACAATACCACAACTTGGCGTCTAACATCACCACTTATAACTAGGACATTCATGTGTATCATTATCCTCTACCACTTTCCACATAATACAATCATCACACAAGTTCAAGTCATCTATTCCTTAGATATTACTATACTCATCAATATTCGTTCTTAGCATAATTCTCCTCATCATATTATTGCACATACATACAACCTAATATCACTACAACTCAACAAGGTTCATCACTAGAATAACTACAAAAAATCATGTTCATATACTACATTTACAACAATCTCCTTTCGGGCACATAACACATAATATCATAAATATCACATAATCAATCAATAATATAGTTTTTGAGATTAAATTTAAGTACTCGTGTCTTTATCCACCTCAACTCCATGCCCACGGGCCTAGATATTCTCTCTCCCATCAATTATAAATGATGAAAATATGGAATAACACAATCTTCTACTTATTACACCTAGTCTACCTGGACGCCAAGCTTTTGGAAGAAGCAAGCTGCAACAAAGATGCTCTTTCCTTCATGCCTTGGAATAATCAATCGTCTAAAAATCAAGCAATTATAAGAGTAATTAAATAATTACACTTAAAACAAATATCTTGGGGATTCAAACCCACTAATTCTACCCTTAATTCATGGTCTATATCATTCCCCAAGTTTAATTAATCATTAATTATCTCTTTCAAGCTTAACCCATCTCCATTAATAGAGTTTTTATGCTAAAGGTCTCATCTTTACGGAATTCAAGGTTCCCAACCATTAAAATTCATAATCTAGTTTATGAAATTCATATTAGGAATCTTTAATTTATAGTTTAGAATCAGCTCTAGATCATATTAACAATACCCATGAGTATTCCCCAAAAGAATACCACCATTAGTGATCTTTTTAAGGATTTGAAGATGCTAAAGAATTAAAAGACGAAGAAAATAATAGAAAAACTTACTTCAACAAAGGAATTTAACCTTAAGCCTTGGGAAATCACCTCTCTTGGGTTGGAGAATGAAATTTGAGGTTTTTAGACTTAAAATACGGCTGAAGCTGATTTAAATACCATCAGAAATTTCGCTACAGCGATATCCCACTTCAGCTTGGACAGTGCTCAGTTAAACAATCATAACATTTTACTCCGAATACGGATTGAGGAACGATTTATTGCGTTGGAAAGAGAACTTAGATATCTTTAATTTGGTGGGTTTTGGGTTTCGTAACTCCTTATATTCTAAGAGATGTGACCATACGAAATTGAGCCTATTAAAAACCCATATCGAAACTCTATCAAAAATAAAGCTTTAAACTTAACTTTGTGTTAGGGATATTGTATGACCTTAATTAATAGCTAAAGAAATTTTAAACTAAGTTATTGATATTAGAACTCATGAATAATTTAATTCATCGGGCTTGAGTTAATCTAGAAATATCCGTAAGCTAAAATCTTCGCCGAAAAGTTTAAGGTGACATAATAAATAAAATATTGACTAATTTGGACCCAAATTAATATTGAGGTATGAAAATTAAGAATTTTCATGAAATTATTATGAATAATTTAGTAATGACGAAATGGATCGTTACAATTAGATACCAATTTACCATTCGTTCATCTCCGAACGGACATTCAGTGGACAAAAGCACGAGGTTGGAAATAGAGAGACATTACTAATAGAGTTGCTTATACTTCACCCTATTCACTCACTCGATATCGTTATCGACCAACCCACATTCTATACTCAATCATTCTATCAAAGCTTTTTAAAATACGAAGATATGGAGTCAAATATTTACATACGAATCACTTATTCTCCTTTCAATGGCCTAAGTAAAAAACTTGAGTTTTACGAAACCAAGATAAAGATGGTTAAAAGATTCACCTTGATGAAGACAAACATCCAAAAGCACCTCTTTTTCTCTTCCAAAGCTCCAGAGTCCCGAATTCAATTCTGAAAAGTGCTACGAGATGCTACATGAATTTACTATTCAAATTTCAATACTAAACGAGTCACACCGAATCCACCTAACACACAAATTCTCTCTGAGACACCTGACTCGATTTCTAACCAAGACTATCCTATAGAGAATCTACATCTTTATCATATGCAAGTCACCACACCATTTACAAGTCACATAACTTAGATATTCGCATGAACTAAATCAAGACTATTAAATGCATTCTATAAATCTAGCTTCAACATTTCACTAGTATTATTATTTTCACCTCAAAATCACCTACAGTTCAAGCTTAGTATTTGCCACTATACATAGATGACAATATAACCTCTCACTCATTACACAGGCTTACAACAATTGGTCATAAAGATTCCAAAGAATTATAACCTACAACACATTATCCTCCACAATATAGTTAATATTCATCTAATCACACAACAAGCAATATCCATCAAGAATCACCCAACAAAAATCAATTATGCCATTTAACAATGCACTTATTCCATGGTTGCTCTTAATTATTTTATGGGTGTAACTAAGTTATTTATTTTGCATTGCCACTATCATGGGAATTACTATCCTCTAAAAGCGTCACATATCAACCAACTCAATGGGACATGCAAATGCATAATTCAGCCACAAGATCAAATCAACAATAATTGATCTTCTCAAGATTTTTTCTAATACACAAATCCACAGCTACAATTTATGTCCAAGAAATCACTAACTCAACATTTTTAACACGTTAATCACTTCATTGCCAAGCCAAAATACCCCAATATCACTAATACCAATTTAATATATACAGAGTCATTCTTATCTATATCTAACAATATTTTTTTATTACGGGCTTTACTTAACTCGTAAATACCTCAAGAGTGGTTCCCACACCACTAATACATAAAGAAGGCCAAACAAAATAAATCGATTACAGGCCATTAACAGTCTCATCACCAATATCACATTCCAGACAAGTTATTGAATCGATCAAATTCCGTCGGTACCAACAATCTCTACTAGTTTTTGTCACCTTTATTTTAAACTGATTATTTTACGAAGCATTAAGAATCTGTTCACATAAGGACCTCAAAAATATTGTCACTTAGCTAGTCCTCACAAGGAACCTATTATAAATTTCAATAATAGAAATACACAAAAGTTCTTAATATAGTCTCAATGATTGGACCACATAAGGATTCCTACATAATATTAAATAATTGATCCACACAAGGATCCATCCACAACATCATTAACAAGAACCTCTCATTACAGAAAAGACATATCACCTCAGCCTTTTATTCATGTCACTTTTTCACCATATTTTCTTGACATTATGTTCTCATATCATCCTCTCAATTCTCATACCATCAATTTCATCAGTATAATAGTACCAAAAAAAATAAGTAAGCACCATAGAATTGCTAGTTTCACAATAACAAGAAATCAAATAATCCCATCACAATTACCAACCAAAATAATTTAGCTAATTTTTTTCACTTAAATTCAAAAAAAATAATTCACCACAATGATAAAAATCTAGCAACACAAATTTATCCAAATATCAAACACAAGCACCCTATAAGTTCACTACTTTCACAAATCTTTACCTATTAATAACAACCTTTAGCCTTATTAACAGATACCAATTGAAATCTTCTAAATTTTTATTTAAAATTACAAAGATACCAATTGAAATCAACTACATTCCAATTGAGCTCGGTTAAGATACCAATTAGAATTGTCTAGATACCAATTGGATCCAACCCAATAGTCAAAGATATGGCACGATGGAGTGAAAGAAAGTAAAACAACTTCTACATGCCTCATAGCTTTCTGAAGATTGGGTGTAGCGCCCTACACACCAATCTACCAAACTATACTTGACATTGCTCTTGTACCGGTGGGACCGGTGAACCTAAGGCTATGATACCAACTGTCATGAACCAAACTATTGGATTGTACGGGCACCTACGCTATTTTAAATATCTAGGAGAACCCTTACTACCCAACTAAAAATAAGCGGAAGACTTTTGTTTTTAAGAAAATACTGGATTAAATATAATAACGTAAATTAAATATTAATAAGTAAACTTTTTCAAAATCTTCGTACAATTGTTTTTCACCGTCCCAAGACTTGGCCAGAGATGTACAAAAGCTATCTACTACAGCATAAACTGACAATAAAATAATAATACAAAGACTAACATTTCCAAGGATGAAAGTACAGAAGTTAGAGCTGAATATCGTCATACATCTAGTAACTACAACTAACCTACATTCAGTCTACAACCCTAAAAGGATTGTAGAAGAGTAGGGTAAGTACAACCACACGTATTGGTAGGCATCATCGACCGACCTTGTTAGTTCATATAATCATAAAATAGAATTAAGGAAAATAAATCATGACATCCTGAATGGAATATAATTCAACTAAGGTGTAATAATATTATTACTTTACCTATATATGTTACAACATCCCACTACTCTTCCAACTCCATAAATATCATATTCGCAGCTAGCTTATTCTGGCCTCATTAATTCACACAATCAACCACAATCCAACACTAATACAACACTATTCTTCTTTATTCACCTTATCTTTTTCATTACTCAGATTCACGGGAACAAACCCATAATCATAAACAATCCATACTAAATTCTCGGGTTAACAATCAATGCTCTATTATAATATTAAAGAATGATAACTAGCCATTCCGGTAAGCTACAATTAAAACACGTATGAATGAAGAAAGTCAACCAACAGATAAATAAGTACAAATTTTTACTTTTTCAAATACATATCACACAATCAAATACCCAATGAATTAACAATACAACAATAACAGATCAAACAGTGCTCACAAATAAGCTACATAACCATCAAAAGTATCAACCATACTGTAAACATCCACAAACTCAACACAAAAATGTATACACATGCTATGGGACTTATTTTTGCCCAAATAGTCATGACCTGTAGAGAACAATCTATGTTCATATACCGTACCAGCGTGGTACCCAATCCAACATATACATATCCGTACAAGCATGGTACCCAATCCAATATATACATATTTGTACCGTCGTGGTATCCGATCCAACATATACATATTCATACCGTCATAGTACCCGATCCAACATATAAATATCCATACCGGCGTGGTACCCGATACAACATATACATATTCATACCGGCATGGTACCCGATCCACCATAAACAAGTATTATCAATATCAGATCTACACAACCTCACAACATATAAAAATGTAACAAGTTTACAAGTACACTTAAAGTAATAAGACAATTTCATCAAGTAAATTTTCAACAATCATTTATACACGCATCAACAATCCAAGCATCAACAATTTTAAGCATGTCCAAATACCACTCAACAAGTATTCATAGCATTACTTTATTGAGTTATCATTCTCAAACAAGCCACTTATAGGCACAATTCAATAAACCATAATTATCACAAATTTAGCCTTTCATGGGAATCCAATAGACATAGTATTTAAATCAATATCAAAATAAGAATATCCTAAAATAAATCACAATTTAATTCTTATTCATACAAGTCTCTATTGGGGCCTTAATTGCTCATCAATTATTAAAAATATCATTATCTTCTTAAATAATGTAACTTGGGTTCTAACATCACCACCTATAACTATCACATTCACGCATATCATTATCCTCTACCGCTTTCCACATAATACAATCATCACACTAGTTCAAGTCATCTATCCCTTAGATATTACTATACTCATCAATATTCAATTTTAACATGATTCTCCTCATCATATTATTGCACAATACGTACAACCTAATACCATTACAATTCAACTAGGTTCATCACTAGAACAACTAAAAAAAATATCACGTTCATATACTAAATTTACAACAATCTCCTTTCGGGCACATAACACATAATATCATAAATATCACATAATCAATCAATAATATAGTTTTTGAGATTAAATTTAAGTACTCGTATCTTTATCCACCTCAACTCCATGTCTGCATGCCTAGACATGCTCTCTCACATCAATTCTAAATTATGAAAATATAGAATAACACAATCTTCTATTCATTAAACATAGCCTACCTGGACGCCAAGATTTTGGAAGAAACAAGCTGCAACAAAGATACTCTTTCCTTTTCTTCATGCCTTGGAATAATCAATTATCTAAAAATCAAGTAATTATAAAAGTAATTAAATAATTACTCTTCAAACAAATATTTTGGGGATTCAAACCCACTAATTCTATCATTAATTCAAGGTCTATATCATTCCCCAAGTTCAATTAATCATTAATTAGCTCTTTCAAGCTTAACCCATCTTCATTAATGGAGTTTTTATGCTAAATGTCTCATCTTTATGGAATTCAAGGTTCCTAACCATCAAAATTCCTAATTTAGTTTATGAAATTAATGTTAGAAATCTTTAATTTATAGTTTAGAATCATCTCTAGACTATATTAAGAACACCCATGAGTATTTGCCAAAAGAATTCCACCAATCGAGGTCTTTTTAAGGATTTCAAGATGTTAAAGATTTAAAATGCGAAGATAATAATGAAAAAACTTACCTCAACAAAGGAATTTCACCTTAAACCTTGGGAAATCACCTCTCTGGGGTTGGAGAATGAAATTTGGGATTTTTAGACTTAAAATACGGCTGAAGCTGATTTAAATACCATCAGAAATGTCGCTACAACAAAATCCCGCTTTAGCCTGGATAGTGCTCAGTAAAACAGTCATAACCTTTTACTCTGAATTCGAATTGAGGAACGGTTTGTTGTTCTGGAAAGAGAACTCAGATATCTTTAATTTTGTGGGTTTTGGGTTTTGTAACTCCTTAGATTATAAGATATATGATCATTTGAATTTGACCCTAATAAAAACCCATATCGAAACTCTATCGAAAATAAAGTTTTATACTTAACTTTGTGTTAGAGATATTGTATTACCTTAATTAATAGCTAAAGAAATTTTAAAGTATGTTATTGATACTAGAACTCATGAACAATTAAATTAATCGGGCTTGAGTCTATCTAGACACATCCGAAGGCTAAAATCTTTGCCAAAAAGTTTAAGGTGACATAATAAATAAAACATTGGCTAATTTGGACCCAAATTAATATTGAGGAATGAAAATAAAGAATTTTCATAAATTTATTATGAATAATTTAGTAACTATGAAATGGATCATTACACCATAGCTCGTGTGAGCTACGAGGTAAAAACATTATCCCCTACACTGTTATAAACTTAGAATGGTGTGATGTGGCTAGTAGTGGCCATTTGGATGTAGTTGCGGATTTACCTAGAGTAGAGGTGTTTGAGTATTCATATGGTGATACTCTTGGTGATGTTAGGTCACGTGAGGACCACATTCTTGTTGTAAGTACGCAAGCACTAGTTGATCCTTCAGATGACGAAATTGATTCTTCTTGTAAGAATGATTTATGTCAATCTAGTGTGAGCTCTTATAACATGAACAAGGTTCAATTACCAATTGACAAGAGTACTCACACACTAGTGGACCCTTGTGAAAACTAAGGTGAGTCTACATTGGTCTATGGGTTACTAACAACTAGTGAGGGCGTACAAAATAATCAATCGGATGAAGATGACCTTGATTTGTTTCAAAGTATAGGAAACCTAAATTGTGATTGTACTTATGAAAATGGGCTTTGGTCGTATCCCTGGTATACCCTTCATGGCATCAATATAATTGCGGGCTACCCTTTGGAAATGGACAATGACCGAAACCCATGCCCATGGCTACTTCTCCCATTTGACTCCGGTGCCATCTTAGAGTATGGTAGTAGTAGTCTCGGCCTTTGTTTTTTATTTCTTGAGTGTGATCCATTTGTTGTCCATGATATTTTATGTCTATGTAGGGACTAGTCTCATTAAAGAAAAAGAGTTGTATTCCTAGAAATGCTATCTACTCCTTCTTTGTGTGTTTTCTATGCTGAGCATTCTAATGACGATGAACTTGAAATTAGTAAGTACTTAGATGAGGACACCCTAATTGGAGTTGACTTGTGTGACACCTTTCTATACCCTATTTGTGCGCATGATATTTTCCATTGTGATATTGATATAAAACTCCCCAAGAACACAACAATACGAAAACCAAAATCAGTCCACTAGTTCAAGAACTATGGACCCTTTAAATGACCTCTCTCAGATTCGTAAGAAGAACAAGAAGGGAAGTTATATCAAGAGTAAAACACACTAAAACAGCAACAACACTTGATGAACAAGATGAAATAACAACAACACACGGTTACAAGACAAGAATACAAATGGATTACACTCGATATAGACAAATGATTACAAGAAAGTAAAGATAGATAGATAGACAAATGGATGGTATAATATTAACAACCCAAAAGATTATTCCACTTTTGGACCTTTAATATCACACACAACATAAACCTATCTCTTACGTGACCTCAATGGAATCAGAATTCCCAAGCAATCTCCATTTCTAAGCAAATGATCAACACAAGGATTCCACCTTGTTAAAGACTCTCAAAGAGGCTACAAAATATATTCTCCAAAAATCTCCCAAAAATGACCTAATGAGGTTCTATTTATACCTAGGTTAACTTATTACAAATGACTAAAAAACCCTTGCAAAAGACAGATGAACAGTCAATGTGGATGAACAGTGAACAGTTTTGGAGCCTGTCAGACTTGCTCTCTACACTTCAAAGCTTGTTCCTTGGATGGGCATCCCCCCGAGCTCGAGTCTTGACGCATTGGACCCCGATCATGATCGTACCCATATCAGATATAGAGGGTATGCCTAATTTTAAAGACGACACCATAAGGGAAAGTAGGAATGGATGAAACCTAAGCCCTTGGTTACGTATACTATTTGATCTCGGTGCCAACTTAGTATGGTAGAGTATTTTTCTCGATTTAGGCTCATTTTTTTTATGTTTATCTGAGCCACTTCCTTTTTAACATTTGTACTAGTCTTTCCATGTTTAATAAAAAGGACCTGTGGATATACTTCAAATTTGTTCCCCCCAGCATGGCATGTTGATGTGTTTATTTTTCTAACCCTAACCCTTATGTCATGAGGATGTGTGCTAGTTTGTCTTCTCTTGATTTTGCAAGGTACGAATTCGAGGTCGAATCCTTTTCAAGAAGGAGAGGATGATACAAGTACGATCACGTAGATGGATTTATGAGGGCATATGTTGTACCCAAGACTTGGTGTGTGCAAATGAAGTGCAAAGGAGGTCCTAAAAAGGCTTCAAAACACCCATATTCTATACACCAAGGGAGGCTAAATTGAAGCAATTAACTAAGGGGTCTTTTGGACATCTCACATTATTTTTGTAATCTACTATAAATAGAATATGTTAGGTCATTTACTAATTTGTTTTTGAAGATTATTGAAAGTTGTAAAATTTACACACTCTTATCTTTTGAGAAAGGCTATTGGCCAAAACAATGTAACTAGGGTTTTTGACTTGAGTGTGGAATCACTCGTGTTGGATTCGAGCTTGAAAATATTTGATTCTTGGGAGATCGACACCCCTCTTATACAAACGTAAGAGATAGGTGAATTTCTATGAGTAGTATTAAGGGTCCAAGAGTGAAATATGTTCTTGGGTTCTAAAAATTATTCCTTCATTTAGTCTTTCTATCTATCCTTTTGTTCACTGTAATCTTGTAACCGTTGTGTGTTTTGTTTGTGGAACCCGTGAGTATTGTTATAATATTGTTATTGTTATTCGTGTCCTTTATATTATGTTGATAATATTAGTTTGGGGTGGTTGTTTAGGTGTTGAAACACACCCCGATCTCCTGTATTATTGTTCTTGTTTGTGAATCCGAGTGAGGTCATCAAAAGGTTCCTCAGCACTTTGAACTTGTGGACTGATTTTGGTATTTGTTTCGTTCTCCCTTCTCTTTCTTGTATCAGGAATAATGCAATGAAGGAAGAACTTATGGTAATACAAAGAAATGAAACGTGGTATCTCAATGACTTGCCAAATGGAAAAAATATTGTTGGATTAAAGTGGATATTCAAAACAAAGTATCATGCAGATGGAAGTGTAAAAAAACACAAGGCAAGACTTGTCGTGAAGGTATACTCACAGCAGCAGGGAATTGATTTTGAAGAGACAGTTTTCCCTGTTGCTCAATTTGAAATGGTAAGAACAATTTTTGCCTTGGATTCTCAACTAAAATGGTCACCTTATCAACTTGATGTTAAGTAAGTGTTCTTGACTGGTGAACTGGAAAAAGAGGTTTATATTGTTCAACCTCAAGGTTTCAAAATCAGTGGACAAGAGGAAAAAGTGTACAAGCTGAGGAAAGCACTTTATGGGTTGAAATAAGCACCACACGCTTGGTATAGAAAAATCAATTCCTATTTTGTTCAAAATATGTTTGAAAGGAGTGAAAGTGAGCCTACTCTATACTTAAGGAAGCAAGAAACACATATGAATTTGAATGAAAAATTGCAGACGGAAGATGGTATTGGGCAAGCCAATGCAAGAAGTTTTAGAAGCCTGGTTGGAGGTTTGATTTACTTTTCTCATACTCATCCAGATATTTCATACTTTATTGGTGTCGTTTCAAGGTTTATGAGCAATCCATCCAAGCATCATTTTGGAGCTGCGAAAAGGATACTACACTATATTGCTGAAACACTGGAATATGGTATTTGGTACTCTCATGTTTCAAATTTTAAATTGGTAGGCTATATTGATAGTGATTGGGGAGGCTCTGTGGATGATAGGAAAAGCACATCAGGCAACACTTTTAGTCTTGAATAAGGTTCAATAACATGGAGTTCTAAGAAACAAACAACGATGACATTGTCGATTTCAGAGGCAGAGTATATCGCAACAACTTCTTCAGCCTGCCAATGCATTTGGCATAGGAGAAATTGGCTGATCTTAACCAAAAACAAGAGAAAGAAACTGAAATATATTGTGACATCAAGTCCACAATTGCAATGACTAAGAATCTAACATTTCATGGAAGAAAAAAACACATTGACATTCGCTTACATTTTATTCGTGAGCTGGTGGAAAAACAAAAGACCATATTGAAGTTTTGCAACACCAATGATCAAGTAGCAGCTATATGCACAAAAGGGTTGCTTTATCAAAAGCATGTTTACTTCAGATCATTGCTTGGTCTTAGCGATTTTGAATCAAGGGAGAATGTTGAATAAGTGATTCAAAAAAAAAAAGTTACTATAGCTTTCTTTTAGCATTTTACTGTTTTTGACTTAGTCTAGAGTAATTGTTGTTTAGTCTTTAAGTTTCTCTTATTAGTTGAAAGCACTACTGAGTTAGTTCCTATTTAGTGCAGTTAGTTCCCTTTATAGAATATACATAAGAGTCCATATATTCAGTGCATACTCGATTCAAATGTGTGAATGGAGTGTGGACAGAAAAGGATGTCCCCATATGGAGTCGCACACTTACTTAAATAGTGTGAAAAACAGCATAATGCATCAAATAAACTCATTGGTCAATTACAGCCTAAAAAAACTAATCTCATATTTGTGTCAATGTTTCAACCTTGATACCCTAAATTGATCCATAAGAAAATTGTCAATAAAACTGTCATGACCTGAGCTAAGGCTCTGGCTGCAACGAGCATCTCGAACCGTGAAGGCCTGAGAGCCTATCTCTATCTAAAAATCATGCACAATGGTCATATAATATAAGGAAATGCTGAAAGATAACATAACGGTAACATGGTTAATCTCATAAGTAAACTGAACAATTCAAAAGGAAGTGCTTAGCATCCAAAACACATGACACCAGTCTGCGAACTCTCTAATAACATGAAAACCAAAATCTATCTAAAAATTGGGACAAGGCCCCAAGTCGAGCCATGAACCAAAATAACTTACAATGTTCTAAAACAGGCCTTCCGAAATAAGGGAGGCTAACCAATGGCAATCTCTGACCGAATTCAACCTACTGCTTAGCGGGACCCTAGACTGTGCCTCAGATCCTGAAATATAGGGGGTCAATACTATTGTACTAGTATGTGAAACAACTCAAAATAGCATATTTTTATATAAAATAGGTGAGAGCATTTCATAATATCAGTGAATACAATACAAACAATAATACATGGGCATACTTTAGAGAACTTAAGACGAATCTTTACAACACTGACCCACTCTTTATTATTTTTTTGAGTAAGTCGACACACCTTACAAATTTGTAATCCCATGGGATATGTGCGAACCGCCCTTGACTCAGCGGACAAGACCCCAATCCATGTAGCCGCCACGATTGGTGTGGTGATAGCCCCCCATGTGAGCACACTACAAGAAATCTCCCCATGTAAGATGTCCTAAATGTCATTTCATGTAGGAGAATATATCATAAGTCCCGCATCGGATACTACAGTTTCCATCGATGATCCCTTACACTCAAATACTTTTTTCAGGTAACCTACTAGATCTCTTAAGCCCAAATTTTATTTCTTTAAGACAAACATACTTCATACTATCAAAAGATTCAATACTTATCTTGTTAAGGGCATAAAATCACCGGGTATCATCATACCCTGACTTGTAAGTCAATCAAATCATATCACATCATATTTGCATCCCTTTTCACTTATTATCATATTAATGACCACCCATAGATTTTAAACATCAAGTGAGGGAGAGTCATGCAATTGTTTTTCATTTTAGTTTACATCAAGATCACTCTCATTTTATTAATTCAAACATAAGGTGGTCATTTTATGTTTACAATGTTCTATACCCATAAAAATTGTTTATTTTGACACGATAAGTCTTTTCCATTCACAAAATCCCTTTCAACGCGTCACAACCCATATCATTCCATGATCATTAGTAAAGGATTCACTCACTAGTTGTCTTTGAGAAAATTCATGCATTTAAACAATTCACAATAATTGAAATCAAAGATATCATAAAGGAGAGAGAGTTTAATCATTCATGCTCTCAATCCACTTTACAAAACACACAAATCATTTTATAGTTCAATTTCCATGAAAATTGGTCCAAGACAACATTTAGTTTCATCAAAACAATCCCTTGGTACATACTTTACGAAAATAATATCGAACACTTCATTATAAAACATAATTGGGAATTTTTATAATCTTGATAAAACAATTAAACTTACGCCCATAGTTTTTAGAGTAGTCCCACATACCTTAAGTTTCTTGGTTTGAAGAATGAAACCCTATTCTTTACATTTTTCTAGAGAATCTTGAATCGAAAGGGTTGAATTCTTGATCTTTGGGGAGGAGCTAGGGTTATGTTTTGATAGGATTTGAGATGTTTAATTGATGAAATAGGAGGAAAATATCATTCCTTGAGGGTTATCAGGCGTGGGTTAGGAATTATAAGGGAAGAAAAGACTATAAATCCCTTAAAAATATGGAACCAACAACTGTAAATTAGGAGTATGCATTGGAGCGCACGACCTCACTACCTCTCTCAAGAATATGCATATAACCTTTTGCTCGGGTATTGGATTTTGGAGAAATTAGTATCGTTGAAAATCTGACTAAATTATCTACAATTTGGTGGGTCTTGAGATGCAAACCTTTACTTGTATCGAACGTTATACACGTTCAAAGTAGACCCTTATAAAATCGAATACAAAGAGTTAGTCAAATCAAAGGTTCTTAGCTCAACTTTGCTCTAAGTGATTCGTATGAAGATTTTCGGCCTCGAAAGCAATTCAAAGACGAGGATAAAGATCATGACACTTATTCTCAGTTTGAAATAATTTCTATTAGAGCTTCAACACGTAGGAACAATAATTTGATTTCTAGTTCGAAAGTGTGGGGTGTTACAAAAACATAAATCCGCTTTTTCTATTGGTTCCCCCATTTTGTCATCCAATTTTTTCCCACCTCTAATTTTTTTTTAACGGAGACCACAAAAAAAAAAGAAGGAAGAAGAAGAAAAAAGAAGAAAATAGAATGAAAGAAAGAAACAAAGAAAGAACGAGTTAGTAAAAAATAAAAATGTAGAAGTCTGTTGTTGCTGATTTACATTTCTTAAAGGCCCTCAATGATAATATAGGCGAGTAAAATCTAAGTTGGATTATATGAAATTCCATCCATTTTCACAAGTTAATACTGTGTGGAATATAGTACATGAAATATGTGTGGTTTTCATTTTGTAAAAATAATATAAAAATAAAAAATTCTTACCTTATAAAGTAATTACAAAAATCTAAACTAATTATGTATTTTTTTTTGGATGTAATGGGAGCTAATTTTGTATCTCGATAGACCTCCAATTCAAAAAAAAAATTATATCGGAAACTAATTATGTATCTTTACAAAGGAAAAAATGTATATTTGTTGGATGTAGACCCAAAAGCAAAAAAAACGTATCATAAGCTAATTAGGTATCTTTACAAAGGAAAAAGTGTATCTTCATTGGATGTATCAGGAGCTAATTATGTATCTGGACAGACCCAAAATCAAAATTTTCAATAATTATGTAAAATGTCGGAATTTTCTATAATTAAGCTCCAAACTATTGAAATTTATATTGTTTGCCCTTACATTTTATATTTAGACGTATTTAGATTAGGATTAATCTAATTACTACTACATAAAGACAAGACTTAAAATGGTTGAATGAAAAAAATGAATTCAATGTTTGCACTACTCCCTATCTTACCATGTGCAAAAAGAAAGAAAACACATACCAAGTGCTAACTTGTCTATACTTAAAAATAAGGGTATGTTGGACCGAAACTAATAAAAATGAGAGCATATTTGACTCAATTATTAATGGAGAGTATATTTATTCTATTTGACATAGTTCAGGGAAAAAATTGACGCCAACTAGTAATAAAGAAGAAATATTTGACCTCAACTATCGAGGTGCATATCTGTTCAATTTAACATATTCAACGGCAAATTAATTCTAACAATAAACAGAGATCATATCGATTCATTTGACATAATCTGAAGCAAATTTAATCATTTACCAAAATATCTTTATGTTAAAAGGATATATGAATATTAGGATCTATTAAAATTCATCAATTAATATATATAATTTAAGTGGAGATGTTAGTCAATATCATTAGATTACGGTGATTTAATTAGTCCAAGGGTATGCTTGGTAAATTAATGATTGTGTGTAGCATTACACTGCTATGCATTGGACATTTTTCCGTAATCTGCAAATCTACTATCATTTCATAAGTTTTTGAGAAAAATTTTGCATTTAACAAATATGGAAGAATTTGTCGTTTTCCATTCAATATTTATCTATAAATAAAAACGTATGAGACTCATCCTATACATAGAGCAAGTTAAAGGAAAAAAATATGTAAAATCACGCATTATGAAAATTACTATGTATGTTATATCATATGTTTATTTTATCATATAATTACTTGTCCCTTCTTCAAATTATTCACAGCTCTTGCAAATTTATAATAGAAAAAATGAGACTACTACTATTGAGCAAGTTAAAGAAAAAGAATAAAGTAAAGTGATGTGTTACGAAAATTACTATACATGTTATCTCTCTTTTTTATTTTAAGTGAGTTTATGGTGTCTTGTTAGACCCTTTTATTAATTAAAAAGCAAAAAGTGTCTGGCCTAAGGCCATAAAACATTAGAAAAACAAAACGAAAAGGTACACAAATTGGGATGATTAGGTCTAAACCCACTTGCCAAAAACACCTAACAATATAAATGTTTAATACTCTATACTTCATCTTCACATTCCTTATTTGCCCTAGCTGTTGTCGCTGCAACACCCACTTGCTTCTTCTTCTTCTTCTTTGGATCATCGATGTTGTTCCCGATGGTGTGTTGTTGCTCTTTACCACAGAAGAATTGTCAAATGACCAAGGTAAGTTGCTTCCCTCTTTCGAATATGTGATTTTGTCACTTATTTTTCTTCTAAAATCCTGATCTTTGGGTGGTTGGGATATCTCCATGCTGTGATTTTGAAGGAGGATGCCGTTCGGAGATTCCAATTATTCCACAGGTGAGGCTCTTGCACATGCATTCATTTTTCGTAAACCCTCTTCCTTTATTAACTTCCATTGAATTTCCGTCAACAGATAACTAATGGACATATTGTTTCTTTGCTAATTTGGGCTTGTAGATGACCTCCTATACTTAAGAAAATATATGACATATCTTCCCTCGGTTTTTTGTGATTTCTTTTATGTCCTAACATAGATTAGTCAATATGATTTAGAAACATTATATCATATGTCTCTTTTATCATATGATTAATTACTAGTCCCTTCTTTAAAATATTTCCTAAAGTAACTATAGCAAATTATAATTTTGTTTAGTACAAAATCTAATTTACTTCATCTACAATTAATTGGTACCCATCTATTTAATGACCCCTCGCCCTATTCTATACTCTCTAAATTCGAACAAAAACAAAAAATTATGCATATCCCACTTAGTACACCGTTCTCATTTTTTTTTTTGTATAAATACACATTACAAATTGTAACATCATCATCAAAATTGATTATTTTCCTACAAGAATTCAGGCATGGCTGAACCAAACTTTAAAAGAGTTCATAGCAAAGTAGAATAAGATTTTTTGAGAAACAAAGATCTGAGCAATTTGATAATGAAAATCCTCCAACGCCTCCTAGAGTTTATCCTAAGAAAAAATTTGAGATGAAAGTGGTGATTGATGAGAAATCTAATAAGGAATCACTAATTTTTTGTTTTACATATTGGTCTTTTCTTTTTACTATGTAATGAAGAGAGTGGCACTTTTCTATGTTTGAAAATTTTATAAATTTTAAAATATGATTCATTTTATTTTTAAATGACATGTTTCTATGATCATAAAAATGTCACGGTATGTATGTTTAGGATTACAAGATCTAAGAGTACTTTTGATACATTCTAAATGATTATTTTGCCTTTCTTTAATTCCGTATCTGTTAAACCTTGTCATATAAAATGAAATAGAAGGTACACAATTTTACTTTCATAAAAAACACCTATTATACTCTTCAAGTTAAGGGTGTCAAACGGGCCGGGTTGACCCGGCCTGGCCCGGCCCTACCCAACCCACTTAGGAAAACCGGTCCGATTTGACCCGGCCCGAACAGTCCACGGGCTGTAGGGTACCGAGCCCCGAGCCAGATTATTTTTGATTTTGGGTCCGGTTAACCCAGCCCAAATCAGGCTCGGTCCAAGCCCGCCGGTTAACCTGCTCGGTGTGTTTTAAAAAAAAAACAAAAAAATTTGTCCGTTTGGCCAATTTGACCATTGGGCCCAACAGCTATACTACTGTTTGGGCCCTAAAAGTGGCTAATTGGCCATTTTTAATTAAAAAAAAAATTCAATCAAAATACTTTTTTAAACCCAAAAAAAATTCTATAAATACCCTACACTTTCAAATCATTTTTCACACAATTTTTAATTCTCTTAAATCTCATTCTCTCTCAAATGTCAATTCTCAATTCTCAATTCTCAATTCTCAATTCTCAAATATTCTATATATTTCCTAAAGTGCTCAATTTAATTTTTTAATTTTGTATTTACAAACTACGAGTGGAAATTTCTAAAGTTACAACCTTCAGAAACTTTAAAAATTTGGTATTATCGTTCCATCTCTTACGTTTAATTTTTGTTTAGTGTATTAATTGTTGAATCTTTAATTTTAATATATTTGTTTATTTTAATTTTTTTTAGTTTAATTTATATTATGATAAATTAAGAAACCTCGTTACCAAAGGTGTTAAAAAATTTTATCCCGAAAATGGTAGTGGTAGTAAAAAATCAATTACTAGTGGTAGAGGTAGTTCAAGTAGTAGATATACACGTGTCCCTCCGACATCGCTTAGTCAACTTTTTTGCGGAAGAAGTAGGTGTACCTCTAGGTGTAGGTGCCCACAATATGGATTATGTAGAAGCTCAGAAAAATTATGGTATAGAAGAAGAAAATAAAGTAGATGCGGTTAATTTAGACAAAGATAATGAAAATATTGGTGAGACACCCGCAGTAGGAAATGCTAACGTTAGATTCAAATCGGTTAATCTCCCTCCCCATCCTCCCCGTGCCCCAAGAGCTCGTAAACCAACTAGTATTGCATGGCAATTTTTTAAACATATATCAGATATTGAGGTGCAATGCAATATTTATCAACAAATATATAAGCATAAAAAAGGAGGCAAGCAAGGGGGTATGGGTACGTTAATGAGACATATAAGTGATAATAACGAAAGAGAGATAAATACTGAACGAGGTGGTGTGGATGTTGGTGGGCCAATGCAAACTAGATTGGCCCAACAATCGGTCTGGTAATGAAGAAGTATAATAAATTAAGGGACCAGGAAGAAATAGCTAAAATGGAAGTTGTGGGTTGTTTGCCTTTTAGTTTCCCTTCTTCTGATGCTTTATTCATTATATTCAAATAATTTATAATCCTATTTTTAATGGTATTCCTAGAACTACTTGTAGGGCCGATATTTTTAGACTTTATTCACAATATTATTTTTATTTATCAACATTGTTAAAAAATATTCATTGTAGAATGTCCCTAACTTCTGATCTTGGTCGTGCTGTAAATAAAAATGATTATTTAACTATTACTTGTCGCTGAATAGATAGTAATTTTGTTATGCAAAAATGTATTCTTGCTTTTTTATATGATGAAGATCGTAAACATACTGGAGATTTTATAGCTGATTCGATTGCTTAAGTTGCAGAATTTGACGGTATTGAAAATAAAATTTTATGTATTGCTTTTGATAATGCTTCTAACAGCAAGACTGCTATAGCAAAGTTAAAATCTAAGCTATCTCCGCCGTTATCTGAAATTTTTCATGTTTAATGTGCTTGTCATATATATAATTTAATTGTAAGAGATGGTCTTGTGTTTTTGAACTTTATATTGAAAAAATTCGGCTTGTTGTTGGTTTTATTTAAGGAAATAATCTTAGAAGAATAATTAATGACTTTAAACTTAAATGTGAACCAAATGGTCTTGCACCGATATTGATGCCTAAAGAATGTGATACTAGATGGAATGCTACGTGTGATTTTTTAAAAACTTGTTATAAATGTAGAGTTCCTATTACACTATCTTTTAACCAACATTGTGGTTTGTTTGTTGATTCTTCCCACTGCATGCTACATGATTCTGACTGGACTGTAATTAATGATCTTGTTAAGTTTTTGGAAAAAATTTATATAGCTACGATTGAATTTTCCGGTGCTTATTATCCTACTGTTTGTATATTTTGGCATATATAGCTGCTATTTCAGGTTTGATCAAAGAATATAAAAATAAGGAAGGTTACAAAGAAGTTGTTGGTGTCATGTTTGCTAAATTTAAAAAATATTTTTTTTTGATTCCCCTATTTACTTGGTTGGTGCTATGCTAAATCCGTGCATGAGTGCCACTTTAGTACTCTTATTTATACTAACTTAGAAATAAATACTAACAATGATTCTGATGATGAAGAACAAGAAAAACCTGATTTGTGGACGGCTATGACCGATGCGAATGCTTACATAGATAAATTATATAACGACTATGCTGATTTAGTTGATTTAGCTGTGCCGATAAATATCACTCCAACTGTCGCTCCTCGTCCTCTAGAGGAGCCATCATCTTCTAAAAGTTCGGCACATAGTGGTTTTCCTGATAACTTTTATGATTTACCTTGTTGAAACAGTGTTGACGAGAGAGCTTACACATCAACTTATCAGCAAGAGCTGGAGTATTATCTCTGATCACCGCTAGAGGATCTCAGACAATGAATCAACACTTTGGATTGGTGGAGAAATAATGAAGAACAATATTCTGTGCTTTTAAGATTAGCTAGAGATATCCTGAATGTTCCAATGTCAACCGTTGCATCGGAGAGCGATTTTAGTCAAGGACGATAGCAGCTTGGAGATAACCGACATTCATTGGGAAGCAATGCAATGAATGTTCTAGTTTGCCTTAGCGATTGGATTAGAGAAGAACAAAGAAATCAAGGAATAAAAATAGAGTCGAACGACGAGCAGAGACTTGAAGAAATTTTGATTTCACGGGAGAACTCAGCAGAATCAAGTCCAATGCATGGTTTTGCCCCCGCTGACTTTGACTATCCAATGCAAGTTTTCGTTAATATTAACATGAATGAGTTAGAAAAAATAATGCAAAATTTGTAGATTTTTCATGTAACACCCTGCAAAAAAATCGTACATGTATTAGGTTTTAGTAGCATGCTTAGAGAGTAAAACTCAAAAATTTCTCTAAGTGTCAAAGGGACTTAGTCTCATTTTTAGGTCCCAATCTTTGATAAATTATTCTGCAACCTTCCCAGCCTTCATTTCTTGATTTTCTTGTTGATACATGATGGGTAAAGTCAATAGTACTTCTTGGGTGCATTTTAGGGTCATAACACACTGGTTTGAAATGCCTTTGAAATGCTACAACATTCCAGGCGCATTTCAGACCACAATTTCAGGGTCATCTTCAAACGATCGTTACTTTCAGTATATAATGAATTGAGAGGGCTGCTATATATTAAAAGAAAGATTTTTGAGTCTTCTTTCCAATGCAACTAATTTCATCCAAATCCAAAATCGACGTAAAATGACATGCCCAATTTAATTCAGCAAATCAGCCTGTCAACTGAGGGACTGCTGCGACTTTCTTTGTTTCCTTAGCGGTATTTTAGTCCTTTCTCCCACCCTTATTCAGCCATAAATACGTAATTAACCCCCCAAATGACCAAAATATGGTCATTCTCTCCAACTCCCTCAAGAACTAAACACTTAGGTCTCAACCTAAGAATCAAGATCTCTCTAGATTCAACCATGGATTTTCGAAATTGATTGAAGATTCGGAATCCCCAAACCGTAGGCGTCAAGAAGCATTTATCAAATTCCTAATTTGAGGCACGTGGGGTTTATCCTAAAAACAACATGTGCTTGTAAACACTATATCATGATTTAAAGATTATCAAGCATGAATTTTAAAGGGGTTTTTGGAATCCATGTTTTAATTATGGATTATAAATGTTTTTATGCTATTGTTGATTTGGCCTTTAGGTCTTTCCACCTTGAATTGATTTACAAGTATATGTCTAAGTATGAAGACTAAGATTGAAGATTTTTTGAGAGCACATATTATGTAATCCCCTCATATGTTGAATTAAAGATTATGGTTTTGTCGGAAAAAAAAAGTTGAAATGCATGCCTTGTGATTTGAAAGTAGTTTTCTCAATGTCATATTAATTGAAACAAGATTTAGAAATAATGAGAGGGTGTGTCTTGATGTTACTATGATGTTCTTGTGTTAAATAAAAAGAAATGCATGTAATTGAGAACTTTGACATGACCACCTTGAATACTTGAAATGTTGACAAAGAGAGTTTCCTTGTATATGTTTACATGTGTTTTAAAGAATGAGTTTCCTGAAAAGAATTGTTGATATGGCTGTCCTAAATTCCATGTTTTGATAATAGATATATAATTTGCTAAATGGCTCAGAGAATGTGACTTGCAAGTCTATGGTATGACAATAACATATAAATATATACCATGACAGAGTTAGAGTTTGATTTCAGAGAATCTATGTTTTAAAGAGTTAAAAACTGGGTTGATGTGTGTTAGGCGGTTACCCGAAGAAAGGTCGAGTCAAATAACTCTATGCTGGAAACCATGATTTGCCGACAAGGGAACATGGTACCCTGCAATGTGATCTTCTATACCTAGTATGTTGTCATCCCAAAACGGTACTTATGCTTTGGAGCCCTGCTTCGTGATATTGTCCCCAACCACAATATAATGACTTGATTCAGGTTGTGGCACCCTGCTGTGGGATCTTGTGTGCTCTTCCCTCGCTAGTAATCCTATCTTGGCGGCAACCGAGATAAGGTAGTCAGTGAAAGATGTAAAATTGTAGGGTATACCACCTAGCATAAAAGTAAAACAAAGAGTGTTACAGAGTTCAGATGATTTTACAGTGTCTTTTAAAAATGCCCATGTGATTTTTACCATATGACATATTTATGAACTGTTTTAAATTACTCTCATATATGTTGAATATAAATTATTATTTTGGATTTGCTCTGCGTACCAATACATCTGTATTTACCCCTCTACCTCCCAGGTTCGGAGGCTCAATCTAGGGGTCCGGCTAATCAGTAAAGTATCCAGAGAGAAGTAATTAGTGCAGTGGTGAGCCTTCTTTGTTCTAGAAGGCCTATTTTATCAAATTATGTTATTCCTTTAATTTAGATCTATTGGGGGCCTTGTCCCAGTTTTCAGACAGTTGTCATTTGATCATGTAGTAGAGATTTCGCAGATTGTTGTAGATGTTGTTTAGTTGATTTCGGATTTCATTCCTTATTGTAAAACTGAATTTAGAGTATGACCATGTTTCCGTATCAGATTGTATTTTTGCATCTTTTCTTATTATATGATTTTTGTGCATGACTACCAGATAGAGTAGGACATCCGGGCCTTCATGGTTTGGGATGTCCGTCACGGACAAGCCCTAGTTCGGGTCCTGAAAAACTTGGTATCAGAGCATGGTTCATGCTCTCCGGGTGTCTACAAAATTACATCGGGTAGAGTCTTGTTTATGGGTATGTAGCGCGCCACACTTATAAGTAAGAAGCTACTAGGCATTTAGGAATGTTTCACCTCTTTGTGATTTTTTTCATGCTTTAGAGTCTAATCTGTCCTCTAATCAATGATCTCTTGTATTTCAGGAAATAACCATGCCTCCCCATCGCACTAACGATGATGAGGTTCGTCCCACTCATGGAATGAGGACCCAAAATAGAGCTCAGACTCCGGAGGTTGATGTTACTCCAGCAGTCCCACCTACTCAGACCAACCCACCCAGGGCATCCAGAGCTCCCCGAACGGGGAGTAACCGCACCCAGCCTTGAGAGAGAGAGGTGTCTAATGTAGAATTCAGACATTCTATTCATATGCTTGCGCAATTGGTTGCCACACAAACTCAACGATCAAAATATCTTGGGTCCGTATCTATTACATTTGAGGCTACTAGGTTAGGTAAGTTCTTGACAATGAACCCACCCAAGTTTTCTGGCACCAAGGTAGAGGAGGATCCATAGGAGTTCGTGGATGAAATAGAGAAGATCTTTAAAGTGATGCATGTGGATGAGGTGGAAGGTATGGAATTAGCATCTTATCAGCTTAAAGATGTTGCAAATCAGTGGTATAACGAGTAAGAGGGTGCAAAGGGTGAGAGAGCTAAGCCTACAGTTTGGAGAGAGTTCGTGGAAGTCTTTCTTGATAGGTTCTTTCCTTCAGAATTTAGGGAAGCCAAAGCTGAGGATTTTATAAATCTAAAGCAGGGAAAAATGAGCGTCACTCTGAAGTTCAATCAACTAGCCCATTATACTCCAGAGATGACTAGTAATATGAGAGCCTGAATGAGGAAATATTCTTCTCGCCTTTCAGATGACTTAGTGCTTGAATGTCAGGGAGCAATGTTGAACCGGGACATGGACTTTGACAGACTTTCAGTCAATATATAGCAAGTTGAGAAGAAGAAAAAGAAAATCACTGAATTTAGGGAGAAAGATAGACAAGCAAAGGAAGCCAAAATAGCAGACTAGAGCCACAGTCAGCTGTAGAGTGCAAATTGGGGTAACAAGTAGCAGAAGAAAAAGAATTAGGGTAATGTTCAGCCTACAGCCTGTAGCCAGCGCCCCCACGCCCAGACCTCTATGTGATCAACGACCCTTTTATCCTTAAGCTAATAGTGGAGGAAGGATGTAGGATATGCATTCACAGGGTAGCATGACACAACCCGCCATATATTTTCACTGTTGTAGTATCTGCGAGAAAAATCATCCCGAGAAGTGTTACTTTTAGAGAAGAAATTATTATTCCTGCGGCCAAGTAGGTCACCTTCAGAGAGATTGCCCTCCTACGGGAGGTAATGTTGGAGAAGCCAAGTCATAGGCTAATTCTTCCGCACCACCACCGCCTCAAAATGGCACCACTTCAGCCGCCGGTAGCGGTTGCAACCGATTGTATGCCTTGACTAACCGCTAGGAGGTAGAGGCCTCACCAGATATAGTTACCGGTACGTTACAAATTTTCCCTCATGATGTGTATGTGTTTCTTTATCTCGGGTCTATCTTGTCTTATGTGACCCCTTATGTAGTTTTTGGTTTTGGGTTTGAGCCCGATGTAATTGTTGAGCCTTTTTCTCTTTCCACTCCGGTGGGAGATTTTGTTATGGCTATGAGGGTGTATAGAAATTGTGTGGTGATTGTTTATGGGCGGGATACTGTGGCAGACCTCGTAGACCTAGATATGGTTGATTTTGATGCTATCCTAGGGATGGATTGGCACCATTCATGTTAATGTATGCTAGATTGTAGAACCTGAAAGTTTACTTTCTCATTCTCGAATGAGCCAGTGATATAATGGGAGGGGCATTCTTTAGCACCTAGAGGGAAATTTATATCTTATCTTAGAGCCCACAAACTTATTTCCAAAGGCTGTTTGTATCATCTTATTAGGGTTAAAGATTGTAATACTGAAAGTCGTTCCTTTCTGTCTTTCCCTGTGGTAAATAAATTTCTAGAAGTCTTGCCAGATTATTTCCTAGGAATACCACCTGATAGGGAGATAGATTTTGGTAACGATTTGTTTCCAGATACCCATCCCATTTCTATTCCGCCATATAGAATGACTCTTGCAGAACTGAAAGAGTTTAAAGAACAACTAGCAGATCTTCTAGACAAAGGTTTTATCTGTCCTAGTGTTTCTCCCTGGGGTGCACTTGTACTCTTCATGCAAAAGAAAAATGGTTCCCTGCAAATTGCATAGACTATTATCAGCTGAATAAGGTCACTGTTAAAAATAAATATCCTCTTCCTAGGATTGATGATCTCTTTGACCAACTTCAAGGTGCTAAATATCTTTCAAAGATAGACCTTCATTCGGGATACCATCAGTTGAAGGTTACAGAGTCTGATATTCCCAAAATATATTTTTGAAGTCGGTATGATCATTATGAATTCTTAGTCATGTCCTTTGGGTTGACTAACACCCCTGCCACTTTTATGGACCTGATGAATAGAATGTTTCGTCAGTTTATAGATCTGTTTATCATAGTTTTCATTGATGATATTTTGATTTATTCAAAGAGTGAGGAGGATCATGCCAATCACCTCCAAATTATGCTTCAGACCCTCAAAGATCATAAGTTGTATGAAAAGTTTACAAAGTGTGAATTCTGGCTCAATGTTATTGCTTTCCTGGGGCATATTATTTCTAGTGATGGGATTAAGGTTGATCCCCAAAAGGTTGAGACAGTGATAAAATATCCCAGAACCATGACTCCAATCGATATTCGAAGTTTCTTGGGTTTGGCGGGATATTACAGAAGGTTCGTAGAGTATTTTTCTTCCATATCTGCTCCACTTACTAAGTTGCCTCAGAAAAAGGTAAAGTTTCTGTGGTCTGACTCCTGTGAGAATAGTTTTGAGAAGTTGAAAAACAAGTTGACAACGGCTCCTGTATTGACTCTTCTGGAAGGTACAGAGGGTTTTGTTGTGTACTGTGCTGCATCCCTAGTGGGACTTGGGTGTGTACTTATGCAGAATGGTAAGGTGGTGTCTTATACATCTAGACAGTTGAAGGTGCATGGGCCAAACTACCTCACCCACAACTTGGAGCAAGCGGCTGCGGTGTTCGGGCTTAAAATCTGGCGGCATTACCTTTATGGGGTACATGTTGATATATTTACTAACCACAAGAGCTTACAGTATGTTTACTTACAGAAAGAATTGAACCTCAGGCAGAGGCGTTGGTTAGAGTTTTTGAAGGATTATGACATGAGTTTGCACTATCATCCGGGAAAGGCGAATGTGGTAGCCGACGCCCTCAGTAGATTATCTATGGGTAGTCTTTTTCATATTGAGAAAGGAAAGAGGGAGATGGTGAAGGACATTCACCGACTGGAAAACTTAGGAGTGCGACTTTTGGATTCCAAAGATGGGGGAGTGATTGTCCATGATATTGCAAAATCTTCCCTTTGTGCAGAAGTTAAAGAGAAGTAGGTTAAAGATCCCATATTGATGCATATCAAGAAAGATGCGGGTCAATAGAAGGTGATGTCTTTTGAAATTGGTGGTGATGGCATTCTGAGATATCTGGGTAGATTATGTGTGCTAGATGTAGATGGTCTGCGGAAAAGGATCCTTGATGAAGCTCACACTTTAAGGTATGTTGTTCACCCAGGCTCTACTAAGATGTACCATGATCTAAAATCTATATATTGCTGGAATAATATGAAAAGTGATGTGGCTGATTTTGTTTCCAAGTGTTTGAATTGCCAACAAGTTAAAGTTGAACATTGAAGGCCTGGTGGTACTTCCCAAGAGATAGCTTTGCCATTATGGAAGTAGGAGATGATCAATATGGACTTCATCACTGGACTTTCGAGGTCCCAAAATTAGTATGATTCTATTTGGGTAATTGTTGATAGGCTGACCAAGTCAGCTCATTTTCTGCATGTGAGGACCAACTATTCAGGAGATTATTATACCAAGTTACACATTAAGGAAATAGTCCATTTTCATAAAGCATCTGTATCCATACTATCTGACCGAGTTACATAATTCTCGTAGCTGTTTTGGAGATCTTTTTAGTGGGGTTTAGGTACCCAAGTAAACCTAAGTACTGCATTTCACCCTCAGACTGATGGAAAATCTAAGCGCAATATTCAAACCATTGAGGATATGTTGAGGGCTTGTGTAATTGACCTCAAAGATAGCTGGGTAGATCACTTGCCATTGATAGAGTTTGCTTACAATAATAGCTACCATACCAGTATTATGATGGCTTCTTTTGAAGCACTGTATAGGAGAAGATATAGGTCACCAACAGGGTGGTATGAAGTGGGCGAGACACGGTTATTTGGGCCTGATCTTGTTCATCAGGCAATGGAGGATGTGAAAATCATTAGAGAATGGCTTAAGATAGCTCAGAGTCGACAGAAGTCCTATGCTGATATTAGAAGGAGGGATTTGGAATTTGAGGTTGGTGATTTGGTGTTTCTAAAAGTCTACCCTATGAAGGAAGTCATACGATTCAGTAAGAAAGGTAAGCTGAGTCCTCTCTATATAGGGCCATATCAAATTTTTAAAAGGATAGGTGGAGTTACGTACGAGTTAGAGTTGCCTGCAAATCTTAGTTCTATTCATCCGGTATTTTACATATCCATGTTGAAGAAATGTATTAGAGACCATTCATTAGTGTTGTTTGTAGAAGAGATCAAAGTGACAGACTCTTTGTCTTGTGAAGAAGAACGTGTAGCAATCTTGGATCTCCAAGTTAGGAAATTGAGCAGCAAGGAGATAACTTTGATTAAAGTGTTGTGGAAAAATCAGAAAGTTGAGGAAGCAACTTGGGAATCAGAAGATGAAATGAGAGCTAGATACCCAGACTTATTTGATCCGGTGAATGATGATATAGAAGGTACAATCTTTGTCTTATTCTTTTATGGCCTTAATGTGCTTGAAATCATGCTTATCTGTGTTTCGCACAATTATTCGGGGACGAATGATCCCAAGGGGGGAATAATGTAACACCCCAAAACAAAAATCGTACATGTATTAGCTTTTAGTAGCATGCTTATAGAGTAAAACTCAAAAATTTCTCTAAGTGTCAAAAGGACTTAGTCTCATTTTTAGCTCCCGATCTTTGATGAATTATTTCATGACCATTCCGACCTCCGTTTCTTGATTTTCTTGTTGATACACGATGGAAAAAGTAAATAGTACGTATTGGGTGGATTTTAGGGGTATACCACACTGGTTTGAAATGCCTTTGAAATGATCCAGCATGCGCATTTCAGACCACAATTTCATGGTTAACTTCAAACGATCATAACTTTCTGTATTTAATGAACTGGGAGGGCTGCTATATATTAAATGAAATCTCTTTGAGTCTTCCTTCCAATGCAACTAATTTCATCTAAATCCAATATCGTAGTAAAATTTTATGTCCAATTTACTTCAGCATATCAGCATATCAGCCTATCAACTTAGAGACTGTTGCGACTTTCTTTGTTTCCTTAGGGGTATTTTAGTTCTTTCCCCCACCCTTATTCCGCCATAAACACGTGATTAAGCCCCCAATTGACCAAAATATGGTCATTCTCTCCAAATCCCTCAAGAAGTAAACCTTTAGGTCTCAACCACAGAATCAAGATCCCTTAAGATTCAACCATGAGTTTTAGAAATTGATTGAAGATTCGGAATCCCCAAACCGTAGGCTTCCAAAAGCATCTATCATATTCCTAATTTGAAGTAGGTGAAATTTATCCTAAAAACTACATGGGATTGTAAACACTAGATCATGATTTAAAGATTATCAAGCATGAATTTTAAAGGGGTTTTGGAATCTATGTTTTAATTATGCATTATAAATGTTTTTATGATATTGTTGATTTGGCCTTTAGGTTTTCCCCCCTTGAATTAATTTATAAGTATATGCATATGTATGAAAACTTAGATTGAAGATTGTTTGAGAGAACATATTATGAAACCCCTCTCGTTTGCTGAATTAAAGATTATGGTTTTGTCAAGAAAAAAAGTTGAAATACATGCCTTGTGATTTGAAAGTAGTTTTCTCAATGTCATAAAAATTGAAACATGATTTAGAAATAATGAGAGTGTGTGTCTTGATGTTACTATTATTTTCTTGTGTTAAAGAGAAAGAAATGCATGTAATTGAGAACTTTGACATGACCACCTTGAATTCTCGAAATGTTGACAAAGAGAGTTTCCTTGTATATGTTTACATGAGTTTTAAAGAATGAGTTTCTTGAAAAGAATTGTTGATATGGTGGTCCTAAATTCCATGTTTTGAGAACAGAGATATAATTTGTTAAATGGCTCAGAGAATGTGACTTGCAAGTCAATGGTATCACGATACTTTATAAATGTATGTCATGAAAGAGTTAGAGTTTGATTTCATAGAATCTATGTTTTAAAGAGTTAAAAACTAGGTTGATGTGAGTTAGGTGGTTACCCGAAGAAATCTCGAGTCAAATGACTCAATGCTGGAAACCTTAATTTGTCGACACGGGAACTTGGTACCCTGCTATTTTATCTTGTGTACCTAGTACGTTGTCATCCCAAATTGGGACTAATGGTTTGGATCACTGCTTCGTGATCTTTAGCCCAACCATGATATAATGACTTGATTGGGGTTGTGGCACCTTGTTGTGTGATCTTGTGTGCTCTTCCCTCACTAGTACTCCTATCTTGGTGGTAACCGAGATAAGGTAGTCGGTGAAAGCTATGAAATTGTAGGGTATACCACCTAGCGTAGAAGTAAAACAAAGAGTGTTACAGAGTTCAGATGATTTTACAGTCTTTTAAAAATGCCCATGTGATTTTTACCAAATGACATATTTATAAACTATTTTAAATTACTCTCATATATGTTGAATATAAATTATTATTTTAGATTTGCTCTGCGTACCAGTACATCTGTATTGACCCCCCTACCTCCCAGGTTTGGAGGCTCAATCTAGGGGTCCGGTTAAGCAGTAGAGTATCCAGAGAGAAGTGATCAGTGCAGTGGTGAGCCTTCTTTATTTCAGAAGGCCTATTCTATCTGATTATGTTATTCCTTTTGTTTTGTTCTATAGGGGGCCTTGTCCCAGTTTTCAAATAGTTTTCATTTGATCATGTAGTAGAGATTTCGTAGATTGTTCTAGATGTTGTTTAGTTGATTTCGGATTTTATTCCTTATTGTTAAACTGAATTCAGAATATGCCCATGTTTCTATATCATAATCTATTTCTGCATCTTCTCTTATTATATGATTGTTGTGTATGACTACCAGATAGAGTAGGACGTCCGGACCTTCATGGTTCGGGTTGTCCGTCATGGCCAGACCCTAGTTCGGGTCGTGACATTTCATCCATGTAAATTGTAAATTTTGGATCATTTTTCAATGAATAAATTTCAACATTCATTCACTCCTTAGTCCTTACTTCGTAATTTTTTTCCATTTAATGATTTAAATTAAATTTTTAGTTTAAATTAAATACTTAGTTTTAATATATTACTAGTTTACCATAAAGTATTATTAATTTATTTTATTAAGTAGCATATATTTTATTTAAAGTAGTGCATATATATTGAATTAGTGTATAACTATATATATAGTGTGTGTATATATTGTAGTATATATATATGTAGTATATTTTATTTAATGTAGTATGAATATATTGAATGGTACGTATATATGCGTATATATCTTCTATAGACATATATATTTAACGTATACATGTGTATATGTTTTATAAATTAGTGTATAACTATATATATAGTGTGTGTGTATATATTCTAGTATATATATATATATATATATATATATATATATATATTATAGTATATTTTATTTCAAATAGTACGTATACATTGAATGGTACGTATATATGTGTATATATCTTCTATAGACGTATATATTTAACGTATACATGTGTATATGTTTTATAAATTAGTGTATAACTATATATATAGTGTGTGTGTATATTGTAGTATATATATATTGTAGTATATTTTATTTAAATATGTACGTATATATTGAATGGTACGTATATATGTGTATATATCTTCTATAAACATATATATTTAACGTATACATGTGTATATATTTTATAAATTAGTGTATAACTATATATATAGTGTGTGTATATATTGTATTATATATATATTATAGTATATTTTATTTAAAGTAGTACATATATATTGAATGGTATGTATATATGTGTATATATCGTTTATAGCCGAATATATTTAATATATACATGTGTATATGTTTTATAAATTAATGTATAACAATATATAGTGTGTGTGTGTATATATTGTAGTATATATATATATTGTAGTATATTTTATTTAAAGTAGTACATATATATTGAATGATACGTATATATGTGTAGATATCGTCTATAGATGAATATATTTAACGTATACATGTGTATATGTTTTATAAATTAGTGTATAACTATATATATAATGTGTGTGTATATTGTAGTATATATATATTGTAGTATATTTTATTTAAAGTAGTACATATATATTGAATGGTACGTATATATGTGTATATATCGTCTATAGACGTATATATTTAGCGTATACATGTGTATATGTTTTATAAATTATTATATATATCATTATATTGTAGTATATATCTTGTAGAATATGTTTTATTTAGAGTAATATATATATTTAACTAATGTATAGTCATATACACGATTACATGTGTAATTGTGCATATGTGTATATTTTTTTAATTTCTAATGTACTATATACTATATATATAGTGTATATATATTTTTTAACGTATTTAAAATGTATATAGGTGGGTATATATAGTGTATATTGGAGAATTTTATTTTTTAGTTTTTGACCGGATTTTTAATCAGTTTTGATCGGGTTTAGGTGAGTTAGACCCGGTTGGGTTAAGTGGGCCGGTTCAGAATTATTTTTAAAAAAATTACAGTTGGGCCCAAAACCGGACCGGCTCATTTAACCAAGCCCGGATCCGGACCGGCCCACAACCCAGCTAATATTTACGGGCCGGTTCTGGGTTGACCCGGCCCGACCCACTGGACACCCTTACTTCAAGTATTAAAAATGATAAGTATTTTTCTCTTTCATATATAGACTCAATTTTACCCTTTCACTTAACAGAAAACTTTTTAAAAAAATTATTAGTATTTTCGTGACGAATTTTTATTGGTTTAAATTTTGATTAACTAAAACCTTAATAATTCACAAACTCAATCCGAATCCCACTTACCATCCAATGTACACACCTAATTTCGTCCCTCCCCGATATCGTTTTTACCTATTGTTTACCTTATCCTACCGTGTACCCTCACCCGTGTGATAATCCATCCACAAAATGACAAAAATAACAACCACCTAACTAATTTTGTTTTATCCTAATATTCTAACAACCCACCCAATTAAAAAACAACACCTACCTACCCTATCCTAACAAACTTTACCCCACCTCACACCCTGCCCCCTACCCCACGTGACCCCACCTACCTCACCACTACCCCACCCTCACCTCATATATACACACACAAAAGAAAATAAAAGGGGGGACATCATCTTCTATTCCACAAAAAACACTAGCACATACATAGAGAGAGATTAGGGAAAGAGAGATACATGGAGAGAACCTGAGAGAGAGAGAAGCTGAACGCAAGAGAGAGAGAAGGAAAATACGAGCGACGCATTACTATTCCGGCGATTTCTTGCCGGAGAACATCACCGGAAAACATATTTTGTTGTCTTTCCTCGCTGGGGAAGACTAACCAAAGCCTCTAGTTAGCTTCGTCATCCAGCGCTTTCTCCGGTGACTAACCGAATGACCCCGTCGCCGCCAGAGAAGGCAGCAAAACCACCAACCTCCGCCTCACCCACCGGAAAACGATGAGTTCTTCGAAACCCGTCTCAAGATTTTCCGTCCGTTTTCTCACCGGAAATAGTAAAACCATCGTCCCACAACAACATCCAACCCGCTTTCCATCGGTTTCGACGAGATCCGTTTGGAACAGAGAAATGGGTTGTTCGGTTTTGCTTGGAAATTAGTTTGGTTTTGGTTTCTTTTCAATTCGCAAGCTCGGAGTCGAGGTTTTCCGTTCGAGAGTTTCAACCGAGCCTTGACTGATTCACTGTCACCTAATGAGGCGGTTTTTGGAGTCACTGATCGAGTTTGTTTGACGATTGGGGTTTCTCCGTTTGAGGATTTCGGTTCTCGGGCTTCTTTATTATCAACGATAACGAGTTCTATTAAGGTCCATCTCTTTAACTTTACTCTTTCGTTTTCTCGGATTTTGGTTAATGCCGTGATTTTGTGTTTTGATTGAATTTTTAGTAAGATATTGATCGTTGTTGTGGATACGTAGGAGTGGTGTACTTAAATATTTGAATCTTTGTTGGGTGTATATGTTTGATGTTGATTTTAGATTTTAAAAAGAGGTTTGATAACCGAAAAATTTGTTTACCATGGCTTAAGGATTAAACTTGTTGATTTGGGGGTCGGGATCGAAAATTGATAATCGAATAAGTTGAAGGTTGTTGTTTTGATTCATTACTGAATATTGTCGAATTGGATAGTAGCATGAATTTTGTTTAGATAGATAGGAAAATGTTGGTTCGGGTAGGCAAAAATTTAGAAATAAGTGTTTCGTTGGATGTGAACGTGGAGTAAGTGTTAAATGTTTTCTACTTTATCGCATTCGATTCAAAGTGTACTTATTTAACCGGGGAATGTCCCGAGGCAATTTGTATTTACGCACCGGGGAATGCCTCAAAGAATTTTGTACGCAAAGGATGCTCGTGATCAAGGCCTGAGGCATCGGGTAAAGCATAGTTTAGGACTAGTGTAGGTTATTTCAGTATTTTTATTTCGGGTTATAATAATTGGACTAGACTTTACATTTTGTTTTGTTTTTTTTATTGTTTGATTATTTTGCGTGCTTTTTTTTGTTGGTTCGTACATTTCGTAATGCCAAAATAGTTGATACGCTCTATCAAGCGACCGTGGTTGAACCACGGGATCGAGGCGCGCCTAACACCTTCCCTTCAGTCAACAGAACTCCTTAGCCGGAGTCTCTTTTCGCAAACCAGTTTAAAGAGTCGAATGGTTTTGAAAAGGATTTTCCAATGGTGACTTGGCACATCAGATTATGCCAAATGGCGACTCTGAGTAAAAATGTAAATAATCTTTTTTCGAAACAAATTTTTCATTTCTTGTCACTTAAATAATAAAACCCTTTCGACTCTTAAAACATTAAATTTTTTGGAGCACGTTGAAAAAGGGGTGTGACAACTCTTGCGACTCTGCTGGGGACATTTTAGAATTCGAGCTTATTTTTGAGTCGTATCGGCTTTGTTTGGCATTACGAGTGTATAAGCATTATTTATGATTATTGTTTTTGTTATTGTTTTCACTTTTGTGCGTTTTCGTGCTCTTTGTTTATAGTATTTATCCTATGTTCACTTTTGTACGTTTTCGTGCTCTTTGTTTATAGTATTTATCCTATGTGTTACCGCTTTATATCTATCATCATGAGTCCATCCCCCGGCCTTCTTTCTGCAACAAGTCCGCAGTACACGTGTTGTACACGACCTCTAGTTGAGTCACCCTTATTTTAGGGGGGGAGCCGTCGGTGTTATGGAGTAGGTGGAAAGCAAAGCAGCCACTATCGACCATATGCTCCCCCGAACAGCCTTGTTAGTGAACCCCAACGTAGGTCAGCCTTTTGGTCATGCTTATGTGCATCCTATTGAGACTTAGCAGGGCCCACTTGGTCCTTTGTGAGAGACTCACCTCTAAAGCATCCCTATGTGCTAAATGTTGCATTTCTGAGGGTAACGTGGTCATTTGACAGATTGATTTAGGGAAACCTTGTGTTATAAGTAAAGTAAAAAAAAAAAAGTGAATCGGAAAAAAAAAAAAGAGTTTCGTAGTTTTAATGTTCTTTATGGTTTTTGTCTTTAACAATTCGAAAATTCAAAAAGATTTCTTTATTTTCTGCACTCATTTGTTCAAAAACCAAAACATCAAAAAAAAGAAAAAAAAAACTCAATTTGTCTCCTTTAGCATGCATTCATAATTCGAAATTTAAAAAAAAAATAAAAAAAAAATAGCAGGTTTTACAAAAGAAAATGCAAAAAATGGTAGAAATTTATACATTTCATGTAATGAAAATACCAAAATGATTTTTTCGTTTTTCTTTTTCCTTCATAATTGTTGGTGTCAGTTTAGTTGAAGTGTCTAATTAAAAAAAAAAACCTCAAAAAGATTTTATTTGTTTGTCTTTGGTTGTGTCTTTTAAGTTAGGGTCAATTCATTAGTTAATCGTTAATTGTCCAAACTGAACGAACTACGCACCCCTGATTCTCCTCTCTCGGGAGTGAGATACGTAGGTAACCTATTGTGGGTTCGGGGATCTTATTTAAAAAATTCAAAAAGATTTTCTTCACTCTTTATTTAGAGTAGGTGTTTCATACATATCTTGAAAAGAAAAGAAAAATGATTTTCCTCAATAGTCGTAGGTTTCATTTTTGGATGATCTTATTTCAAAATTCAAAAATATTTTCTTCACTCTTTATTTAGAGTAAGTGTTTCATATACATCTTTAAAAGAAAACTACAAAAATATTTTTCTTTTAATAGGTTCAAGTTTCATTTTCATATAAAATTCAAATTTGAAAATCCAAAAAAAAAAAAAATCTTTGGTAATCATAGGTTTCATTTTGTATAGGAATTTTAAAACGTGAAAATGCAAAAAGAGTCTACTCTTTTGACAATTTGTTATTTTCTTCTCTTTTTAAAGTTACAAGAAAAGAAAAAAGAAAGGAAAAAGTTTAATTGGCCATTTTGGCAAAACTTCACGAACTACGCACACCTGATTCTCCCCTTTCGGGGGCGAGATACGTAGGCACCCTTCTTGGGTTCGGTGATCTTTTCAAGAAAAAAAAAGAGGTTTGGAAAAACTGTTGAACTCTAACCATTTGCTATCTCTTGTCCAGCTAGTTTAAGGTGGTTGGTTGGTGGCATTTTGGCTGGTCCTCCATTTTGCTCCAAGTCACAGAGGAAGTTATGGCCAACAAGGATACCGAGTTGGTTGTCACTAATCAGATAGGGAGTTCGGGGAATGAGAATGTAGGAGATAATGAAGAGATTCGGAAATTAAGGCTGCAAATAATAGAAATGCATCGAGCTTGGGCTAATGGGTTGCCGCCTCCTCCAGTTCCCACGGATAATCTGGAATATCTTTCTAGCTTGCCTCCCGTGTCACATGCATAATTTCCCATTTTTGTTGATATGGCACAACATGCATCAAGATCGACTCCGGGGAAACAATATCCAACCACTTCGAATGTTCATTTCCTCACTCCCCAATCCAAGGCTACCACATACTCGGCTCTAGCTGTTGTTCATGCTTTTGCGGCGCCACCCCCACCTCCTACTTTTGATATTCATCCACAATGTGCCTCCCTACTCTACAAGAGAGCCTGCATTGAATATTTTTAGTGATCAACATTATGCTCTCAAGCCTACATTTAAGTCGATTGGTCCTTACGATTGCCCTCAACCGCCTGAATTTCCTCCTAACACTGAGAAGCCTATTATGACAGAAGAACAAGAGAAAATAGCCAAAAAATTGAGAAGTTTGGAACTGACTATGAAAAACTTGCAAGGACTTGGGGGGTTCAAAAGTGTCTCATATAAAGATCTGTGCATGTTTCCTGGTGTACATCTTCCTCTTGGTTTTAAAATGCCGAAGTTTGAGAAGTATGATGGACATGGCGATCCTGTAGCATATTTGAGACGCTATTGCAACCAGCTAAGGGGCGCTGGAGGGAAGGAAGAATTACTCATGGCATATTTCGGTGAGAGTCTTTCAGGTCTAGCTTCAGAATGGTTTGTTGACCAAGACATTGACAAATGGATTAGTTGAGATGACCTAGCTAACAAATTTGTGAAACAATTTCAATACAATATGGAGTTGATCCCTGACGAAAAATCCCTAACTAGTATAACAAAGAAAAATACTGAGAGTTTCAGGGAGTATGCAATTAGATGGCGCGAACAAGTTGCTAGAGTAAAACAGCCAATGAAAGAAAGCAAAATAGTGGAGGTGTTTATTCAACCACAGGACGAAACATATTATCAACACTTGTTACCTGCATTAGGCATGCCATTCATTGATCCCCTTAAAATGGGGAGATGATAGAAGAGGGAATTAAGACTGGTCGCATTGTGAGTTTTGCAACATTAAAATCGACTACTCAAGTAATTGAAAAGGTTCAGGAAGTGTTGGGGAGGAAAAGAATGAGGAAGATGCATCTGCAATTATAGTTGGACAGCAAGAAAAGTCAAGAAGACCATGTCGTCTTCGATCTCAGGCTCAAGCTCAAGTTTATGCACAGGCTCCACATAATCACTCCCAAAATCCATTGTACTCTGTTCCTCCACATCCATATCCAGTGTATAATGCACAACCATATGATCAACCCTCATCTTTCCCACAATGGCATACCCCAACGCCCCAGAGTCATCCTCTAACTCCACAAAAATACCAAAACCCTTCTAAGCCAGATTTTCTATCCAAGCCAAATAATGAAATGAGGCAGAAGTCGAGAGATAGCTTCACACCAATTAGAGAGTCATATGACAGTTTATTTTATAGATTGGTACAGGAAGGAATAATCACTCCTCTCCTTGGGCAGACCCTTAATCTGCGTTCAAGAAATTTGATCCTAACGCACGATGTGCGTATCATTCTGAGGCTCAGGGTCATAGTATTGAAGATTGTTGAGATTTGAAAAGAGAAATTGAAAAGATGATTCATGATGGATCAATTATGGTGCAGAACATTGATAGTGAGGGAAACTCTAGTTATGATGATATGCAAACCAGTGGCTAAGATGTCAGGCTGAACAATGGAGAAGTCACCCCTCTCCTTACCAGGAAGGGGTTTAGTAGCTTGTTTTGTTTTATTTTCTGTTCTCCGAATTATTTCAGGGTTGTAGTTCGGGATCTGTCTTGTTTTGTCCTTTTGTTGTTTATGTTCAAACTCTTTTATCTTTTGTTTCGACTAAATGAAGTGTCTCATTTTCCTTTGTGTTTAAATATGTGTTGTTTGTTTGTTTTCTTTACATAGTACATTTTGTGTTGACTCTAGTGATATGACATGCTAGTAAAATTTTCAGCCAGATCTTAAAATCCAGTTTAAGCATGAACATTGAATCAGAGGGTTCAAGTTAGAAAAAGAGAGCATATGAGAAAATAGATAGAGTGCTGAGATATTTGGTGACAAGTTAAGGCAATTATTTTGAGAATCACAAGAACAACTTGGTCATCGATCGAAAGGAAAGTCCCAATTAGGTCAAATAAGTGGACATGTGATCGCTATATCAAGAGAAACAAGAAGATAAGCAGCTCCACGAAAGCATGAGTCATTTGATGTGAGGAATGCACAACAAAGGTGGAGTTTACAGAAGAAGTAGTGACGCACAGACTCAATCTGCTTAAAAAGATCTCGCAAATGATCTTCATCTCTCACTTCCAATGGCATGTTATGTACTTGCATTCTCAAGGATTGATATGATGAAGGCATTTTATTCTGCTATCCAAACATTGTGTCATCCTTTGTTTACCCCATTTGAACCTTAGTGTTATTTTCTTTCATACCCCTCTTTTGGAATCAAGATAGAGTAAGCAAAGTTCAAAGAATAGTATCGAGCAAAAGATAAAGTCAAAAGTTACAAAAAAGAGACAAAAATGTTTCCAAAAAAGGAGTGTCAAGAAAAATAGAGTTAGAAAAAAAAGAATCGCAAAGTGAAAAGAGCGAATCAAAAAAAAAAAGAAAAAAATAGAATCAAGTGAAAAAACAAGCTGCCAGAACTACGCATTACCTGATTCTCCTCTCTCGAGGGTGAGATACGTAGGCTACCCTACTAAGGGCTCGTTCCAACCAAATAAACAATTTTGAGTCACCCAGTCAAAAGAAACTGGGGCATAAGTTAATCCTCATTATTTGAGTCGATTCCAAAAGTTGTAAGTCCTAACCCACTTTAAGTGTCATTTGGTCCTCATGTCATCCTTTCTTTCCAACCCTATCCAAAAGCCAAGTTACAACCAAAGAAAGAACTTCAGATCAATCTTTGAGGATGTTCAGGCTAAGTGTGCAAGGGATATGATGATGCATTTGGGAACTACTTCTCTTCCTCAGCATAAGAAATTAAGAGAGAAATAGAATGAGAGAGTCTTATTGGTGAAAATCCTTACGGGCACTATAAGGCGATGGTAAGTTGAGAGAAATATAAACGAGAGAGTCTTATTGGTGAAAACCCTCACGGGCACCATAAGGCGATAGTGAGCCGAGAGAAAATGAAAGAAGCTTGTGGGTGAAAACCCTTCAAGGCGCCACTGACCGAATGGGGTCTTAAATGCAATTGACCTAAGAAAGCAACTCAGTTTCAAGGCCATTAACTCAACAACAATGGGTACAAAGTTTGGATGAAAGATCAAGCTGCTTAATCCAAAATGCATGGAATAATCATTAGAGTTGGCTGTCATTTTTAGAAAATGTGTCATTTCTTTGTTTCAAATAGGGACACTCATTGTCTTTTCTTTCTTCTCTTTATTTTATTTTGTTTTCTTGAGTCAGTGGTCCAAATAAAAGTCATTGTCATTTTTTTCTTGTTTTTGAGTCAAGTCCATGTCAAAACAAGTGAGAAAAGATTTCAAAACTGGCTACCAGCTTCTTAATTGCACAAAGTAGGACAAAATCTAGCACATGAAAGAGACATGATTGTGAGCCCAAAAAGGGCATGGAGAAAGTTTTGTCAACAGAGAAATCAAGGAACTCATGGAAATACCAAGGTTCAAAGGCTTTATTTGAGAAACACGACAAAGTAGAAATACTATGTTTGTTTCAGAGTCACTCTTAATAAGCTGAGTTTGGGTCAATGATACAGCAAGTCAATGACATATGCTAATGGTTGGAAGAAAAGCTAAATGTGACGGGGGCAGGAGCAATTGCCTCAAAAGACAAAGCCACAAACTAGCCACCATGTTTTTAAACTCACAAGTTTTCTTTGTATGTAATAGGAATACATGTTGCATTCAGATCAAAGATTTCAGAGCCTAAACATTAAAGGCCGTAATTTCTCACCTCAACAAATGGAAGAGTCAAGGTTGTTGCACAAGTTTGGTAATCAAAACCATGGTAAAACTCATAATGAAAGATCTCTAGGAGACGCACTTCCTTCTTTTGGTAATTCAAGCAGCATTGGTAAGGAGACACACTTCATTATTTTGATAATTCAAACATCATTGGTAAGGAAACACACTTTCTTGATTGGGTAATTTGAATTTTGCTTCTTAGGTAATGCACTTCCTAACTTAAGTCTTGATTCCTATAAGACTTACCTTTTAGTCGAGTCATCCCCTTTGACCCCTAGAAGACGTACCTTTTAGTCGGTTCATTTCCTTTGATTCCTATAAGACGTACCTTTTAGTCGAGTCATTCCCTTTGATTCCTATAAGATGTACCTTTTAGTCGAGTCATCCCCTTTGATTCCTATAAGACGTACCTTTTAGTTGAGTCATTTCCTTTGATTCCTAGAAGACGTACCTTTTAGTCGAGTCATTTCTCTTGATTCCTATAAGACGTACCTTTTAGTCGAGTCATCCCCTTTGATTCCTATAAGACGTACCTTTTAGTTGAGTCATCCCCTTTTATTCCTATAAGACGTACCTTTTAGTCGAGTCATCCCCTTTGATTTCTATAAGACGTACCTTTTAGTCGAGTCGTTTCCTTTGATTCCTTTAAGACGTACCTTTTAGTTGAGTCATCCCCTTTGATTCCTATAAGACGTACCTTTTAGTCGAGTCATCCCCTTTGATTCCTATAAAACGTACCTTTTAGTTGAGTCATTTCCTTTGATTCCTAGAAGACATACCTTTTAGTCGAGTCATTTCCCTTGATTCCTATAAGACGTACTTTTTAGTCGAGTCATCCCCTTTGATTCCTATAAGACGTACCTTTTAGTCGAGTCATCCCCTTTGATTCCTATAAGACGTACCTTTTAGTCAAGTCTTCCCCTTGATTCCTATAAGACATACCTTTTCGTCGAGTCATTTCCCTTGATTCCTATAAGACGTACCTTTTAGTCGAGTCATTCCCTTTGATTCCTATAAGACTTACCTTTTAGTCGAGTCATCCCCTTTAATTCCTATAAGACGTACCTTTTAGTCAAGTCATCCCCCTGGATTCCTATAAGACGTACCTTTTAGTCTAGTCATCCCCCTTGATTCCTAAAAGACGTACCTTTTAGTCGAGTCATTCCAATTAACTCATAGAAATTGCATTTCTTTAATTGGGATAATTTTCTTTTCAGTTTTGATGTGATTTCAGGAGCATTCCCGAAGCATAGGGCGAATAAATGGAAAACCACGCAACAAGGTAAAGAAATTAAAAGTTAAACAAATTGAAAAATAGCAAGTCTGGAGCCCGCCTGCAGAACAGGGTGAAGAAATTGAAAGCATAGCAACAAATTGATGAAATAGCAAGTCAGGAGCCCGCCTGCAGAACGGGGTGAAGAAATTGAAAGCATAGCAACAAGTTGATAAAAATGGCAAGTCAGGAGCCCGCCTGCAGAACAGGGTGCAGAAGTTAAAAGCATGGAAACAAGTTGATGAAATAGCAAGTCAGGAACCCGCCTGGAGAATAGGGTGAAGAAATTAAAAGTCATGCAACAAAGCGAAGTAATTGAAAGTCAAGTAACAAGTCGAAAGAAATTTCAAGTCAGGAGTCCGCCTGAAGAATAGGGTGATAAAAGTCGAGTCAAGAGCCAACAGAAGCTGTATAGATAGGATTTTTGTCGTTTCATTTATGTTTTAACTTGTAATTTTCATTTTTTGATGTAATGACAGAGCCGCAGACCGGAACCTCGATGGAACCTCACTCGACTCTCCAACTCGGTATAGTCCACTTCTCTTCCAATCCTTTGAAATACCCGTGACTTGATTCTCTCATAACTTGGGTAGGAAGGATGTCTTAAGTCAAGACCCGATTGTCCTTCTTCCTTCTGTTTCTTTCTTTGAATAATGGTCAAGTCAAAATTTGGTCTCGCTGTCTACTTCTTTGCCTGAAAACACTTCGTGTTTACATTCAAAGGGGGCATGATGTAGACACCTAATTTTGTCCCTCCCCGATATCGTTTTTACCTATTGTTTACCTTATCCTACCTGTACCCTCACCCGTGTGATAATCCCTCCACAAAATGACAAAAATAACAACCCCCTAACTAATTTTGTTTTATCCTAATATTCTAACAACCCACCCAATTAAAAAACAACACCTACCTACCCTATCCTAACAAACTCTACCCCACCTCTCACCCTACCCCCTACCCCACGTGACCCCACCTACCTCACCACTACCCCACCTTCACCTCATATATACAAACACAAAAGAAAACAAAAAGGGGGACATCATCTTCTTCTCCACAAAAAACACTAGCACATACACAGAGAGAGATTAGGGAAAGAGAGATACATGGAGAGAACCTGAGAGAGAGAGAAGCTAAATGCAACAGAGAGAGAAGGAAAATACGAGCGACGCATTACTATTCTGGCGATTTCTTGCTGGACAACATCACCGGAAAACATATTTTGTAGTCTTTCCTCGCTGGGGAAGACTAACCAAAGCCTCTAGTTAGCTCTGTCATCCAGCGCTTTCTCCGGTGACTAACCGAACGACCCCGTCGCCGCCAGAGAAGGCAGCAAAACCACCAACCGCCGCCTTACCCACCGAAAAAAGACGAGTTCTTCGAAACCCATCTCAGGATTTTTTGTCTGTTTTCTCGCCGGAAATAGTAAAACCATCGTCCCACAACAACATCCAACCCGATTTCCATCGGTTTCGACGAGATCCGTTTGGAACAGAGAAATGGGTTGTTCGGTTTTTCTTGGAAATTAGTTTGGTTTTGGTTTCTTTTCAATTCGCAAGCTCGGAGTCGAGGTTTTCCGTTCGAGAGTTTCGACCGAGCCTTGACTGATTCACTGTCACCTAATTAGGCAGTTTTTGGGGTCACTGATCGAGTTTGTTTGATGATTGGGGTTTCTCCGTTTGAGTATTTCGGTTCTCGGGCTTCTTTATTATCAACGATAACGAGTTCTATTAAGGTCCATCTCTTTAACTTTACTCTTTCGTTTTCTCGGATTTTGGTTAATGCCGTGATTTTGTGTTTTAATTGAATTTTTAGTAAGATATTGATCGTTGTTGTGGATACGTAGGAATGGTGTGCTTAAATATTTGAATCTTCGTTGGGTGTATATGTTTGATGTTGATTTTAGATTTTAAAAAGAGGTTTGATAACCGAAAAATTTGTTAACCATGGCTTAAGGATTAAACTTGTTGATTCGGGGGTCGGGATCGAAAATTGATAATCGAATAAGTTGAAGGTTGTTGTTTTGATTCATTACTGAATATTGTCGAATTGGATAGAAGCATGAATTTTTTTGAGATAGATAGGCAAATGTAGGTTCGGGTAGGCAAAAATTTAGAAATAAGTGTTTCGTTGGATGTGAACGTGGAGTAAGTGTTGAATGTTTTCTACTTTATCGCATTCGATTCAAAGTGTATTTATTTAACCGGAGAATGTCCCGAGGTAATTTGTATTTACGCACCGGGGAATGCCCCGAAGAATTTTGTACGCAAAGGATGCTCGTGATCAAGGCCCGAGGCATCGGGTAAAGCATAGTTTAGGACTATTGTAGGTTATTTCAGTATTTTTATTTCGGGTTGTAATAATTGGACTGGACTTTACATTTTGTTTTGTTTTGTTTATTGTTTGATTATTTTGCGTGCTTTTTTTTGTTGGTTTGTACGTTTCGTAATGCCAAAATAGTTGATACGATCTACCAAGAGGCCGTGGTTGAACCACGGGATCGAGGGGCGCCTAACACCTTCCCCTCGGTCAACAGAATTCCTTAGCCGGAGTCTCTGTTCGCAAACCAGTTTAAAGAGTCGAATGGTTTTGAAAAGGATTTTCCAATGGTGACTTGGCATATCAGATTATGCCAAGTGGGGACTCTGAATAAAAATGTAAATAATCCTTTTTCAAAATAAATTTTTCATTTCTTGTCACTTAAATAATAAAACCCTTTTGACGCTTAAAACATTAAATTTTTTGGAGCACGTTGAAAAAAGGGTGTGACATCCAAGATTCTTTTTGGAGACTTACCTTAGTAGAAAGTTGATAACTCTTTAGTTTAAAAGTAAGGTAGAGTTTTTGTTTGTGAAAGAACTATTCGTTTTATGTTGTTAAAACCATTTGACTTGACCGAAAGTTTATTTAACATTCCAAAATTTTGAATATCTACGTTGTACATCAAACCCTATCATTATGGCATAGAATCTGAACCATATAGGATAGGTTTATAATGATATCCAGATGATAGATAGGGTTGCTTCTTATTGTCTCCCACTAATATAACACTGTAAAAATTATAGCCAGACATATAGTAGAGAAGGAACCATTATCTTACTGAACACCCGCATTAAAGTAAGCTTATCGTCAAATTTATTATAAGTTCCTTTGTACCCATGCTCTGCAGCTGGTAGTTGATTATTTCATCTGCTGAGACTGAAATAATAGGTAATATTGATCATCTTTGATCAATTTTATTTTTACTAGGTGAAATTAATTGACCACCAACTACAGAGCAAGGCTATAAAGAAATTTATAATCAGTTTGATGATAAAAGTAATTACTTTAATATCTACAGAAGTAAATTCTAAAACAAGCATCTTGGATGGTAAGTGAAATTCGAATTGGGTTTTGGAGGATATTAAGGTTTTAATTAATTAAATTACAACCAATATGAAACTAACACGTATCCAATGAAAATACTATTTTTTTAGTTTCTATTAAGTAAAAGGATAAAAGTAGAGTCTGTAGGTGGATGGTAAGGATATTTTAGAGCTCAAATATGGAAGGATGGTATATTAGGATTATTTTCAATACTTGAAGGGTATATTAGGCCCCTTTTTTATCCTATTTCTCCGTCATTTATCTACTATTTTCAAAATGGTGATTTTCTACTGATGCAGAAATAGGAAGTTCACTGAATATGCTATTGAGAATTCATCAAAGGTACAAAGCAATGGAAACTGAAGTTTTTCTATATAATAGAAGAAGTAATTTCCGTATATGTCAAAAAAAATTCATTGAAGGATACATATTATAGTCATTTCAGTATACCTACTACTGATGTATTATACTACTACGTGTAGGAAGTACTTACCTGTTGCAAGATACGTCTCAATCTTCAATATGCAAGACATGTATGCCTTTGTCATCAATTTTTAATTATTATTATGATTACTCTTCAATTTTTGGTGTGTTTTTTAGTTATATTTTTTAAAATTCTGTGTTGGCGCTTCTCTTCATCCTTAATTATTTCTAATGAAAGAAGACTCAATTCTTTTAGAAGAGGAATTCACTCTTTGATTCTTCTATCTAGACTAGATTTGGTTACAAGATCTATAGAGTTTTTCTTTTCAATTATAAGAAATTTCTTGATTTTGGGTCTTTGTTGGATTAATATATTTGAGGTGAAATACAAAACAAATTTCAAAAATTGGATTCCAAAAGAAAATTACTATAACTATTCACACAAATTAATCAATCGATTATGGCATATGCCAAAAAGAAAAGACATATTATAGTTGAAATTACTTGCGATAGGTACATACCTCAGTTAACTATCCTAAACTGTGTCCAAACTCCCAACCAATAAAAGTAATGTTTTTTGCATTTGTTTCCTACTTTATGAGGGAATTTCTCAACTGCTACATTACAATTTTGCATATATCCATATGGACTATGATTAGTAACTAGGTTGTTCGCAAGATGGGAGCGTTAGAAAATTAAGATAACTATGGTCTTATTTTGAATAAATAAATTATGTTATTGTGAGTTGCTTCTTCTTTTGGTATTTTCTCCTTGAACCTCTCTTGGTTGTCAAATTTAAAAAGTACGTTTATCAGTCAAAGAATATGAATCTATATGAGTTGCTTGTATGGAAAAATTATTTATTTTCTTGAGAATTAAGTTGATGAATTTATGCTTGAACATGTAATTTAAACGAGTTGTTGTAATGAGTAAGATGTTGGACTGTTTCTTCCATATTTTTAGTCAGAAGATGCTAAAATTATTACATTTGTACAGATTAAAGATTCCAAAATGATTACATTTGTACAGATTAAAGATTTTTGTTTTATATGAATTAAGGCTTTGAATTTATATTCCGGTATGGCTGCTATAGTGATAGTTCCATTAATTTTCAGTTTTCCATCAGTTTAGTTCTACTTCTTTTGTTTTGGGGGTCACTAAGTGGTAAGAAAAAATTAAGTTACGTATGAAATATTTAGTGAAAGTTTTGAACTCACTCCGGCTTGATTTATGAGAGAAACCAAATGTGTTTGCAGCTACGCTTCTATTTGCTTTTGCAAATAAGTAGTCATGTTAACACTTTTGCAGCTGTAATCAAGAAATAGTGACTTCATTGTAATCTTAAACCTGAAAGAAGGTAGTTATTGCACAAAAAAGTAGACAAATCCATCTTTAAAGAAATGCCAATAATTTTAAAAAATATAGTTTCTCAATGTACTATTTGTCCTTCCTTGACAACTTCTGTAGTTTCATTTTAACAAATACTCTGATGTTATAGTTCAAATATGATCAATGGGGTTCAGCTTATGTATAGCTCACCCACATTTTTAGCTTTTTTGTCAAAGATATCTTTAAATAAAAGATATAATTATATTTTGTTCCGTGTGAAAATAACTTTACCGATAACTTAAGAATTCTTTTATTTTGAGTTATTTTGAGGGTAGTTAAGTCTTTTAACACTCCTTACATGTCCCTAAACTTAACCACACGAAATTTATAGCTTCTAAACATATTACAACCCTATTAACATCTCAAAGTTCATTATCCAAGAGCACTATAGGAGAAAAAAAACTAGGGTTGCACAATCAAGCTTGAAGATCAAATTTCAAGAAAATTCCTCCGTCAATCATCAAGAACCTCCCTTCCAAGGTATGCATAGTGTTCATCCACGGATTCCTTTCATCCGTGGAGTTCAAGAATCAATATTCAAAATACAAAAGCTTGGTTGGTTGTGGTGATATGATCATACCCATGTTGATGCTTGTTTGTTTTGCTATATAATAGTATCGTGACTGTATATCTCATGAAAGTTATGTTGTTAGTTGAAAAACATGATCTTTAGGTGGATTGATAGAATGCAAGTATGAAATCCTCCTATGCCTTAAAGAATGCATGCAAGGTGTTCGATAAAATGCCAAGTATGTTAGAACTTCATATGTACATGATTTCATGATATCCAAATAACAAGTTCATGTTAGTGATATACTCCAATATGAATTTCCATGCAAATTATGTGTTGTTATTATTGTGGTATAAAGCATGTATGATAAAGCAGATATAAATTATGTACACAAAATATATCCATGCTCTTCCTATCATGTTTGAAATGTTGAATAAATACATGAAGTATACTATCCTCTGCTTATGATATTGTGAATTGTGGACTCAAATCTTGTAATCAAGTCATGTCATGTGTGTGAGTTTCCTCCTACTGAGTCCTGGGGGTATTCGTACATGAAAACTATATCTGTGTTCCTAGAGCCATGTCATGTTTCACGATATCCGAACTCAATCTATGATTCCATAAACTTTAGTCAGTCATGTGACTCAGGAAAATCTCATGATCTCAGTCAGTTGTCAGATATCAGTAACATTCTGCCAGTCAATGGAATTCAGTAAGATTAAGTCATGTATAGTTAGTTATTCATGTCCAGTCCCTCCAGATGGGAGTATAGGTTAGCACCGAGTGAACCTTAGGATAGGAACTCACCCGCCAGTTCAGGGTGTGATTCTTAGTAGTCATCCTTGTGTTCCAGAACAACATAGCTAGCGTAGGTTGAGACATCTTAACCTGTCAGATTAGGGTTGATGAGATGGTTGAACCTGTCAGTTTAGGGTTCCCACCGTTCTCATTGAGTACCTTCCAGATAAGGGTCACTCACAAGCTGTCCTTAAGCGTGGCACGGTATTGACAACCCTCCAGTCGAGGAAGAGATTGGACCCCAGCTTAGCCATAACGGCATACATGGGGTATGTTTGTTCAACACTACCTCCCATAGTTTCAATATCAGTCTCAGTAAAAGAACTCAGGGTTTTCTTTAGATTTCAGTATATACAGGACTGTCAGATAAAGTTGTCCATGTTATCAGCTTGCAGTATCAGTCATGACAGTTATCAGTAAACCATGTATTAGCTTACAGGTTTTGCTATCACGCATCCACAGTCCCAGTTTCTATATATTTATGTTTGCACTCCCATGTTCATATTAGCCAGTCAGTGTTGTTCATGCATGAAACCCTTTATGTTTAGCCTACCTTCCTTTTATACTCAGTACTTCAGTTGTACTAACGCATTTGCACTATGGTGCTTTATTTTCATGTTACACCATAGGTTCTGAGACACGAGCTCTAGCTCAGCAGTAGCGGTAGCGTTCCAGTCGTAGAAACACAGCGAGTCCTCATTGATTCGAGGAAAATATTATTTGATACATTTATTTATTTCTTTAGTTTAGTTTTATGGAGTTAGTTGGAGACATGTTCCTTCAACTCCTTATTCAGATAGTTTAGAGGCTTTCATATTTATGTTCAGATTTACGTTCAGACTTAGCTTTAAGATTGAGTTGCTTTGGGTATTTTCACCCACATAGATGTTATGATTTTCAGACATGGTTTTATTCAGTTGAACCTTTTGGCCTTACAGTTTTACGTATTCCATATTATTATGTCATGATTTGCAGTATACAAGTACAAATATCAGTCATGGGTTAGCTTATGGTCCCTCAGGGTCATGAGCACCGTGTAGCATTTCGGTTTAGTAAATCGAGGTGTTACAAACTTGGTATCAGAGCCTAAGGTTCAATAGAGTCCTAGAAAGTCTGAAAGGCGCATCTAGTAGAGTCTTGTACATGGGTATGTTGCGCGCCACATTTATGTACAGGAGTCTATAAGATATTTTAGGAATAGTCCCGTTTCTTCAGTATTCATGTTATGATAGTGAGCATAATCACAAGTTAAACTCTCAGTCTAATCCATTATTCTCTTATTTCAGACCATGGCCCCAAAGAGAAGAAACCAGCCAACTCCTCAGCCCGAAGATCCTTTGGGCGAATATGTTTCCCATGTGGAGTTTAGAGCCGCATTTACCACACTTGCTCAGTCCATGGCTGCACAGAATGAATGACCACCAGTCATTCCGGCCAATCTAGTGTCCAATCCCATAGCATCTAGGGTTCGGGATTTCACCTGAATGAACCCTCCATCTTTCCATGGGTCTAAGTCTTATGAGGACCCTCAGGAGTTCATTGACCAAGTCCAGAAGGTCATTGACATCATGGGTGTTACTTCTACTTAGAGTGATGAGTTAGCCACATATTAGTTGCAAGATGTTGCTCATGCTTAGTACAAATAGTGGAAGTCTGAGAGGTTAGATGATGCAGGCCCTATCGAGTAGGAGAAATTTGTCACGACCTTCTTAGACAGATTCTTTCCCCAAGAGCTGAAGGAAGCCAAAGTTCTTGAGTTCATTAACCTCAGGCAGGGGAATATAACGGTTAGGGAGTATTCTCTCAGATTTACTCAGCTAGCCAGGTATGCTCCTCATGTGGTTGCAGACAATAGGGCTAAAATGAGCAAGTTCGTGTCAGGGGTCAATGATAGCGTGGTAAATGAGTGTAGGTATGCGATGCTGATAGGTGATATGACCTTATCCAGACTCATGACCCATTCCCAGCAAGTAGAAGTGCAAAAGGTTAAGACTAGGGAGAGGCAGAACAAGAGAGCAAGGTCAGGTAACTTCAACTTTGCTCACCCCAAGTCAGATGGAGGAAACTATTCACAGTTTTTCTCCAAGTCAGCCATTCCATCCCCTTCCTCTACCAGCGCTCCAGTGCCGAAGTTTAGAGAAGGAAACAAATACAAAGCGCCAGGCTCTAAATCTCAGGGCAGTGTTAGCAGTGCCCGAATGAATCCCCTTTGTCAAACTTGTGGTAAGAACCACAAGGGAATTTGTAGAGCCAGTAGTGACGTCTGTTTTGGTTGTGGCAAGCCAGGCCACAGGATTAGAGAGTGTCCGTAGTCAAGTCTTCAGGGTCAGCAAAATAATTCTACAGCTCAGTACGATCGCCCGAACCAGTAGGGTGTCGTTACTAGTGCTACCAGTGGGCAACACCTAAATACACTCTATGATCTTCAGTCCCAGCAGGATCAGGAAAATTCTCCTGATGTCGTTACTGGTACGTTACAGATTTTCCATGTTCATGTTTATTCTTTGCTAGACCCAGGTGCATCCTTGTCTTTTGTTACTTCATACATAGCAGGCGATTTCGAAATCATTCCTGAAATTCTAGCAGATCCCTTTTCAGTCTCTACCCCAGTGGGTAAAACCATCATAGCCTGGCAGGTATACAGGAACTGCCCTGTTATGATATCTCAAAAAACCACGTCAGCATATTTAGTTGAGTTAGAGATGACTGATTTTGATGTCATTCTCGACATGGATTGTCTTTATTCTTGCTATGACACAGTCGACTGCAGAAACATGATAGTTCAGTTTTAGTTCCCGAATGAGCCCTTCCTAGAGTGGAAGGGTAGCATTTCAGCGTTCAGGTGTCAACTTATTTCCTACCTTTGGGCAAGGAAAATGATTTCTAAGGGGTGTGTGTATCATCTCGTGCATGTTAAAGATTCCAGTTCTGAATCTCCCAGTCTCAAAACAGTCCCAGTTGTTAATAAATACTCAAATGTCTTTCCCGAAGATCTTCCAGGCATTCCTCCCGAAAGGGAAATAGACTTCGACATAGACCTTTTTTCGGATACTCAACCTATTTCTATTCCGCTATACAGAATAGCTCCAGCAGAACTCAAGCAACTGAAAAATCAGTTGAAGGATCTCTTAGGTTTGGGATTCATCAGACCTAGCGTTTCCCCATGGGGTGCGCCAGTATTATTCGTGCGCAAGAAAGACGGTTTTCTCAGGATGTGTATTGATTACCATCAACTCAAAAAGGTCACAGTCAAGAACATATATCCTCTTCCCAGGATTGATGATCTATTCAACCAACTTCAGGGTTCTAGTTACTTCTCCAAGATAGACCTCAGATCAAGCTATCATCAGCTCAGAGTTAGAGAACGTGACATTCCGAAGATAGCTTTCCGTACTCGGTATGGTAACTTCAAATTTTTAGTCATGTCATTTGGTCTTACCAATGCCCCTGCAGCTTTTATGGATTTGATGAACCGTGTGTTCAAGTAGTACTTGGACATGTTTGTCATAGTCTTTATAGATGATATTCTAGTTTATTCTCGCACAGAGCGTGATCATGCAGACCATCTCAGGATTGTTCTTCAAACTCTTAGGGATCACCAGTTATTCTCTAAGTTCAGCAAGTGTGAATTATTGCTAAGATCAGTAGCATTCCTTGGCCATATTGTTTCCGGTGATGGTATTTGAGTAGATCATCAGAAAACCGAGGCAGTAAGAAACTGGCCCAGACCCATATCTCCATCAGATATCAGTAGTCTCTTGGGTTTGGCTGGCTATTACAGATGGTTTGTCGAGGGATTTTCTTCTATTGCATCTCCCATGTCTAGATTGACTCAGAAGAATATTAAGTTTCAGTGGTTAGATTCATGCGAGGAGAGCTTTCAAGAGTTGAAGACTCGACTCATCTCAGCTTCAGTTCTAGCTCTTTCAAATGGTTCAGACGGTTTTGTAGTCTATTGTGATGCATCCATAATGGGTTTAGGTTGTGTCCTCATGCAGCATGGTAAGGTCATAGCCTACGCCTCCAGACAGTTAAAGCCACATGAGAAGAATTACCCTACTCATTATCTTAAGTTAGCAGCGGTAGTTTTTGCCTTAAAGATTTGAAGGAATTATCTCTATGGAGTTCATGCAGATATCTTCACAGACCATAAAAGCCTCCAGTATGTCTTTTCCCAGAAAGATCTCAATATTCGTCAGAGAAGATGGTTAGATCTCTTGAAGGATTATGACATGAGTGTTGTTTATCATTCGGGCAAGGCCAATGTTATGGCCAACGCTCTCAGTAGACTCTCCATGGGTAGTATTTCTCACGTGGAGGGTAGCAAGAAAAAGATGGCTTAGGAGATCCATCAGCTTGCCAAACTAGGCGTTCGCTTAGTCGATTCTTCAGAGGGTGGTGTATGTGTTCACAGTAGTTCAGAGTCATCTCTAGTTTCTGAGGTGAAAGAGAAGCAAGACAGGGATCCTAGCCTTGTCAATCTCAAAGAGTCAGTTCAGAATCAGAAAGTCTAGGTTTTCTCCCAAGGGGGAGATGGTGTTCTTCGTTGTCAGGGTCATCTATGTGTTCCAGGTGTAGATGAATTAAGGCAGAGAATTCTTGCAGAAGCGCATAGTGTGCGATACTCTATTAATACAGGGGCCACTAAGATATAACGCGACATGCGGGAGATCTATTGGTGGAGTGGGATGAAGAAAGATGTTGCAGAGTTTGTGGATAAGTGCTCTACATGTCAGAAGGTTAAGATAGAGCATCAAAAACCTAGTGGTTCCATGCAAGAGTTCACCATTCCTACTTAGAAGTGGGAAGAAGTGAACATGGACTTCGTGATGGGTTTGCCTAGAACTCATCATCAGCATGATTCAGTCTAGGTCATTATAGATAGAATGACCAAGTCTGCTCATTTCTTTCATGTTCGTACTTCTTATTCCGCCAAGGATTATGCCAAACTCTATATCAGGGATTTAGTCAGGTTACACGGTGGTCCACTATCTATCATCTCAGACAGAGGTACCCAGTTCACTTCTCACTTTTGGAAAGCGTTTTAAAAGGGTCTCGGTACCCAAGTCCATCTCAGCACACCGTTTCATCCTCAGACAGATGGTCAAGAAAAAAGTACCATTCAGAATCTTGAAGATATGCTAAGGGCGTGTGCAACTGACTTCAAGGGAAGTTGGGATGACCAATTGACTTTGATTGAGTTTGCATACAACAATATCTATCATTCTATTATTCAGATGGCTCCATTCAAAGCTCTCTCTGGTAGGAGATATAGATCTCTGAGTGGTTGGTTCGAAGTTAGTAAGGCCTCAATCATAGGTCCTGACTTAGTATTCGACGCCTTAGAGAAAGTTCAGTTGATCAGAGAGAGACTCTGGGATGCTCAGAGCCGACAGAAGTCCTATGCAGATGTTCGTAGAAAGGATCTCGAGTTCGAGGTCAATGACTATGTCTATCTTAAGATCTCTCCCATGAAGGGAGTGAAGAGGTTTGGCAAGAAAGGAAAACTCAGTCCCCGATATGTCGGTCCCTTCAGAATTCTCTGTCACTTTGGCAAGGTAGCTTATGAGTTTGAGTTGCCTTCAGATCTAGCCTCAGTCTATCCAGTCTTCCATGTCTCTTTGCTCTAGAAGTGCATAGGTGACCCAGAAGTTGTTATCCCTATTCAAAGCATCGACATTCAGAATAGCCTCTCTTATGAAGAGATTCCAGTCGAAATTTTAGATTATCAGACTCGTAGATTGAGGAACAAAGAAGTCCCTCTAGTCAAGGTTCTTTGGCAAAATCAGTCTCGTGAGGGAGCTACTTGGGAAGAAGAAGAAGATATGCATACCAAGTATCCTCACCTTTTCCCCACCAATTTAGATCAAGCTCAAGGTAACAGTTCTCCTTAATCTTATTCAGTTTCATGTTCACGTTTCCAGTATAAACCTGGTACCTATTAACCGTTGCATACTCAGCCATACATTCATGTATCAGTTGTCCGTGCATCAGAGATGCACAAGTTAAGTATGTTTAGCATGTCAGTCATGAGATCAAGTTTTAGTTCTTCATGTTCAGTTCAGGTTCTGTTGTCTTGTATCTCCTCTCAGTAAATTCTCATTCGAGGACGAATGTTCCCAAGGGGGAGATATTGTAATACCCCGTATGTTTCTAATCTAGGAAGTGAATATGTTTTCCTACGTATGAAACCTCTTATCCTTTGAGTAGCATTTTAGTACATGACTTACAATGAATATCCTACCGATAGGATAGCTTTCGATGTCTTAAGCATGCTCATATTAGTCGTTTAGAGTGATGCAAGCTAAGAGTTTTTGAATTCACTGAGTCTTAGTGTTCGATTTTTCAATGGTCATCTTTCAACAAGAATAACGTGATTGATATGTGACATTTTGGCAGATTTATAACCACCAAATTGTAGAGAATAAAATTAGCGTTCCAACAATACAAATTTCATCAAAATCTGACACCCGAGCAAGGCGTTATGGCCTTTCAAAGTAGAATGCGTTGCCTAACCAATCGCACATGGCCATTGGAAAATATAGGCGATATCATATGCGGCGCCTATGTAAATATAGGCGATATCATATGCGGCGCACATCTATGATTTCAGCCACGAAAACACTTAGTTTTTGAGTTATTTTGTGGGTAGTTAAGTCTTTTAACACTCCTTACATGTCCCTAAACTTAACCTCATGAAATTTATAGCTTCTAAACACATTAAAACACTATTAACATCTCAAAGTTCATTATCCAAGAGCACCATAGGAGAAAAACAACTAGGGTTGTACAATCAAGCTTGAAGATTAAATTTCAAGGAAATTCCTCCGTCAATCATCAAGAACCTCCCTTCCAAGGTATGCGTAGTGTTCATCCACGGATTCCTTTCATCCGTGGAGTTCAAGAATCAATATTTAAAATACAAAAGCTTGGTTGGTTGTGGTGATATGATCATACCCATGTTGATGCTTGTTTGTTTTGCTATATAATAGTATTGTGACTGTATATCTCATGAAAGTTATGTTGTTAGTTGAAAAACATGATCTTTAGGTGGATTGATAGAATGCAAGTATGAAATCCACCTATGCCTTAAATAATGCATGCGAGGTGTTCGATAAAATTCCTAGTATGTTAGAACTTCATATTTACATGATTTCATGATATCTAAATAACAAGTTCATGTTAGTCATACTCTCCAATATGAATTTCCATGCAAATTATGTGTTGTTATTGTTGTGGTATAAAGAATGTATGATAATGGAAATATAAATTATGTACACAAAATATATCCATGCTTTTCCTATCATGTTTGAAATGTTGAATAAATACATGAAGTATACTATCCCCTGCTTATGATATTGTGAATTGTGGACTCAAATCTTGTGATCAAGTCATGTCATGTGTGTGAGTTTCCTCCTACCGAGTCCTGGGGGTATTCGTAACTGAACACTATAACTGTGTTCCTAAAGCCATGTCATGTTTCACGATATCCAAACTCAAGTTATGATTCCATAGACTTCAGTCAGTCATGTGACTCAGGAAAACCTCATTGGCTCAGTCAGTTGTCAGATATCAGTAACATTCCGCCAGTCAACGGAATTCAGTAAGATTAAGTTAAGTATAGTCAGTTATTCATGTCCAGTCCCTCTAGATGGGAGTGGAGGTTAGCATCAGTGAACCTAAGGATGGAAACTTACCCACCAGTTCCGGGTGTGATTCTTAGTAGTCATCCTTGTGTTCCAGAACTACGTAGCCAGCGTAGGTTGAGACTTCTTAACTTGTCTGATTAGGGTTAATGGGGTGGTTTAACCTATCAGTTTAGGGTTCCAACCATTCTCATTGAGTACCTTCCAGATAAGGGTCACTTACAAGCTGTCCTTACCCGTGGCACGGTATTGAAACCCCTCCAGTCAGGGAAGAGATTGGACCCCATCTTATCCATAACGGCATACTTGGGGCATGTCGGTAAAACACTACCTCCCACAGTTTCAGTATCAGTTTCAGTAAAAGAACTCAGGGTGTTCTTCAAATTTCTGTATATACAAGACTGTCAGATACAGTCGTCCATGTTATCATCTTGCAGTATCAGTCATGATAGTTATCAGTAAACCAAGTATTAGCTTACAGGTCTTTCTATCACGCATTTACGGTCCCAGTTTCTAAATATGTATGTTTGCACTCCCACGTTCATATTAATCAATCAGAGTTGTTCATGCATGAAACCCTTTATGTTCAGCCTACCTTCCTCGTATACTCAGTACTCCAGTTGTACTAACGCATTTGCGCTATGGTGCTTTCTTTTCATGTTACACCATAGGTTCCGATATACGAGCTCCAGCCCAGCAGTAGCGGTAGCATTCCAGTCGCAAAGACACAGTGAGTCCTCATTGATTCGAGGACAATATGATTTGATACATTTATTTATTTCTTCAGTTCAGTTTTATGGAGTTAGTTGGAGACATGTTCTTTCAACTCCTTATTTAGATAGTTTAGAGACTTTTAGATTTATGTTAAGATTTACGTTCAGACTTAGCTTTCAGATTGAGTTGTTTTGGGTATTTTCACCCACATGGGCGTTATGATTTTCATACATGGTTTTATTCAGTTGAACATTATGGCCTTACAATTTTACGTATTCCGCATTATTATGTAATAATTTGCAGTATACAGGTACAGATATCAGTCATGGGTTAGCTTGTGGTCCCTCGGGGTCATGATCACCGTGTAGCATTCCGGTTCGGCAAATCGGGGTGTTACAATGATATTCAATTTGTTCCTAGTTTGGCACGTAATATACTGAGTGTTGGGAAACTAACGGCCGTTGGATATTCACTTTTGTTTGATGATGGAGCATGTGTTATTAAAGAAAAAAAATCAGGACAAACAATGGCTAATGTACTCATGGCTAAAAGTAGAATGTTTCCACTAAAAGTGTCAAATGTGGAAAAATTTTCTTTGGCTATTAATACAAAAAATGACTCTGAATTATGGCATTTGAGGTATGGGCATCTCAATTTCAAGGGACTAAAGATGCTAAGACAAAAAGGTATGGTCATTGGATTACCAAAAATTAATTCTTTTTATTTATGCGAAGGTTGCATTTATGGGAAGCATAGTAGAGAGTTATTTTCTAATTGAAAGGCTTGGAGAGCTTCTATTTGCCTAGAATTAATTCATGCAGATTTGTGTGGTCCAATGAATACTGAATCTTTTGGTGGAAGTCGATATTTTTTACTCATCACAAAATGATTTCAGTAGAATGATTTGGGTGTATTTTCTAAAATACAAATCACAAACTTTTGAGAATTTTAGAAAATACAAGGCTTTAGTGGAGAATTGCAGTGGGTTGCACATAAAAAATCTCCAAATAGACAGAGTTGGTGAGTTCTTATCTAATGAATTTGTACATTTTTATGATGAATCTGGAATTCACAGGGAACTTACCGTACCCTACGCACCAGAGAAAAAGCTGAACGCAAGAATTGTACTGTTGTAGAGATGGCAAGAAGTTTATTGAAAGGAAAGGAACTTACAAACCAATATTGGGCAGAAGTAGTTGAAACCTCAGTCTACCTACTGAACCCATCTCCTACAAAGGCTGTCATGAATCAAACAGCATATAAAGCTTGGAAAGGTACAAGTCCTTCGGTAAGCCATTTGCGAATTTTTGGGTGTATTGCTTATGCTTTTGTTAACTCCCAAACTCGTCGAAAACTAGATGAAAAATCATAAAAATGTATTTTCATTGGTTATTGTCTTGAATCCAAAGCATACAGGTTATGTAAACCTCTTAATGGTGAAGTGATAATAATCAGAAATATTGTGTTTGATGAGAAGTTAAGTTAGAATTGGAGTGAAAAACAAGTACAACAGAAGGTTTTGATACCCTTAGAAGTCTCTCCAGATGAAGTACAAGAGGCTGCCCCAGATGCAATTGCACCAGAGAAATCTGCAACACTTGAAGGACCTTCAGTAGAGCCAATTCCACTAAGAAGATCAACAAGAGTCAGAAAAGGGAATCCTAGATATTCTAATCAATCTTGTCAATTTTCTTTTATTGTTTCAGATCCTATATTTAATGAAGAATCAATTGAAAAGTTGGAGTGGAATAATGCAATAAAGGAAGAACTTATGGCAATACAAAGAAATGAAACGTGGCATCTCACCGACTTGTCGACTGGAAAAGATGTTGTTGGCTTAAAATGGCTATTCAAAATAAAGTATCATGCAGATGGAAGCATACAAAAACACAAGGCAAGACTTTTCGCGAAGGTATACTCGCAGCAGAACATTGATTTTTAAGAGACATTTTCTCCTGTTGCTTGATTTGAAATGATAAGAACAATTTTTGCCTTGGCTGCTCAACTAAATGGTCACTTTATCAACTTGATGTTAAGTCAGAATTCTTGAATGAAGAACTAGAAGAGGAGGTTTATTGTAACGCCCCGCATTTCAGGATAGAACATAAACTTTCATTCCTATGCGTAAAGATTCCAAAAGCCATAAATCCAATATGAATTTAGTGTGTTAATCAATTATGTAGTATGGTAATTTAGTTGAGCATAAATTGAGATCATTGAGGTCCCTTAACTCAAGGATGAGTTGAAAGCTTTTTCATCGATTGAGTTTTGGTGAGCGTTTCAACTTGGGTCAACTTCAATCGACCATAACTTTTTGTATATAACGAATTAGAGGGCCTTCTATATATCAAATAAAAGGTCTTTGAATTTTGTTTCTAAATACACTGTTTTCGTCTAAATTTGATATCGAGGTAATAATTTATACCCACTTTACAGTAGGGTGTCAGGCTGCCTAAGGAGCGACGACCGGGCCGACAGTCCATCGAGCCCGTAACGGTTCGTCGTAGGGACCGTCGCCCCAAATAACAGAGACTCAGTCACTGGAAATATAGAGATGGTTATGGGGATGGTTTGTAGGACCCGTGACGGTCCGTCGAGGCATCCGTCGTCTATCCCAAAGCTAAAAAACATGACTTTTTTAAAGAGTTGTTTTGGTACTTTTCTCTTTAGAAAACCTCCCTAATGGATTAATTACACCCTAACACGTAATTAATCAATTCCCATCAGTTGGAACATAAAAAATTTCCTTATTCACTCTCAAATAAGATCAAATAGGGTTTTTCCCCAAGAATAAGGAATCAAGAATCAACCTTCAAGTCCAAGTTTTCCAAGGGACAAATCAAGATTTGAATCCTGCTCTTTAAACCTTGTAATCTAAGGTAAGTGGGGTTTTTTTAAACTACACGGGCATGGTGAAATTGATTTAATGATGAATAAATGTTTACAATTACAATTATGTAGTATGAAACCTTATTGATGATACCCCAAATTTATTTGTACTCGTATATATGTATGAATGAAATTGGATTTGAATATTTAATTGAGAGCACGAAATTATAGAATCCCTCTCTTGCTATCATTTCCCATTCTTTTCATATGATATGCATTATTCTGAATTCCTTTTTATGAAGCGTGATACAAATGTCTTGATTATTATTTATGATTTAATTATGGTTTTGAATTGAAGAGAGAGGGTTTCACATGTTGATAAATTCTTAAAATATATAATGAAAGAATTGCATGGTTTGTCAAAAATACATGAACACCACATGCTTGTTGAAATGTTGAAAAGAGAGATTCTTTGCATAATTTGACAAATGTTTTGAAGTGTGAATGTTATTGAATTGTTTGAAGTATGGTGGTCCTAACTTTATGTTTTGAAATAAGAAATTATAATATAATATTTTATGGCTTAGATATTTGACTTGCAAGTCAATGGTATGACGATACCATAAAAATGAATGCCATAATAGAGTAAGAGTTTAAAACTTGATTTCAGAGAACACATGTCTTAAAGAGCTAAAATTGGTCTTTAAGAGGGTTGGGTGGTTTCCCGAAGAAGGCTTGAGTTCAAATAACTCCTAGCCCAAAACCGTATTTTGCCGATACAGGTTTCATTACGTTCCCAAGAGGGATCACACACTGGCCTAGTGCCTTGTGCCATATTAGAGACTCCAACTCTTGCGGAAAACTTGAGTTGAGGGGTTGGCTACGGAGTTAAGGGAAGATTTCGTTGCAGGGACTCCAATCCCTTTTAAAATTCTTGAGTTGAAGACTCCACCCCCTTTTAAAATTCTTGTTGCAGAGAATGTTGTGTAGCAGAATGTTGGAACTGTATTTCCACCCGAGTAGTAGTATATGTTAAAGTGTCATGACCTATTGGTAGTGATATTGGGCCAAGAAGTTGGTGATATGAAGTCATAAGGTTAGAAGTCAAAGTGAGGGAGACTTTTATTTTGTGTAAATAAATATTTTTAGTTTTATAACTATCGTTTGAGGGATGATTTGTCATTTAATATTGATAGAATAATGTGGTGGGATTATTGGTATATTGTGAGGTATTAGAAAGAGGAAGTGTTTGGTTGTGATTATTATCTATTCAAAACTAGGGAAAGAGCCTAGGGTGAATAGTCATGGTGGTTATTGAAGCCTCTTATAGGTTTTGAATGGAAACGGTTAGATTAGCCAATAAGTTATTATTATAGATTCATTGTTGTATGTGGAATTTGAAGGTATTTTAAATGTACGCTTTGGTAAGTAAGTATGATGTGAGAAAGTAGAATATGTAGATATGATTGGGTTGGGTTATGTTATATTATTAGAATCGAATACCCCTATTATGACTTTACCCCCTTTTGATTGTCTTTATTTTAGTAGTCATAAACTAGTAATTCATGTGAGAAGGTATGTAGTGGATTTTGAGATGTAATAGTGATGTCATGGAGAGATTGCGATTGAAGGTAGTAGTTAAATGTAATGAGTATTTTGAGTTGATTTACAAATATAATGGACAAGTATAGTATGTTGCATGCTTCACCGGTGGTACGTGATTGTTTCTAGATAATAGGCTTGTGGTGATAAGAGTAGTAGCTTACGGTTAATGATGTATGTTTTGTAGGAATGGACTGGTAGGCGTGATGGGATTTGTAAAAGAGTCTAGGTTGGTAATTTATGAAATGTTAAGTGGTAACTGTGACGTATATGTGTATATGAGAACTAGTGTTAAAATGATGAATTGTGGGTGGGTCATTAAGTGGATAAGGGCGTAAGTATATAAGAATAAGTTGCACCCCCTAGTAATATTGAGTTAGGTAAGATTTTATGATATAAGTTATGTGATTAACGATCCAATGTTAGAAGATTAAGTAGTGGAGAGTGGATTTTTATGTGATAAGGAGTGAGGATGTGTATGCTCATGAGACTGCAAATTGTAGGTTGATGACGATAGAGGATAGTGAAAAATTAATAGTAGCATTCTTGGGAAGCAATGCCTTTAGAGTATACTTAAAACGAGAAGGTTTAGCATTTATGTGTATAAGTGTTTTGCATACCTAGTTTGTACTCTTGAAATTGTAGTATGGAGAAGTCTAGTGAGTTATTGTACGGTGTTCATTAGAGTTGAATTGATGAGGAAATATAGGTAGGCAGTATGATCCTTGGGTATGGTTTAAATTTTATTAAGTTGTAAGTTATGTGATTAGAGGTGTAATATGAGTATTCTAAGGAGTTGAAGATAGAGTGTTAAGTGTTTTGAAGTGTGGATGCCCATGCCCATAATAATGTTAGTCATAAGTTGGTGACTTTGGGGTTAGAGGAAGTTATGAATAGTATCCCTGAAAGGGGATGACCTAGAAAGAATTTAGTGTCTTTATGTAAAATTCTTGAAGGAAGTTTGTGTTCGTGTGTATATCGATATCCCTTATTGTATTGAGCACTGTGGTTATAGATTAATGAGAGGTTATACTCTTAAGCCTATAAGGGTGACTTTGATCTAAGGGGGGAGATGATGGAATATTAGCAGTGGGTTTTACACTTTCAGGTGTAGTCTTTTGGGTTAAGTTTTATTATTTACGTGTATTATAAGACCCCTCAAAAATCCTAGTCGTCTAAGTCCTTTAGAACATGCCAAGAAAGGTCCAGACTTAGAAGGTGTAGTCTTTTGGGTTAAGTTTTATTATTTACGTGTATTATAAGACCCCGCAAAATTCCTAGTCGTCTAAGTCCTTTAGAACATGCCAAGAAAGGTCCAGACTTAGAAAATTTTCAGCTAAATGATAGGACATAGTCTTTTCCAAATCCCTCAAACTTTGATGAATTTATTTACAACTTTCCCGACCTCCGAAAGTTAATTTTTAAGTTTATTCACTATCGGGGAAGTCAATAGTGCATCTCGGGTGAGTTTTGGAATTTTTGGACAAGTGTAAGAGCATGTTTAGTACTCCAAAATAGCAGTTCAAGGCAATTTTCCCATGATGCCTCGCCCAGAGCGGCACTCCAGAGCCCGCGGCGTCCTGGCTAGTCCGGTCTGGGTAATTTTTGCAGTTTTATTCATCGTTTAAAGGGTAAATGAGTCATTTTTTCCACCGCAATCCATCCAAAACACAAGATTTAAGCCTATTCTAAGCACATTAGTCTTATTCTCATTACTTTTCTCTCAAGAAATACCCTTAGAACTCCAAAGCTCCTCCCCCAAGAAGTCTAGATCCTCCATTGTTACTCCAAGAAAGCTTTAGATTGAGGGTTTCCAGAAATTTAGAATGCTGGCTTAAAGCCAATGTGGAGATGTAATATCCCAAATATTTTCTTGTGGTGTCAAGTTTCAAGTAATAATTATGTTAAATCTATTCATATTCAAGCAAGACCCTCCTACTTTGATTTTAATGGACTTCTACCACTGTCTTATTTATTCATGTCTTGCCTATGCCTAAGATTTGAGCTCTCTATGTAACTCATGTCATGTTCCGATGTCTGAGCAATAATGTCCCTCAGTGATCTAGTATTCCAAGTATCCAAGCCATATGTTATGTTTCTCATGATCCAAACCTATGTCTCACTGCATGCTTGGTCCTAAGAAAACATATTTTGTATGTCTCGGAATCATTTTATGACGGAATTACGCAAAGCGATAAAGTTGTGCAAACTTATGACTATCTTAGCTCTGATAATGAGAAGCAATATCTTCAAGTATTAATCTTTGTCTCAATCATTGACTTTATGAATTCCGACCTTATGTTATACAAATCATGAGATATGTGTACCTATGTTTCTCACCATAGTATGTCCTAAGAAATCATGTTGTGTTGTAGTTATGCCGAACAACCCTTTTCTTATGATGCAGACACTCGATAACTAAAGCACTATATGTCTATTCTATCGTATCTTCACTCCATGTCCCTCCTTGAGTAGTGCTATAAGTATAAGCTTTGAATTGACAACTGTTACATCCATTCATGATGATTGTGCTTGGGTCCCTCAATAACCCTCCGTATGTTAGTGTGATGGTGGTTGTGGAAGCATAGTAATGTGTTATGCAGGGGAATAAATGTTCTTGAAGTTAAAAATCTTAACGTGATTTCTTGAGCAAAGGTTAAAAGAGAAGAGAGAAGAAGGAGACAAATTGTCGTTATGTGAAATAGTTAAGAAGGAAGTATATGGCGAGGATCTTTGGAAGAATGATTGAATTTGTTGGCCTTAGAGGAGAGATCCAATAAGTGGGGTGTAGTAATGATAGGCTTGAATTTTGTGTTTGGTGAAGAAATAAACCAATATGACATGTTGTTAGTATTCCTTGAAATAAGACTTGAGGTTGTTATATTATAATAATGAGGTGAGGTGATTTCTTAGTGTGATGTACAGTGCAGGGTCCCATGGTTTAAGTTAGCACCTCTTTCCCCCGAGTTGGGCTTCAACATGGAAGTATTACCCGGAGGGACATAAACTATTATGGTTCGGTGTGTTAGGGGAGAATTGTAAGTTAGAAATGATGAAGTGTGTTGATTAATGTTGGGGCTTAGATGAATAATGTCTCTTAATTTAAGGTCTATTCGTTGTATCTTGTAAGGTGGAGAATGCATCTAAATCCTGTCTCCCACGAAATCTCATTTCATGATTAGTACCGATGTAAATAGGGCCTATGATCACTGAATAAACTTATTCCTTATGTTATGATGATAATGATTCTTAGAACTCATGTGCAAGGTCATGCCTATTTAAAGTTGCACCACCTCATGCTTCGTGCTTATGCGTTTCACTAAGGGTTATCATGAAGCTTTTTCGATTCCTTTGCATATATTGTTGAGGAAAAATGTTTAATATGAGGTTACGTTCCTTATTCCATAACTTTAGAGATTAAACCATTCCCTACCCATCATTCTGGGACTAATGATCCCAAGAGGGAGATAATGTAACACCCCGCATTTCGGGCTAGAACGTAAACCGTCATTCCTACACGCAAAGGTTCCAAAAGCCATAAATCCAATGTGAATTTAGTGTGTCAATCAATTATGTAGTGTGGTAATCTAGTTGAGCATAAATTGAGATCAGAGAGGTCCCTTAACTCAAGGATGAGTTGAAAGCTTTTCCATCGATTGAGTTTTGGTGAGCGTTTAAACTTGGGTCAAATTCAATCGACCATATCTTTTTGTATATAATTAATTAGAGGTCCTACTATATATCAAATGAAAGATCTTTGAATTCTCTTACCAACGCCACCAGTTTTGCCTTAATCCAATATCGGGGTAAAATGTTATGGCCGCTTTTTAGTAAGGTGTCAGGCTGCCTAAGAATCTACGGCCGGGCAGATGGTCCATCGGGCCCGTGACGGTCCATCGCGCGGCCCGTCGCCCCAAAAATAGTGACTCCATCACTGGACATGCAGCGACAGTTCTGGGGATGGTTCGTCGGGCCCGTGATAGTCCGTCGGGCCATTCATCGGCCATCCCAAAGCTCCAAACGTAATTTTTTTAAAGGGTTATTTTGGTACTTTTCCTCTTCAGAAAACCTCTCCAATGGATTTAATTACACCCTAAAACGTTATTAATCAATTCCCATCAGTTGCAACATCAAAAATTTCCTTTTTCACTCTGAAAATAAGATCAAATTAGGGTTTTTCCCCAAGAACAAGGAATCAAGAATCAACCTTCAAGTCCATGTTTTTCAAGGGACAAATCAAAATTCGAGTCCTAATCTTTAAACCTTGTAATTGGAGTTTTCCTAAAACTACATGGGCATGGAGAAATTGATTTAATGATGAATAAATGTTTAGAAATCATGAACTTACAAAGGGGTTTTAGATTTACAATTACAATTATGTATTATGAAACCTTATTGATGATAAAGTTTTAGTCTTGAGGACTTTTTCCCAAATTTATTTGTACTCGTATATATGTATGTATGAAATTGGGTTTAAATATTTAATTGAGAGCACAAACATATAGAATCCCTCTTGCTATGATTTCTCATTCTTTTCATATGATATGGATTACTTTGAATGTATTTTGAGAAACGTGATACAAATGTCTTGATTATCGTTTATGATTTGATTATGGTTTTGAATTGATTTGATTACATGTTGATAAATTTTGAAAAATATATAATGAAAGAATTGCATAGTTTGTCAAAAATACATGACCACCACATGTTTGTTGAAATGTTGAAAAGAGAGATTCTTTGCATAATTTGACAAATGTTTTGAAGTATGAATCTTCTTGAATTGTTTGAAGTATGGTGGTCCAAACTTTATGTTTTGAAAGAAGAGATTATAATATGATATTTTATGGCTTAGAGCTTTGATTTTTTGGTCAATGGAATGACGATACCATATAAATGAATGTCATAACAGAGTAAGAGTTTCAGACTTGATTTCAGAGAACACATGTCTTAAATAGCTAAAAATGGGCCTAAAGAGGGTTAGGTGGTTGCCCGAAGAAGGCTTGAGTTCAAATAAATTCTAACCCAAAATTGTTTTTTTCCGATACGGGTTTCATTACGTCCCCAAGAGGGGTCACACGCTGGCCTAGTGCCCTGTGGTGTATTAGAGACAGAAATTTCAACTATTGCGGCAAACTTGAGTTGGGGGCTTGGCTGCCGAGTTAAGGACAAATTCCATTTTTCTCGTGGAATTTTAGAGTTGTAGGGTATATCACCTAGGTCACAAGTAATACAAAGCATAGAGTTGCATTTAAAATATAGTTTTAAGAGCATTCGAGATGGCCCATGTATTTTGAACTATTTCATGCATAATATTTTATGACTTGCTCTCACCTATGTTATATATGTATAAATTCATTATTTTGGATTGCTCTGCGTACCAGTACAATTGTATTGACCCCCTATATTTTAGGATCTGAGGCTCAGTCTAGAGGTTCTGCTAAGCCATAGAATTATTTAGCCGGAAGTGAAGTGTGCAGTTGGTGAGCCTTCTCTATTTTGAAAGGCCTATTTCATTTCAGTCACTTGTTATTTATTTTGGTTTAGGTCTACTAGGGCCTTGTCCTAGATTCAAACAGCTTGTTGATGTCATATCAATAACAACAACAACAAACCCAGTGTATTCCCACAACGTGGTGTCTGGAGAGGGTAAGATGTACGCAGTCCATATCACTACCTCCGAAGAAGTAGAAAGGCAACTTGTTGATGTCATATGTAGTAGAGATTTCACAGACTGAAAAGGATGTTGTCTAGATGTTGATAAATTTATTTCTATATTATTAAACAGGACTCGGAATATGGCAATGATTCCGTTTAATATATTTCCGCATCCTTTCTTTAGTATACAAGTATTGTGCATATTTACCACATGTAGAAGGGCTCCCGGGCCTCCATGGTTTGGGATGACCCTCACGAAAAGGGCACCAGTTCAGGTCATGATATTTATGTTGCTTAACCACATGGTTTCAAAATCAGTAGACAAGAGGAAAAGGTGTACCAGTTGAGGAAGGCACTTTATGGATTGAAATATGCGCCACGTGCTTGGTATAGAAAAAATAAATATCAATTACTATTTTGTTCAAAATGGATTTTAAAGAAATGAAAGTGAGCCTACTCTGTACTTAAGGAAGCAAGCAACACCCATGTATATGAATGAAAATTGCAGCAGGAAGATGGTACTGGGCAAGCTAATGAAAGAAGGTTTAGAAGTCTTGTTAGAGGTTTGATTTATTTTTCTCATACTTGTCTAGATATTTCATACTCTGTTGGTATCGTTTCAAGGTTTATGAGGAATCCATCGAAGCATCATTTTGGAGTTGCGAAAAGGATTCAAACTATACTGCTGGAATATGGAATTTGTTACTCTCATGTTTCAAATTTCAAATTGGTAGGCTATACTGATAGTGATTGGGGAGGTTCGGTGGATGATAGGAAAAGCACATCCGGCAACACTTTTAGTCTTGGATAAGGCGCAATAACATAGAGTTCTAAGAAGCAAGCAACGACGACATTGTCGACTTCAGAGGCAGAGTATATCGCAAAAACTTCTTCAGCCTGCCAATGCATTTCGCTTAGGAAAATTTTGGCTGATCTTAACCACAAGCTAGAGAAAGCAACAGAAATATATTGCGACAATAAGTCCACAATTGCAATGGCTAAGAATCCTGCATTTCATGAAGAACAAAGCACATTGACATCCGATTTCATTTTATTTGTGAGCTAGTGGAAAAAGAAAAGATCTTATTGAAGTTTTGCAACACCAATGAACAAGTAGTAGTATATTCACAAAAGTACTGCCCTATCAAAAGCATGTTTAATTCAGATCATTGCTTGGTGTTAGCGATTTTGAATCAAGGGGGAATGTTGAATAAGTGATTCAAAAAAAAAAAAAAAGTTACAGCAGCTTTCTTTCAGCATTTTACTGTATTTGACTTAGTTTAGAGTAGTTGTTGTTTAGTCCTTAAGTTTCTCTTGTTAGTTGAAAGAACTACTGAGTTAGTGCCTTTTTAGTGCAGTTAGTGCCATTTGTTTTTGTATCTCCAGTTGAGTTGTAAGCTATTTATAAGGGTTGATCAATGATGAATGATATAGAGAAAAAAACAGTCTTGGAATTCCAGAAAACTCACTCCCATTCTATTTCCCTGCTAGTTTTTTTTTCCTTTCTAATATTTTCTTCTCGAGTGATCTTGAGATCTTTTCTCCAACACCATTATCCAAATGTTCGATATGTTAAATAAAATGAAAGAAAACTTAAATATAATACAAAAAGTATATAATTTTTATGATCTCGTGAGACTGCGTACTGTACTTTTAAACTACTTGTGATAATAAGAAATTGATGTCGAACTGAGATACTCCTTTACATGAGTTATAATGTCAACAATGAGGAAAGAACATGAGAATTAATTTATAATCAATTTAATTTCAATGTTGGGTGTGTGAATTAAACTTTCACATCAATAACTGAAAGGATAGAAAAGCTACATATATGCTATTAGAAAGAAAGAAGGGAAGTGGGGGCATTGATGGGATTATTTTTCCCGTAAGTGTTTAGATTTCATAGTTTGGCTTATGACAACTTTATTAATTCTTGTATTAATAGGATTTGTCAATGTATGCATTTACAATTTTATTCTAATGATATAGAAAGCATTCAGTTTTATCACCTTTGTTTCTTTTTCAAATCATTTCTCTGCATTCCTTAATCAAAGCCACCTACAATAGATTTACTCGTTAATAATTGATTATATTTGATAAATTCACTTTTGGAAATAATTCACAATGATTTGAGAAGATGTAACGTTGCATTTAGAAATAAACAATATATTGAAGCCGTTTATACCTAAAATTTAAAACTGAAAATTTGAGATAAATTGTAAGAAGAGGGAAGAGAAATGACAAATAATTTGTTTGTTCATCAGTTTTTAAAAAGGGCCAATTTATTTATTGTTTTTTTCATGTCAAAGGAAGACGCTGATTTGATGTGAATTAATATCATAAATTCAAATTATAATCCATAGCTAAGTTGGTAAATTGGCAGTATCCCATAAGGAAAGGCTAGATTCATTTCCTTAGCTAACACTTTCTCAGTTGAGTTTATTGCATTGTGTCATTTGTGAGTTACTACATAAGAGTCCATATATTCAGTGCATACTCGATTCAAATGTGTGAGTGGAGTGTGGACAGAAGAGAAGGAGGTACCCATATGGAGTCGCACACTTACTTAAACAGTGAGAAAAACAGCGGAATGCATCGAATAAACTCATTCGTCAATTACAGCCCAAAGAAACTAATCTCATATTTGGGTCAATGTTGCAACCTTGATACCCTAAATTGATCCATAAGAAAATTATTAAGAAAACTGTCAGGACCCAAGATGAGGCCCTAGCCGCGATGAGCATCTTGAACCGTGAAGGCCCGAGCGCCCATCGCTATATGGAAATCATGCACAATGGTCATATAATATAAGGAAATGCGGAAAGATAACATAACGGAAACATGGTCAATCTCATAAGTAAACTAAACAATTTGAAAGGAAGTTCTTAACATTCAAAACAAATGACACCTGTCAGCGAAATCTCTAATAACATGAAAACCAACATCTGTCTAAAAACTAGGAAAAGGCCCCCAGTCGAACCATGAACCAAAATAACTAACAATGTTCTAAAGTAGGACTTCCAAAATAATAGAGACTCATCAACAACAATCTCTGATAAAATTCAACCTACTGCTTAGCGGGACCCAGACTTTGCCTCAGATCCTAAATATAGGGGGTCAATACAATTGTACTGGTATGTGAAACAACTCAAAATAGCATATTTTTATTTCATAATATCAGTGAATACAATACACACAAAAATACATGGGCATACTTTAGAGAACTTCAAAACAATTCTTGACAACACTGACCCACTCTTTATTCTTCTTTTGAGCTAGTCGGTACACCCTACAAATCTGTAATTCCTTGGGCTATGTCGTACCCTCCCTTGACTTGGTGGCCAAGCCCCCAATCTAAGTAACCGTCGAGATTGGGGTGGTGATACTCCCCATGTGAGCACTTCATAGGAAATCCCCCATGTGAGATGTCCTAAATATCCATTCATGTAGGAGAATATATCATAAGTCCCGCATCGACAATTATGATTTCCAGCGATGAGCCCTTACACTCAAACGCCTTCTTTGGGTAATCAACTAGCTCTCTTAAGCCTAACTTTTAGTTCTTTAAGACAAACATGCTTCATACTGTCAAAACATTCAATATTTATCTTGTTAAGGGCATAAAATCACCGGGTATCATCATACCCTGACTTGCAAGTTAATCAAATCATATAACATCATCTTTCCAGTCCTTTTCACTTATTATCATTTTAATGACCGCTCATAGCTTTTAAACATCAAGTGAGGGAGTGTCATGTAATAGATTTTCATTTGAGTTTACATAAAAAACACTCTCCTTTCAATAGTACAATCCTAAGGTGGTAATGTTATGTTTTACATAGTTCTATACCCATAAAAATTGTTAATTTTGACACGATAAATATTTTTCATTCACAAACTCCCTATCAACACCTCACAACTCATATCATTCCATGATCATTAGTAAAGGATTCACTCACTAGTTTTCTTTGAGAAAATTCATGCATTTAAACAATTCACAATACTTGAAATCAAAGATATCATAAAGGAGAGGGAGTTTAGTCATTCATGCTCTCAATCCACTTTACAAAATACACGAAATCATATATATATATATAGTTATAATTCAATTTTCATGAAAATTGATTCAGGACAATATTAATTTTCATCAAAACAATTCCATGATACATACTTTTCGAAAATAATTTCAAACACTTCATTATAAAACATAATTGAAGATTTTTTAAATCTTGATAAAACAATTAAACTTACGCCCATGGTTTTTAGAGTAGTCCCGCATGCCTTAAGTTCCTTGGTTTGAAGAATGGAACCCTATTCTTGAAACTTTTCTTAAGAATCTTGAAATGAAAGGGTTGAATTCTTGATCTTTGGGGAGGAGCCAGGGTTATGTTTTTGAGAGGATTTGAGATGTTTAATTGATGAAATAGGAGGAAAATATCTCCCCGTGAGGGTTATCAGGCATGTGTTGGGAGTTATAAGGAAAGAAAAGACTATCAAGCCCTTAAAAATGCGGATCCAACAGCTATAAACTAGGAGCGTGCATTGGAGCGAGCGACGCGCGCTAATAGCACGATCTCACTGTCTCTCTCACGAAAATTGCTATAAAATTTTTCTTGGGTATCGAATTTTGATGAAATTATTATAGTTTGAAAGAAGACTCAATTATCTACAATTTGATGGGTCTTAATATGCAAACTATTTAATTGTATCAAAAGTTATACACGTTTAAAGTAGACCCTTGTAAAATCAAATACAAAGATTTAGCCAAATCAAAGGTTCTTAGCTCAACTTTGCTCTAAGTGATTCCTATGATGATTTTTCACATCGAAAGTAGTTCAAACACGAGGATAAAGATCATGAAACTTATTCGTACTTGAAAATAATTTCTATTAGAGCTTCCACTCGTAGGAACAATAGTTTGATTTCTAGTTCGAAAGTGCAGGGTGTTACAAAAACATAAATCCGCTTTTTCTATTTGTTCCCCCATTTTGTCATCCAATTTTCCCCCACCTCTAAGTTTGTTTTTTTATAACGAAGACCACAAAAAAAAAAAGGAAGAAGAAGAAGAAGAAAAAAGAAAGAAAGAAAGATTGAGTTGGTAAAAAATAAAAAAGTAGAAGTTTCTTGTTGCTAATTTATGTTTCTTAAAGGCCCTTAATGATAATATAGGAGAGTAAAATCTAAGTTGGATTATATGAAATTCCATCCATTTTCACAAGTAAATACTGTGTGGAATATAGTACATGCAATATGCGTGGTTTTCATTTTTTAAAAATAATATAAACATACAAAAATCTCACCCTTATAAAGTAATTATAAAAATCTAAACTAGTTATGTATTTTTTTTTGGATGTAATGGGAGGTAATTTTGTATCTCGATAGACCCCAAATTCAAAAAAATTGTATCGGAAACTAATTATGTATCTTTACAAAGGAAAAAATGTATATTCGTTGAATGTATTATTTATTTCGACAGACCCAACAACAACAAAAATGTATTGAAAACTAATTATGTATCTTTACAAAAGGAAAAAATGTATCTTCATTGAATGTATCAGGAGCTAATTATTTATTTGGACAGATCCAAAATCAAAATTTTCAACAATTATGCAAAATGTCAGAATTTTCTATAATTAAGGTCCAAACTATCGAAATTTATATTGTTTACCCTTTCATTTTATATTTAGACTTATTTAGATTAGGGTTAAATTAATTACTACTGCATAAAGACAAGACTTAAAATGGTTGACTGAAAAAAATGAATTCAAAGTTTGCACTACCCCCTATCTTACCAAGTGCAAAAAGAAAGAAAACACATATGAAGTGCTAACTTGTCATAATTAATGGAAAGTATATTTATTCTATTTGACATAGTTCAGGGAAAAATTTGACTCCAACTAGTAATAAAGAGAAATATTTGACCTCAACTAACGTGGTGCATATCTGTTCAATTTAACATATTCAATGGAAAATTAACTCTATCATATCTATTCATTTGACATAATCAGGAGCAAATTTAATCGTTTATCATAATATCTTAATGTTAAAAGGATACATGAATATTAGGATCTATTAAAATTCATCAATTATTATAGTCTAAGTGGAGATGTTAGTCATTACTATTTGATTAGGGTGATTTAATTAGTCAAAGTGATGCTTGGTATATTAATGATTGTGTGTAACATTACACTGCTATGCATGTGACATTTTTTCATAATCTGCAAATCTACTATCATTTCATAAGTTCTTTAGAAATTTTTTGCATTTAACAAATATGAAAGAATTTGTCTTTTTCCATTCAATATCTATTTATAAATAGAAACCTATGAGACTCATCTTATACATTGAGCAAGTTAAAGAATAAAATACGTAAAATCACGTGTTATGAAAATTATCGTGTATGTTATTTCATATGTTTCTTTTATCATATGATTACATGTCCCTTCTTCAAATTATTCACAGCTCTAGCAAATTTACAATAGAAAAAATGAGACTACTACTATTGAGCAAGTTAAAGAAAAAGAATAAAATAAAGTGATGTGTTACGAAAATTACTATACATGGTGTGTTTGGTATGATGGAAAATGTTTTCTTGGAAAATGTTTTCTAGGAAAATAAGTTGGTTTTCTACTTATTTTCTCATGTTTGGTTGGTGAGTGAAAAATATTTTTCGGAAAATATTTTATGGTGTTTGGTTGGTGAGTAGAGAATATTTTTAAGAAAAATATTTTTTAGTGTTTGATTGGTGAGTGAAAAAATATTTTTTAGAAAATACTACTAACTGTTAACTAGTATATCAGTGCCTCTAACAACTCAACAATTTGTAAGAAATAATTTAAGCATAACAAATAATATCACTATCGAATTCTAAAATACTACAATCACTAAATTTAAGCAACTATTAATTAGCAAATATAGGAGACACTTTTCAACATTTTGTCAGGACAATCTCAAAATACTACAATCGATAGAAATATAACAGAACGACAAGCTTATTCAACCTCGTGAAACAAGTTACATCAATGACAAGATGAAATATGCAATTAGCAAAAGTAACATAGGTAAGTCTTTTTCTATGAATATAAAAATAACAATACATTCAACGAACATTGGAATGGAAAAAATTCGGGTTTCACTTTTTTTTATTTCAAGCAGTGAAAAATTGAAGCAAAACACAGTGAAAAATATTTTCGAGTAATGTAAATTTTTGAGAAATGTAAATTTTTTTAGTCATGTGAATATGAGTGTTGTTGGGGTGGGGTCATAAGTCTCATTTATCATTTTCTGGAAAATGACTTCCGTTGACCCATGAGGGAAGTCATTTTCCATCAAATGAAGGAAAATGAGTTGTTGTGGGAAATATTTTCCCAACATTTCATTACAACCAAACAAGGAAAAATTGAAAAACATTTTTAGAAAATATTTTCCATCATACCAAACACACCCGTTATCTCTCTCTTTTATTTTAAGTGAGTTTTTGGTGTATTGTTAGGCCCTTTTATAAAGGGAAAAGGACACTCTATATCACTATTTAAAACAAATAGCCCAAGTTTTAAAACTTTTTCGCTTTATAGTCGTTTCCTTATTTGGGTCATTTTGGCCTACATAGTTCATATACAGTCCATATACAATACTGATACAGTCTATATACAATACTGATACAGTATTCAATTTGCGCAATTCGACCCTTTTAAAAATATTTTTTTTTGTTATAAATTTTTTAACTGATCAAATATTCTGCTTTTTTTATTGTTTAAAAATAATAATTAAATTATATAAAACGATATAATTGTTAAATAGAATATGTATCTATTTAAGATATATGTATAGAAATTGTACAATTCTATCAAATATGTATATGTATAAAATATATATAAAATATATGTAAAAAGTGTATGAAAATTATATAATTATTGTATAAAACATGTAAAAAAAATGTACAGTTATTGTATAAATTATGTATCAAAACTGTATAATTTTCGTATCTAATATTTATATGTATAAGATATGTATAGAAAATGTGTAGAAACGGTATAAAACAAGTCAGTAAATTGAAATGGCTAGAAAGTGAAATTTAAATTTCATGATCATTTTCATGAAAATAGTTTAATTTGGAGTGTCTTTTTTTTCCTTTCTCCTTTTATAAATTAAAAAGCAAAAAGTGTCTGGCATAAGGCCATAAATCATTAGAAAAACAAAAAGAAAAGGTACACAAATTGGGCTGACTAGGTCTAAGCCCACTTGCCAAAAAGACCTAACTATATAAATATTTAATACTCTATACTTCATCTTCACATTCCTTATTTTCCCTAGCTGATGTCGCTGCAACAACGACTTGCTGCTTCTTCTTCTTCTTTAGATCATCGATGTTTTTCCCGAAGGCGTGCTGTTGCTCTTTACCCCAAAAGAATTGTCAAATGACCAAGGTAAGATGCTTCCCTCTTTCGAATATGGGAGTTTGTCACTTATTTTTCTTCTAAAATACCGATCTTCAGGTGGTTGGGATACATCTATGCTGTGATGTTGAAGAAGGATGCCGTTCGGAGTTTCCAATTCTTCCACAGGTGAGGCTCTTGCACCTGCATTCATTTTTCGTAAACCCTCTACCTTTACTAACTTCCATTAAATTTTCGTCAACAGATGACTAATGGACATGCTGTTTCTTTGCTAATTTGGGCTTGTAGATGACCTCCTATGCTTAAGAAAAGATATGACGTACCTTTCCTCTGTTTTTGGTGATTTCTTTTATGTCCTAATATAGATTAGCCAATCAGATTTAGTAACATTATATCATATGTCTCTTTTATCATATGATTAATTACTAGTCCCTTCTTTAAAATATTTCCTAAAGTAACTATAGTAAATTGTAATTTTGTTTAGTACATAATCTTATTTACTTCATCTACAATTAATTGGTACCCATCTATTTAATGACCACTCACCCTATTCTATACTCTCTAAATTAGAACAAAAAACAAAAAATTATGCATATCCCACTTAGTACCCCCGTTCTCATTTTTTTCTATAAATACACATTACAAATTGTAACATCATCATCAAAATTTATTGTTTCCCCACAAGTATTAAGGCATGGCTGAACCAAACTTTAAAAGAGTTCATAGAAGAGTAGAATAAGATTTTTTGAGAAACTAAAATTTGTGAAATTTGATAATGAAAATCCTCCAACTCCTCCTAGAGTTTATCCTAAGAAAAATGTGAGATGGAAGTGGTGATCGATTAGAAATCTAATTAGCAATCACTAATTTTTAATTTTACATATTCCTCTTTTCTTTTTACTATGTAATGAAGAGAGTGACACTTTTCTGTGTTTGAAAATTTTATAAATTTTAAAATCTGATTCATTATATTTTTAAATGACATGTTCCTAAGATCATAAAAATGTCATGGTATGTATGTTTAAGATTACAAGATCTAAGAGTACTTTTGATACATTCTAAAAGGTTGTTTTCTCTTTCTTTAATTCCGTATCAGTTAAACTTCGTCATATAAAATGAAATAGAAGGTACACAATTTTACTTTCATAAAAAAGATCTAATATACTCTTCAAGTATTGAAAATGATCTTAATATACCCTTCTTTTACCTTTGGCTTTAAAAGTATTCTTCTCATTCATATATAGACTCTATTTTACCCTTTCACTTAGCAGAAAACTTTTTTAAAAAATTATTAGTATTTTCATTCAAAACGTGGCAGTTTTTTATTGGTCGAAATTTTAAATAATTAAACCCTAATAATCCCCAAACCCAATCCGAATCCCTCCTATCATCCAAGATGATTTTTGGGGACTTACCTTAGTAGAAAGTTGATAACTCTTTGGATAAAAAGTATGGTAGAGTTTTTGCTTGAGAAAGAACTATTCGTTTTATGTGATTAAAACCCTTTGACTTGACCAAACCATTTTGATCGAAAGTTTATTTAACATACTCAAATTTTGAGTATCTACATAGTACATCAAACCCTATGATTATGCCATAGACTCTGAACCATATAAGATATGTTTCTAATGATATTCAGATGATAGATAGGGTTGCTTCTTGTTGCCTCCCACTAATCTAACACTGTAAAAATTATAGCCAGGCATGTAATAGAGAAGGAACCATTATTTTACTGGACACCCGCATTAAAGTAAGCTTATCATGAAATTTATTATAAGTTTCTTTGTACCCTTGCTCTGCAGCTGGTAGTTGATTATTTCATCTGGTGAGACTGAAATCATAGGTGATATTGATCACCTTTGATCATTTTTTTTTGTGACCAGGTGAAATTTATTGACCACGAACTATAGAGCAAGGCTATAAAGAAATTTATAATCAGTTTGACAATAAAAGTAATTACTTTAATACGACTGTTCAGCCAGATAATGATTTCTTTTTATACTATATACCAGACTATAATTCTTAAGGTGTTGGATTAGAGGGAGGCAATGGGAAGCAGCCCTATTTATAATCTAGATATCATTAGGATCCTATCTCATATGGTTTGGATTAATTACCTTATTCATGGAGTTTGATGTACTATGTAGAGATCCAAAATTTAGGAATGTTAAATCAATTTTTGGACAAAATAGTTTAGTCAAATAAAATAGTTTTAATCCCACAAAATGAGTAGTTCTTTCTCAAACAAAAACTCTACCATACTTTTTAAACAAAGAGATCAATTTTCTACAAAGGTAAATTACAAAACAAGTATCTTGGACAGTAAGTGAAATTCGGATTGGGTTTGGGGGATATTAAGTTTTTAATTAATGAAATTACAATCAATAAGAAACTAATACATATTCAATGAAAATACTATTTTTTTTCGTTTGTAGGGGTATGGTAAGGATATTTTAGAGCGCAAAGATGGAAGGATGGTATTTTAGGATTATTTTCAATACTTGAAGGGTATATTAGGCCCATTTTTTATCCTATTTCTCCATTATTTATCTACTATTTTCAAAATGGTGATTTTCTACTGATGCAGAAATAGGAAGTTCACTGAATATGCTATTGAGGATTCATCAAAGGTACTTAGCAATGGAAACTGCAGTTTTTCTATATAATATAATAAGTGATTTTCGTATATGTCAAAAAAAAATTCATTGAAGGGTACGTATTATAGTCATTTCAGTATACCTACTATTGATTTATTATACTAATACATGTAGGAAGTACTTACCTGTTGCAAGACACGTCTCAGTGTCTTCATATGTCCCTATATGGTCTCTATCTCCTATCTTTCTCCTTTGTGAAACATAGAGAAGATGAGAAAACATAAGCTCTCAGTTTTTTCTACATGTGTTCTACGTATCAATTTTTTTGTACTACTCAATTTGGTTAGATTGCTTATTTGGGGTTTTTGTTCATAGGTTAGCAGCCACGAATACACCGCAGCGGTATATAAGTTGGCGTGGATGGATGCAAAATTTTGATTCGAATTTCTTGCTTGATCTATACATGCATGTATTCAAATAGATATGTTGGTTCATGTTCATGTATGATTTTGGATTATTATTTCTTGATGTCTTTTTTATTTCTCTCCACAAATTATAATTGTAAGTATATTTTCATTTAAGTGATTTGTAATCAAGTTAAGTGTCATGACTCGAGCAGAGGCCTCGGCCGCGATGAGCATCCCGAACCATGAAGGCCCGGGCTCCTTTCTCTATCTGGCAATCTTGCACTACGATCATACAATTTATAGAAATGCGAAAAGATAACATAACGGAAACATGGCAAATCTCATAAGTAACTGGACAATTCGAAAGTAGGTACTCGATATTCAAACTACATGACACTAGTCTGCGAAATCTCTAATAACATGAAAATCAACATCTGTCTAAAAAATGGCACAAGGCCCCCAGTAGATCATAAAATAGAAAGAACAAAGAAATCTGAAAATCAGGCCTTCCTGAATAGAGAAGGCTCACCAATTGCACGGGACTGCGGGAATGTATCTCGGATCCTGAGATATAGGGGTTTCAATATAAATGTACTGGTACGCAGAACAATTTAAAATAATATATTAATAGATAACATAAGTAAGAGCAATTTATAAAATATTTTACATATGATATATGAAAACACATAGGCATAGTTTAAAGACTTTAAAATATTTCTTTGAAATAATGACCCACTCTTTACTTTACTTCTGAGTTAGATGGTACACACTACAATCTATAATTCCATGGGTATATGAAATCTGCCCTTGACTCGTCGGCCAAGCCCCCAATCCTCTAAGTTTGCCACAAGGATTGGAGTATCTATATGGGGACACACACGATCACATAGTAGGACACCAAAATCCCCAATCAAATCAACATGTAATGGCAGTGCACAAGATCACAAAGCAGGAATCCTAACCATAGTCCCAATTTGGCACTACATAAATCAAGGTACACAAGATCACAAAGCAGGATACCATAATCTCGTGTCGGCAAATCACGGTTTCTAGCGTTGAGTCTTTCAACTCGTACTTTCTTCGGGTAACCATCTAACTCTCTTTACGCCCATTTTTGATCTTTTCTAAACATGCATCTTTCTGAATTCTAAATTTGAGAATCTGAGAAAAATCTGTATTTCTAGTCTATTCTGAATCTGCTATGGCATTCATCTATTTGATATCGTCATACCAAGATTTTCAGGTCATATTTCTCAGCCATACATTATCAAGTTACAACTCCTTTCAAGCAAAACAATGTTTAGACCACCAAATCAATCAAGCCATGCAAGAGAGTTCTTGTTTTCAAAACATATTTCAAACTATGATGAGATTCTCTCTTTTCAACATTTCATGAAACATGTGGTTCTCAAGTATTTTGTGACAAATCATGCAACTCTTTAAATTCAGCACTTCTCCTTTTTTATAAACAATAAACACCCTCTCTTCAATTCATAATTAAGATCAAGTCTTAAACAACAGTAAAGACATATAAAAACATATAATTGAATAATTCATAACATATAAAAACAAGGGATTTATAACAAGAGAGGAATTATAATTCTTCTTGCTCTCAATTCAAATCCCAAATATCAAACCACATGCATACATACATACATATACATACATATATATATATATATATATATATATATATATATATATATATATAAAAGAAAAAATGAGTTTAAGGGGTAAGGACTCAAGACCAAATCTTTATTGTCAAGAAAGATTTACAATGTATAATTGTTTCAAGACCCTTTTGTAAATTAATGTTTTCTCACTATTTAAACATAATTAAAATGATTTCACCATGCCCATGTAGTTTAGGAAAACCCCACGTACCTTAGATTTCTTAGTTTAAAGAATAATACTCGAATCTTGATTTGTTCCTTAGAAATCTTGAACTTAATGATTGATTTTTCTCGATTTCTTGTTCTTGGAGGAAACCCTAATTTCCCTTGTTCTTGAGAGGAGAGGATTTGATATGTTGTAAAACTGATAATGGTTGAGTAAATAACGTTTAGGGTGTAATTTAATTCGTGGGAAAGGTTTTTGGAGTGAAAAAAAGACTAAAATACCACTAAGGAAACCAAAAAAGTCGCAGAACTTCATCAGTTGACGATCCATGTTGATGGGCCGACAATCAGGTGATAGGCCGTCACTTTTGGGATGGATTTTACCACTTTCTGCCCTAGGCTGACGACTGGGGCTGATAGGCCGTCACCTAGTTGATAGGTCGTCAGCCTCGTCATCACATTTTGGAAGACAAACATTTCGAAGTAAAATGAGCATAACTTTCATTTGGTACAGAGTAGTCACTCTAACTCGCTATATACAAAAAGTTATTGTCGATGAAAGTTGACACAAGTTATGACGTTTATCAAAACATAATCGATAGAAGAGTTTTCAACTAGTCTTTTGGTTTGGAGATTTTTGTAACCTCAATTCATATTCAAAGGTGTTCACACACTATAGGATTGATTATCACACATATATTAACAAAGAATCATTAGGTTCGGGTCTATACGTGTAGAAAGGACGGTTCAAACTTTAGCCCGAAAGTGCGGGGTGTTACATCATCCCCCCTTGGGATTATTCTTCCCTGAATGATGGGTAGGGACTTTTTGAAGCTCTAAAAGTGTAGAATGAAGAACGCAATATCGTATTGAACATTTTTCCTCAACAAAATATGTGAAGGCATCCAATGAGCTTCATGGTAACCCTTAGGAAAACGTGTAAGCATAAAATATGAGATAACGAAACTTGACATCGACATGATCTTGGCATGTGTTTTATGGCACATGATCAAAACATTGTAAGCCATGAAATTTTCTAAAAATCCTTGACCTGTTTAAGATTAGTACAAGACATGAGATAAAATTCTCGCGGGACATAAGAATAGAAGCATTCTCCACCTTACAAGATAAAACAAAAAAACTTAAACTTAGAGACACTACTTGTCTACACCCCAAACAATAAATTATGTGCCTCATTATTTCCAACTTAGGATCCCCCCATCACATATCTAACCACAAGAGTTTAAATCTCACTACATAGCACTTCTACGTTGAAACTTAACTCAGAGTTAAAAGGTACCAATTTAAGCTACGGAACCCTGTACTTTACATCCCACTAGGAAAATTACTTCACCTTGTCACTACCAACAAACCCACTTGGGTTTTAAATCAAAGAGTACCAACCACATAACACATTGACTTTTGTTTCCATCAATCAGAACATTCAAGTATATCATTACTACACCCACTACATGGATCTCCCCACTAAGACCAACAACTTCAATCATTCTCGCAATGATTTTTTTAACAACATCTCTCCTTCCTGACTATTTCACGTAACGAAAGTACATCTTCTTCTTCCACCTTCTCCTATAATCTTAGCTCAAGAAATCACATCAAAATTTTCAGCTTCAAGAACATCTACTCCCCTACTTAACACACTACTATGCTTTCACAACTACCATCATACTAACATATGGAAGGTCATTAATGGACCCAAGCAAAAGCATCGTGAATGGGAGAATCACTACTCAATTATAACCCTTATTTGTTGATCTACTCAAGGTGGGACATGAGGTAAAGATATGATATAATAGACAAGAAGTGCTTCATATATCAAGTGTCCGGATCATAAGTAAAGAGTCACTCTGGAATACACGCAACATAGAATGAGTCCTTAGGACAAACCATAGTGAGAAACATGAGCGCATATATCATGAGTTGTATAACGTATATTTGGAATTCATAAAGTCGACGATTGAGGTAATGACTTCTACTCGAAGATATCACTTCTCATTTTAGAGCTGAAATAGTCATGAGTTCGAACAATTTTATCATTTTGGATAATCTCGACCTAAAATGAATCAGTAACATATGATAACATAGTTCCCTAGAACCTAGCATGGTATGGGACACAGATTTATGGTTCATGAGCAACATAACATTAAGCTTGTATACTTGGAATATTGGATCACATAGGGACATTATAGCTTCTAGTTTGGAGGTCAGGACATGACATGAGTTACATGGAGAGCTCAAACCTTAGACATAGACAGGACTTAAATACATAAGGCATTGGTAGGTGTCCATTCAAATTTGAGTAGGAGGAGCTTGCTTGAATAGGAATTGATTTATCATGATTCTTAATTGAAACTTGACACCACAAGAAAATTTGGGAACTACTTTAATCCATTATCTCCCCCTTAGACCAAATTCACACTCCTAGACTTACAGAGATAACCTCACATAAAAATCTATAGCCACAACTCTCAACGCAGAAGAGATATCACCATAAACATAAACTCTTAACTCTCCCTGATAAACTATACTCTGAAGGTCTTGCTTTTAGTAAATGCTACTCTTAACTTTCTTTAGCCTCAATAGTCATCACCCTATAACTCTCATTCTCATGAGTGTATGAATCCACACCCCTTATCACAAAGGGGTATCAATATACACACGAACACAAACTCCCTTTAATAAATATATAAAGATACTAAATTCTTTATAGATCCTTTCCCTTCCAGGGAGACTAAATCATAATTTCCTACAACCACCAAGGTCGTTAACTTATGACTACCATCATCATAGGCATAAACGCCCACGTGTCTAAACACTTAACACTCCATCTTCAATTCCTTAGAATGCTAGCTTTACACCTCTAATCACACAACTTACAACTTAATAAAATTTGCAAAACTATATAAAAGGCACATATTGCCTACCTATATTTTCTCAATCCCGCTATAATGAACACCATACAATAACTTCTTAGTCTTCCCTGGACGTTTCAATACTACAAATTTCAAAAACGCAGACTGGGTACACCAAACACTTATACATATAAAACTTTATCTAACAGCCTACTACCTGGGGTTAAACTTATTCCTTTATACTCACGTTCTTATTCACTCAATGATACAACCACAATTCATTGCTTTAACACTAGTCCTCATGTACACATATATCTCACGATTACTATTACCACCACACTTCACATATAATGTTCTAGCCTATATTCTAACGTCAATTATGTACCACCAATAAAGCATTCCACATGCTATACTAATCTATCAAATTCGGAAATTAACCCAAAATAATTTATTTCACCTAGCTACTTCCTACAATCACATCCCCTCCATGACATTACTACTACACCTCAAATTCCACTACCTACATTTTCACATAGTACTAGTTTACAACTACTAAAGAAAAGACTATCAAAGGGGGTAAATTCACATAATAAGGATAGTCGATCTTAATCTTATAATATAATCCATTATGATCGCATCAACATATTCCACTTCCCCACGTCATATTTACTTACCCATACATGCATCCCCACTACCTTCAAGTTCCATATACAACAATGAGTTTGTATTTGTAACCTATTGACTAATCTACCCCTTTCCATAGACAACTTATAAATGTTTTCTACAACCACCATAACTATCCATTCTAGTCTCCTTTCCTAATTTGAATAAATAATACTCATAGCCAAACACTTCCTTCACAAACTATCATTTACTCTATAAATCTTGCTATAACATTAGCCAACCTCCATAAAAGGAAAAAACACCCCTTAATCAAAGGGTTATACAACTAATACTACCTATTTACATAAAAGTTACCCTTACTCTAACTTCTAACCTTGTGACTTCATATCACCAACTTCTTGGCTCATCTCACTACCAATAGGTCATGACACTTTAGCATATACAACTACTCAGGTGGAAATATAGTTTCAACATTCTGCTACACAATATTACCCTTATGAATGACATCTAAAATAAGAATTTTTAAAGGGGACTAGATATACTTTGTACCTCAGGTTGAAAAGCACGATTTCATCAGAATAAAAGTATACACTTGAATCAATACACCTTGAAGAACTAATAGACTCCTCTATAGTTTTTGTGCTATCTCATAACATTATGGATAACTCAATCATAGAGAACCACATCACTGGGGGAACTAGACTTTTAGACTTATACCACCTCGAAAATGAGGCATGACCCATAAAATTAGCACAAGGAAGAGATTTGGATGACTTTCTTGTGGACAACACTATAGCATGAACTAGAGTATGAAAGAACAAGAAAAAACTCCTAAATGACAGGTAGCCTCCTGATTATAGGTATGGTGCACAACACACCCAAAAACAATACTTTACTAGACATGATTTCGCAGACTCCCTAGGATAATGAATCGTGCTCTGATACCAAGTTTGTTACGACCCAAGCCGAGGCCCTGGACGCGACGAGCATCCAAAACCAAGAAGGCTCGGGTGCCCTTCTCGATTTGGCAATCTTGCACTACGATCATATAATTTATAGAAATGCGGAAAAATAACATAACAAAAACATGGTTAATCTCATAAGTAACTGGACAATTCAAAAGTATGTACTTAATATTAAAATTACATGACACTAGTCTGTGCAAGCTCTAATAACATGAAAACCAACATTTGTCTAAAAACTGGGACAAGGACCCCAGTAGACCATAAAATAGAAAGAATAAAGAAATCTAAAAATCAGGCCTTTCAGAATAGAGAAGGCTCACGAACTGCAACTTCTTACACACACAGGTCTACTATTAAACAGGACCGTATGAATGTGCCTCGGATCCCGAGATATAAGGGGATCAATACATATGTACTGTTACACAGAGAAAACTAAAATAATGTATTTATATATAACATAAGTAAGAGCAATTTATAAAATATTTTACATATGATATATGGAAACACATGGGCATACTTTAAAGACTTTGAAATATTTCTTTGAAATCATAACCCACTCTTTACTTTACTTCTAAGCTAGATGGTACACCCTACAATCTGTAATTCCACAGGCTATATGGAATCTTCCCTTGAATCTGCGGCCAAGCCCCCAATCTATGTTTGCCGCAAGGATTGAAGTATCTATAAGGGGGACACACAAGAGCACACAACAGGGCGCCAAAATCCCTAATTAAATCAATATGTCTTGGCAGTGCACAAGATTAAAAAGAAGGGCTTCTAACCATAGGCCCAATTTGAGACTACACGAATCAAGGTACACAAGATCACATAGCAGGGTACCATAATCCCGTGTTGGCAAATCACGGTTTCTAGCTTTAAGTCTTTCAACTTGTACTTCTTTCAGGTAACCATCTAAATCTCTTTATGCCCATTTTAAACCTTTTCTAAACATGCATCTTTCGAAATTCAAAACCTGAGAATCTAAGTAAAATCTATATTTCTAGTCTATTCTGAATCTACTATGGCATTCATCTATTTGGTATCGTCATACCAAGACTTGAAAATCATATTTCTCAGCCATACCTTATCAATTTACAACTACTTTCAAGAAAAACAATGTTTAGACCACCAAATCAATCAAACAATGTAAGAGAGTTCTTGTTTTTAAAACATATTTCAAACTCTGATGAGATTCTCTCTTTTCAACATTTCATCAAACAAGTGGTGCTCAAGTATTTTATGACAAACCATGAAACTCTTTAAATTCATCACTTCTCATTTATATAAAAAAGAAACACCTTCTCTTCAATTCATAATTAAGCTCAAGTCTTAAATAACAGTAAAGACATGTGTAACATGCTTCTCAGTATGAAATTGAATAATTCATAATGTATAAAAACAAGGGGATTTATAACAAGAGAGGGATTATAATTCTTCTTGCTGTTAATTCAAATCCCAAACATCTTAGCACATGCATACATATATAAGAAAAATTGAGTTTAAGGGGTAAGGACTTAAGACCAAATCTTTATTGTCAAGAAGGATTCACAATGTATAACTGTAATTGTAAATTCAAGACCCTTTTTTAAATTCATGATTTCTCAACATTTAAGCATAGTTAAAATGATTTCACCATGCCCATGTAGTTTAGAAAACCCCCACGTACCTTAGGTTACTTAGTTTAAAGAGTAGAACTCGAATCTTGATTGGTTCCTTAGATTTTTCTTGATTTCTTATTCTTGGAGGAAACCCTAATTTCCCTTGTTCTTGAGAGTGTAAAGGATTTGATATGTTGTAAAACTGATAATGGTTGAGTAAATAATGTTTAGGGTGTAATTTAATTTGTGGGAATGGTGTTTGGAGTGACAAAAAGATTAAAATACCCTTAAGGAAACCAAAAAAGTCGCAGAACTTCATCAGTTGATGACCAAGGTTGATTGGCCGTCAATCAGGTGATAGGCCATAACCTAGGTCATTACTTTTGGGATGGATTTTACCTCTTTATGCCCTAGGATAACGACAAGGGCTGATAGGCGATGTCACCTAGTTGATAGGTCGTCAGCCTCGTCATCACATTTTGGCAGAAAGACACTTCAAAGTAAAATGAGCATAACATTCTGCTCCAATATCGGATTAAGGTGAAACCAGTTGCGTTGGAAAGAAGACTCATAGAACTTTCATTTTCTATAGAGTAGTCCCTCTAACTCGCTATATACAAGAATTTATGGTCGATGAATGTTGACCCAAGTTTAGACATTCATCAAAACTTAATTGCTAGAAGAGTTTTAAACTCGTCTTTGAGTTTGAGGATTTTGTGACCTAAATTCTTATTCAAAGGTATTAACACACTATAGGATTGATCATCACACATATATTAACAAATAATTATTTGGTTTAGGTCTATACGTGTAGAAAGGATGATTCAAACTTTAGCCCGAAAATGCGTGGTGTTAAATTAAGTGTTTCATCACATACAAGTATCACTTACTTGCCCAATACCTTTCGATAGTGAACAACTACAATTAAAAACTAAATTTAAAGGAGAAGAAAGGAATTCTACTATACTCAAATTAAATTTAATAGATTGTATTAACCTTTTATTTCATGTTGTGTTAGGAATTGAACAGAATACAAATAGTTTGTTGAAATCATAGTGTTCAAATTAGGGGAAAAGAAGCAGAAGAAAATGAAGAGAGTATAAATTCAAAACATTCATCTAAAAATCAAGTTTTTGCGTATTTATATGTTGTAAACAAAAGAAAGAGAAATATAAAAAACTACAATCTTCAATATGCAAGACATGTATGTCTCTGACTTCAATTTTTAATTATTATTATGATTACTCTTCAATTTTTGGTATGTTTTTTAGTTATATTTTTTAAATTCTATGTTGGTGATTCTCTTCATCCTCAATTATTTCTAATGAAATAAGACTCAATTCTTCTATAAGAGGATTGCACTCTTTGATTCTTCTAACTAAACTAGATTAGTTTCAAGATCTACAGAGTTTTTCTTTTCAATTATAAGAAATTTCTTGATTTTGGGTCTTTGTTGGATTAATATATTTGAGATGAAATACAAAACAAATTTCAAAAATTGTATTCCAAAAGAAAATTACTATAACTATTCAGACGAATTAATCAATCGATTATGGCATATGCCCAAAAGAAAAGAAAGATTATAGTTGAAATTACTTGTGAAAGGTACATACCTCAGTTTAACTATCCTAAACTGAGTCCGAACTCCCAACCAATAAAAGTAATATTTTTGCATTAGTGTCCTACTTTATGAGGGAATTTCTCAACTACTACATTTCAATTTTGCATATATCCATATGGACTATGATTAGTAACTAGGTTGTTCGCAAGATGGTAGCGTTAGAAAATTAAGATAACTACGGTCATATCTTGAATAAATAAATTATATTTCTGTGAGTTGCTTCAACTTTTCGTACTTTCTCTTTACACCTCTCTTGGTTGTCAATTTTAAAAAGTACGTTTATCAGTTGAAGAATATGAAACTAGATGAGTTTCTTGAATGGAAAAATAATTTATTCTCTTGAGAATTATGTTGATGCATTTATGCTTTAACATATAATTTAAACGAGTTGTCGTAATGAATAAGATGTTGGATTGTTTCTTCTATAGTTTTAGTGTAACGACCTGCAATTTGGGCTAGAACGAAAACCATTTTTCCTACGCGTAGATGTTCCAAAAGCCATAAATCCAATGCAAATATAGTGTGTTAATCATTTATGTAGTGTCTGAATCTAGTTTGGCATGAGTCGATATCATAGAGGTTCCTTAACTCAAGGACTAGTTGAAAGCTTTCCTATCGTTCAAGTTTTAGTGAGCGTCGAAACTTAAATCAAATTCAATTGATCATAACTTTTTGTATATGAAGAACTAGGTGGGATTACTTATATAAAATGATATTTCTTTGAGTCCTCTTTCTAACACCATCAATTTTTCCAAAATCTGACATCAGAGCAAAAAGTTATGCCCATTTTACTCCAGCATATCAGCCTGGCAACTGAGTGACAATAATTCTGACGACTTGTCAGAATATGTCATCAGCCTTTGTCAGAATCCCATCAATTTCATCTCCCAGGTGACAACAAAAGCTGACAGCTTGTCACAGATCTGACGGCTTGTCAGCCTTGGTCGTCAACTGAGAATTTCAGCAATTGGGAAGTGATTTCGTAGGGGTATTTTGATTTTTCCTTCACTCCAAAAACCTTTCACACAAATTAAATCTCCCATTAAGTGTTACTAATCAATCATTATTAGGTTTACAACATCAAAAACTTCCTCTTCACTCACAAAATAATATCAAATTAGGGTTTTCTCCAAGAACAAGAAATTTAAGAAAATCAAGCCTTAAGTTCAATATCTCCAAAAAACAAATCAAGATTCGGGTTTCATCTAACAAGATCTAAGTTCCATATTTCAGATATTATAATGTATGTTACTTGGGGTTTATCCTAAAAAACTACATAGGCTTGGAAACACTAGAACATGATTTAAAGATTTTCAAGCGTGATTTTAGATAAGGATTTTGAAATACATGATTTATTATGCATTACGAATGTTTAAATGCATTGTTAATTTGTCCCTTAAGCTTTCCCCCCTAAGTTGATTTTCATATATACGTATATGTATAAAATTTGAGGTTTAATATTATTTGAGATCATAAATTATGGACTCCCACTCTTATGATAAATTAAAGATTTTAGATTTGTTGGAAAAGAGATGAAATGCATGTCTGTGATTTGAAAGACGTTTTCTCAATGTCATAGTATTTGAAACATTGATTCAGAATTATTGAGAGGGTGTCTTGAGATAACTATATTTTATGTTAAATAGAAGAATTGCATGAGATATAGACTTTGGACATGACCACCATTGTTTGTTAAATTGTTGATAAAGAGAATTGCTTGCATAGTTTTACATGAATTTTAAAGCAGGAATTCCTTGAACGAATTATTGTTATCGTGGTCCTAAATTTCATGATTTGAAAATAGAGATATAAATTGCTATAAATGGCTTAGAGAATGTAACTTGTAAGTCAATGGTATGACGATACCATTTATGTGTATATGCGATGACAGAGTTAAAGATTTCAGAGTATGTTTTTAGAGCATGCATGTTTAAAGAACTAAAAATTGGCATAAAGAGGGTTAGGTGGTTACCAGAAGAAGGCATGAGTTCAAGTAACTCTTAGACTGAAACTGTATTTGCCGATACAGGTAGATTATTATTGTACGCTGGTGATGGCTGTGTGGCGTAGTAGATTCAGAGACTCCGACCCTTGTGGCATACTTGGGTTGGGGGCATGACTGCCGAGTTATTGGCAGATCCCAATATAAACTGTGGGATTATAGATTGTAGGGTACACCACTTAGCGCAGGAGTAAGACAAAGAGTGTCACAGATTTCAGATGTTTTCACAAAGTCTTTTAAAATGCCCATGTTATTTCTTACTATATGATATGTTTATGAACTGCTTAAAATTGTTCTCATTTGTGTTTAATATAAATGATTATTTTGGATTTCCTCTGTGTACCATTATATATGTATTGACCCTTATCGCTTACCTCTTAGGTTCTGAGGCTCAGTCTAGTGGTCCAAATAAGCAGTAGATAATTCAAACAGCAGATCAGATTGTGCAGTGGTGAGACTTCTCTATTCCAGAAGGCCTGTCCTTTATGATTATGTCATCTATTACAGTTTTTGTCTACTAGGGGCCTTGTCCCAATTTTTAGATAGTTGTCAGATTTTTATATAGTAGAGATTTCGCAGACTATTCCAAATGTTGTTAGTGATTTTTGGATTTCATTCCCCATTCTTAAACTTAATCTAGAGTATGACAATGTTTCCGTATTAGATCATAATTCCACATTTTATTTTATTATATAAATGTTTATCATGACTACCAGATAGAGTAGGACGTCCTAGCCTTCATGGTTCGGAATGTCCGTCACAGCCAAGTCCTAGTTTGGGTCGTGAAAAACTTGGTACCAGAGCACCGTTCTTGGTCCCAGGGTGACTGCAAAATCGCATCGGGTAAAGTCTTATTTATGAGTGTGTAGCATGCCAAATTTATAAGCAGGAGGCTACTAGGTGTTTAGGAATGTTTTCCCTCTTTGTGATTTAGTTCGTGCTTTGTAGTCTAATCTGTCCCCTAATCAAGTGATCTCTTGTACTTCAGAAAAAAGATAGCTCTACCTCCTTGTCGCTCCAACAATCAGAATACTCAAGATGATGAAGTCCACCCCACCCATGAGGTGCAGACTTATAACAGAGCGCATACCCCAGAACCTGTTCCTACTCTGGGAGTACCTCCAGTCCCAACCAGTCCTCATCGAGCTCCAAGAATAAATGTTAACCATCCCAGTCTTCTCAGAGGGACATATCTAATACAGAATTCAGATAGTCCATTCACATGCTTGCACAGCTGGTAGCCATACAGACTCAGAGATCGGAAGACACTGGGTCTGCATCTGTTACTTCTGAGGTTACTACGGTGGGTCAGTTCATGAGAATGAACCCGCCCAAATTTTTTGGCACTAAAGTAGAAGAGGATCCACAAGAGTTTGTGAATGAAATAGAGAATATTTGTAGGGTAATACATATAGATTTGGTGGAAGGGGTTGAATTGGCAGCATACCAGCTTAAGGATGTAGAGAACTAATGGTATAATGAGTGGGAGGATACGAAGGGTTAGAGTGTTGAGCCCACAGTTTGGAGCAATTTTGTGGAAGCCTTCCTTGATCGGTTCTTCCCTCTAGAGCTGAGGGAAGCCAAAGCTGAAGAATTCATGAACCTGAAGCAAGGAAAGATGAGTGTCCAGGAGTAAACTCTGAAGTTCACCAACTAGCCCGTTATGCTCCTGAGATGACTGGTAATATGAGAGCCTAAATGAGGAAATTTGCATCCAACCTTTCAGATGACTTGGTACTTGAATGTCAGGGAGCAATGTTGAACAGGGACATGGATTTCGCCAGACTATTAGTCCACATGCAGCAAGTTGAGTGATAACGCCCAAACTACAGCTCTCGTTAGAGTGTAAGCGGTCGCTGTCAAACATAGAACCCAACTGGGTTGGGTGTCAAATCCCACAGGGAATACTTGGTCACTAAGTGTTACAATTATTAATAAACTGTTGATCGAAAATTCCACGAAAAAGGGGGGATTGGGTTTGGCGTGAATTAATACTATGGAAGTAACAACAGAATGCTTGATTTAGTAAGATTTAATCACTGAGAAAAATAAGTTAGGGTTATGTCCACCTTATGAGTTCTACGTATCTATTAACTATGAGTAATGCGGAATTCAGACATGCATGCACTAATAGAGATTCGTATTCTAATGGTAAATCCTAGTGTTTCTCAACCATCAAGGATTATTTCACTTTAACTCTCTCGAGATTAAAGTGTATAACTAACGGTACAAATTCTCCAAGAAGTTAACCCAGTTACGGCACTAACGTGTAAATAGGGGTTGGTAGCCCTATTTCCTTGTCACACTCTCTTTTCCAAACACGTAACTTTTCTCTCGAACAAGTTAATGCTATAATGGCGTATTCTATATGTTTGCAACCACAAGAATTTAATTAAAACAAAGAGAGTAATGATATAAGTAGCATACGCATCAAGAATTCACAAACTCATAGCAATAGATAGTATATCAAAAGGCTTCCATAACCCTAACAGAGAAGTTTAGCTACTCATGATTGTAAAGGAAAACAACGAAGACATCATCATCATCATACCAAAATGATAACAATCTCACGATGGGTATGTATTGGTGTCACTATGAGAATGACGTGATTTCCTCTCTAGCCGTTCTTGTAGCATTTTTTCTCTGCCTCAACTTACAAAATCTGTAAACTGAATAAATAAAAAGTGTCGACTGAATCAATTCGTCAATGCTGAAAAATTCAGCAAAATAGGATTTTTATAACATCCTTGTCCTAGTACTATTAAGTTACTGCTACACCCCTAAGTATTTAAAAATACTGCTTTTTCCCAGGACAATTTCTCCATGCGTCACATTCAGTCCATAAGCTTCCAAAATCTGCCTTCCCTCTTCTGTGAAGTTTTCCTTTGCTGCCCAAAGGTCCACAAAGTGCTGAAATATTCATCATTAATACCTAAAAACATGCTAATCACGTAGGTTAGCTCACTTACAGGAAAATGGACTAAAAGTGCAGGAATTATATATTTTATCCTCAAAACTTATAGCTATAACATGGGTAAATTATGGTGTTTAGGCGTGTAAATACACCCAACATCAACACCCCACACTTAAAGCTTTGTTTGTCCTCGAACAAAATATTACGTCCATGCAAACATCTAACTAGGATTTCACAGCAGTAACACAAAATATTCATCAAGACATGCACGACAATTATTAACAAAGAGTAGTTTTCTGGATCACTACTAGAAACCATTCAACCTCCAACATAGACTCGTGATGATGGCTAATTCGTATCCACAAGTTAAGCCACAAAGAATCATATAACACTTACCCAAAACTCGTCAACCATGTGTGTCTCACATAAGATATCACCCATAATCACTCATAAGTTTTGCATTTTTCGAAACATGGGTACAAGATTCTCCTTGCTCTCACTCTCAAAGAATTCTTATGTTGCAACTGATGACCATAGGCTTGCCCTTAGTGTAATTCTCTACTAATATCAGAATGCTAAGCTTAGGATCAAATAGGTCTTTACAGGTTGTAATGTAGGCTAAGGGACAGGTAGGACTAGTTTGGCCAGAAATAGTGACTATTTTCCCTAAGCGCTTTAATACATCACATTATGCCATTAACACTCTCTTTTAAACAACCCTTCTACCTTTCTTTTCATCTAACACCCCTTTTCACCTATTTTGTTATTCAATTATAAACACAAAGATGAGAATATACAACTTATTTTTTTATTTTTTTCTATTTCTGCTTTTTTTTGTTTTTTGTTTTTGTTTTTGTTTTTTTTTTATAAAACACCTCTATGATAGCCACTCTTATTCACAACAATTTCAAGTACCAATACACTCTGAGGCATCACTCTCACCCACTTTCCTCTTATTTTGTCACATGACTCTACAATTTAAAGAGCTTAGGAATTTGGATCAAATTATGGTCTTGAAAAAAATGGATTAGGCTACATGTGAGGCTGTCAAAGAAAATAGCTAAAGGCTCAAAGGGGGTTAACTAGGATAATGTCCACGGGTAGGTAAAAAGAAGGTAAATAATTACAGGCTGCCAAAGAAATGCCTAAATCATCTCCTAAACTCACACTCTTTATTTCGCTTTACACACACACCAGGCAAGTTCTAGCATCAGTCACAACACAGAATATACTATAACCTCACACACACAAGGCACATGGTCAACTTTATTAGGAGCAGTATAGACTCTTGACCCAACAGGTGAATGAATTAAACCACACAATTATCACACAGTGAGTCACACTTAGAGCCTAAATGTCTCAATAGTAATGATTTTGGCACAAACTCTTGTCATAATACCATGCCGCCTATCAGAACAATTTCATGCAAAATCTAAAAGATCTAAAATTAAACTAACTAATTACGACTAATTAAAACAAACAAGAACTAGAATAAATGTAGGCAAAGAAGTACAGGAAGCATACAAATACCAGCACCCCACACTTAGATGGGACACACTGCCCTCAGTGGAAAATAAATAAGGAAAACCTGATTAGTCGGACTCCTCGTCTATGTCTGGGATCATACCCCCTGCGTCAGAATCATCATCAGAGTCGTCATCCTCAGAGTTTCCTCAAAATGTACCCCACTTGATCCCAAAAGTGCGTCGAGGTATTTGTAGAGAGGAGGACTCAGCTTGCTCCTTTCTTGACCTTTTCTGTCCTTTCTATGAGGTGGACGCTTTTTTGTTTACTTGTCATCCTTTTAGGGCCATTCTACCTGAGATTAAAATAGAGTCATGTTAGCTTCATCTCGGAAGATTCAATCGAAAAACAAACAGTAGTGGCACCACCCCACACTTTATTTGTTGGCACAGACTAATTAAGTGAGTGATGTCGATTACTCAGACTTCATCGACATACATTTAAGCGATATGTTCCCACAACATGTTTAGCACAGTCATACGTTCATGTTATCTTAACTATCCTTTCCAATTCTATTTCATGTAATCTTGTCTATACTATCATGTTTGGATGAATGCACTTTTTGAACAAAACTACCAAAAATAGAAACAAGTTATTGCATAGGCATAATCACACCATCTTAAGCTTGTGGTCAATCATAATCGGTATCTCGATGAACGAGTCATGCAAACATTCAAGCTTTCAACTTACAATATTATGTATTAACTTCACAATTTTGACTTCATTAAACTATGACAGTGAATAACAATCAAATACAAGTCGGAACAAAGTCAAGAACACCCACACGTATTCTTTCACTCAACTAGATGTATCATAACAAACCAACCACATTCTAATCACCAACACCACTTCAAAATCTAATAAATCATTATAAACGTAGCATTCCAACAACTACGGATTATAAAAGAATAACTTACTTGGTGATGGATTCGGAAGATAAGCTTGCAAGATTAGATGAGCAAAAAGAAAGATTTTGAAAGAATGGGGAATCTTGGGAGGCGCCTATATGGAGCAAGCAATTTGATTTTGTCTTAAGGTTGAAGTTCTATTTATAGACCAAGGCTTGGGTCGGGTTTGACCCATGAAAAATCGGGTTAGGAGACCAAAAAGCATAAGTAGGTGGCGCCTAATGCTTTGCCTATGCTTAGCATAGGCAGCACCTATGGTATTTCCTAGTTGGGCATAGGCGGCGGCGCTTATGCTATGGCCTAGTTGAAGCAGTGAGCATAGGAAATGGCATAGGCGGCGCCTTTAGCTTTTCCTAGTTGAGCATAGGCGGCGCCTATGCTATAGCATTGTCGATTCAGAGAGCAAAGGCAATAGCATAGGCCTTGCCTTGTCCATTTCCTAGATTTACATAGGCCTTGCCTTGTCTATTGCCTAGATTTACATAGGCCTTGCCTTGTCCATTGCCTAGTTGAGGCAGTGAACATAGGCAATGACATAGGCCTTGCTTTGTCCATTGCCTAGATTTATATAGGCCTTGCCTTGTCCATTGCCTAGTTGAGGCAGTGAACATAGGCAATGACATAGGCCTTGCCTTGTTCGTTGCCTAGATTCGCATAGGCAATGCCTAACCGATAGCCTTTGCTCCTTCATTCCTAACTTACCACCTTTAACATGGCTCACATTAAAATAAAAATTTTGGGATTAATCCTCTCCTTTGTACATCTTGCACCTACACTTAATCAAAAACCACAAAAACGATTAGAAGGATGGGTTGCCTCCCATCAAGCACCTTAGTTTTGGTCGTGGCTCGACTCTTTTTTTTTTTTAACAAAAACAAACTCCTAGTAAAACAAAACGACTAAAAACGATGGGTTGCCTCCCATGTAGCGCTTGATTTATTGTCGCGGCACGACATAGTTACCTCGATTACTTAGACTTCATCGAGATAGATGGTGCATCATTTTCTGAATGGATTCAGACGACGCTGATGCTTATTTGTAGGCATGCAATCTTCTTCGAGATGAATCTTGTGCATACATATCCCAGGAGGGATACCAATTATATCATCAATAGTCCAACCCATAGCTCTCTTGTACCTCTTCAGAGTAGAGATGAGAGCCTCTATGTACTGTTCACCTAAATCAGCCGCAACACTCACCGGAAGTGTATTTCCACTTCCCAAGAACGCATTCCTTAGGTGACTGGGGAGCTCTTTCGATTCTAGCACTGGTGGATCTTCAATGGAAGACTTCGCTGTTGGTGAAGGTCGATTCCTAAGATCATGGTCCAGCTTCTTAGTAGCATGAGAATAGGACTTTATTCCTGTTAGAGCACAAACAACTTCTTCATATTCTTCAACATCCTCATGCTCAAAATTCAACAGCACAGCAGAGAATGGCTCAACAGTAAGCTGCTTCTCTACAGATAATCCTTTCTCATCCTCATAGTAAACATCATCTACAGAGAACACATCCATATCTCTAGGCTTCTTCATCGATTTACATACATCAAAACGGACCACTTCGTCATTCAGCCGAAATAAAAGCTCATTAGCTCTTAAATCAATCAGCACACTTCCAGTTGCGAGGAAAGGATGCCCCAAGATTATGGGAACTTCAGAATCCACGTCGCAATCCAAAATAACAAAGTCTGCAGGAAAGATAATGGTGGAAACCTTTACCAATACATCATATAATATACCAACAGGTCGTTTTACCGACCTATCTGCCATCATAAGTCGAATATTGGTTGGTGTAGGATCATCCAACCCTAACTTTCTGTAAATAGATGGCGGCATCAAATTGATGCTAGCTCCTAAATCGCACAATGCCTTAGCAAAATCCAACGATCCAATCGTGCAAGGAATAGTGAAAGCACCAGGATCTGCCTTCTTCTGTACTAGCGATCTTGTAGTGATTGCCCTGCAATGATGAACATTATCTTCCAGCTCATAACTTGCTGCCCGCTTCGTTGTCAATAGGTCCTTCATGAATTTAGCATACCTAGGCATCTGTTCCAGCGCCTCCACCAACGGAACATTAATAGTCAGCTGCTTCAACATGGTCATGAATTTACTGAACCTGGTGTCATCAGCTTTCTTCTTCAGTCTCTGCGGAAAAGGTGGTGGTGGAAGGGGAATCATTTTCTCCACCACTTCCTCTTTATCTTGCTTCCGATTATCAACCTTTTCAGGAGTGTCATCAGCCTTCTTCTTCAGTCTCTGAGGAAAAGGTGGTGGTGGTAGAGGAATCGTTTTCTCCACCACTTATTTTTTATCTTACTTTCGATTATCACTCTTTTTAGGCTGGTGAAGTCTAGGTGTAACATCATGAGCACTCACTTCAGCTTCTACGGCATCTTCAAACTCTTCTTCATCAACATTCTCTGCTATATCATCAACCACCTGCTTGCCTTTGGATGGATTTTCCAACACTTTACCACTTCGGGTAGTAATAGCCATACACGATCCGTCATTCCTTAGGTTTTGCACAGTGTCACTGCGTAGCGTGACAGCCTTTCTTTGGTTGAATGCCGCTGATAATTGACTCAATTGTTGCTCCAGCTGTTTTATTACAGTAGAATGCGAGTCAACCAATTGATTTATTGATGACAAATCATTCTTTACCTCAGTAACGCCCATATTGGTTTCCTCCACCCCTTTCAACAGCTTAGCCATCATATCATCCATGGACATCTTTCCAGAGACAGACGCCACAGCCTCACGATTTCCAGGAGGAACATACAAACCACTCCTGTCAGTCTTATTCTTCCAACCACCTTGATCGCGGTCCTTGTATCCAGATTTATCATAATAGTTCCGACCTTTGTTTCCTTGGGCATTGCCTTGGAAACCCCCCTGATTATTCAAGTAATTTGCTTCCCCCTCAGAATCGGAATCATATCTTCCCTATGATACAACGACTTTAACCTTTTCGTTCTTTCCTGATAATAAATGCTTGGTAAGAAGATCCATCTGCATTTTCATGTGAGCCATATCTTGGTCACGTTTCTCTTGTCTACGCCTGTGCTTTGCAGTTATGCCAACAGATAAAGTAGAGCTTGCTGCATCAGCATCCCTGGTATGCCAGGCTATACTCTGCTTTGTCATACGGTCCATCATATCACTTGCCTCAATGAAAGTAAGGTCCATGAATGACCCAACTGCAGCATTGTCAACCACTAGCTTTGTCACTGAGTTCAAATCTCTGTATAATATCTCCATCAAGTGGATGTTGGTCATCTGATGATTTGGGCACCGCATAAGCTTCTTCTTGAACCTCTCCCATATTTCGTGGAGAGCTTCAGTTGGAAGCTGTTGGAAATTGCTGATCTCATCTCTTAATTATGCTCTCTTGGATGGCAGAAAGAATCTTTCTAGGAAAACGTCTTTCAGTTGCCTCCAATTAGTAATAGAATCCGGAGTTAGCCCGTTCAGCCATAGAGTTGCCTCCCCAGACAGAGACAATGGAAATAAGCGCAGCCGAATTATGTTCTGTCCAACTCCTGGATTGTCAAATGACTTGCATGTTGAAATAAAGTTTATCAGATGCATATTTGGATCATCGCCTGCGAGTCCACCAAATAACCCCTTGAGCTGCAATAACTGAATCATGCTGCTAGTGATATTGAACTTAGCTCCGGGTGCCAAGGGTGGAGGAATAATAGCCCCTGTGGCACCAGCTCCATCCAGATCGTCATCATCATCATCAAAAGGAGCCTGCACAGCTCGGCGTTCAGGTCTGATTCTAGCTTGATGATCTCTCCTATGAATAGGTGCCGCCACCTCATCAGTATGCCTAGGATTCAGTAACTCATCATCACCCAGGTCCTCATCATCAGGATTTGTTGCCCGACCTGGGTTATCAATATTCTGTTGATGCACTTGAGCAGCTGCCAACGCAGCTAATCTAGCCTGCTCCTATTGAGCAGCCCTTCTTTCAATGTCACGTTGTGTATCCATTCTACCAATAAGTTGTGGTTCAGGATTGATAGGTAATAACGGTTGACCTGAACTTCGAGTGTTTGACATGCACTCAAACAAACCTGAATAAAACAAAAACAACAACTAAAAGTAAAATCTGAGAATTTTTTTGACCAAAGGGTCTAGTAACTATCACAAACTTAGTTGACAACCGTATTCCCCGGCAGCGGCGCCAAAATTTGATAATGCCCAAACTACAGCTCTCGTAAGAGTGTAAGCGGTCGCTGTCAAATGTAGAACCCAACTGGGTTGGGTGTCGAATCCCACAGGGAATACTTGGTCACTAAGTGTTGCAATTATTAATAGACTGTTGATCAAAAATTCCACGGAAAAGGGGGGATTGGGTTTGGCGTGAATTAATACTATGGAAGTAATAACAGAATGCTTGATTTAGTAAGATTTAATCACTGAGAAAAATAAGTTAGGGTTATGTCCACCTTATGAGTTCTACGTATCTATTAACTATGAGTAATGCGGAATTCAGACATGCATGCACTTATAGAGATTCGTATTCTAATGGTAAATCCTAGTGTTTCTCAACCATCAAGGATTATTTCACTTTAACTCTCTCGAGCATAAAGTGTATAACTAACGGTACAAATTCTCCAAGAAGTTAACCCAGTTACGACACTAACGTGTAAATAGGGGTTGGTAGCCCTATTTCCTTGTCACACTCTTTTTTCCAAACACGTAACTTTTCTCTCGAACAAGTTAATGCTATAATGGAGTATTCTATATGTTTGCAACCACAAGAATTTAATTAAAACAAAGAGAGTAATGATATAAGTAGAATACGCATCAAGAATTCACAAACTCATAGTAATAGATAGTATATCAAAAGGCTTCCATAACCTTAACAGAGAAGTTTAGCTACTCATGATTGTAAAGGAAAACAACGAAGACATCATCATCATCATACCAAAACGATAACAATCTCACGATGGGTATGTATTGGCGTCACTATGAGAATGACGTTATTTCCTCTCTAGCCGTTCTTGTAGCGTTTTTTCTCTGCCTCAACTTACAGAATCTGTAAACTGAATAAATAAAAAGTGTCGACTGAATCAATTCGTCAATGCTGAAAAATTCATCAAAATAGGGTTTTTATAACATCCTTGTTATAGTCCTATTAAGTTACTGCTGCACCCCTAAGTATTTAAAAATACTGCTTTTGCCCGGGATAATTTCTCCATGCATCACATTCAGTCCATAAGCTTCCAAAAGCTGCCTTCCCTCTTCTGTGAAGTTTTCCTTTGCTGCCCAAAGGTCCAAAAAGTGCTGAAATCTTCATCATTAATACCTGAAAACATGCTAATCACGTAGGTTAGCTCACTTATAGGAAAATGGACTAAAAGTGCAGGAATTATATATTTTATAGTCAAAACTTAGCTATAACATGGGTAAATTATGGTGTTTAGGCGTGTAAATACACCCAACATCATTGAGGAGAAGAATAAGAAGATCACTAAATCTGGGGAGAAGAACAGGCAGGCAAAAAGAGCTAAAATAGCAGACCAGTGGTACAGTCAGCAGCAGAGTAGTAACTGGGGTAAAAAATGGTAAAAGAGAAAGAATTAGGGTAATGTGCAGTATGCAACTAGTGCTCCGGTGTCTGGACCCCCAGTTTAGCAGCGCACCCAGAATTTTCAATCTAGTCAGGGGTCGAGGATGTAGGGTACGCAGTCACAGGAAAGTGTAGCTCAGACCTCTCGGTCCTATCTGTGCTATGAGAGATGCGGGAGGAATCATCCAGGGATATGTCAGTTTAGCTCTTTGGTGTGTTATTCATGCGTCCATCTAGGCCATATCCATAGAGACTGTCCGACAGCAAGGATTAATGTTGGAGGAGCCAAGTCATAAGCGAATTCTTCTGCAGCACCACCACCTCAGAAGGGTGTCACTTCAGCTGTTGAAAATGGTCGCAACTGGTTGTACACCTTGACCAACCGCCAGGAGGCAGAGGCCTCACCAAATATAGTTACCAGTACGTTGTTAATCTTTTCTCGCGATGTTTATGTGTTACTTGATCCCGTCTCTACCTTATACTGTGTGACCCCTTATGTGGCTGTTGGTTTTGGGTTTGAGCCCGATGTGATTGCTGAACCTTTCTCTATTTCCTCTCCGGTGGGAGATTTTGGTATAGCTAGAAGGTTGTATAGGAATTGTATTGTGACTGTTTGTGGTTGAGATATTGTGGCAGACCTCATAGAGCTTGAGATGGTTGACTTTGATGCCATCTTCGGAATGGACTAGCTCCATTCATGTTATGCCACACTAAATTTTAGGACTCGAAGAGTCACTTTTTCATTTATGAATGAACCAGTCCTAGAATGGGAGGGGCATTCTCTAGCACCTAGAGAGAACTTTATATCTTATCTTAGAGCCCGTAAACTTATCTCAAAAGGGTGTATGTACCATCTTATCTTGGTTAAAGATTCTAATACCGAAAGTCCTTCCTTTTTGTCTGTCCCGATGGTAAATGAGTTTCCAGAAATCTTTCCAGATGATCTCCCGGGAATTCCACCTGATAGGGAGATAGATTTTGGCATTGATTTATTGCTAAATACCTATCCCATCTCTATAACGCCATATAGAATGGCTCTAGAAAATTTGAAAGAATTAAAGGAGCAGCTAGCAGATCTTCTACATAAAGGTTTTATCCATCCTAGTGTTTCTCCCTTGGTGCACCTATACTCTTCGTGCGAAAGAAAGATGGTTCCTTTTGTATGTACATAGATTATCGTCTGTTGAATAAGGTCATGATTAAAAATAAATATCCTCTTCCTAGGATTGATAATCTTTTTTACCAGCTTCAGGGTGCTAAATGTTTTTCAAAGATAGACCTTCGTTCGGGATATCATCAGTTGATGGTTAGGGAGTCAGATATTCCCAAAATAGCTTTCTAAACTAGATACAGTCATTATGAATTCTTAGTCATGTCCTTCAGGTTGACTAACACCACTGCAAACTTGATGGATCTAATGAATAGGGTCTTCCGTCAGTTTCTGGATCTGTTTGTCATAGTATTCATTGATGACATCTTGGTTTATTATAAGAGTTATGAGGACCATGCCAATCACCTTCGAATTATTCTTCAGACTCTCAGAGATCATAAGTTATATGCAAAATTCTCCAAATGTGATTCTGGGTAAGATCTATTGCTTTATTGGGCATATTGTGTCTAGTGACGGGATTAGGGTGGATCCCCAAAAGTTTGAGGCAGTGTTAAAATTGCCGAGACCCATGACTCCAATCGACATTCAAAGATTCTTGGATTTGGCAGGGTATTACAGAAGATTTGTAGAAAGCTTTTCTTCTATAGATGCTCCACTTACTAAGTTGACCCCAAAAAAGGTGAAGTTTGTGTGGTCTGACTCCTGTGAGAATAGTTTTGAGAAGTTGAAAGACAAATTGACTACAACACCTGTTCTGACTCTTTCGGAAGGAACAAAGGGTTTTATTGTGTACTGTGATGTGTCCCGTGTGGGACTTGGGTGTGTACTTATGCAGCACGGTAAGGTGGTGGCTTATGCATCCAGGAAGTTGATGGTGCATTAGAAGAATTACCCCACTCATGACTTAGAGTTAGAAACTATACTGTTTGCGCTTAGAATCTGGAGGCATTATGTTTTTAGGGTGCATGTTGATATTTTCACTGACCATAAGAGTTTACAGTATGTTTTCTCACAGAAAGAATTAAACCTCAGGCAAAGGCGCTGGATGGAATTGCTAAAAGATTATGACATGAACCTGCACATCATCCGGGTAAGGCAAATATGGTAGCCGACGCCCTTAGCTGGTTGTCAATGGGAAGCCTTTCTCATGTTGAAGAAGGGAAAAGAGAGATGGTGAAGGATATTCACCAACTTGCAAATCTGGGAGTGTGACTCTTAGATTCCGAAGATGGAGGGTTAGTTGCTCATGAGATAGCTAAATCATCCCTTTGTACGGAAGTTAAAGAGAAGCAGATCGAAGATCTCATCTTGATGCTGATCAAGAAAGATGTGGGTCAACAGAAGGTCATGTCCTTTGAAATTGTTGGTGATGGTCTTTTGAGATATCAAGGTAGATTATATGTGCCATATTTAGATGGTCTGTGAAAGATAATCCTTGGCAAAGCTCACACTTCGAAGTAAGTTGTTCACCCAGGCTCTACCAAGATGTATCATGATCTAAAAACCATTTATTGGTGGAATAATATGAAGCGCGATATGGCTAACTATGTTGCCAAGTGTTTGAACTGTAAACAAGTTAAGGAAGAGCATATGAGGCCTGGTCGTACTTCCCAAGAGATAGATTTGCCTTTATGGAAATAGGAAATGATCAATATGGATTTCATTATGGGACTTTCGAGAACTCAAAATCAGTATGATTCTATTTGGGTAATTATTGATCGGCCGACCAAGTCAGCTCACTTTCTTCCTGTGAGGACCAACTTTTTGGGAGATGATTATACTAAGATATACATTGATAAGAAAGTCCATTTGCATGGAGCACCTGTATCCATCATATCTGACAGAGGTACGCAATTCCCTTCACAATTTTGGAGGTCTTTTCAGAGAGGTTTAGGTACCCAAGTGAACCTAAGTACTTCTCTCCACCTTCAGACTGATGGGAAAGCTAAGCGCACTATTCAAACACTTGCGGATATGTTGAGGGCTTATGTAATTGACTTGAAAGGTAGCTGGGTAGATCACTTGCCATTGATAGAGTTTGCTTATAATAATAACTACCATGCCAGTATTAAGATGGCCCCTTTTAAAGCATTGTATGGAAGAAGATGTAGGTCGCCTATAGGGTGGTAAGTAGTAGGTGAGACGCGGTTGTTTGGGCCTGATCTTGTTCATCGGGCGATGGAGGATGTCAAAATCATTAGAGAATGGCTTAAGACAGCCTAGAGTCGACAGAAGTCATATGTCAATGTTAGGAGAAGGGATTTAGAATTTGAGGTTGGTGATTGGGTGTTTCTCAAAGTCTCTCCTATGAAGGGATTTATGCATTTTGGGAAGAAAGGTAAGCTGATTCCTCGCTATATAGGGCCATACCAGATTTTGAGAAAGATATGTGCAGTTACGTATGAGTTAGAGTTGCCCGCAAATCTGGGTTCCGTCCATCTGGTATTTCATGTATCCATGTTTAAGAAGTGTATAGGAGATCATTCCCTAATGTTTCCTGTAGAGGAAATCAAAGTGATAGACTCCTTATCATATGAAGAGGAACCTATTGCAATCTTAGATCGTCAAGTGAGGAAGTTGAATAGTAAGGAGGTAGCTTCGGTTAAGGTGATGTGGAGGAATCAAAAAGCAGAGGAGGCTACTTGGGAATTAGAAGATGATATGCATGTGAGGTATCCAACTCTTTTCGAGGACATGAAAGATGATTTAGAAGGTACAAATCCTATAATACTCCTTTTTATTTCATTTATCTCTTGAAATCGTGCTTGATATATCCCGAGTCTTCATTTGGGGATGAATGATCCCAAGGGGGGATAATGTAACGACCCGCAATTTGGGCTAGAACATAAACCATCTTTCCTATGCGTAGATGTTCCAAAACCCATAAATCCAATGCAAATATAGTGTGTTAATCATTTATGTAGTGTGTGAATCTAGTTGGGCATGAGTCAAGATCATAGAGGTCCCTTAACTCAAATACGAGTTGAAAGATTTCCTATCGTTCAAGTTTTACTGAGCGTCAAAACTTGGATCAACTTTAATCGATCATACCTCCTTTCATATGATTATTTGGGTTGCCTACTATATATCAAATGAAAGGTATTTGAGTCCTCTTTCCGACGCCATCAATTTTGCCAAAATACAATACTGGAGAAAAAATTTATGCCCATTTTACTCCAGTATATCAGCCTAGAAACTGAGTGACGGCAATTCTGATGGCTTGTCACAAATCTGACGACTTGTCATAATATGTCGTCAGTCATAGGCAGAATCCCATCAATTTCAGCTCCCAGGAGATGATAAAAGCTGATGGCTTGTCACAGATCTGACGGCTTGTCAGCCTTGGTCGTCAGCTGAGAATTTCATAAATTGGGAAGTGGTTTCGTAGGGGTATTTTGGTGTTTCCCACACTCCAAAAGCCTTTTACACGAATTAAATCACCCCATAATTGTTATTAATCATTCATTATAAGTTTTACAACATCAAAAACTTCCTCTTCACTCTCAAAATAAGATTAAATTAGGGCTTTCTCCAAGAACAAGAAATTCTAGAAAATCAAGCCTTAAGTTCAATATCTCTAAGAAATAAATCATGATCCGGGTTTCATCTATCAAGATCTTGGTTCCATCTTTTAGATCTTATAATTTATGATACGTGAGGTTTATCCTAAAAAACTACATGGGGTTGGAAACACTATAACATGATCTAAAGATTTTCAAGCATGATTTTAGAAAGGGGCTTTGAAATACATGATTTTATTATGCATTATGAATGTTTAAATGCATTGTTGATTTGGCACTTAGGCCTTTCCCCCCAAGTTGATTTACATGTATACGTATATGTATAAAATTTGAGGTTGAATATTATTTGAGAGCATAAATTATGGACTCCCTCTCTTTTGATAAATTAAAGATTTTTGTTTTGTTGGAAAAGAGTTGAAATGCATGCCATTGATTAGGAAGATGTTTTCTCAAGTCATAGAATTTGAAACATTGATTTAGTATTATTGACAGGGTGTCTTGAGATAACTATATTTTGTATTAAAGAGAAGAATTGCATGAGATAGAGACTTTGGACATGACCAACATTGTTTGTTAAATTGTTGATAAAGAGAATTACATGCATGGTTTGACATGAATTTTAAAACATGAGTTCCTTGAACGAATTGTTATTATGGTGGTCCTGAATTTCATGATTTGAAAACAGAGATATAAACTGCTATAAATGACTCCGATAATGTGACTTGCAAGTCAACGGTATGACGATACCATATATGTGTATATGCCATGACAGAGTTAAAGATTTCAGAGTATGTTTCCAGAGCATGCATGTTCAAAGAACTAAAAATGGGCATAAAGAGGGTTAGATGGTTACCAAAAGAAGGCATGAGTTCAAGTAACTCTTAGCCTGAAACTGTATTTGCCGATATAGGTAGATTATTATTGTACGCTGGCGATGGCCGTATGACGTAGTAGATTCAGAGACTTCGACCCTTGCGACACACTTGGGTTGGGGGCTTGGCTGCTGAGTTAATGGAAGATCCCATATATCCCATGGGATTACAAATTTTTGGGTATACCACCCAACGCAGAAGTAAGAGAAAGAGTGTCACAGATTTCAGATATTTTCACAGAGTCTTTTAAAATGCCCATATGATTTCTTACTATATGATATGCTTATGAACTACTTTAAATTTCTCTCATACATGTTGAGTATAAATGATTATTTTGGATTTGCTCTGCGTACCAGTACATCTGTATTGACCCCCCTCCCCTACCTCTCAGGTTCTGAGGCTTAGTCTAGGAGTCCAGATAAGCAGTAAATAATTCATACAGCTGATTAGATTGTGCAATGGTGAGCCTTCTCTATTCCAGAAGGCCTGTCCTTTCAGATTATGTCATCTATTGTAGTTTTGGTCTACTGGGGGTCTTGTCCCAGTTTTCAGATAGTTGTCAGATTTTTATGTAGTAGAGATTTCGCAGACTGTTCCAGATGTTGTTAGTGATTTTCGAATTTCATTCATTATTGTTAAACTTAATCCAGAGTATGACCATGTTTCCGTATTATATTGTAATTCCACATTTTCTTTTGTTAAATGAATGTTGGGCATGACTACCAGATAGAGTCGGACGTCCGGGCCTTTATGGTTTTGGATGTCCGTCATGGCCAAGCCCTAGTTCGGATCATGACATTTAGTCAGCAGATGCTAAAATTATTACATTTGTACAGATTAAAGATTCCAAAATGATTACATTTGTACGGATTAAAGATTTTTGTTTTATTGATTCCATGGGTATATGTTCCTTCATAGGTGTAGATTTTCCTGATTTGGTCCTTTAACAGTTAAGTAAGCTTTTACCGCTTCTTAATTATTTGCTGTCAATTTTTAATGCATGAGATGGATTCAAAATTTACTTCTAAGAGTAACAATTTGAAAACCACATAGGATCTTCTCTATGACGCATACATAAACTAGTTAGTTTTCAATTTGTATTGTCTTGATTCTTCCTTTTATTTTAAATCTTGAATTATCTATATGAATTAAGGCTTTGAATTTATATTCAGGTATGGCTGCTATAGTGATAGTGCCATTAATTTTCTGTTTTCCATCATTTTAGTTCTACTTCTTTCGTTTTGGGGGTCACAAAGTGATGAGAAAAAGTTTAAGTTGCGTATGAAATGTTTGGTGAAAGTGTTGAACTGACTCCGGCTTGATTTATGAGAGAAACCAAATGTGTTTGCAGCTATGCTTCTGTTTGGTTTTGCAAATTATTAGTCATGTTAACACTTTTGCAGCTGTAATCAAGAAATAGTGACTTCATTGTAAGTCTTAAACTTTAAAAAAGGTAGTTATTGGACAATAATGTAGACAATTCCATCTTTCAAGAAATGCCAATAATTTCAAAAAATATATTTTTTCAATGTACTATTTGTCCTTCCTTGACAATTTCTGTAGTTTCTTTTTTAACAACTACTTTGATGTTATAGGTCAAATATGTTCAATGGGGTTCAGCTTATGTATAGCTCACCCTCACTTTTAGCATTTTTTGTCAAAGATATCTTTAAATATAAGATATAATTATATTTTGTCCTGTGTGAAAATAACTTTACCAATAATTTAAGAATTCTTATGAAGTAAGTAAAAAGGCGGAAGGTAATCCATTATCCTTGGTTCAAATAGAAATCACTCCAAATTCAGATGTGAAGATAGATCATCCAATGAGGAGGAGGAAATGGACAAACAACTAAATACGAATGCAAGGAACATCTTATACCCAATGACTTATTCTGAGGTTTGTTTAGCCCTGTCTAGATTAGAGATTCTGTAACCATATCAATAAGCATAACATTGTAGTGGCCCATTATTGAGGTGACAAAATTACATTTTTTAGCTATTAAATGACATTTTATAGTGTATGAGTAGTAAATAATGTATTCGAGAATCATAGTTAATTCTACAATGAATATGAGTCTTGTGTTGCTATCACTTTTACGGACTATGGATGATGAGAGACTAGGAATCTGAAAATCGAGGCCAGTAAAATGAAGGAGATGCAATAGAGAAGCAAATTTCAACAATGAAACAGGGATATGAAATTACCCTTGTCAGTGTAGTATATATGCTTTGTCTAAGAATTTCATGTAGCATAAACAATATGATTATTTGTACGTTGTGTTTCGAGTTACTCAATTTGAAAAGATGATAAATCTCCTTCACGTTGGGTCCATACTAACACGGATCATACCTATCTAGTTATTAAAAAGAAAGAAGTGAAGTGGAGGTATTGATGGGATTATTTTTCTGAAGTGTTTAGGTTTCACAGTTTAGTTTATGACAACTTTATTAATTCTTGTATTAATAGGATTTAATGTATGCATTTACAATTTCATTCTATAGATATAGAAAGCATTTAGTTTTATCACCTTTTTTTCTCTTTTTAATTATCTCCCTGTATTCGCTAATCAAAGCCACCTACAATAGGTTTACTCGTTAATGATTGATTATATTTGATAGATTACTTTTGGAAATAATTCTCAATGATTTGTGAAGATGTAACACAACATTTAGAAAGAAACAATATATTGAAGCAGCTTATACCTGAAATTCAAAATTGAAAAAATTAAATAAGTTGTAAGTTATTGTTTAACCTTCAAATACTAAAACAAGTTTGATCTATACTCAAAAGAATGTTAGCTATCCACTTACCTCTTACTAATCTAATTACTGTTAGGTAAAGGAAAAAAAACAAATATACGTAATTCTAACTAAAGGTATATTATTTCACCCATGAGGCAGAAGTGTGTAGCGATGACTAGATTTCAATTGTAGTTGTTGGGTATACCGATTGAAATCAACTAGTTACCAATTGGGTTCAACCCATATAGACAACAAACTGAGATGGCATGATATGAATGAAGAAAGGCAAAGTTGGTTGATTATTTCTTTTAACAATTACGTCATATATCAGTTTTTGGTTATTTTATTACACAACCAAATTTGATATTTTGAAAACCGTTAAAATTATTTTGATTTTTCATTGATATCGATATGATCCGATAAGTTTTTTTATGAACTTTTTAAAGCTCGATATTAAAGTCACACCATTTGTTGAATAAGTGATTCAAAAAAAAAAGAGAAAAGTTACTGTAGCTTTCTTTCAGCATTTACTGTTTTTGACTTATTCTAGAGCAGTTGTTGTTTAATCCATATGTTTCTCTTGTTAGTTGAAAGCACTACTGAGTTAGTGCCTATTTAGTGCAGTTAGTGCCCTTTGTGTTTGCATTTTTAGTTGAGTTGTAACCTATTTATAAGGGTTTATCAGTGGTGAATGATATAGAGAAAAAAACAGTCTTGCAATTCCAGAAAACTCTCTGCCATTCTATTTCCCTACTATTTTATTTTCCTTTCTAATATTTTGTTCTTGAGTGAGCTTGAGATCTTTTCTCCAACATATGTGGTATCAAAGCTAGGTTTATATTTAAGTGATATTATTAACAGTAAAAAACCCATGGTTTCCAATGAAAATTCATCGAACATATCTCAGACTTCCATCCCTATTTTTACAGGATAAAGTTATCAGTTCTGGAGAATTAAGATAAAGACTTTTTTGAAGTCACAAGATCTTTGGGACTTGATTGAGACAGGGTATGTAGATCCGGATGAAGAACAGCGGCTAAAGGAAAATAAAAAAAAGGACGCAAAGGCATTGCTCTTCCTTTAACAGGCAGTCCATGAGAAGGTGTTTTCCCGAATTGCAGCAGCCACCACTTCAAGGCAAGCATGGATAATTTTGCAAACTGACTTTGAAGTCTCCTCAAAGGTAATAGTTGTAAAACTCCAAACTCTTTGGCAAGATTTTTAAGTTTTAATCATGAAATAAAATGAATTTTTGCAAGATTTATTGTCTAGATCAATGGCTATTATTAGACAAATGAGGTCATACGGACACCAAATAACTGGTCGAACCGCTGTTGAAAAAATTCTGAGGAGTTTAAATCCTTAATTTGATCATGGTGTGGTTGCAATGGAGGAGTCCAAAGATCTGTTAAATTTTTCATTCGATGAATTAATGGGTTCTTTTCAAGCCCACGAGGCAAGGATAAACAGGTCAACAGAAAAGCAGGAAGAAAACCCATTTCAATCTATGGTGGAGGCACCCAATTCAAGAGAATATGATAAGGCAACAACAGGAAGAGGACAAGGCAGAGGTGCATTTTATGGAAATAGCCGAGGTCGATGCCGGGGTAGAGGCTTTGAACAAAGGAACTTTAATGAGAAAATGAGCAATAGAAGCAACAAGCAATGCTATCATTGCAGGAGGTTTGGGCATGTGCAAGCAGATTGCTGGTATAAGCAGAAACAAGTGAATTGTGCTTAGACTACTAATGAAGAATGTAAGTTATTCATGGCTTATTGTGATACTAATGAAGTTACAAGCGATATGTGGTTTGTAGATAGTGGTTGCTCCAACCATATGCCAAGCATGAAGTCAATCTTCAAAGAACTTGACGAGACACAAAAATAAACGATTAGGCTTGGTGATAATAATGGCCTTCAAGAAGAAGGAAAAGGAACAGTAGCAATCAAATACAACCATGGTAAAGTAAAACTTCTTCATGATGTTCAATTTGTTCCTAGTTTGACACATAATTTACTGAGTGCTGGGCAACTAATTGCTACTGGATATTCACTTTTGTTTTATGATGGAACATGTGTTATTGAAGATAAAAAGTCAGGAAAAACAATGGTTAATGTGCTCATGGCTGAAAATAAAATACTTCTGCTAAAAGTTTCAAATATGGAAAATTTTGCTTTGGTTACTGATGCAAAAAATGACTCTGAATTATGGAATTTGAGGTATGGGCATCTTAATTTCAAGGGACTAAAGATTCTAAGACAAAAAGTTATGGTTATTGGATTATCAAAAATTAATTCTTTTGATTTATCCGAAGGTTTCATTTATGGGAAGCAAAGTAGAAAGTCATGTACGGTTAGAAAGGCTTGGAGAGTTTCTACTTGCCTAGAATTAATTCATGCATATTTGTGTGGTCCAATGAATACTGAATCTTTTGGTGGAAGTCGATATCTTTTACTCATCATAGATGATATCAGTCGAATGAGTTGGGTGTATTTTCTGAACTACAAATTTGAAGTTTTTGAGAATTTTAGAAAATACAAGGCTTTAGTAGAGAATCGCAGTGGGTTGCACATAAACACTCTCCGAATAGACAGAAGTGGTGAGTTCTTATCTAATGAATTTTTCCATTTTGTGATGAATCTGGAATTCACAGGGAACTCACCGCACCTTACACACCTGAGCAAAAGTTGAACGAAAGAATTGTACCGTTGTAGAGATGGCTAGAAGTTTATACAAAGGCAAGGGACTTCCAAACCAATACTGGGTAGAAGCATTTTTAACCTCAGTGTACCTACTGAACCCATTTTCTACAAAGGCAGTCATGAATCAAACGTCATGTGAAGCTTGGAAATGTACAAGTCCTTCGGTAAGCCATTTGCAAATTTTTGGGTGTATTGCTTATGCTTTGGTTAACTCCTAAACTCATCAAAAACTAGATGAAAAATTACAAAAATATATTTTCATTGGTTATTATCTTAAATCCAAAGAATACAGGTTATATAACCCACTTAGTGGCAAAGCGATAATAAGCAAAAAATTGTGTTTGATGAAAAGTCGAGTTGGAATTGGAGTGAAAAACAAGTACAACAGGAGGTTTCGATACCCTTTGAAGTCTCTCCAGATGAAGGAAAAGAGACTGCCCCAGATTCACTTGAACATACAATTGCACCAGATAAATCTTCAACACTTGAAGGACCTTCAGCTGAGCCAATTCTACTAAGAAGATCAACAATAGTAAGAAAAGAGAATCTCAGATATTCTAATGAATATTTTCACTTTGCTTTTATTTTTTCCGATCCTATATTTTATGAAGAAGCAATTGAAAAAGGAGGAGTGGAAGAATGCAAGGAAGGAAGAACCTTTGGCAATACAAGGAAATGAAACGTGGCATCTCACCGACTTGCCAAATGGAAAAACTGTTGTTGGCTTAAAGTGGGTATTCAAATAAAAGTATCATGCATATGGAAGCATACAAAAACAAAAGGCAAGACTTGTCGCTAAGGGATACTGGCAGCAGCAGGGCATTGATTTTGAAGAGACATTTTCCCCTGTTGCTCGATTTGAAATGGTAAGAATTTTTTTTTCCTTGGCTGCTCAATTGAAATGGTTACTTTATCAACTTGATGTTAAGTCAGTATTCTTGAATGGTAAACTAGAAGAGGAGGTTTATGTTTCTCAACCTCAAGGTTTCGAAATCAGCGGACAAGAGGAAAAGGTGTACCAGCTGAGGAGGGCACTTTATGGGTTGAAACAAGTGCCACACGCTTGGTATAGCAAAATCAATTCCTATTTTGTTCAAAATGGGTTTGTAAGGAGTGAAAGTGAGCCTAATGTGTACTTAAGGAAGCAAGCAATACCCATGAATATGAATGAAAAATTGCAGCAGGAAGATGTTATTGGACAAGCCTATGCAAGAAGTTTTAGAAGTCTAGTTGGAGGTTTGATTTACTTTTCTTATACTCGTTCAGATATTACATACTCTGTTGGCGTCGTTTCAAGGTTTATGAGCAATCCATCGAAGCATCATTTTGGAGCTGCTAAATGGATTCTACATTATATTGTTGGAAGACTAGAATATGGTATTCGGTACTCTCATGTTTCAAATTTCAAATTTGTAGGCTATAATGATAGTGATTGGGGAGAATCGGTGGATGATAGGAAAAGCACACCAGGAAACACTTTCAGTCATGGATCAGGCGCAATAACATGGAGTTCTAAGAAACAAGCAACGACGACATTATCGACTTCAGAGACAGAGTATATCGCTGCAACTTGTTCAACCTGCCATTGCATTTGGCTTAGGAGAATTTTGGTTGATCTTAACCAGAAGAAAGACAAAACAATAGAAATATATTGCGACACCAAGTCCACAATTGCAATGACTAAGAATCCTGCATTTCATGGAAGAACAAAGCACATTGACACTCGCTTTCATTTTATTCGTGAGATGGTGGAAAAAGAAGAGATCATATTGAAATTTTGCAACACTAATGAACAAGTAGCACATATATTCACAAGAGCGCTGCCCTATCAAAAGAATGTTTACTTCAGATCATTGCTTGGTGTTAGCGATTTTAAATCAAGGGGGAATGTTGAATAAGTGATTCTAAAAAAAAAAAGAGAAAAGTTACTGCAGCTTTCTTTCAGCATTTTACTGTTTTTGACTTAGTCTAGAGTAGTTGTTATTTAGTCCTTAAGTTTCACTTGTTAGTTGAAAGAACTACTGAGTTAGTGCCTATAATGTCAACAATGAGGAAAGAACATGAGAATTAATTTATAATCAATTTAATTTCTATGTTGGTGTGTGAATTAAAGTTTCACATTAATAACTGAAAGGATAGAGAAGCTGTATATATGCTATTAAAAAGAAAGAAGGGAAATGGGGGCATTGATAGGATTATTTTCCCCGTAAGTGTTTAGGTTCCATAGTTTAGAAAGCATTCAGTGTTATCACCTTTGTTTCTTTTTCAAATTATTTATCTGTATTCCTTAATCAAAGACACCTACAATAGATTTACTCATTAATAAATGATTATATTCGATAAATTCACAATTATTTGAGAAGATGAAACACTGCATTTAGAAAGAAAGAAAATATTGAAGCCATTTATAACTAAAATTCAAAACTGAAAAATTGAAATAAATTGTAAGAAGAGGGAAGAAAAATGACAAATAATTTATTTGTTCAACAGTTTTTTAAAACGGCCAATTTATTTATTGTTTTTTTCATGTCAAAGGAAGACGTTGATTTGATGTGAATCAATATCATAAATTCATATTATAATCCATAGCTAAGTTGGTAAATTGGCAGTATCCCTTAAAGAAAGGCTAGATTCATTTCCTTAGCTAACAATTTCTCAGTTGAGTTTATTGCATTATGTTGTCTGTGAGTTATTACATAGAAGTTCATATATTCAGTGCATACTCGATTCAAATGTGTGAATGCAGTGTGGACAGAAAAGAAGGAGGTCCTCATATGGAGTCTCACACTTACTTGAACATTGCGAAAAACAGCGGAATGCATCGAATAAACTCATTGGTCAATTACAGCCCAAACAAACTAATCTCATATTTGGGTAAATGTTGCAACCTTGATACCCTAAATTAAGACTGTCTAACGGGCCGGGCCGGTTCAACCCGGAACCGGCCCTCTCATTCTTACCGGGTTCCGGGCCGGTTACGGGCCGGGTTTGGCCTTAACCGGTCCGGGCCGGGCTGCACAGTAAAAATATTAAAACCCACCCGGAACCGGCCCACTTAACCCAATCCGGTCAAACCCACTAAAACCCGATCAAACCCGGTCAAACCCGGTTAAAAACAGGTCAAATATACACTATATACGCTATATACATAATATATACATTAAATATACACTTTTTATAGAAGATATATACACGTGTATACATTAAATATACACTTGTATAGAAGATATTAAAATTATAAATCGTTAATAAAAAAAATAAAAAACAACGACTATACGTTAAATATACACGTCTATAGAAGATCTATTAACATTCATACACTCTATTCTATGTATATGTAATACTTTAAATGAGATATACTACAATATATATACATTACAATATATATTTGTATAGTTACATACTAATTTAAAAAACATATACACATGTATACGTTAAATATACATGTCTATAGAAGATCTATTCACATATATACACTCTATTCTATGTATAGGTAATACTTTAAATGAGATATACTACAATATATATACATTACAATATATATTTGTATAGTTATATTCTAATTTATAAAACATATACACATATATACGTTAAATATACACGTCTATAGAAGATCTATTAACATTCATACACACGTCTATAGAAGATCTATTAACATTCATAAACTCTATTCTATGTATATGTAATACTTTAAATGAGATATACTACAATATATATACATTACAATATATATTTGTATAGTTATATACTAATTTATAAAACATATACACATGTATACGTTAAATATACATGTCTATAGAAGATCTATTCACATATATACACTCTATTCTATGTATAGGTAATACTTTAAATGAGATATACTACAATATATATACATTACAATATATATTTGTATAGTTATATACTAATTTATAAAACATATACACATGTATACGTTAAATATACACGTCTATAGAAGATCTATTAACATTCATACACTCTATTCTATGTATATGTAATACTTTAAATGAGATATACTACAATATATATACATTACAATATATATTTGTATAGTTACATACTAATTTATAAAACATATACACATGTATACGTTAAATATACATGTCTATAGAAGATCTATTCACATATATACACTCTATTCTATGTATAGGTAATACTTTAAATGAGATATACTACAATATATATACATTACAATATATATTTGTATAGTTATATTCTAATTTATAAAACATATACACATATATACGTTAAATATACACGTCTATAGAAGATCTATTAACATTCATACACTCTATTCTATGTATATGTAATACTTTAAATGAGATATACTACAATATATATACATTACAATATATATTTGTATAGTTACATACTAATTTATAAAACATATACACATGTATACGTTAAATATACATGTCTATAGAAGATCTATTCACATATATACACTCTATTCTATGTATAGGTAATACTTTAAATGAGATATACTACAATATATATACATTACAATATATATTTGTATAGTTATATTCTAATTTATAAAACATATACACATATATACGTTAAATATACACGTCTATAGAAGATCTATTAACATTCATACACTCTATTCTATGTATATGTAATACTTTAAATGAGATATACTACAATATATATACATTACAATATATATTTGTATAGTTACATACTAATTTATAAAACATATACACATGTATACGTTAAATATACATGTCTATAGAAGATCTATTCACATATATACACTCTATTCTATGTATAGGTAATACTTTAAATGAGATATACTACAATATATATACATTACAATATATATTTGTATAGTTATATTCTAATTTATAAAACATATACACATATATACGTTAAATATACACGTCTATAGAAGATCTATTAACATTCATACACTCTATTCTATGTATATGTAATACTTTAAATGAGATATACTACAATATATATACATTACAATATATATTTGTATAGTTACATACTAATTTATAAAACATATACACATGTATACGTTAAATATACATGTCTATAGAAGATCTATTCACATATATACACTCTATTCTATGTATAGGTAATACTTTAAATGAGATATACTACAATATATATACATTACAATATATATTTGTATAGTTATATTCTAATTTATAAAACATATACACATATATACGTTAAATATGCACGTCTATAGAAGATCTATTAACATTCATACACTCTATTCTATGTATATGTAATACTTTAAATGAGATATACTACAATATATATACATTACAATATATATTTGTATAGTTACATACTAATTTATAAAACATATACACATGTATACGTTAAATATACATGTCTATAGAAGATCTATTCACATATATACACTCTATTCTATGTATAGGTAATACTTTAAATGAGATATACTACAATATATATACATTACAATATATATTTGTATAGTTATATTCTAATTTATAAAACATATACACATATATACGTTAAATATACACGTCTATAGAAGATCTATTAACATTCATACACTCTATTCTATGTATATGTAATACTTTAAATGAGATATACTACAATATATATACATTACAATATATATTTGTATAGTTATATACTAATTTATAAAACATATACACATGTATACGTTAAATATACATGTCTATAGAAGATCTATTCACATATATACACTCTATTCTATGTATAGGTAGTACTTTAAATGAGATATACTACAATATATATACATTACAATATATATTTGTATAGTTATATTCTAATTTATAAAACATATACACATATATACGTTAAATATACACGTCTATAGAAGATCTATTAACATTCATACACTCTATTCTATGTATATGTAATACTTTAAATGAGATATACTACAATATATATACATTACAATATATATTTGTATAGTTATATACTAATTTATAAAACATATACACATGTATACGTTAAATATACATGTCTATAGAAGATCTATTCACATATATACACTCTATTCTATGTATAGGTAATACTTTAAATGAGATATACTACAATATATATACATTACAATATATATTTGTATAGTTATATACTAATTTATAAAACATATACACATGTATACGTTAAATATACACGTCTATAGAAGATCTATTAACATTCATACACTCTATTCTATGTATATGTAATACTTTAAATGAGATATACTACAATATATATACATTACAATATATATTTGTATAGTTACATACTAATTTATAAAACATATACACATGTATACGTTAAATATACATGTCTATAGAAGATCTATTCACATATATACACTCTATTCTATGTATAGGTAATACTTTAAATGAGATATACTACAATATATATACATTACAATATATATTTGTATAGTTATATTCTAATTTATAAAACATATACACATATATACGTTAAATATACACGTCTATAGAAGATCTATTAACATTCATACACTCTATTCTATGTATATGTAATACTTTAAATGAGATATACTACAATATATATACATTACAATATATATTTGTATAGTTATATACTAATTTATAAAACATATACACATGTATACGTTAAATATACATGTCTATAGAAGATCTATTCACATATATACACTCTATTCTATGTATAGGTAATACTTTAAATGAGATATACTACAATATATATACATTACAATATATATTTGTATAGTTATATACTAATTTATAAAACTTATACACATGTATACGTTAAATATACACGTCTATAGAAGATCTATTAACATTCATACACTCTATTCTATGTATATGTAATACTTTAAATGAGATATACTACAATATATATACATTACAATATATATTTGTATAGTTATATACTAATTTATAAAACATATACACATGTATACGTTAAATATACATGTCTATAGAAGATCTATTCACATATATACACTATATACGCTATATACATAATGTATACATTAAATATACACTTCTATAGAAGATATATACACCTGTATACATTAAATATACACTTCTATATAAGATATATAAACATATACACATGTATACATTAAATATACACTTGTATAGAAGATATTAAAATTATAAATCGTTAAATAAAAAAAAATAAAAAACAACGACTAAGGAGTGAATGAATTTGTGGAATTTTATTGATTGCAAAATGATCCAAAATTTATAATTTACATGAATGAAAAATCTATAAATTATGCATCATTTTTTCCAACTCATTCATGTTAATATTAATTGGAACTTGCATAGGGTAGTCGAAGTCAACGGGGGAAAAACCATGCATTGGACTTGATTTTGCTGAGTTCTCCCGTGAAGTCATAATTTCTTCAAGTTTGAGGTCGTCGTTGGGCTCTGGTTCCATTCCTTGGTTTCTTCTTTCTGCTCTAATCCAATCTCTAGGGCAAACTAAAACATTCATTGCGTTGCTTCCCAATGAGTGTCGGTTGTCTCCAAGCTGCTGTCGTCCCTGACTGAAGGCGCTCTCTGATGCAACGGTTGACATAGGAACATTCAAGATATCTCTGGCTAATCTTGAAAGTACAGGATATTGTGATTCATTATTCCTCCACCAATCCAGCGTGTTGATCCGTCGTCTGCGATCCTCTGGTGGCGTCCGCAGATAATATTTCAGCTCTTCCCGATAAGTTGATGTGTAAGCTCTCTCATCCACACTGTTCCAACAAGTTAAATCATAAAACGAATCAGGAAAACCACTATGTGCCGGCCTTTTAGAAGCTGATGGCTCCTCGGGAGGATGAGGAGCGACAGTTGGAGTGATATTTGTAGGTACGGCTGAATCAAATAAATCAGCATAGTGATTATATAATTTTTCTATATAATCTTTTGCATCAGCCGTAGCCGTCCACAAATCAGGTTGTATTTGTTCAGAATCATGGTTAGTATTTATTTCTAAGTTAGTATAAATAAGAGTACTAAAGTGACACATATGATTATATTTCATGCACGGATTTAACATAGCAGCAACCAAGTAAATAGGGGGAATCGGGAAGAAATATTTTTTAAATTTCGTAAACATAGCGCCAACAGCTTCTTTATAACCTTCTTTATCTTTATATTGTCGGAGCAAACCAGAAATATTGGCTATATATGCCAAAATATTACAAACAGTAGGATAATATGCACCGGAAAATTCAACCGTAGCTACATAAAATTTTTCTAAGAACTTAACAAGATCATTAATTATAACCCAATCAGAATTATGTAGCATGCAATCAGCAGAATCAGCAAATGAACCACAATGTTGGTTAAAAGCTAGTGTAATAGGAATTCTATATTTATAACAAGTTTTTAAAAATTCATACGTAGAATTCCATCTAATATCAATTTCCTCAGGCATCAAAATCGGTGCAAGTCCATTTTCTTGACATTTAACTTTAAATTCTTTAATTCTAGATCTACGATTATTTACTTGAATAAAACCAACAGCAAGACGAATTTTTTCAATATAAACCTCAAAAAAGTCAAGACCATCTTTTACAATTAAATTATATATATGACATGCACACTTAACATGAAAAATTTCAGGAAAGGGCGGAGATAGCGTAGATTTTATTTTTGTTATAGCAGTCTTGTTGTTAGAAGCATTATCAAAAGCAATACATAAAATTTTATTTTCTATACCATAATATCCGGCAATTTTAATAATAGAATCAGCAATAAATTGTCCAGTATGTTTCCGATCTTCATCATATAAAAAAGCAAGAATACGTTTTTGCATTATGAAATTACTATCCATCCAATGACAAGTAACAGTTAAATAATCATTTTTATTTACAGCACGACCAAGATCGGAAGTTAGGGACAATCTACATTGAATATTTTTTAAGAATGTTGATAAATAAAAACAATATTGTGAATGGAGTCTAAAAATATCAGACCGACAAGTAGTTCTAGGAATACCATTAAACATAGGATTATAAATTGCTTGTATATAACGAATAAAGGCATCAGAAGAAGGAAAACTAAAAGGCAAACAACCCACAACTACCATTTTAGCTATTTCTTCTCTGTCCCTCAATTTATTATACTTTTTCGCTACTTGACCGGTTGCTGGGTCCATTCTAGTTTGCGTTGACCCACCAACATCCCCACCACCTTTTGCAATATTCAACTCTCTAGTGTGATCTTCAGCTATATGTCTCATTAACGTACCCGTACCCCCTTGCTTACCGCCACTTCTATGCTTATATTTTTGTTGACAAATATTGCACTGCACCTCAATATCTGATATACGTTCAAAAAATTGCCATGCAATACTAGTTCTTTTACGGGGTTTTGGGGTACTGGGAGGACGGGAAGGGAGATTAACTGATTCAGATCTAACGTTAGCATGTCCTACTGCGGGTGTTTCAGCAATATTTTCATCATCTTCGTCTACATTAACTGCATCTACTTCATTTTCTTCTTCTATACCGTAATTTTCCTGAAATTCTACATAATCCATATCGTGAGCACCTACACCTATTTCTTCCTCAAAAGGTGTACCAAGCGGTACCGGAGGCGAAGTCACACGGGTATATCTATTACTTGAACTACCTCTACCGCTAGTAATTCGCTTTTTACTACCACTACCGCTTCCGGGACAAAAATTTCTAACACCTTTAGTAGCGAGGTTTTTTAATTTATCCATAATATAAATTAAATTAAACTAAAAATATTCAAAATACACAAATATAATAAAATTAAATATTAAACAATTAATACAATAAATAAAAATTAAACGTAAGAGATGGAACGACAATACCAAATTTTGGAAGTATCCGAAGATTGCGACTTTAGAAACTTCCGCTCGTACTTTGTAAACGAAAAATTAAAAATTTAAATTGAACACTTTAAGAAATTAAATATATTGAATATTTGAGAATTGAGAATTGAGATTTGAGAGAGAATGAGATTTGAGAGAGAATGAGATTTGAGAGAGTGAAAAATTGTGTGAGAAATGATTTGAAGTTGTAGGGTATTTATAGATTTATTTTGGGGATTAAAAAATATATATATTTTTTTTTTTTTTATTTTTAAGTTAATGGGCCCAAACTAGCCGTTTGGACCCAAAAACGGTAATATAGCCGTTGGGCCAACGGCTAGTTTGGCCCAATAATTTTTTTTTTTTTTTTTTAATTCCGGGCCGGTTAACCGGCGGGCCTGGACCGGGTTGGTTCGGGCCGGGTTAACCGGGCCCAGTTTAAAAAAAAAACCGGACCGGAACCCGGAACCCTAAAGCCCTAGGGCTTACCGGGCCGGGTTAAATCGGTCCGGTTTGATATGTAGGGCCGGTTCGGGCCGGTTCGGCCCGGCCCGTTTGACAGGTTTACCCTAAATTGATCCATAAAAAAATTGTCAAGAAAACATAAATCCGCTTTTTCTATTGGTTCCCCATTTTGTCATCCAATTTTTTCCCATCTCTAATTTTTTTTTAACGGAGACCACAAAAAAAAAAAAAAAGAAAGAAGAACAAGAAAGATACAAAGAAAGAATGAGTTGGTAAAAAATAAAAATGTAGGAGTCTCTTGTTGCCGATTTACGTTTCTTAAAGGCCCTCAATGATAATATAGGCCAGTAAAATCCAAGTGGGATTATGTGAAATTCCATCCATTTTCACAAGTAATTACTGTGCGGAATATAGTACGTGCAATATGATTGGTTTTCATTTTGTCAAAATAATATAAACATACACAAATCTCACCCTTATAAGGCAATTACAAAAATCTCAATTAATTATGTATTTTTTTGGATATAATGGGAACTAATTGTGTATCTCGATAGACACCAACATCAAACAAATTGTATCGGAAACTAGTTATCTATCTTTACAAGGGAAAAAATGTATCTTCGTTGGATGTATTATATATTTCGACAGACCCAAAAGAAAAAAAATGTACTGAAAATTAATTATGTACCTTGAAAAAGGAAAAAATAAATATTCGTTGGATGTATCAGGAGCTAATTATGTATATGGACAGACCCAAAATTAAAATTTTCAATAATTAAACAAAATATCGGAATTGCCTATAATTAAGCTTTAAACTATCAAAACTTATATTGTTTGCCCTTTCATTTTATCTTTAGACTTATTTAAATTAGGATTAAATTAATTACTACTGCATCAAAACAAGACTTAAAATGGTTGACTGAAAAATATAATTTCAAAGTTTGCACTATCCCCTTATCTTTACCAAGTACAAAAACAAAGAAAGCACTTATCAAGTGCTAACTTTTCTCTGCATAAAAATATGGGTATATTGGACCCTAACTAATAATAATGAGAGCATATTTGACTCAATTATTAATGGTGAGTATATCTATTCTATTTGAAATAGTTTAGGAGAAAATTTGACTGCAACTAGTAATAAAAAGGAAATATTTAACCTCAGCTATTAACGAAGTGCATATCAGTTCAAGGGCAAATTAACTCCAACTATAAACATAGATCATATCTATTCATTTGCCATAATGAGGAGCAAATTTAATCGTTTACCATAATATCTTAATGATTAAGTGATATATGAATTTAGGATCTATTAAAATTCAGCAATTAATATAGTCTAAGTGGGGATATTAGTCAATACTTTTAAATTACGGTGATTTAATTAGTCAAAGGGTATGTTTAGTTTGGTAAATTAATGATTCTGTGTAACATTACAATGTTATGCATGTTACACTTTTTCATCTGCAAATCTACTATCATTTCATAAGTTCTTTTGAAAAATTTTACATTTAACAAATATGAAAAAATTTGTCTTTTTCCTATTCAATAGTTATTTATAAATAAAAAATAATGAGACTCTTCCTATACATAGAGCAAGTTATAGGAAAAACACGTAAAATCACGCGTTATGAAAATTATTATGTATGTTATATCATATGTTTATTTTATAATTTGATTTCTTGTCCCTTCAAATTATTCATAGCTCTTGCAAATTTACAATAAAAAAAGAGACTCGTACTATTGAACAAGTTAAAGAAAAAGAATAAAGTAAAGTGATACGTTAAGAAAACTACTATATATGTTGTCTCTTTTTTTTAAAGTGAGTTTTTGGTGGCTTTTTTGGTCCTTTTATAAATTTAAAATCAAAAAGTGTCTTGCCCAAGGTCATAAAACCAAACGAAAAATTACGCAAATTGGGTTGATCAAGTCTAAGTCCACTTTCCAAAAAGACCTACCTATATAAATGTTTAATACTCTATACTTTATCTTCACATTCCTTATTTTCCCTAGTTGTTGTTGCTGCAACCCCCACTTGCTTCTTCTTCTTCTTTGGACCATCCATTTTGTTCCCAATGGTGTGTTGTTGCTCTTTACCACAGAAGAATTATCAAATGACCAATGTAAGTTGCTTCCCTCTTTTGAATATGTGATTTTGTCACTTTTTTTTCATCTACAATCCCGATCTTCGGGTGGTTGGGATATCTCTATGTTGTGATGTTGATGGAGGATGCCATCTGGGGTTCCAATTTTCCACAGGTGAAACTCCTGCACATGCAGTCATTTTCATAAACCCTCTTCCTTTACTAAATTCCATCGAATTTCCTTCAACAGATGCCTAATGGACATGCTGTTTCTTTGCTAATTTGGGCTTGTAGCTGACCTCCTATGCTTAAGGAAAGATATGATGTACCTTCCCTTTGTTTGCGATTTCTCTTATGTGCTAATATAGAATAGCCAATTTGATTTGGCAACATTATATAATATGTCTATTTATCATATGGTTAATTACTGACCCTTCTTCAAAATATTTCCCAATGCAACTCTAGCAAATTACAATTTTGTTAAGTAAATAAATCTAATTTACTTCATCTACAATTAGTTGGCACTCATCTATTTAATAACCACTCACCCTATTCTATACTCTCTAAATTCATACAAAAAGCAAAAATTATGCAAATCCAACTTAGTACCCTCTTCTCATTTTTTTCTATAAATACACATATTACAAATTGTAACATCATCATCGGAATTGATTATTCTCCCATAAGTGAGTAACGCCCCACACCTTCCGACTAAAATTTAAAATGTCGTTCCTATGCGTATAGATCCAAACCAAATGATTCTTTGTTAATATATGTGTGGTGATCAATCCTATAGTGTTGTAATACCATTGAATATGAATTGAGGTCACACAAATCCCCTAACTCAAAGACGTGTTGAAAATATTTCTATCGATTAAGTTTTAGTGGACGCTTCAACTTGAGTCCTGTTACATCGACTAGTACTCCTAAAACATTATGAGTTAGAGGTCCTACTATATATCAAATGAAAGGTATTCGAGTCTTCTTTCCAATGCCTCCGACTGTTTGTTAATCCGATTCCAGAGAAAAAAGTTATGAGTGTTTGAATTAGACACTATCCAGCCTATGCGATGGGACATGAGACGCCCACTTAAGGCTATGTCATGGGCTGTGCGTCGCCCAACTTGGCTTGGGCCATGGGCTGTACGTTGCCTACCATGGGTAAAGCAGCGTAAAAGCTCCATTTTAGTGTTATTTAAGGGAAATACGGTCCTTTCACTTCCCATAACAATCCTTACACATTTATAGCCGAATTACAATCCTAATGCACGTTAATTCCTCCTCAAAAATCCCTAATTCATCTTCTAAGTCACAAGAGGAGAAAAGAAACTTAGTGTTTTCTCTTTCAAGCTTAAAGGTTTGTTCTTTTCATGAATTCTTGGTCAATTAAGGTACTTGGGGTTTTCCTAAACTACATGGGTATGGTGAAATCGTTTTAATAATGTTTAAATATTGAGAAATCATGAATTTATAAAGGGTTTTGAATTTACATTTACAATGATGCATTGTGAAACCTTCTTGGAAATATAGTTTTGGTCTTGAGGTCTTCCCCTTGAAACTTGATTGTTACTCATATATATATATATATATATATATATATATATATATATATATGCAATGGATGTTTTGAAATTTGAATCAAGAGCATGAAGATTTATACTCCCTCTCTTGTTATTAACTATTCAATTTCATATTGAGAAAGAATGATGGACATGTCTTCACTATTGTGAATTGACTTGGTATTTGTGATGATATGAAGAGAGTGCAATTTTCTAAATTGTATAAACGAAAGTGACGATTTAAAGAATTTCATGGTTAGTTACAAGAAACATGACCACCAAGTGTTTGTGAATTGAAATTGAGGATATTTGCCTAAGTTTTCATGAATTTCCCTATACGCATCCTCTTGTATTGTTCGAATTATTTGATGGTATGAACATTATTTTTCATGAAAAGAGTTGTAACAAGATAATGTATGGCTGAGAAGTATGACTTCAAAGTCTTGCTATGACAATACCAATAAGATGAATGCCATAGCAGATTCAGAATAGACTAAGATACAGATTTTACTCAGATTTTCAGGTTTTTAATTCAGAAAGATTCATGTTTAGAAAAGGTTAAAAATGGGCTTAAAGAGAGTTAGATGGTTACCCGAAGAAAGTATGAGATGAAAGATTCAATGCTACAAGCCTTGATTTGCCGACACGAGGTGATGGTTCCATGCTTTGTGGTCTTGTGTACCTTGATTCATGTCATCCAATTTGGGACTATGGTTAGGATCCTTTCTATGTGGTATTTTACACTACCGTTACATGTTGATTTGATTGGGTATCATGGCACCATGCTGTGGGCTTATGTGTCTTCCCTTATAGATACTCCAATCCTTGCGACAAACTTGGATTGGGGGCTTGACCGCCGTGTTAATTGCGAATTCCATATAACCCATAGAATTACAGATTGTTGGGTGTATCGTCTAGCTCAGAAGTAACATAAAGAGTGATTCATGATTTCAACGAAATGTTTCAAATCCTTTTAAGTATGCCCATGTGTTTCCTTATATCGTATGTAAACTATTTTATGAATTGCTCTCACTTATGTTATATAAAAGTACATTATTTTTTATTGTTGTACGTACCAGTACATTTGTAATCTCCCTATATTTCAGGATTTGAGGCTCAGTCTCAGGGTCCCGCTAAGTAGTAGATCATGTTCAGATTATTGGAGTTGGTGAGCCTTTCTTATTTCGGAGTGCCTTGTCTCATGTGGTGATTTCATTATTTTTAGTTCATGGTCCGACCAGGGGCCTTGTCACAGTTTCAGACAGAAGTTGTTGTCATGTTAGTAGAGATTTCGCAAACTAGTGTCATGTATTTTGAATGTTATGAGCCTCATTTTGTATTGTCTATTTGAATTAAGAAGTTGACCATGTTTCCGTTTTGTTATGTCTTCCGCAATTCTTTATAATTTATGAATTATGCATATGATTTTCAGTTAGAAGGGCTCGCAGGCCTTCATGATTCGGAATGTCCGTCATGGCCAGGGCCCTGATTCAGGTCGTGATAAAGTTTTAAGGTATGTCTGAACCAAACTTGGAAAGAGTTGATAGCAGAGATGAATGCTCAAGAACAAGAATATTTTAAGATACTAAGATCTGAACAATTTGTTAATGAATATCCTCCAACTCGTCCTAGAGTTTATCCTAAGAAAAATAGTGAGATTAAAGTGGTGATTGATGAGAAATCTAACACACAATCAGTAATTTTTTGTTTTACATAACACTTTACTCTTTTTACTATTTAATGAATAAAGTGAAACTTTCCTATTTGATAGAGGAACAATTTACGGAATCGAAAGCTAAAAGTATACTATGAAAATGGAATATAAAGATTGATAGGAAGGCAATAAGATAGATAGAAGAAGGGAAGTGTAACACCCTACATTTTGGGCTAGAACGAAAAATCGTTATTTCTAAACGTAGATGATCCAAAAGCCATAAATCCTGTATAAATTTGGCATGTTAATCAATTATGTAGTGTGGAAACCTATTTGAGCATGAATTGAGATCATAGAGGTATCCTAACTCAAGGAAGAGTTGAGAGCTTTCCTGTCGTTCGAGTTTGAGTGAGCGTCAAAACTTGGGTAAACTTTAATCGACCATAACTCTTTGTATATAACGAATTACAGAGCCTAATATATTTCAAATAAAATCTATTCAAATTAGCTTTCCAACGATACCAATTTCGCCAAAGTCTGATACCCGAGCGAAAAGTTATGGCTATTTTCATAACTGAGACAGTAACATTGCGCGATTAGCGTGCGACGCACGCTTTGTCACATGCACCCAATTTCCAGGTTCTATTTTTGTGTGTTTTAAGGGAAAAAGTGGTATTTTCCACCCCCTATTCATCCATAACACGGGATTAAATCCCCCAAACACCAAAATAAGGTAATTTCTCCCAAAATCACCAAGAACACTCCTTAGGGTTTCAACCCAAAAATCAAAATATCTTAAGATTTCACCGTGGGTTTTCAATAATTCTTCGAGATTCGGAATGCCCATTGTGAGGGCTACAAGAAGCACCGATCAATTGTTCGAATAGCATCCATAAAGCACGAGTTAGTTCAAGAGTCATAAATTAAGGTAGGTGGGATTTTCCTAAATTTCATGGGCAAAGAAAACATCTTTAATTCATGCTAACATTTTAAAAATCATGATTTTTAAGAAAGGGGTTTTGAATGTACAATTACTAGTATGTTTTAGAAGCCTTGATCAGTATTGTTTTGGTCTTTAGGCCTTCCCCCAAATTGATTTGAAACTCTATATATATGTATGCATGTGTTTAAGGATAAATATACAATTGAGAGCATGAATCCTAAAGAATCCCTCTCTTGTTATGATTTTTCTTTACTTTTCATATGCTATGGACTATTTTGAATGCATCTTGAAAAGCAATATATGAAATGTCTTGATTAATGCTATGACTGAATTATGGTTTTAATTTCAAAAGGGAGGGATGTTTATGTTGATCAATGTTGAATATAAATATATAATGAGAAGAGTTGCATGGTTTGTCAAAGATTACATGACCACCACATATTTATTGACAGAATGAGAATTTTTGCATAGTTTTCGGAACATGAAATCTCTTATACTATTTGCATTCTTGGGTGATTTGGATTATGTTTTAATTAAAGAATCATGAATGGTACAATATGGCTCAGAAGTAGGACTTGCAAGTCTTGGTGTGACGACACTAATTCAGTTAAAGCCATAGTAATTCAGAACAGAATAGAACACATGTTTGAAATCAGATTTTTAGATTTTAAATTCTGAAAGATGCATGTTTAAAAATAAAATAAAATGGGCTTAAAGAGAGTTAGATGGTTCCCCAAAGAAAGTACGAATTGAAGGACTCTATGATAGAAACCGTGATTTGCTGACAAGGGATTATGGTACCATGCTTTGTGATCTTGTATACCTTGATTCATGTCGTCCCAAAATGGGACTATGGTTAGAAGCCCTGCTTTGTGATTTTATGCACTACCATGACATGTTTATTTGATTGGGGATTTTGTCACCCTACTGTGTGATCTTGCGTGTCCCCCTAACAGATACTCCAATCCTTGCGGCAAACTTGGATCGGGGGCTTGGCCGCCGAGTTAAGGGCGGATTTCATATAACCCGCAAAATTACAGATTTTTGGTGTACTATCTAGCTCAGAAGTAAGACAGAGAGTGAGTCATGGTTTCAAAGAAATGTTTCAAAGTCTTTAAAATATTCCCATGTGTTTTCATATATTATATGTAAAATATTTTATGAATTGATCTAACTTATGTTATATATAAATACATTATTTTGGATTGCTCTGCATACCAGTACATTTGTATTAACCCCCTACCTTCTCAGGTTCTGAGGCTCAATCTAGGGGTCCTGATAAATAGTAGATTTCTTCTGGTAGAAGTGCAAAGTTCAGTTGGTGAGCCTTCTATATTTTAGAAGGCCTAGTTGTTTTTAGTCATTTATCATTTATTATGGTTTTCGTCTACTGGGGGCCTTGTCCCAGTTTTTAGATAGCTTTGATTTGATCATGTGGTAGAGATTTCGTAGACTGGCTCAGACATTGTTTAGTTGTTGTTGGGACTTACTTTATATATTATAAATTGAATTCAGAATTATGACCATGTTTCCATTTCATTATGTATTTTTCTGCATTTCCTATTTATATGTGAATGGTGTAAATGATTACAAGTTAGAAGGGCTCTCGGGCCTTCATGGTTCGGGATGTCCATCACGGTCAGGTCCCTAGATTAGGTCGTGACAAACTTTGTATCAGAGCATGGTTCATGGTCCCAGGGTGTCTGCAAAATTGCGTCGGGTAGAGTTTTATTAATGGGCGTGTAGCTCTCTACACTTTTAGGCAGGAGACTATTAGGTGTTTAGGAATGTCTCTCTTTCTTCATGTTCTAGTTCGTGCAATAGAATCAAATTGTTCCTCTTTCATAATCTAATTCGTTCTATGATGTCTCCCATACGAAATAACAGTCATCCTAATTATTTCCTTACACTGATTTTCTCAGACATGTCTCATTATTGGGGTGATTCAAATGCAAAAGTTTAGAGTCTAAATGATATGGTTCTTTCTGATTGACTAATGTAAAATTTTAAAAATTATGCAAGGACTAGAGAAGAGTCTAATAGTGCTTCAGAGTGTATTCATTCTAGTGTGAACTTTGATCTTGATAAAATTATGCTTTTCAGCCTGCGGTATTAAGTGTATTCGGTCCTTTTCAAAAATTTATGTTGTAGATGTCATTCTCAAGGGGGGGGGGATGATGTGTAGTAGAATGTTGGAACTATATTTCCACCCGAGTAGTAGTATAAGTTAAGTGTTGGTGTCATGACCTATTAGTAGTGATGTTGGACTAAGAAGTTGGTGATGTGAAGTCACAAAGTTAGAAGTCAGAGTAAGGGTGACTTTTGTGTAAATAAATATTTTAGTTGAATAACCGATGTTTGAGGATGATTTACCCTTTTTTACTGATAAACTAATGTGGTAGCTAGTAGCATGTGTGGATTGTATTGTAGTCTGTAGGGGAAGTGTTTGACTCAGATTTTTATTTATATAAAGTAAGATATGTATTCTTCGATCATTGATTATTTTGTGTCAAGTTTCTATCTCTTGTAATCTTACTATCATTGTGTTGTTGAAACTAAAAGTCTAGTGAAGCCGTGTGGGGCTCTTTCGATTCAATAGCATAGTTTCCTTGTCATTCCTCTCATTTTCTTATTCAAAACACAAAATCAAAGTCTAGTGAAGCTGTGTGTGGTCTATTTTGATTCACTAGCAACTTGTTTTTCATCTTGTTTATTCTTGTGTTCGTTGGAACTGGGGGTTTAGAGGCGTAATGGAAAGAAAAGTGGTAAGGCCGATTTATTGAATGTATGTATAGCCGAATCATTTTGCATAAGATTGAGTTGGTAATAAACTGGTACGTCCTTGTATGTTAGTTTAGTAGAAGGTAGAAAATGAGATATTAGCTAAGATGAGTTGTTGTTTGCTCGAAGTATGAAAATGGCTAGGCTAGCCAGTAAGTTATAATTATAGACACACAGTTGTTTGTAGAATTTGAAGGTAGTCTAAATGTACTCTTGGTTAAGTGTGTTGTGTGAAAGTCGTATAAGTAGATAAGATTGTATGGGGTTATAATATAAGATTAAGGTTGACCATGTCTATTATGTGAATCTACCCCCTTGACCTTCTTTTTTTATTAGTTGTAAACTAGTACTACTTGTGAGAAGGTATGTAGTAGATTTTGAGTCATAACAGTGATGTCATGAAGGTGTTTTGGTTGTGGTCTGTATCTAAATAAAATGAGATATTTGGGTAGAATATCCTAATTTAATGGACTAGAATATTATGTTGCATTCTTTATTGGTGGTAGATGATTGATGCTATACTATAGGCTTGATGTGTTGAAATAGTGCGTGTTAATGAATTATAATAAGGAAAACCGTAAGTTCATGATCGATTATTGTGGCTACGGAGTTCTAGTGTACTATTATTTCTTGATGTTTTATTTCGTAGCTTCCAAGTGAGAATTGTGTGTAAGGTTGGGTTGTAAATCATGTTTAGCACTAGACATTATGTTTGAACAGTTTATGGCCATGAAGGTGGATGTGATTATTTCTTGGTTAGTGATACTAGTTTTATGGAAGTGATCTAATAGGCTTGAACAGTGTATGCAACAACTTAAGTTTATTTGATTCGTAATGAAGTATGATGTTGTATGTATGAAGTAGAAGTATGCCAAGGTGACATGAGGTTGCGGTATTTTTCTAAGGCTATTACATGTTGTGTGTGGCTAGTGGTACTGTTGAGTTTCTAGGTGGAGAAAGACTAGTTAGATGGTATATGGTGTTCTAAATAGCCAAGTTAAGGAGTTTTGATTGATAATGTTGAGCCTTTTGATATGATCTTAATTCTCATAGTAGAGAGAGATAAGTTTGGAGATGCGATATTGACAGGCTATGTCGAAAGTAGTATGATTCATCAAAGGCTTGGTGATATATATGTTAAGTGTTAGAATATAAGTTTGAATTATTAAAGGTTTAACCGAAAGAAATAAGAGTTGAAGCGCTAAAGGGTGTGCACTTCGACTATGGGGATACTCATGAAGATTCAAAGTTAGTAAGTGTTCAAGTATTATATGATGACTATTAGGGGGTATAGAAATATAGTGTATCTTAGAAGGTAGTATTAGCAGTGGGTTTTCATACTTCCAGTGTAATCATTCGGGTTACGTTCTACTATTTAGTCATGACTCAGTTCATAAGAGTTCAACACATAATCTTAAATTTTCCCAAGTATTTTAGCTCAAACAGTGTAATACCCTGTTACGATCTAAGTCCAGTTGTATCTTGATTCATACTTGCATAAGTTATCACTTCTCAATTCAATATGTATGATTTGATCATGAACACTTCAAGGGAATCCTAAACTCTCAGCATGAATCAGCTCCTAAAATCAAGTAAAGTCAAGTCAGCTCAAAATTCAGTTTCATGATAGAAGTTTAAATGTTTCAGCTCGGCTATATCCTTTATTATAAGACATATCATGTCTATGTTATTCCATACCTTAAAGACTTCAATGTTCCTACCCATCATTCGGGAACCAATGATCCCAAAGGGGAGATAATGTAACACCCGACATTTCGGGCTAGCACGAAAAACCTTCATTTCTATGCGTAGATGATCCAAAAGCCATAAATCCGATGAAAATTTGTAATGTTAATAAATTATGTAGTGTAGGAACCTATTTGATCATGAATTGAGATCATAGAGGTCCCCTAACTCAAGGACGAATTGAAAACTTTCCTATCGTTTGAGTTTGAGTGAGCGTCAAAACTTGGGTCAATTTTAATCCACTATAACTCTTTGTATATAACGAATTACAGGGCCTACTATATATCAAATGAAATCTCTTCTAATTAGCTTTCCAACGATACCAATTTTGTCAAAATCGAGTACCCGAGCGAAAATTTATGGCCATTTTCGTGAATGAGATAGTAGCATCGCGCGATTAGCGCACAACGCACGCTCTGTTGCATGCACCCAATTTCCAGGTTCTGTTTTTACGTTTTTAAGGGAAAAAGTGGTATTTTCCACCCACTATTCTTCCATAACACGGGATTAAATCCCCCAAACACCAAAATAAGGTTATTTTTCCCAAAATCTCCAAGAGCACTCCTTAGGGTTTCAACCCAAAGATCAAAATATATTAAGATTTCACCGTGGGTTTTCAATAATTCTTCGAGATTTGGAATCCTTATCATGAGGGATACAAGAAGCACCCATTAATTGTTCGAATAACATCCATAAAGCACGAGTTCATTCAAGAGTCATAAATTAAGGTACGTGGGGTTTCCCTAAAATTTCATGGGAAAAGAAACCATCTTTAATTCATGCTAACGGTTTAGAAATCATGATTTTTAAGAAAGGGGTTTTGAATGTACGATTACTAGCATGTTTTAGAAGCCTTGATCAGTATTGTTTTGTTCTTTAGACCTTCCCCCAAATTGATTTGAAACTCTATATATATGTATGCATGTGTTTAAGGATTAATATACAATTGAGAGCATGAATCCTAAAGAATCCCTCTCTTGTTATGATTTTTCTTTACTTTTCATATGCTATAGACTGTTTTGAATGCATCTTGAAAAGCATGAAATGAAATGTCTTGATTAATGCTATGATTGAATTATGGTTTTAATTTCAAAAGAGAGGGATGTTTATGTTGACCAATGTTCAATATAAATATTTAATAAGAAGAGTTTCATGGTTTGTCAAAGATTACATGACCACCACATATTTATTGAAAGAATGAGAATTTTTACATAGCTTTCGGAACTTGAAATCTATTATACTATTTGCATGCTTCGGTGGTCTGAATTATGTTTTAATGAAAGAATCATGAATGGTACAATATGTCTCAGAAGTAGGACTTGCAAGTCTTGGTGTGACGACACCAACTCAGTTAAAGCCATAGTAATTCAAAACAGAATAGAACACAGGTTTGAAATCATATTTTCAGATTATGAATTCTGAAAGATGCATGTTTAAAAAAAGATTTAAAAATGGGCTTAAAGAGAATTAGATGGTTAACCAAAGAAAGTACGAGTTAAGGACTCTATGCTAGAAATCTTGATTTACCAACACGGGATTATGGTACCATGCTTTGTGATCTTGTGTACCTTGATTCATGTCATCCCAAATTGGGATTATGGTTAGGAGCCCTGCTTTGTGATCTTGTGCACTACCATGACATGTTGATTTGATTAGGGATTTTTGCACCCTGCTGTGTGATCTTACGTGTCCCCCTTACAGATACTCCAATCATTGCGACAAAATTGGATTGGGAGCTTGGCCGCCGAGTCAAGGGCGTATTCCATATAGCCCATGGAATTACAGATTTTAAGGTGTACCATCTTGCTCAGAAGTAAGACAAAGAGTGAGTCATGGTTTCAAAGAAATGTTTGAAAGTCTTTAAAATGTGCCCATGTGTTTTCATATATTATATGTAAAATGTTTTATGAATTTCTCTCACTTATGTTATATATAAATACATTATTTTGGTTTGCTCTGTGTACCAATACAATTGTATTGACCCCCTACCCTCCCAGGTTCTGAGGCTCAATCTAGGAGTCTTGATAAGTCGTAGATTTCTTCCGGCAGAAGTGCAGAGTTCAGTTGGTTAGCCTTAAATATTTCAGAAGTCCTAGTTGTTTTCAGTCATTTATCATTTATTATGGTTTTGGTCTACTAGGGGCCTTGTCCCAGTTTTCAGACAGCTTTGATTTGAGCATGTAGTAGAGATTTTGCAGACTGGTTCAGACATTGTCTAGTTGTTGTTGGTCTTTACTTTCTATATTATAAATTGAATTCAGACTTATGACCATGATTCCATTTCATTATGTATTTTTCTGCATTTCCTATTTGTATATGAATGTTGTATATGATTACAAGTTAGAAGGGCTCTCTGGCCTTCATGGTTCGGGATGTCCGTCATGGTCATAGCCCCAGTTCGGGTCGTGACATGAAGGGATACAAAAAAAGGGTATATCAAACCTTTAATTCTCTATTCAATTTCCAATCAAGCACCTAAATCTTACGTAGACCTCAAGGGAATTGGATTTTTAAGCAACAAACGTTTCTAAGAGAAAGATCAACACAAGTGACTCCACACATGATGCAAGCTAATCCAAGCTTGACACTAACTCACGAAGGAGTAATCATTCATATATCATCAAAGTCTACTTACAAAAATGAAATAAGGTCCTATTTATAGTCTTTGCTACGTTATTACATCTTATGGACTCAAAAGTGATCCATTTAGTAAGACCAAAGCATAATAGCCCATTAAGCATCTAGTTGAGTACTTCTAGAGCCTATGGGGTGAACATGGGCCACATCCCATGGAATGATGGCTATTTTGACCCGCTCTATCAGATCTAGAGCAGGTTAGGCGCACCTCCAAAGCATGTGGGGCGCATTTCATCTTGCGGAATTTTTCTAACCTCCGTTTACCTTCCCTTGACCTCTTTAATGTCCCTTGGCCCTCCTTGATCATCATAATCATCCATTTTTCACCTTTTAGTAGTACCAAGGAGTTACCAAGAATCTCTTGAACTGTAAACTTCCTCTCCCAAGATCAGGAGGCAATTCGGATTGTATCATCCTCTCCTTTTTGAAAAAGATTCGTCCTTGAATCTACAACCTTAAATCACAAGAGAAAAATACAAAAATAATATTTACTCGAAGCACGAGGGTTAGAATCAAATTATCCATGCCAAGGAGATACCCATTTCACATATAACCAAACATCCTTTACGACAATGGAAGAGAAGTCAACATTTAAAGTGGAAAAGAGTTGACTATGATAAGAATCAAGATATTCTCCTAAGTTAGTTCCATTAACAAGATTGCCAAACAACCTCAATATGAGAAAATATCATCATGCCAAGGTTTCTAACACTTAAGATATAACCAAACATCAAAATGATCAATGAAGGGTGTACAACCCCATACTATAGAAGCTACTTGGCCATTCAAAAGATTTGGACAACGGGGAAGGCTAAAGGAACCATATTAATCAATCAACCCTTCATGAAGGCTCACATGGGTTTCACGTGTCAATAATCACATAAACCCTCTACAACACTCATCTTTTTTTGAGATCTTTCCCTTACATAACTTTGGTCCCTCAAGTACATTATAAATCTTCAAGAAGGAATCTCTACCTTAAGGATGAGTTCCAACAAACTTAACCATAGTTTACTTGTCCACTTGACCAAGAACTAAGTGAGGTTAATAAGAGCCACCACCTTCAACATGGTCATCGAGGTCAAATGGGTAAAGTAGCCATAGACATAGGTTTATGCAACACTCATCTCCCCCAAGAGTACCACCATTACAAAGATTTATACCCTCTACACTAGCATGGGCATCATAAAAGGCAAAGAAGGGGTCACTCCTATTCGGTTGAGGAACATTTTTAACATTATCACTCACTGGAGGTTCATTAACCACATCACAAACATCCTCAAGTGGTGGACTAGGTTCTCACACAAGTTGGTCCAGATAATTTTCACAAGACAATGTACTAACACTGATCAGATTGGTTTCAACACTAGGTGGACATAAATCGATCTTACTAGAAGAGTCAATTTGATCATCATTAGGATCAACTAGTGTATCCACGCTCTCAATGTGTACATTATCATCATGAAGTAAAGAGATATTAGGCTCATCTAAAGATAAGTTACCACTCACACTTAGTTGGCTACAAGTACTACAATGATCTTTCACATTTACTATAGTGCAAGAGTTAGCTTGGTTACCTTGAAGTTTGTTTGGAGAATGTCCACTCAAGGAATATTAAAGGTTGGAGTTACGATATTTTAGATGATCTATCATGTTATCCATTGTTCCAAACATATTATCCATCTTATGGCTGAGAACTTCAAGGGACTCTAAGATAGCATTTGAGGTGTTGTTATCCATGGTACCTAATAAAAGAAATACTAAACAAAATAAAAACAAAAAACAAGTTAAGGTTAGGAAATCAACCTCACAACCTATCAAAGTTCACATCATTGTGTTGTCTCTCAATTGGGAAACATTGATGGATCTTTTATATTCCAATGAGAATGCTTGGTACAAATTGTGGCTTTAGGTCGAAATGGATTCTTGTTTAAAATATTCAACTAAAAATTATATAAGGAGTTGAATCAAGAACTAACAATGAATTTGAAAAGAGAAAAACTTAAAAGAAATAGGACGATGAATGTAATAGGACTCAAGAATTAATCAATCAACTTAGTAGATGAAGTAGTAGTTGTTGAGTAGATTAAGAATCAAAAGAACAGTTTAGGAATCAAGAAAATAAATCTAACGAATTAAAATTTGATAAAAATGAGTAATTGAAGTGATGAATTGAGTTTGGAGGCTTGAATTTTGCGTTAGGGTCTTGATCTTCGTTGGGAGGGGAACTACATTGTCTAGCCCACTCTAGCAGGTGTGGGTCAAAGGCAGCTTGGATGCAGATGCTACTTGTTTGAGGTTCCCTTGTCCCACTTTAGTAGGTTGGGTGCACTTTGAAGGCACCTCCGAAGTAGATGGCCTGAAATACAACTTGTACAAGGCCAAAAATGCCCTTTGGAATGGCCGAAATGCCCCCTAATGATCCCCCTTTTGTACTCTTCTCTTACAATATTCTTTGAATATTTGGAGATGCTTTAGTAAAACAAAAATTTCACTCTATTTCTTCCAACTTTTTTTGACCAAACAACCAATTTGGCTAAATATTTCAACTTGAAGATAACAATCTATCCAAGAACACCAGAACACCAACTTTTCCAACTTTTTCTCCTTCGCTCAGAATGAGTTAAAATTTTGAAACTAGATACTTTTCAAAATTCTAAGCTCATTCCAATCATCATTTTTCTTCAATTCTTCACCTAATTGTCCAAGTCTTGCAATCCACTTCAAATCCTTCAACCCAAGCTTCCAACCATAGTTGAATGCTCAATATAACTCCAATTTGACTCAAATTTTATTTATAGACTCCTATAATATTAGAGAACAAAAAATAACACTAGAACACAAGAAAACACCAAAATAAACACCTAAAAAATTAACGTAAGACCAAAAATGTGAATAGCAATTTTTTTTTGTGATTTTCAATTTTGACACCTCATTTTTGTTAATTTTCAAGATAATAAATCAAAGATTGACTTTACCAAATGATAGTAGAATAAAGTACAGAATCAAAACTAATCTATAAATGAAGAAAACAATGATAAAATATAAATAAAAAGTCCATAAGATAGACACAGTAAGGGAATGGATATCAAACAAAGGGTATATCAAATCCTTAATTCTCTATTCAATATCCAATCAATCACCTAAATATTACGTAGACCTCAAGGGAATCAGATTCTCGAGAAACCCACATTTCTAAATAGAAGAACAACACAAGCGATTCCATGCCTGCCACAAGCTAATCAAATCTTGCCACTCACTCACAAAGAAGTAATCATTTATAATTCATCAAAGTCTACTTACTAAAATGAAATAAGGTCCTATTCGTAGTATACGCTAAGTTATTACATCTTATGGGACAAAAAGTGACCCAGTTGGAAAGATAAAGGCATAATAGCCTATTAAGCATCCGTTTGAGCACTTCTAGAGTATATGGGGTGCACATGGGGCACAACCCAAGGTATGTGGGCTGTTTTGAACTGCTATAGAAGATATAAAGTGGGTTGGGCATATCCCCAAATCATATGAGGCACATGTCATCTTCCAAGGTCTTTCTATCCCCCATTTTCCTTCCCTTGGCCTCTTTATTATCCCTTGACCCTCCTTGATCATCATAATCATTCAATTTTCACCTTTTGGTAGTACCAAGGAGTAACCAAGCACCTCTTGAACTATAAGCATCCTCTCCTAAGATTCGGAGGCAATTCAGATTGTATCTCTAGGTTTGGAAATTCTATAAATTTAAAATCTGATTAATTATATTTTTAAATGACATGTTCCTATAGTCATAAAAATATCATGGTATGTATGTTTAAGATTAAAAGATCTAAGAGTAGTTTTGATACATTCTAAAAGATTTTTCTCTCTCTCTTTATTTCTATATCTGTTAAACATCATCATATAAAATGAAATAGAAGGTACACAATTTTATTTTCAAAAAATACCTAATATGTTCTTCAAGTATTTCAAATGTTCTTAATATACCCTTGTTTTGTCTTTGAATCTTAAAGTATTATTCTCTTTCATATACAGAGCTTATTTTATCCTTTCACTTAAGAGAAAACTATTTTTAAAAAATAATTAGTATTGCCATTCAATACGTGTCAGTTTGTCTAATAATTTGAATACACCTTGGTTTGTAAGTGGTGACTTCAATATTATTCTTCATGGTGGAGAAAAAATTAGTGGTCTTCCTATGAGTAATACAAAAGTGAATGATTTCAGAATGTGTGTTGATTCCAGTGATCTCATGCCAATTCACTTTAGAGGAAGTCCTTTAACTTGGTGGAATGGTAGAGGTGGGATGGACTGTATATTTGAAAGATTGGATAGAATCCTATCTAACTCACTATTTTAAGAACAATGTTCTAATGTTGAGGTGGAACATTTACCCAGGGATGGTTCTGGCCATGCTCCATTACTGCTTACATGTGAGAACATGACATCCAGAGTCTTGAAACCATTCAGGTTTCTAAATTTTTCAACAGAACATGAGACATTCAAAGATGTGGTATGAATGAATTGGGATAATGAATGTTCAGGGAATCCTTTTTTTAGGCTTTAAAAGAAAAATCAAGCAGGTGAAGAGGGCCCGTTCAGTGTGGAGTAAAGAAATATTTAGTGATATCTTTCAATAACTGTTGATAAGTGAGGAAATAGCAAAGATTAAAGAAAAACTGTTTGAAGACAGTCCATCTCAGGAGAACAGGACAGTTATGCAAAGGGATAAGGCTGAATACTTTAAATATTTATATTTAGAAGATAGGTATTGGCAACAAAAGGCGGGTTATGACCTGTTTAAGAGTGGTAATGAAAATACTAAATTTTTTCATAATATTGTTAAGGGTAGAAGTAATAGATTAAAAGTTAGTAGAATTTTGAATAATGAAGGGAATTGGCTGGAGGATGAGAAACTTATTCCAGATGAAGTTGTTTCATTTTATCAAAGGTAATTTACACAAGAGAGAGATGTAATTGACTTCTTATTACTTTATCACATTCCAGAGTTAATAAAGGAAGAGGAGAATGCAGATCTTGAGGGTATTCCGAATGATAAAGAGGTGAAAAAGGCTATGTTTAGACTCAATGGTGATAGTGCTTGTGGCCCTGATGGACTGTAAGGGAGATTTTACCAGTCATGTTGGGAGATAGTAAGACCTGATATTTTTAGAATGGTTAGAAATTTTTATGCAGGCAATACTCTCCCAAAATTAATTACTCATACTACTTTGGTCCTTATTCCTAAGAAAGAAAATACACAATCTTTCTCAGACTTGAGGCCAATTAGTTAAGTAATTTCATGAATAAAATTCTCTCAAGAATTTTTCAAGACAGATTAGAAAAGATTCTTCCTAGGCTCATAGCTCTAAATCAATCTAGCTTTGTAAAAGGAAGGATTATAATTGATAATGTTTTGTTATCTCAAGAGTTGGTTACAGATAAAGAGAAGAGAGGGAAGACTAAAAATGTGGTTTTGAAGACGGATATGAAAACAACCTATGATAGGGTTTCATGGTTGTTCTAGACTAAAGTTTTAAAAAAGATGGGTTTCTCTAGTAGGGTGGTGCATCTGGTCTGGAGGTTGATTTCTAATAATTACTATGCTATTCTACTAAATGGTTAGTGTATTGGATTTTTTTACTCTACTAGGGGGTGAAGCAAGGGGATCCTCTATCCCTATGTAACGCCTCAAATCTGATACCCGGAATGCTACCAGTGCTCATGACCTCGAAAGACCACAAGCTAACCCATGACTGATATCTGTAACTGAGCACTGAATAATATACTGCAAATATGTGAAATATATGTTTTAAGGCCAAAAGGTTCAAAAACTGAACTAATACTGAATACAAAAACAATGTCTGTAATATGGTATAATAATACCCAAAACTGAAATAAACTATCTGAAACATGCTGTAGACTGAAAGCCTCTAAATTTTTTAAAATCTGTGGAGTTGATAGGACATGTCCCCAACTAACTCTGAACTACTAAAATAATAGAATAATAAAACAATCATGCTATCCTCGAATGATGAGGACTCACAGCTAGTCTGGCTGCTGAACGTCTGATCTACTAAGGATACTCGGGAGTTCGGGCTTCCAAACCTATGTTATAAAACACCATAGCACAAATGCTTCAGTACGATTGAATGTACTTGTATGCAAGTGAGGTAAGCTGAATACAAGGGTTAATATGCATGAACAATAATAACTGACGGATGACATGAACATGAACGCGTGAGAAATACATGCATGAATACATATGCTGAAACTGGGGTCGTGACAATACTGAATACTGATGTACTGACATCTGAGTTCACTAAAACTAGGATACTAAATAACCGAGTCTATTGATGATATGAATTATAGAGTTTACAGGTTATCAATATCTGAGGTTACTGATACAATATTACTGATAACTGATAACTTAGAATATTGATACGGAGAAACTATCTGAGTTCTTTACTAGAATGAGTGTCTGTATTTGACACTCCTAAATCTGCATAAGCATCTGATTTCTGGACTAAACTGGATGACTGTATCTGACAGTCCTGATTTTGATGGAACTAGGCTGAGTTCCGTACTGAGCTGAGCGACTTATCTGACAGTCATGATATCTGCAAAACTAAACTGAGTTCTATTACTGAGACTGAATTTGAGACTGAAACTGTGGAAAGTAGTCATCTAACCAACATACCCCAAATAAAGAAATATAGATAAGTTGGAGTCCAATCTGTAACCTCAATTGGAAGGGTGTCAATACCGTGCCACGGGTAAGGACAAACTGTGAGTGATCCCTCATATAGAAGGTACTCAAATGAAAATAGTGGGATCCTCATATAATAGGTTAAGAAACCTCATCTACACCCAAAATAATAGGTTTGATGTCTCAACCTATGCTAGCTATGGTTCTGGAGCACAGGGACTGCTTCTAAGAATCATACCCTCTAATAATAGGTGAGTTCCCATCCTTAGGCTCACTCGGCGATGAATCCTACTCCCAACAGAATAGACACTGAACATGATCAACTAAATTGAACTGGACTGAGTTCCTTGGATTTTTTGACTGACGGAATACTACTGAGATTTACTGAATTACTGAGCTAACTGAGATTACTGGGGTTATTGAGTTTTCCTGAGTCACATGACTAACTGAGTTCTATGGTTCATGGCTTCATTGAGAGTATCTTGAAAACATGACACTGGATCTAGTCACACAACTATATCTTTTGGGTACAAGTACCCCCAGGACTCGATAAAAGAAAACTGACAAGGCATGACACTCTTGAATACATGACCAACATCAACAATCCATAATACAATAAGTTTGGGATTTCATGAAGTAAATAGTTATCATAATCTTGTACATGGATAGGAATGAATATAATCATGTCATAATTTCATACTATAACATCATGAGCATTCCAACTAACATCTACAATGCACATCAATAGCATGGGAGTCATTTGAACATAAGGTTAAAACATGTATTTGTTGTTTGGGTCACAATTAATCTATAATGCATAATTTCTATTCTTTTAGGCATTTTATCAAACACCATACATGGACCACTTAGTGAATAGGCATAATAATCAAATTAACACACCATAACCAACTAATTTTATAGTTTTCAACTTGCATACTAACATAGTTTCATAAAACAAATAAAGATTCCAACTTGGGAATCGCACAACAACAACCACATGTACATAATTAATCCATAACATGAATATCAGAATTCATAGTTTAAAACTTGATTCTTGGGCTTCATGGATGAAAGAAATCCATGTATGAATACTATGCATACCTTAGTTCTTGAATGTAAGAAGATTGATGGAGAGATTCTTGAATTTGAGTAGTGAATTTGATTCCTTAATTGAAAACCCTAACTTGTTCTTGAGATAAACTTGAGAGATACACTATATTTTTGTTGAATTAGGGATAAATCCCATGTTTTAGACCTATATAGGGGTGGGAAATAGACCCTTTTGCCCTTAAAAATGTGGGAATTTAGTGAATAAAATAGGGCCTCAATGTTATTATCGACGCGGCACATCGATGGCATCGATACGTTAATCGATGCATCACGCCATCATCGTTTTGAGTTTCAATACTTTGACCCTGGAAACTTGTAACAATGTCAACCAATGCGTTTGGCGATGCGGCGCGCCTAGATCACGTTTGTCCACTATTTTGGGATTTCGAACGTGGTCTAAATGAGTTCCAAAAAATCCAAAACTTATTAGGGAACACCTATTGACCTTCCTAATCATGAATTAATAGAAATACAGACCAATTAAGAATGTTAAGATCGCAAAATGAGATTGTGAACTTTCAAAGCCCAAAATAAACTAAGTCTGGAATCTTAGATTGAATTTTCTAAGTACCGGACCCCCTTAACAAGCATAAATGGACTGAATTAAGCTTAGAATTTTGCAAGGTCTTACAATATCTCCCCCTTGGGAACATTCATCCTCTAATGAGACTGACTGAGATGGGGGAAATGACAAGATGAAGTACATGCTGAACATGAAGAACTGAAACATGAGTACTTGACTGACATCACTGATTTGCTGAGATTTGTTCTGATGTATGATTTCATAACTAGAATGGCTGATAAGATGAATATATTATACTGAGAATGTATATCTAATACATTACTATATGACTGATCTGACATATGAATGCATGACTGAATATACAAGGGTAATTGATACCAAGTTTATAATGGAAATTTGAGCATGAAACTGGATAAGTTCAAAAGAGACTGTTTACTTAAACTGAAAATGCTAACGAGCCTAAAATTAATTTCTAGATATGCATGAGTGAAAAAACATGAGTGTAACTAATTCTGGAATGTGATACATGAGTTGGATATCGTGATCTGAACTGACTACCTTGAATATGTGGCTTACGATTGAGATCAGAGTATGAGGGTCAAATCATGAGTACTCCTTACCCCAAATTGGATTCAATACAAAAAAAGAGAGTGGACCATTTATGTCATGAAGGTTCAGGGAATTATAATGTATCTCCCCCTTGGGACACTATGTCCCTTTAAAAAAATATTGGGCTGACTTTGCTGAGATACTGAGGAAAACTGGGGCGATGTACAAGGCACCTATGAACTGAGTCATGACTGATTATCTGGGATCTGAAACTAAGGAATGAATGTGTGAAAAATTGTATTACCTTAATCAGTCAAGACCAAGTATCCAACATGATTCGGAAATATTTTGTAAATTGAGGTACTGAAATACTAATGACTGAATAACTGATGGCCATATGCTATGGTCGGGTAATCCTGAAAGTGAGCTGTGTTTATGACCTGACTGGACTAGAACTGGGACTGAGATTGTAGCTAAGATAGTAATTGAGACTGTAACTATAACTAAGACTTCAACTGGGACTGAATACTTGTTCTTAATAACTAAGGGTTTGACTGGTACTAAAGTACTTAATCTTGATGGCTAATTAACTAATACCTGAAGTTCATAGTTCTGTAGGAATATCTTAGTCCTTTACTAAATACTAATTACTGAATAACGCTGTAATTGAGGACTGAGGGATGGAACATCAACACCACGAATTCACCGAGGGGTTTAAACTGTGGATAGACGTGACATAGTCTAAATTTTTAACTGATCATTAGGAGCATAGCATGAGTCATGAGCTGCATGACCTGAGTCTAGAATTTCTATGTTTGTGGGACATAATTCGTAACACTGAGTGAACTGGGATTCCTCATACTAGGAACTTGAAACGCGCACGATTCTATGAAAAGTGTGAATATAAGTGTGTAAGTATCGTGATGGCTGAAGTACAAAACTTTGCACTGAGATAGGAATGGGTCGAGAATAATCTTCCCTTACTAATTTCCTACCCATGCTGGTATTACTACTAGAACCTGAAGGCCTGGCTTTCTAAGCTACCATAATCGGATAGTTCCTGTATACCTGTCGAGCTATGATAGACTGACCCGCTGGGTGGAGACTGAGAAAGGTCCTATTAACATCTGGTCAGACCTTAAAGTTGACTGGTATGTAATGAGTTATAAAAGCAAAAAAAAATTCCTGATTCTGTAGAAGTGTAAATATGTAAATGAGAGATCTACAACATACCAGTGACTACATCAGGAGAACTTTCCTTATCTTTTTGGGCCTGAAGTGCATAGAGTTTGTTTGGGCGTTGACCATTGATAGTGCTAGAATTGGCACTCTCCTGATTCGACTACCAGACTGAGCTGAAGAACGACTGTGATGACTTCGAGGACTGGGCTTAGGACTATCTCGGACCTTGTGACCTAACTCGCCATATCCAAAAAACCCATTACTGCTCGCTCTACACACACTCTTATGATACTTACCACACTCTTCACAAAGAAGATGAGTGCGACTAATGCTTGCACTATTATTGGATTTGGAGCCTGTCGCCCCATCCCCTATGGTCATTTCTGAACTTTGGTACTAGGGCACTAGCTAAAGAGGGAACTGGGACTGAAAACTTCTGACTATGCTGAGAATTGTTATTACCCCGCGACCCTAGCTGAGAAAAACTATAACTACCTATTCTAGCTCTCTTATTCTCTCTTTCCTTCTTCTTAAGTTTCCGATCTTCAATCTGTGCATGGACCATAAGTCTAGATATATCCACCCCCTTAATCAACATCACAGTCCTTTAATCTTTAACCACTCTACCTGAAACCCCAGACTCAAACTTGCTCATTCTGGATCTACTGTGTGCTACTACATGGGGAGCATACCTGGCTAACTGTGTGAACTTGAGGGAGTATTATTTCACACTCATGCTACCTTGTCTGATATTAATGAACTCTAACAAGTTGGCTTCTTTCTACTCTAAGGGAAAGAATCTACCTATGAAGGCTATTGCAAACTCTTCCTATAGTAAAGGCCCTACATATGTACCACTATCTACCTTCCATAGTTTAAATCACGTATGAGCTATATCTTGTAGTTGATAGGTGGATAACTCGGAACTCTTCACTCCCATGATATCTCCGAATTTCTGAACCTGGTCAAGGAACTCCTGTGGATCCTTTGGACTTAGAACCGGAGAATAAGGGAGGATTCATTTGGTTGAAGTCCCGAATCCTGGCTGAAGCTGAATTGGACACTGGGTTGGCTGGAATAATAGTTGGCCGTTTATTCTGAGCTATGACTGTATTGGATAAAGTAGTGAATATAGTCCTGAATTATGCATGAGAAACATGTTCATCCAGGGGTTCTGCCTGAACGGGATGAGGTGATGAATGATTACCGGTTCTCCTTTAACTAGCCCTTTTGGGACGCATGTTCTGTAAATGCAAGGAAAAGCAGATTAGACTTGGAGTTAAATTTGAGCTCATGCTCACTGGCACGATATGAATACTGAAAGAAGGGAATTGTTCCTATAACATCTCATAGTCTCATGTCCATAAGTATGGTGCACAACACACCCATGCACAAGACTCTACTCGATGTGACTTTTCAAACTTTCTAGGACACTATTGAACCTTAGACTCTGATACCAAGTTTGTGACACCCCGAATCTGGTACCGCAAATGCTACACGATGCTCATGACCCCAAAGGACCACAAGCTAACACATGACTAATATCTATAACTGAGCACTGAATAATGTACTGTAAATATGCAAAATATAGGCCGTAAGGACAAAAAGTTAAAAAAATGAACTAATACTGAATAAAAAACAATGTCTGTAATGTGGTATAACAATACCCAAAACTGAAATAAACTATCTAAAACATGTTGTAGTCTGAAAGCCTCTAAATTTTCTGAAATTTGTGGAGTTGATGGGACATGTCCCAAATAATTCTAAACTACTAAAATAATAAATTAATAAAATTATCATGCTATCCTCGAATGATAAGTACTTACTGCTAGTTTGGCTGCTGAACGTCTGATCAACTAAAGTTTCTCGGGAGTTCGGGCTTCTAAACCTATGGTATAAAACACCATAGCATAAATACGTCAGTACGATTGAATATACTGGTATGTAAGTGAGCTAAGTTGAATGCAAGGGTTTATATGCATGAACAATAATAACTGACCGATGACATGAACATGAAGGCGTGAGAAATACATGCATGAATACATAAACTGGAACTGGGGTCGTGATAATACTGAATACTGATGTACTGACATCTGAGTTTACTAATACTGGGATACTGAATAATTGAGTCTATTGATGATATGAATTACGGAGTTTACAGGTAACCTATATCTGAGGTTACTGGTACTATATTACTGATAACTGATAACTGAGTATACTGATACTGAGAAACTATCTAAGTTCTTTACTGGAATGAGTGACTGTATTTGACAATACTGAATCTGAATAATTATGTGAGTTCTAGACTGAACTGGATGACTGTATCTGACAGTCCTGATTCTGACGGAACTAGCTGAGTTCCGTACTGAGCTGAGAGACTGTATTTGACATTCTTGATATCTGTAGAACTGAACTGAGTTTTATTTCTGAGACTGAATTTGAGACTGAGAAGTAGTCATCCAACCGACATACCCCAAATAAAGCAATATAGCTGAGTTGGAGAACAATCCGTAACCCTAATTGAAAGGGTGTCAATACCGCGCCACTAGTAAGGACAAGCTGTGAGTTATCCCTCATATAGAAGGTACTCAAAGGAGTGTAGTAGGACCCTTATATAATAGGTTAAGCCACCTCATCTACCCCCTTAAAATAGCATATTTGATATCTCAACCTATGCTGGATACGTATTTCTGGAGCGCAAGGACTACTTCTAATAATCACACTCTCTAATAAGAGGTAAGTTTCCATCCTTGGGCTCAATCGGTGCTGAATCTTACTCCCATATGAATAGACACTGAACAAGATTAACTGAACTAAACTGGACTGAGTTCCTTGAGTTCCGTGATTGATGGAATACTACTGAGATTTACTGAATTACTGAGCTTTCTGAGATTACTGGGGTTACTGAGTTTTCCTGAGTCTCATGACAGACTTAGTTCTATGGTTCATGTCTTGATTGAGATTATCCTAAAAACATGACACTGTCCCTAGGTACACAACTATATTTTTTGGGTACAAGTACCCCCAGGACTCGATGAAGGATACTTACAAGGTGTGCCACTCTTGAATACATGGCAAACATCAACACTCCATAATATAATAAGTTGGGGATTTCATGAAGTACGTGGTTATCATAATCTTGTACATGGATAGGAATGCATATAATCATGTCATAATTTCATACTCTAACATCATGAGCATTCCAACTAACATCTACAATTCACATCAATAGCATGGGAGTTATTTTAACAGAAGGGTAAAACATGTATTTGTCTTTTAGGTCACAATTAAGCTATAATGCATAATTTCATTTCTCTAAGGAATTTTATCAAATACCATACATGCACCACCTAGGGCATAGGCATAATCATCAAATTAACACACCATAACCAACTAAGCTCATAGATTTCAACTTTTATGCTAACATAGTTTCATAAAATAAATAAAGATTCCAACTTGGGAATCATACAACAACAACCACACGAACATAATTAATCCATAACATGAATATAAGAATTCATAGTTTAAAACATGATTCTTGGGCTTCATGGACAAAAGAAATCTATGAACGAATACTATGCATACCTTAGTTCTTGATTGTACGAAGATTGAAAGAGAGATTCTTGAATTTGAATCCTTAATTGAAAATTCTAACTTGTTCTTGAGAGAAAGTTGAGAGAAATACTATATTTTGGTTGAATTAGGGCTAAATTCCGTGTTTTAGACTTATATAGGGGTGGGAAATTGACCTTTTTGCCCTTAAAAATACGGACATTTAATGACTGAAATTGGGCATCGATGCTATTATCGATGTGGCACATCGATGGCATCGACGCGATAGATGACCCATCATGCCATCGTCGCATCGAGTCTCAGTACTTTGACCCTGGCAACCTACAACAATATCCACCAACGCGATTGGTGATACGGCGCGCCAAGATCACATTGGTCCACTATTTTGGGATTTCGAACGTGGTATAAACGAGTTCAGAAAAATACGAAACTTATCTGGGAACACCTATTGAACTTTCTGGTCATGAATTAATTGAAATATAAACCACTTAAGAATGTTAACATAGAGAAATGAGATTACGAACTTTCGAAGGACAAAATAAACTAAGTCTGGAAACTTAGTTTGAATTTTCTAAGTATGGGACCCCCTTAACAAGCATAAATGGACTGAATTAAGCTTAGGATTTTGCGGTATCTTACACCCCAACACTCTTTATTTTGTCTGCAGAAGATCTGACAAGGTCTCTTAATCACCTGATTGAAGATGTACGCTATGTAGGTTATGGAATGCCTAAGTGGATACCTAATCTAAACCATTTAGCATATGCTGATGACACCATTATTTTTTATTCTTCTAATGAATATTCTTTTAGGAGAATTATGCAGGTTCTGAAGGAATATGAGCAACAATCTAGACAAAATGTGAATATGGACAAAAGTTTTTTTATATGCATCAGAACACCTCTTTAGGTGTGAGGTAGCAAGTGTAGCAGTATACAAGGATGGATAAAGGAGAATTCCCCTTGAAGTACCTTGGGTATCCAGTATATCATACAAAGAAAAGCAAGGAACATTATGATGATTTATTGGACAAAGTGAAAGGTACAATTAAAGTTTTGAAAGGTAAGTTGTTGTCTTATGGTGTTAAAGAAGTTCTATTAACAAGTGTATTGCAGAGCATTCCTACCTATGTATTGTCAGCTATAGTCCCTCCAAAAAGTGTTATCAAGGAGATGCATAAAATTTTTGCTAAATTTTTCTTGAATAATAAAGTGAATGGAAGAAGCAAGCACAGGTAAACATGGGATAAAGTATGTTTACCCAAAAAAGAAGGGGGACTAGGTTTTAGGTCCCTTTATGATGTATCACAAGCAATGTATGCTAAATTATGGTGGAAATTTAGAATGCAGAGAAATTTGTAGATTAACTTCCTATGTAATAAGTATTGCAAGAAACAAATTCCTAGTTTGGTACAAGGGAATGGTTGATCCCAAGTGTGGAAGGCTATTTTAAGTAATAGGGAATCCACTGAACAATTTATTTGGTTGGAGCCTAAAGGAGGGACCTCTACAGTATGGTATGACAATTGGAAAAATCTTGGTCTATTGTATAGCCAACCATCGATGTGCAGATTTGTCACCCTTTGAAACATATAATGGAATTTTTTTATGAGGAGGGGTGGATGTATAGGAAAATACAGGAGGAAGTTCACGAAAATATGATTACTAATGTCAAAACTAAGATGGGTTGTCTGCAGTATGAAGACAATGAGGATAGACCTTGGTGGACTAAATCCAGTAGAGGGAATTTTACTATTAAGAGTTCTTGGGAGATGTTGAGACAAAGAGACGAGGCTGATGAAGAGTTTTTCATGACCTGAACAGGGGCCCTGGCCGTGATGAGCATCCTGATCCATGAAGGCCCGAGCGCCCTTCTCTATCTGGAAATCATAAATATTTTTATATAAAATGAAGGAAAATATGGAAGTATAAAACAATACAAAATTGTGGTCAATATCATAATTCAATTGAACTATCTAGAATGGAAACCATCAACCTCTAACAACGCCTAATATCAGTCTGCAAAATCTCTAACAATTGAAAATTAAATTAGTCTAAATCTTGGACAAAGTCCAAAGTAGGACCATGAATCAAAATGAAATAATAATAAGAAGTTCTAATACAGGTCTTCCGAAGTATAGGAGGATCACAAGCTGCAAACTTCTGACAAGTGAATCTACTACTTAATGGGACCTCAGGACTGTGTCTCAGAATTCCTGAAATATAGAGGGTCAATATAGATATACTGGTATGTGAAACAACTAAAAATAACATGTTTTTATACAAAATAGATGAGAGAATATCGTAATGTACATTATACAAGTAAAAATACATGGGCATGTTTAATAAATTTCCAATCAATTCTTGAAAACCTTGACTCACTCTTTGTTATTCTTTTGAGCTAGTCGGTACACCATACAAATTTGAAATTCCACGGGCTATGTGGAACCCTCCTTTAACTCGATGGCCAAGCCTCTAATCTAAGTAGCCTCAGGGATTTGGAGATGGTGATACCCCCCATGTGAGCACACCGCAGGAATCCCCCCATGTGAGATGTCCTAATCACTTTTATTATCCTCCCATGTAGGATACAATATCATAAGACCCGCATGGACAACTACGGTTTACAACGATGAGCCCTTACACTGAAACACCTTCTTTGGGTAACCTGCTAGTTCTCTTAAGCCCAACATTTTAGTTCTTTAAAGTAGACATGTTCATATTTTCAAAAAATTCAAAACTCTTTCCATTAAGGGCATGTAATCACCAGGTATCGTCATACCGTGACTTACAAGTCAATATCATATTAAATTCACAGCCCATCACATTCAAAACACGCACATGACCACCAAAGATTCATAACATCTCAATAAAGTCATCATTTTGAAATCTCAAGACACTTAAGCATTTATCCTCTCTTTGCATGATTAAAAACATGTGGTGGTTATGTCAATTTATTCAATCATATGTAATTCTTTCCCTTTAAAGAAAGAATGTAGTTATAACAAGAAAATCCCTTTAATCATATATAAACCATGTCAAACACCATGATATTGAGAAAATCACTTTCAAATCTTATGTCATGCATTTCAAATCATTCACACTGAAAATATAAACTTTAGTTTGCAACAAGAGAGGGAATTCATACTCATTCTCTCAATCAATTTTACAAAACACACTAAATCATATACGTATATAGTTGTAATTAAAATTCCATGAAAAGTGATCCAAGACAACATATATTTTCATCAAAACAGTCCCATGATGCATAACTTTCAAAAATAATATTGAATACTTCATTATAAATCATAATTGGGGATCTTTAATCCTGATAAAATATTTAAACTTATGCCCAAGGTTTTTAGTGTAGTTCCACATACCTTAATTACGAAGAATCATGAAGAAATTTTGAAAGGATTTGACCTTTAATAATGAGTTCCCAAACCCTAGTTGTTTTTCTCCAATTGTGTTCTTGAGAGATGACTAGGGATTTTTGTGAGTTAAAGACATTATTAATGGACCTAACATCGTTTAAGAATGTTTAGGGATGGAATTTGGGTTAGGAAATATGATTAAAATGCCCCTATACCCATTAGGAACTGAAATAATGCATAAAACAACTTTAAATTTGCATCAGGTTTTGTGTCGGGGTGCAGTCGACGCGATGCGTCAAGATCACATCGGCTTACTGTCTCACACGAAAAATGCCATAACTTTTCATTTGGTTTTCAGGTTTTGGCAAAATTATTATCATTGGAAAGCTAGTTCAATTATCTACAATTTGGTGGGTCGTAAGCTTTAAAATTTTATGTGTATCAAAATTTATTCACATTGAAATAAACCCTTGAAGAATCGAATATCAAACTTTGGATGAATGAATGACTCTTAGCTCAACTTTGCTCCAAGTGATTTTTATGAATACATTTCACCTCATAATCACTTCATACACTAGGAGAAGGATCAATACACATGAATTTAAATATAAACCATGGAATTAGATCTCACAGAAGTAGGAATGATGGTTCGCTTTCTAGCTCAAAATGCGGGGTGTTACATTATCTCTCCCTTGGGATCATTCGTCCCCAAATGAGGTGTAGCGACTTGTTGAAGTTAAAAAAGTGTAGAATAAAGAACAAAACCTCACATTGAACATTCTTTATTAACAAAATATGTAAGGGAATTTACTGAGTTTTATGATAACCCCTAGTGAAACGTGAAAGCAAGAAACATGGGATACTGAACTTTACATAGGGATGATCTTTCACATGAGTTATATGAATCATAATCATCACAACATAAGGCAGGGGTTTATTTGATGATCATAGTCCTGATTTATTTTGGTACTAATAATGAAATAAGATTTCGCGGAAGAAAGAATTCAAAGCATTCTCTACCTTAAAAAGTACCACGAATAGACTTAAACTTAGAGGCACCAATCGTCTTCACCCCAAACAATAAATGGCATACTTCACACTCGCCAACTTACAATTCTCCAATCACAAATCTAGCCACAATAGCTTGAGTTACATTACTTAGTACTGCTATTTTGAAGCCTAACTCGGAGTTAAAAGGTGCAAACTTAAGCGGCGGGACCCTGTACTTTACATCCATTTATGAATATTTCTTCACCTTATCACTACCATCAAACACATTTGAGATTTAATTTAGAGAGTACTAACCACAAAGCACATAGGTTTGTGTTTTCAGCCACCATAACTCTAAAGCCTAATCATTACTACACCCACTACATGGATCTCCCCATTAAGACCAACAATTTCAATCACTCTCTCAAATATTTTTGCCACTTCCTCCTTCTTGTCTATTTCACACAACAAAAGTTCATATCCTTCTTTTCCTCTTTCACCTATACCCTTAGCCCGAGAAGCATATCAAATTTTTTTGTCACCTTCAAGAACCTCTACTCCCCTACCTAACCTCTTACTACGCTTCCAAAACCATGATCACACTAACATATGGAGGGTCATTAAGGTACCCGAGTACAATCGTCAAGAATGGGAGAAACACTACTCAATTATAACACATACCTGTTGGCCTATATCTAGGTGGGACATGAGGTGAAGATATGATACCATCATGAAGTACTTCCTATATAAAGTATCTGGATCATAAGTAGAGAGTCGTTCGAAAGAAACACAATGCAACATGAATTCTTAGGATAGAGCATAGTGAGAAAACATTGGTGCACATAACAAGATAAAACGAGGGAAAAAGACTGAATTAACCACCTGGATCCAGAAATCAGTAAGAAAAACTGAGCATCCAATATGTTAAGCGATGCGATGCGTCAGTCCCTACCGACGCGATTCCTGGTGCGACGCATCGACATCGTATTGGCCCACCATTTTGGTCATCCAAACATGCCTCAAACATCGTCTAAAAAATCCAAAAATTTCTTGAGACACTTCCTGTACACCCCTGACATGAATCAACTTAAAAATCTATGTCTCAGGATCGGGAAGATCAATTTGTAGATCATGGAAGTTAAGAGTTCCTAAATATGACAAAGTTATTTAACAATTGGAAAAAATTTCAGGTTGTAAGCTCTTCGTACATGCAACTAAGAATGGTATTGAGTCGAGAATGCTAAGGGGTGTTATATTACAACTAAACAAAGATTTTTGCTTGAAGCGATTGCTGCTCATTTAAGGAACTGAGATATGCCTTGAGTTTGCATAAACTTTATCACTTTGGTTAAACCCAACATAGGATGAATCGGTGACATAAAAGAACATTTTTTATTTGGACCAAGCATGCTGACAAACATAGATTTTCATGGATCACGAACAACATAACATATAGCTTAAATACATAAAAGACTGGATTAATAAGAGACATAATTGCTTCTAGTTTGGTGCTCAGATCATAAACATAAGTCCATAGAGAACTCGAACCAGAGGCATAGGCATGACTTGAACAGATGCCATAAGACATTAGCGGGATACTCTCCTAACTTGAAGTAAGAGGATTATGGTTGAGTAGAATTAGGTTTATCATGGTTCCTTCCCGCAATTTGCCACACTGAGAACATTCGGGAACTACCTTCATTTACCATCTCCCCCTTAGATTAAAGTCACAATTATATACTTACGGACATATCCCCTTATCAAATCTATAACCACAACTCTCAACACAAAAGAGACATCACCACATACTTAAACTCTAAACCCTCCCTAAAGAACTATACTCTGAAGGCCTAGCTTTTCTATAAATATTACTTTTAACTTTCGTTAGCCTCTATAGCCATCACTCTACAACTCCCACTCTCATGAGCACACGTATTCACACTCTTTATCACAAAAAGTGGTATCAGTATTTACATGAACACAATCTCCTCTCATTAATCTCTAATACAAAGACACTAAATTATTTTCTAGGACATCCCCTTTCAAGGACACTAATTGTAATCTCTTCTAAATCTCAAAGTCATCAACTTATGACTAACATTTTCATGGGCATAGACATCCATGCTTCTAAACACTTAACGCCCTATCTTCAACTTCTTAAGATACTATTATTACACCTCTAATCACATAACCTAGAGCTTCCCAAAATTTGTAAGACTATACCAAGGGCGCATATTACCTACCTATTTTCCTCAATTTAACTCTAAAGATCACCATACAACAACTTTCCCGACTTCTCCATACTACAAGATTCAAGAATTAAATCTAGGTACAGAAAACACTTATAAACATAAAAATTTATTTAGCAACCTGCTACTAGGGGTTCAACTTATTCCCATATACTCACGTTCTCATCTAATTAATGATTCAACCACAATTCATCGTTTTAACATTAGTCCTCATGTGTATATATACCTCACAATTACCACTTAAACTTTTCATAGATCATCAACCTATGCCATTTCACACATCACATCAGGCCTGCTAATTACTCCACAAAACATGAATCCTTACTCTTAAGCTATTATTCTCACCACTACACTCCACACCTAAACTTCACATCTAAAGTTCAAGCTTGTTATCTATCCTGACTTATATACCACTAGTAAAGCATGCCATATACTATACTGGTACATTAAATCGGGTAATCAACCCAAATACTTCACTTCACTTAGCTACTACCTACAATAATAACCCCACCATAACCTCACCATTACAACTCAAAATCCACTACATACCTTCTCACATGAAGTACTAGTCTACTACTACTAAAGAAAAATACCATCAAAGGAGTAAAGTCACATGATAGGATTAGTCGATCTTAATCTAATAATAAAACCCATTTTAATCTTATCAACGTATTCCACTTTCTCACATAATAGTTACTTAACCATGCATACATTTAGACCACCTTTAAATTCCATTCACACCAATGAGTCCCTACTCATAACTAATTGACTAATCTACCCCTTTTTATTCACAATCTCTACATGGTTTCTACAACCACCATAACTATCCATTCTGAGATCCTTCCCTATTTTGAACAAATAATAATCTTAGCCAACCACTTTCTTACACAGACTACCATACAATCTACAAATATTGATACCACATTAGTCTATCACTATACAATAATAACCTACTCCTAAATCCATAATTACACAACTAAAACTATTTATTTATGCAAATGTCACTCTCACTCTGACTGCCAACCTTGTGACTTCATGTCACAAACTTCTAGACCATCTCACTAACAATAGGTCATGAAACTTTAACATACACTACTATTCGGGTGGAAACACAGTTTCAACATTCTTCTACCCATCCTCATCCTTAAACTTGACATTCACAACAAGAATTTATTAAAAGAGACTGAGAACACTTCATACCTCGGACTCAACTGCACAACTGATACAGATAGGGGTATATGCTTAAATCAACACACTTTAAAGCACTCATGGACTCATTTCAAGTCCTTATACAAATTCATAACTTTAAAGACAACTTAATCAGAAGGAACTACATCGCTGGGGGAGCTAGACACTAGGACTTGTATCGCCTCGACAATGAGGCATGTCCCATAACATTAGAGTAAGGAAAGAATTTGGATAACTTTCTTTTGGACAGCTCTATAGTACGAAATAGAACATGAAGAAAAGGGAAACATTCCTAAACGCCTTGGAGCTTTCTGCTTATAAATGTGGTATGATACATACCCATAAATAGGACTCTATCCAACGCGATTTTACAGACACCCTGGGACCATGAACCATTCTCTAATACCAAGTTTGTCACGACCCAAACCAGGGCCCTGGCCATGACAGGCATCCCAAACCATGAAGGCTCGAGCGCCATTCTCTATCTGGCAATCATACACACTTTCATATAAAATGAAGGAAAATATGAAAGTCTAAAAAATGTAGAATCGTGGTCAATATCATAAATCAATTGAATAATCTGGAATGGAAACTATAAACCTCTAACAACGTTTAACATCAGACTGCAAAATCTCTAACAATTAAAAATGACATTCATCTGATATTTGGGACAAGGCCCCCAGTAGGACCATGAATCAATATGAAATAACAATAAAAAGTTATAATACGATCCTTCTAAAGTAAGGGAGGCTCACCAGCTGCAAACTTCTGACAAGTCAATCTACTGCTTAACAGGACCTCAGGACCATGTCTGAGAATTCCTGAAATATAGAGGGTCAATACAGATGTATTGGTACATGAAAAAACTCAAAATAATAAGTTTTTATACAAAATAGATAAGAGGATATCGTAATGTACATTATATAAGTAAAATACATGGGCATGTTTAATAAATTTTGAATCAATTCTTGACAACCTTGACTCACTCGTTGTTGTTCTTTTGACCTTGTCGGTACACCCTACAAATTTGAAATTCCATGGGGTATGTGGAACTCGCCTTTAACTCGGTGGCCGAGCCTTCAATCTAAGTAGCCACCAGGATTTGGAGATGCTGATACCCCCATGTGAGCACACCGTAGGAATCCCCCATGTGAGATGTCCTAATCACTTTTATTATCCTCCCATGTAGGATACAATATCATAAGACCCGCATCGGGAACTACAGTTTTGAAGCGATGAGCTCTTACACTCAAACACCTTCTTCGGGTAACCTACTAGCTCTCTTAAGCCCCACATTTTAGTTCTTTAAAGTAGACATGTTCATATTTTCAAAACATTCAAAACTTTTTCCATTAAGGGGATGTAATCTCTAGGTATCGCCATACCTTGATTGCAAGTCAATATCATATCAAATTAATAGCCCATCACATTCAAAACACGCACATGACCACCAAAGATTCATAATATCACAATAAAGTCATCACTTTAAAATATCAAGACACTTAGTCATTTATCCTCTCTTTGCAAGATTCAAAACATATGGTGGTCATGTCAATTTATTCAATCATAAGTAATTCTTTCCCTTTAAATCAAGAATGTAGTTATAACATGAAACTCCCTTTCATCATATATAAATAATGTTAAACACCATGATATTTAGAAAATCACTTTCAAATATTAAGGCATGCATTTCAAATCATTCTCAATAGAAATATAAACTTTAGTTCGCAACAAGAGAGGGAATTCATACTCATGCTCTCATTCAATTTTACAAAATACACTAAATCATATATGTATATAGTTATAATTCAAATTCCATGAAAAGTGATTCAAGACAACATATATTTCCATTAAAAGAGTCCCATGATGCATAAATTTTAAAAATAATATCGAATACTTCATTATAAATCATAATTAGGGATCTTTAATCTTGATAAAATATTTAAACTTATGCCCAAGGTTTTTAGAGTAGTTCCGTATACCTTAATTGCGAAGAATCGTGAAGAAATTTCAAAAAGATTCGACCTTTAAGCTTGAGTGCCCAAACCCTAGTTGTTTTTGTCCTATTTTGTTCTTTAGAGATGACTAGGTATTTTGAGAGTTATAGACGTTATTAATGGACCTAACATCGTTTAAGAATGTTTAGGGGTGGAATTTGTGTGAGGAAATATGACTAAAATTCCCCTAGACCCATTAGGAACTAAAATAATACATAAAACAACTTTAAATTTGTGTCAATTTTCATATCGGGCGCAGTCTACGCGATGCGTCAAGATCGCGTTGGCTTACCATCACATAGAAAATTCCATAACTTTTCGTTCGGTTATCAGATTTTGGAGAAATTGGTATCGTTAGAAAGATACTTCAATTATCTGCAATTTAGTGGATCTTGAATTGAAAAATTCAACGTGTATCGAAAGTTATACACATTCAAAGTAGATCCTTAAAGAATCGAATATCAAACTTTTGATTAATGAATGACTCCTAGCTCAACTTTGCTCCAAGTGATTTTTATGAACACTTTTCACCTCATAATCACTTCATACACTAGGAGAAGGATCAGGAAACATGAATTTAAATAAAAATCATGGAATTAGATCTTACGCATGTAGGAATGACGATTTGCTTTCTAGCTCGAAATTGCGGGGTGTTACAAATTTTGAGAAGATGTGGTGTAAAGGATTACCATTTAAATTCTCATTTCTTGTATCGAGAGTTTTGCAAGGAAAGGTGCCTACGGCAACCTTAATGAATTCTTGGAATTAAAGTATCTCATAGGTATAGTATTCCTTAGCGAGAAACTATTGAGCACTTATTCCTTAAAGGGGAAATAGAAGAAGAGATATCGATTCACTACTGTAGAGCTGCTGGCATTATCAACATAAGATACAACCTGAAGTAAAGTGTGAGAATATGGAGAACCACTGGTGGTAACTCAAGGTGTATAGTTGTTTATCAGGTGGTACCTATTGTTATAATGTGCTTTTATAGAAAAGGAGAAATATCATTCTTCACGGGGGCATATATCACAAGAGAAAAATTTAATATGAAATTAATGATACTCTTTTGAAATTCGTTAGACTTAGATTTAAGATGTTTATTAAAGGAAAAAATTGGACTAATATTGTGGATGCTCTTCATGAATTCATTCCTTCATATCAGATTAGAATAGTAAGATGGACTCCTCCTCCTAGTACTTGGATGAAAGGGAACACTGATAGGGCTATGAAAGGAAACCTGAGCCCAAGTTTCATTGCATTTTGTATAAGGAATTCAGAAGGAAATGTAGTTGCTACTAAGGGTTCAAGAATACATGATATGATAAGTTTAGAGGCTGAAGCTATAGCTATTAGAGAGTGCTTGATGTATTGCAAAAGCAACTCAATTCAGCATATACAGGTAGAGACTGACTCATGGAGTTTGGTTCAAATCTTACAAGGGGTTTGGGATACTCCATGGAGTGTAGATGTTGAGGTCAACTATATCAAAGTGTTGATGAAACATTTGACTGTAAGAGTGGTACATTCTCTCCGGGAAGGTAACACTCTTGCTTATTATTTTACTAACCTAGTTTTTTATTTTACAGGGGATTTTTACTTTACTAATTTTGATGACATACCAGTTGAATGGATAAGGATAGTAAACTTAGACAAGTAAGGTACACCACACATCAGAAGAACTATGCAGAATGGATGATAATAACAAATACAGGGCCACATGTGAATAATCTAATTAGATCTTAGAGGAACATTGCTGGAATTACCTCAATCAAAAGTGATTTCATAGGATAGGATTATCTTCGTCTTGTGAGATTTTGAGGCGACATTGATGAAACTATCCGTTCATTGGTCATTCTATGTGATAAACTCTTTAGATCTGATAAAAGGTTGGTAACCTGCACCAAGAAATTGTAGATTAGCTTAAAGATGTGTTTCCAAGCCTGACATTTTTAAATATGTGGTGGTATTAACTTTGAATAAAGTTCAATCCATTGATTGAGAAATATTGTGTAAGAAGATATGAAATTAGGGAGTAAATCTACTTATCTTTGATGGAGCTGAAAGATAAAGTGTGGACATTTCATTGAGCTTGATAGATGCTGGTCCATGGAAGATCGAAGCTGATGCATCAATTTTACAACAATGAGAGGATAGGATTATACAGTCGATTAGCAACAAGAGGAAAATGCGAAATCCACAGATTTCAACGATTGAAGAACTTGAATGGACATACATTAATTGGAATGGAAAAAGAAAAGATTGGCAGCCATGGAAGAAGAATTCTACAACTTAAGCAATTCATCAAAATTGACAAGTGAATGGATTTCACTTTACTAATTTGAGTGCTTTGATTGAGTAGATTTTGTTGTATTTAGGCCAGGCCACTTTTGGACCTGGTATTGAACATATTTGTGTTTTCCTAATAAAGGGCATTCAGGCCAATTTTAATTAAAAAAAATATGTGGCATTTTTTTATTTGTTGAAATGTTAATTAATTAAAATCATAATAAATCCAAAAAACAATACGGATCCCACTTACAATCCAAGAAGATTTTTTGGGACTTACCTTTGTTGAAAGTTGATAACTCTTTAGTCAAAAAGTATGGTAGAGTTTTTTCTTGAGAAAGAACTATTCATATTGTGTGATTAAAACCATTTGACTTGACTGAATCATTATGACCTAAAGTTGATTTAACATTCCCAGATTTTAAATATCTACATAATACATCGAAACCTATGAATATGGCATGGAATCTGAACCATATAAGATAGGCTTCTAGCGATATCCAGATGATAGGTAGGGTTGCTTCTCATTGCCTCCCACTAATCTATCACTGTAAGAATTATAGCTAGACAATAGTAGAGAAGGGGACTAATATCTGATTGAAAACCCGCATTAAAGAAATCTTATCATCAAATTGATTATAAGTTCCTTTGTACCCTTTCTCTGTAGCTAGTAGTTGATCATTTCATCTAGTGAATTGGAATTGGAAAATTGGACAGTAATGACTGAAATCAAAGGTGATGTTGATCACCTTTGATAAATTCTTTTGGTTGCTAGGTGAAATAGATTTACCACCAACTAGAAAGCAAGGCTATAAAGAAATTTATAATCAGTTTGATGATAAACTTACTTTAATGTGGATGTTCAATCAGATAATGATTTTCTTTTCTACTATATGTCTAACTATAATTATTTTAGTATAGGATTAGTGGGAGGCAATAGAAAGCATCCCTATTTATCATCTATATATCATTAGGAACCTATCTCATACGGTTCAGATTTCATACCATATTCATGGAGTTTGATGTACTATGTAAAGATTCAAAATTTAGGAATGTTAAATCAATTTTTGGACAATATGGTTCAGTCAAGTCAAATAGTTTTAATACCACAAAATGAATAGTTCTTTCTCAAATAAAAATTCTACCATACTTTTTAAGCAAGGAGATCAACTTTCTACATAGCTAAATCCCAAAACAAGCATCATGGATGGTAAGTGAAATTCGGGTTAGGTTTGGGGGTTATTAAGTTTTTAATTAACTAAAATTACAACCAATAAGAAAATAACATGTATTCAATAAAAATACTATTTTTCTTTTAGTTTATGTTAAGTGAAAGGGTAAACGTAGAGTCTATAGGTGGATGGGAAGGTTATTTTAGTGATCAATGATGGAAAAATGGTATATTAGGATTATTTTCAATACTTGAAGGGTATATTAGGCCCCTTTTTTATCCTATTTCTCCGTCATTTATCTACTATTTTCAAAATGGTGATTTTCTACTGATGTTGAAATAGGAAGTTCACTGAATATGCTATTGAGGGTTCATAAAAAGTTTTATGACCCAAACCGAGGCCCTGGCCACATGGTGTAAGACCCTGCAAAGTTTTCTCGTAGTCCGAGTCTTAGAGCGTGTCAAGTGAAGTGTAATTCTTGCCCTAAAAGATTGATAAGAGACTTATCAAGTGATTGGTATTTAAACCATATAGAATTTTCTTAAATTTGAATTTTTTTCATGTAGAGAATTGAATTATCTTTCCAATCATACCAATTTTGTCCAAATCCAGTATCGGGGTGAGAAGTTATGTTATTTTACTGAGAGTTGTTGGAACCGCCTAGGTGTGATGGACGATCTGATGAACCTTCGAGTTTGTGGTAGACCGTCACTCGAACCGTTGTAGCCAAGGAAGTAACTCCATTTTGTAGACTAAGTGCGATGGCCAGGACGACGGACCGTCAAGGCTGCGACGGACCGTCACTGAGACTGTCGCCACTGAAGCAGTGTGGTTTGATCCTGGCGAACATGCGACGGATGATCTGATGGACCATCTAGACTTCGACATACCGTCGATTCGACCTTTACACTAAGGAAGTGTGTTCTTTTTCTGACCGACGTGCAACGGACGATCCAACAGACCATCAGACTAATTACGAACCATCTCTTTAACCGTTGCAGCCCCCGTTTAATATTTTTAAGTAATTTTTAAAAGGGTTTTTGGGTCTTTCCATTATTTTATACCCTGGTATATTTCAAATGAATAAAATGACTTCATTCATCATCCAAAACACAAGAGAGCTAGGGTTTCTCCCTCAGGATCAAATCTAAAACCCTTCTTCAAGAAATTCAAGAACTCACCATAGATTCTACAAATTGAGTAGATATTTAAGTTCCCCAAGTTCAAGGGTAGCAAGAACCTTATATCAAGAGTAAGAAGAAGAGTTGAAGCAAGCTTGTTCATCCAATTTCATAATCTAAGGTATGTTGGATTTTGAACAAGGGTAATCCTTTCACCTTTGTTCCCAAAGGCTTATTAAAACTACAATTTTCTGCAATTTATGAGATTTTACATGAAATTGAATTGGGGGTTTTCACCCATTGTTATTGGTTGCAAGCTTTTGTTATTTTCCATGAATTTAGAGTCTAATGACATAATTTTTACATGTTTTCTTGAGAAATTACAGCTTTGTCTATACCCCATGATTTTAATCCTTGAGAAGATAATTGTTGAAAGGTTTGAGATATTAAAGTATATGAATATGTTGAGATTATGAGCTAAATTGTTGTAAATTTCAGATTTCTATATGATTTATGATTCTATATGCTATCTAATATGCATTTTGATGAGTTTTAAGTTGAGATTGAATTATGGGTTACTAAGCTCTACTTGAGACTTGCAATTTTATGAACTTTTGTGCTATAAGCACCCATGATTTGAGTATTCTGAGATTATTGGGAAATGTTTTAACCTAATGGTCATAGAGCTTTGAAATACACTTCACTGCATGAGATTACAAATTTGATTGTTGGGTTCTTATGAACCATGGGATTATTTTGAAAGTGAAATTTTATGAGATGAGTGAGATAAACTAAAGGGAGTAGTATTTAACACCAAGTTGGGTAAGTTACGACGGTTTCTTATCCTAGAATTACGTGCCACCAAATGTTTGAGATTTTGGGCTAGAGGCTAAGATGATTGGGCCCGAGGCCGAGATAAGTGATCATTGAGTTGTGGTTATACTCCTTGGCAAGAGTATGATGCCTCTCCCCAATGTGAGTTTTCTTCCCTTAGGAGGACAAGACTTTGGACTCCATGTAGATCGTATGGTTAATGTCGGTTAAGATAAGGTTCCTAATCTAAAGTATTTTCCATTGAGATAGAATATTTTCCCTAAAGCTTTGAGATGAAATATTTTCTAAAGTGAACGAATTGCTTTTGAGTATTTTCAAAAGAAGGAAGTAGTTTCCTCTACTAATACGAGTTGATCATCGGTTTTTAAACTAAAGTTATATGATTCCGAGTTCCAAGTGTTTGAGTTCAAAAGAATTATAATTCTTGAGCAATAAAGAAGTTTTACTCTCCATGAGACATATGCATGAGTTGAAAGCATTGTTTAAAGCTTCCTTTATCCTATGAGTAATGAGAATAAGAGGAGAACGGAAATTTTGAAGCAAAAGTATAATGACTCACGAGATTTGTGTTACATGCTTCATTCTACATGATTTATGAGCTTTACATTTTGATTTATTCAAGATATATGAGTCATTCCTATTTGCATGCATGATTTGATTAAAGAGTATTGATATTTTTTTACGTAAATGCATACACCTGCATATATTCAGTACAATCCCAAGTGTTGATCCAAAAATATGTCTATGTGCTATATTATCTTATAATGTAGGTTCAGGTGCTCATTCCCTACCTCGTCAGTGATTTTCGATTACCTTTGTATACATCTCCCTAGTGGTAAGTCCTTATGGTTCGAGGACCTATCTTCAGATATTTCAATATTCGAGTTTTTATGTTATTACTTTCAGTTCAGTTTGAGTTAGTTAGAGACCTGTCCTAACGGCTCTCGAGTTCATGGAGTAGTAGAGGCTTTGTCAGAATAGTTATCAGACTGTGGTTGTGTTGAATTTCCTGTATTATGGTCGTTTGGACCGAGTATTTTCTTCGTATTTTCTTTCATTTGATATAACAGTGCCAGTGTTTTGTATATTTCTTCTTGTAGGAGTTATTATGAGAAGTGATAGGCTCAAAGGGTTAGCTTGGGGATACTTGTAGCCGTAATCACCATGTGACATCCCGGGAGGTGATTTTGGGTCGTTACAAACTTGGTATTAGAGCCTAAGGTTCTTAAGGAGTCCTAGGGAGTCTGACAAGCTACGTTGAGTACAATATTGATCATCGGTGTATAGCGCACCACATCTATGAGCAAAAGGCTACAAGATGTTTTAGGAAAAAGTTATTTCTTTCTTTCAGATTCTATCGTTCCTACAGTTGTCCTTTTTATCTAATAATTTATGCTCTCCAATTTCAGAAAATGCCTCCCCAAAGAGAGGATGTCGGCAGAAATGATAATGAGCAACCCTAGCCCGTTGATCCCTTGAATGAGACAGTGTCTCATGCTGAGTTTTGAGCGGCCTTTAAGGCGTTAGCCCAAATAGTCACCACTAATGTTCACGCCAATAACCAGGCCACAGTTGCAAATTAGCATAGAGGTGATTTAGCTGCTGCTAGGTTCCGTGATTTCATGCGGATGAATCCGCTAGATTTTTATGGGTCCAAGGCAGGTAAGGACCCATAGTTGTACCTTGAGGAGGTAAGAAAGATCACGCAGGTGATGTATGTTTCTGAGGAGAAAAATGTTGAGTTAGCGTCTTACAGGTTGAAGGACATAGCTTATGACTAGGTCATATCGTAGAGGAGGTGTAGAGATGAGGGTGTTGTTCCCATGACTTGGCAGTTGTTCCATGATGCATTCTTGGACAAGTTCTTTCCACTTAAGATGAGGGAAGTAAAGATTGAAGAGTTTATGAACTTGAAGTAGATCTCCATGAATGTTAAGGAGTACTGCTTGAAATTCAACCAGTTGGCCAAGTATGCTTCTGATTTGATTTTTGACACCCGAGCTAGTATGAGCAAGTTTGTGAAAGGTGTTTGTGGTTTGGTGCTAAAAGAGTGTAGGGTTGCGATACTGCATAGAAATATGGATCTATCTGGGTTGATGATGCATGCACAGTAGATAGAGGTGGATAAGATTAGAGAGAGAGATAGAGTGAGGGGTATCAAGAGAGCTATATTTGAGTAGCATGAGTATAGTCAGCCTAGGTTTCATGGAAGAAACCGCCCTCAGTTTTAGAGACGTCCGTCTATTCCAACACCTTTATCAGCTAGTTCTCCCACACCTAGGGTCAGGCAGGAGCAAGGGAGTATGTCTTTTATGTCTAGGTCATAAAATAGTGTTGTTAATAGGACCCGTTATCCTCCTTGTGCTAAGTGTGGAAGGGATCCTCCCGATGAGTGTTTTACAGATGAGGGGTTGTTTTGGTTGTTGCAAGCAGGGCCACAGACTTAGAGATTATCCGCATGCTAGGCAGGGGACCATAGATGCCCGACCTTAGGAACAGACTACTAGTACACTAGCTCCTGTTCCTCATCCTTCCCCTATTCAGGCGCTTCATCTAGCACTTCTGGCGGTCAGCGCCAAAACAGATTCTATGCCTTACCATCCTGTCAGTGGTAGAAAGACTTTCTCGATGTTGTTACCGGTATGCTCCGCGTTTGTTGTTTTGATGTTTATATGTTATTGGACCCCGGGTCAAGTCTCTTCTATGTGACCCGACTTGTGGCTGTGAATTTCAAAATGAGTCCCGAAAAGATTCCTGAGCCTTTCCTAGTCTCTACACCAGTAGGGAGTCAGTTGTTGCTAAACAAGTGTATAGAGATTTTCATGTTATTGTTCTTCATAGAGTCATACTTGCTGATTTGATAGAGTTAGACGTAGTGGATTTTGATCTTATTCTGGGTGTGAATTGGCTTCATTCTTGTTAAGTATCTATAGTCTGTCGTACCCGTGTGGTCAAGTTTCAGTTCCCTGATAAGCTAGTTTTTTAGTGGTTTGGGAGTTTGGTATCTCCCAAGAGTCATTTTATCTCTTATCTCAAATCCAAAAAGCTAATATCCAAGGGTTGCATCTATTACTTAGTTAGAGTCAAAGACACTAAGTCCGAGGCTCCAAATATTCAGTTAGTCGATACTGTTAATGAGTTTCCAGATGTTTTTCGGAAAGATCTCCCAGGGGTTCCTCCCGATAGAGAGATAGAGTTCAGGATTGACCTTCTTCCCGACACTCGTCCCATTTTTATTCTACCATACCGTATGGCACCTGCTGAGCTTAAGGAGTTGAAAGAGTAACTCAAAGATCTTTCAGACAAAGGTTTCATGAGGCCCAGTATTTCTCCTAGGGGCGCACCTGTTCTATTCGTGCGGAAGAAAGATGGTTCTTTTCGTATATGCATTGACTATCGTCATCTTAACAAGTTCACAGTCAAAAATAAGTATCCTCTTTCGAGAATTGATGACCTGTTTGATCAGTTTCAAGGTGCAAGTTATTTCTCCAAGATAGACCTCAGATCCGGCTATCATTAACTTAAAGTGAGGGAATGTAATATTCCAAAGACAGCCTTCCGAACCGGCTATGGTAACTTGGAGTTTCTAGTTATGTCTTTTGGGATAACCAATGCCCCAACAGCTTTTATAGACCTCATGAATCTAGTGTTCAAGCAATATCATGATATGTTTGTCATAGTATTCATAGATGACATCCTTGTCTACTCCCGCAGTGAGCATGATTATGCAGATAACCTTAGAATTGTCTTGCAAACTCTTAGAGGTCACCAGTTATATGCCAAATTCAGTTAGTGTGAATTTTTGCTAAGGTCTGTAGCCTTTGTGGATCATATTACTTCAGTTGAAGGTATTAGAGCTGATCCCCAAAAGATGGAAGATGTAAGAAATTGACCTAGACTTATCTCTCCGTCTGATATTAGAAGATTCTTGGGTATAGTAGGATACTACCACTATTTTGTTGAAGGTTTCTCTTCTATTATGTCTCCCATGACCCAGTTGACCCGAAAGAAAGTTAAGTTCCAGTGGTCAGATTCCTGTGAGAAGAGTTTTCAGGAGTTGAAGACTCGACTTACTTCAGTCCCTGTGTTGAGTTTGCTTGATGGTACAGATGGTTTTATGGTGTATTGTGATGCCTCTGGAATTGGTTTGGATTGTGTGTTAATGAAAATAGGTAAGGTTATAGACAATGACTCTAGACAGTTAAAGCAGTATGAAAAGAATTACCTAACCCATGATCTTGAGTTAGCTGTGGTGGTCTTTGCTTTGAAAATCTAGAGACACTATCTTTAGGGTGTTCATGTTGATGTGTTTACTGATTATAAGAGCCTGCAATATGTGTTTACTCAGAGGGAGTTGAATCTTAGGTAGAGGAGGTGGTTAGAGTTGTTAAAAAACTTTGATATGAGTGTGTTGTATTACCCGGGGAAGGCCAATATAGTGGCAGATGCCCTTAGTAGATTGTCTATTTGTAGTGTTTCTCATGTAGAGGAAGGTAAGAAAGAGTTAGCTCGTGCTGTGAATTGTCTGGCTAGATTGGGTGTTAGGTTGCTTGATTCAGCTGAGGTAAGTACTTTGGTGCAAAGTAGTTCCGAATCTTCTGTAGTTTCGGAAGTCAAAGAGAGGACTCTGAGAGGTCTTCTCCCTAGGGGATATGGTGTGTTGAGATTGCAGGGTAGGTTGTGTGTTCCGTGTGTTGATGATATGAGACAGAGAATTATGGCTGAAGCGCATGGCGCACGGTATTCTATTCACCTAGCACTACCAAGATATTCCGCGACTTGCAGGAAATCTATTGGTGGAATGGTATGAAGAAGGATAAAGTTGAGTTTATAGCAAAGTGTGCAACGTGCCAACAGGTTAAGGCAGAGCACCAAAGACCTGGAGGTGTAATGCAGGAGTTTGGTATACCCACTTGGAAGTGGGAGGTTGTGAATATAGACTTCGTGACTGGGTTACCTCTTTTGCGCCATCATCATGATTCTATTTTGGTTGTTGTTGTAATACCCCATACTTTTTCCTAGCTAATTTCATCTTAAGAATGTCTAGTATTAGATTCTAAGTTGAATGATGGTTATTCCATGAGGAATTTTTAAGATTTTCACTTTTTGTCATGTGGGGAATTCAATAAGCTATCCATTGATATAAGATTCGCCTAAATCCAATAACTCGGTCAAAAGTTATGACTATTTCAAGTTCACATTGTAAAACAACCCCATATTAGTTAGTGGCGCGCCGCGCCATAAGAGGAAATGGCATTTGGAAAATTCCAGTAGGGGTCCGCGTTTATGGCGCGTCGTGCTAGGGCCTAAATTCATAATTGTCCGTTTTTCAGTATCTCAGCATGATTTCCTCCGTATGGCACCAAAGTTCTAGGTAACAAATGAAGTGGCAACGTGATGGCCCCACATTGTGCTACCCTCATTTTCCCAATTGTCAAAATCCAGTGACACGGTGCGATAGCTCCGCATCGTGCCAAGGGTCCAATTTGGGAAATTTTCACCAAAATTAAATGATGCCTCCAGGGTTAAAAGGGTCAACTTCCCACCCCTATTTAAAACCTTTAACACGTGATTCAGCCACTTTTCACCCAAAATATACTATTTTCTCTCAAGTTTCTCTCAAGAACAAGCTAGGATTTTCATAGAAGATCCAATTTCAAGAAATTTTCACCGCCAATCTTCACGAAATCACGAACTAAGGTATGCATAGTATTCTTTCATGGACTCCTTTCATCCATGAAACCCAAGAATACCTTTTTCTAAATTCAAGTTTATGGATTTTCTTATGAATTTCATGATTGGGCTGCTCTTTTTCATGTGGATAATGAGAAATTGAATTCTACTCCATGTTGGGTGATAAATTCAATTTGGGTTAAATTATTATAGATATAGATTCATGCTAACCTATGACTAAAACTTTGAATGATGAAATTAGAATTGAACCATGATGTTTAATTATTGTACAATGATGTTTACATGTGCCATGCCTACAATATATTTGATTAAATGCCTAGATAAAGGAAAAGTGCCTAACTAGCATGATACCATGAAATCCTCATGTATGTACAAGTTATGCCTACATATGTTTTGATGAAATGCTTCTATAAATGTATTATGGATTATGGTGTTAGTTATATGTTCAAGTAAGTTATAGTTGGTCAGTTTCCTTCCATCGAGTCCTGGGGGTACTCGTACCCAAAACATTAGATGAGTGCATAGAGCCATGTCATTTTTTCATGATACTCTCAGTCAAGATATGATGCTTAGACTTCATACAGTCTTATGACTCAGGAAATCTCCATGATCTCATGAACTCAGTCAGTTGTCAGATATCAGTAGTATTCCGTCAGTCAACAAAATTCAGTAACTCAGCCCATGTTAAGTTCATTAAATCATGATCAGAGGCTATTCAGATGAGAGTATGAATTAGCATCGAGTGAACCTAAAGATCGGAACACATACAATCAGCTAAGGGTTTGATTCTTAAAACTCATCTTTGTATTCTAGAAATATGTAGCCAGCATAGGTTGAGACATCAACACTGTCCGATGAGGGTTGATGAGGTGGATAAGAATTGTCAGATAAGGGCCTCACCGTTCTCGTATAGGTAACACTATCAGATAAGGGTCACCTACATCTTGTCCTTACCGGTGGCGCGGTATTGACACCATTCTAATTGGGGTTACAGATTGGATCCCAACTTATCCTTAATGGCATATCAAGGGTAAATCAGTTAGATAACTACTTCCTATAATTTTATGTTATAGAATCAGGACTGTCAGATATAATCAATCAGTATCAGTAATAGAACTCAAATAGTTCAGGACTGTCAGATATAGTAAACTCAGATACAGTACAGAACTCAGATAGTTCCATCATATTCAAGACTGTCAGATACAGTCACTCATGTTATTAGTTATATTCAAATTTAGAAATCATGTTATCACAGTATTAGTGTCAGTTGTTATGTCTCATACATGTATTCTCACACTCATGATAGTTAGTCAGTTATTATTATTGTTTATGCATATGAACCCCAGGCATCCATCCTACCTCACATGCAAACCAGTACATTCAAAGTACTGACACATTTGCGCTATGGTGTCTTATACCATAGGTTCAGAGACATGAGCTCAGAGCAATAGTAGATTCCAGATATCCGCAGACATAGTTAGAAGTGAGTCCTCATCTTTTGAGTACATGATTATTTCCCTATTATCTTATTAATCAGTTTATTAGTTTGAGTTAGTTGGGGACATGTCCTATCAACTCCTTACTCAGACAATTCAGTTAGTTAAAGGCTTTCTAGACTATCATGTTTCAGACTTTAGTATGTTCAATTTTGTTTTGGGTATTTTATTACCCCACAAAAATGTTATTTTATTCAGATCATGTTCAGTATTGAACCTTATGGCCTTTCAGTTCATGTTTCCGCATTATAAAGTATTTTATGCATTATACAGGTACAAATATCAGTCATGGGTTAGCTTGTGGTCCTTCGGAGTCATGAGCACAATGTAGCATTCTGGGTACCAGATTTGGTGCATTACAAACTTGGTATCAGAGCCTAAGGTTCAATAGAGTCCTAGGAAGTCTGAAAGTCGCATCAAGTAGAGTCTTGTACATGGGTGTGTTGCACGCCACATTTATGTGCAAGAGGCTATAAGATGTTTTAGGAATAGTTTCCCTTCTTTCGGTATTCATGTCGTTCCAATGAGCATAATCTGAAGTCAATCTCTCAGTCTAATCTATTTCCCCCTTTCTTCTACAGAACATGCCTCCTTAAAGAAGAAATGGAAATCAGTCAGCCCCTCAGCCTGAAGATCCTTTGGGAGATCATGTTTCTCATGTGGAGTTTAGGGATTCATTCACCACTCTTTCTCAGTTAGTTACCACTCAAAATGTATGGCCAACAGTCATTCTGACCAACCCAATGGCCTATTCATCCGCAGCTATGATTCGGGACTTAACCCGAATGAATCCTCCATCCTTGCTCGGGTCTAAGGTAGATGAGGACCCTCAGGAATTCATTGATTAGGTTCAGAAGGTAACAAATATCATGGAGGTGACTACTGTTGAGAGTGCTGAGCTAGCTATATATCGGTTACAGGATGTGGCTCATACTTGGTTCAAATAGTGGCAGTCAGAGAGGTCAGATAATGCAGGTTCTATAGAGTGGGAGGAGTTTGTCACTGTATTCTTAGATATATTATTTCCCCAAGAGCTTAAAGAGTCTAACGTTCTAGAATTCATCAACCTCAGGCAAGGTAATATGACGGCGAAAGAGTATTCTCTTAAGTTTACTCAATTATCCAGATATGCCCCTCATGTGGTTGCAGACAGCAGAACTAAGATGAGTAAGTTTGCTTCAGGGGTAAATGATAGCATGGTAAATAAGTGCAGATCTACCATGCTGAGCAATGACATGACTTTATCTAGGATTATGACTCATGCTCAGCAGATAGAGGACCAAAAGATTAAGCAGAGGGAAAAACAGAATAAGAGAGCGAAGATAGGTAGTTTCAACTTTGCTCAACCTAAATCAGAAGGAGGAGACTATTCCTAATTTCATCCTAAATCATCAGTTCTAGCCCCTTCTTCATCCAGTGCTCCAGTTCCTAAGTTCAGGAAGGGTAACAGAGATAGAGTACCAGGCTCTAGGTCTCAGGGAAGTGTTAACAATGCCTGAACTAATCCCCTTTGTTAGAATTGTTGTAAGAACCATAAGGGTTCTTGCAGAGATGGTAGCGATGTCTATTTTGGTTGTGGAAAGCTAGGCCACAGAGTCAGAGACTTCCCTCAGTCAGGTTATCAGAGTCATTTCCTCTCCTCAGCTCAATTCGGTCACTCGAATCAGCAGGGTGCCAACACCAGTACTACTAGTGGGCAACACCCAAATTGTCTCTATGCTCTTCAGTCCTAATAGGATTAGGAAAATTCTCCTAATGTAGTTACTGGTACGTTACAAATCTTTCATGTGCATATTTATGCTTTGCTAGATCTAGGAGCTTATTTGTCTTTTGTTACTCCCTCTATAGAAGGAGATTTCAAAATCATTCCCAAAATCCTAGAAGATCCCTTTTCAGTCTCTACCTCAGTGGGTAAAACCATCATAGCCCGGCCGGTATACAGGAACTGCCCGATTATGATATTTCAGAAAGTCACTTCAGCAGACTTAGTCGAGTTAGAGATGACTGATTTTGATGTCATTCTCGGCATGGATTGGATTCATTCCTGCTATGCCATAGTTGACTGCAGAAATAGAATAGTCCAGTTTTAGTTTCTGAATAAACCAGTCTTTGAGTCGAAGTGTAGTACTTCAGCGTTCAGAGGTCATCTTGTTTCCTACCTCTGGGCATAAAAAATGATATCTAAAGGATGTGCCTATCATCTTGTTCAAGTTAAGGAAACTAGTTCCGAAACTCCCAGCCTTGAATCAGTTCTAGTTGTAGGTGAATATTTAGATGTCTTTTCCAAAGATCATCTAGGAATTTCTCCCGAAAGGGAAATAGACTTCAACATTGATCTTCTTCCAGATACTAAGCCTATATTTATTTCTCCATAAAAAATGGCACCAGTACAACTCAGGGAACTGAAAGAACAATTGAAGAATCTCTTAGATAAGGGATTCATCAGGCCCAACATTTTCCCATAGGGCACTCCAGTATTATTCGTATGCAAGAAAGACAGTTCTCTTAGGATGTGTGTAGACTACCATCAACTCAATAAGGTTACAGTCAAGAACAAGTATCCTCTTCCCAGAATTGATGACTTGTTTGATCAACTTCAGGGTGCCAGTTATTTCTCTAAGATAGACCTCAGATCTGGTTGTCATCAACTCAGAATTAGAGAATGTGACATTCTAAAAATAGCTCTCCGTACTGGGTATGGTCATTTTAAATTCTTAGTTATGTCCTTTGGTCTTACCAATGCCCCAATATCTTTTATGGACTTGATGAACCGAGTGTTCAAGCATTACTTGGACATGTTTGTCATAGTCTTCATAGATGATATTCTGGTCTATTCCCGCAGTGAGCATAATTATGCAGACCATCTCAAAATAGTACTTCAGACTCTCAGAGATCACCAGCTATTTGCCAAATTAAGTAAGTGTAAATTTTGGCTAAGGTCAGTAGCATTCCTTGTTTATATTATTTCCGGTGATGGCATTAGAGTGGATCCTCAAAAGACCGAAACAGTAAAAAACTGGCCTTGCCCTATCTCTCCTTCAGATATCAGGAGTTTCTTGGGTTTGGCCAGCTATTACATATAATTTGTTGTGGGATTTTCTTCTATTGCATCCCCTATGTCTAGATTGACTCAAAATAAAGTTAAGTTTCTATGGTTAGATCCTAGTGAGAAGAGTTTTCAGGAGTTAAGGACTTGACTCATCTCTGCTCCAGTATTAGCTCTTCCTGTTGGCCCAGATGATTTTGTAGTGTATTGTGATGCATCCAAAGTAGGTATGGGTTGTGTGCTCATGTAACATGGTAAGGTCATAGCCTACGTCTCTAGACAACTTAAGCCCCATGACAGGAATTATCCTACTCATGATCTTAAGTTAGCAGCAGTAGTCTTTGCCTTGAAGATTTTGAGGAATTATCTATACGGTGTTCATATAGATGTGTTCACTGATCATAAAAGTCTCCATTATGTCTTTTCTCAGAAAGATCTCAATCTTCATCTGAGAAGGTGGTTAGAGCTCTTGAAAAATTATGACATAAGTGTACTTTATCATCCGAGCAAGGCCAACGTAGTGGCCAATGCTCTCAGTAGACTATCCATGGATAGTGTTTCTCATGTTGAGGAAAAGAAAAAGAAGTTAGCTCAGGAAGTCCATCAGCTTACCAGACTAGGCGTTCGCTTAGTCGATACAAAAGAGAGTGATATATGGATTTAGAGTAGTTCAGAATCATCTCTAGTTTTTAAGGTGAAAGAAAAGAAAGATAGAGATCCCAGCCTTGCGAAGTTGAAAGAGTCAATCCGGGATCAGAAAGTAGAGGTTTTCTCCCAAGGGGGAGATGGTGTCCTTCGTTGTCAGGGTTGCCTCTATGTTCCAGGTGTAGATGCATTAAGGCAGTAAATTCTTGAAGAAGCGCATGGTTCGTGTAAATCTATTCATCCAGGGGACACAAAGATGTACCGCGACTTGTGGGAAATCTATTGGTGGAGTGGGATGAAGAGAGACATTGAAGAGTTTGTGGATAAGTACTCTGCATTTCAGTAGGTTAAGATAGAGCATCAGAAGCCTAGTGGGTCTATGCAGGACTTCAGTATTCCTACATGGAAGTGGGAAGTTGTGAATATGGACTTTGTGATGGGTTTACCTCGAACTTGTCATCAGCATGATTCAGTCTAGGTCATTGTAGACAGAATGACCAAATCATCTCATTTCCTTCCAGTTTATACCTCTTATTCAGCCGAGGATTACGCCAAACTCTACAATAAGGAGGTGGTTATATTGCACGGTGTTCCATTGTCCATTATCTCAGACAGAGGTACCGAGTTCACCTCTCATTTCTAGAAAGCATTCCAAAAGGGTCATGGTACCTAACTTCATCTTAGTACAGCCTTTCATCCTTATACAGATGGTCAAGAAGAAAGGACCATTCAGATGTTAGAAGATAGGCTAAGGACGTGTGAAATCAATTTCAAAGGAAGTTGGGATGACAACTTACCTTTGACTGAGTTTGCATACAATAACAACTATCATTTCAGTATTCAGATGTCTCTATTCGAAGCTCTCTACGATAGGAGATGTAGATCTCTGATTGGTTAGTTTGAAGTTAGCGAGGCCTCATTTATTAGGTCTGACTTGGTATTCGATGCCTTAGAAAAACTCCAGTTTACTAGAGAAAGACTCCGAGCTGCTACAAGCAGAAAGAAATCTTATGCAGATGTTCATAGAAAAGATCTTGAGTTTGAGATTGGTGATCATGTCTATTTAAAGATCTCTCACATAAAGGGAGTGAAGAGATTAAGCAAGAAGGGAAAGCTTAGTCCCTGATATATTGGTCCCTTTAAGATTCTCAGTCACTTTGCCCAGGTAGCCTATGAGCTTGAATTGCCTTTATATCTATCCTCGGTTCATCCAGTATTTCATGTCTCTTTGCTCAAGAAGTGCATAGGTGACCCATCAGTTGTAGTCCTTATTCAGAGCATTGATGTTCAGAACACTCTCTCTTATGAAGAGATTCTAGACAAAATCTTAGACTATCAAACTCGTAGATTGAGGAACAAAGAAGTCCCTCTAATTAAGGTTCTTTGGTGAAATCAGTCTGTCGAGGGAGCTACTTGGAAAGAATAGGCATGCATGCATACCAAGTTTCCTCACCTCTTCTTTACCAACTCAAATCAAGATCAAAGTAACAGTTCTTTTTAAGCTTACTTAGTTTCATGTTCGGTGTTCCTCACAAACTTGGAATGCAGTTTCATGCTCATGTTCCCATTATAAACTTGGTAACAAGTACCATTGCATATTCAGTCATGTACTCATGTATCAGTTCAGTTATGTAATTATGCATCAGACATACATTCTCATTATGCGAAACTTAGTTCTTCAGAACACTCAGTCATGCATTCATGAATCAGTTACACATGCATCAAATATGCATGTTCAATATTATATGTTCAGCTTGTCAGTTATGTCAGTCATGAGATCATGTTCCTGTTATTCATGTTCAGTATGTACTTCAGTTTTTATTTTCTCTCTCTCATACAGTCTCATTCGAGGATGAATGTTCTCAAGGGGGAGATATTGTAATACCCCATACTTTTTCCTAGCTAATTTCATCTCAAAAATGTCTAGTATTAGCTTCTAAATTTAATGATGGTTATTCCATGAGGAATTTTCAAGATTTTCACTTTTTTCAGGTGGGGAATTCAATAAGATTTCCATCGATATAAGATTCACCCAAATTCGATAACCGGGTCAAAAGTTACAACTATTTCAAGTTCCCATCGTAAAACAGTGCCATATTAGTCAGTGGCGTGCAGCACCACAAGAGGAAATGACAGTTGAAAAATTCCAGTAGGGGTCCATGATATGGTGTATCGCGCCAAGGCCCAAATTCATAATTTTCAATTTTCCAGTGGCTTAGCGCGATTTCGCCCGCGTCGCGCCAAAGTTCCAGGTCACAAAGGAAGTGGCAATGCAATGGACCCGCATTGCGCCATCCCTCAATTTCCCAATTGTCAAAATCCAGTGACACGGCGCGAGTCGTGCCAAGGGTCCAATTTGGGAAATTTTCACTGAAATTAAATGACGTGTCCAGGGATAAAAAGGTCAAGTTCCCACCCCTATTTAAGACCTTTAACATGTGATTCAGCCACTTTTAACCAAAAATATACTATTTTCTCTCAATTTTATCTCAAGAACAAGCTAGGGTTTTCATAGAAGATCCAATTTCAATAAAGTTTCACCGTCAATCTTCACGAAATCACGAACTAAGGTATGGATAGTCTTCATTCATGGACTCCTTTCATCCATGAAGCCCAAGAATCCCTTTTTCTAAATTCAAGTTTATGGATTTTCTTATGAATTTCATGATTGGGCTGCTCTTGTTCATGTGGATAATGAGAAATGGAATTCTACTCCATGTTGGGTGATAAATTCTATGTGGGTTAAATTATTATAGATATAGATTCAGGCAAACCTATGACTAAACCCTTCAATGATGAAATTAGAATTGAACCATGATGTTTAATTATTGTACAATGATGTTTACATGTACCATGCCTACAATATGTTTGATTAAATGCCTAGATGAAGGAAAAGTTCCTAACTAGCATGATACCATGAAATCCCCATGTATGTACAAGTTATACCTATCACATGTTTTGATGAAATGCTTCTACAAATGTATTATGGATTATGGTTTTAGTTATATGTTCAAGTAATTTATGCTTGGTAAGTTTCCTTCCATTGAGTCCTGTGGGTACTCGTGCCCGAAACATTAGCTGTGTACCTAGATCCATGTCATGTTTTCCCAATACTCTCAGTCAAACTATGATCCTTAGACTTCAGAAAGTCTTATGACTCAAGAAATCTCCATGATCTCATGAACTCAGTCAATTATCAGATATCAGTAGTATTCCGTCAGTCAACAAAATTTAGTAACTCAGACCATGTTCAGTTCATTAAATCATGTTCAGAGTCTATTCAGATGGGAGTAGGAATTAGAACCGAGTGAACCCAAGGATGGGAACACACACTATCAGATGAGGGTGTGATTCTTAGAATTCATCCTTGTGTTCCAGAACTATGTAGCCAGCATATGTTGAGACATCAACACTGTCTGATGAGGGTTGATGAGGTGGATAAGCACTGTCAAATAAAGGCCCCACTATTCTCTTATAGGGGACACTATCAGATAAGGGTCGCCCACAACTTATCCTTACCAGTGGTGCGGTATTGACACCCTTCCAATTGGGGTTATAGATTGGACCCCAACTCAGCCATAATGGCATATCAGGGGCATGTCAGTTAGATAACTACTTCCTATAGTTTCATGTTACAAAATTAGGACTGTCAGATATAGCGTATCAGTCTCAATAATAAAACTCAAATAGTTCTTTAGATTTCAGGATTGTCAGATATAGTAAACTCAGATACAATATGGAACTCAAATAGTTCCATCAGATTCCAAACTTTTAGATCCAGTCACTCATGTTATCAGTTATATTCAGATTTAGTTATCATGTTATCACAGTATTAGTGTCATTTGTTATGTCTCATGTATGTATTCTCATGCTCATGATAGTTAGTCAGTTATTATTATTGTTCATGCATATAAACCCCATGCATTCATCCTACCTCACATACATACCAGTATATTCAAAGTACTGATGCATGTACGCTATGGTGTCTTATACCATAGGTTCAGAGCAACAGTAGATTCCAAATATCTGTAGACAGAGTTAGAAGTGAGTCCTCATCTTTCAAGGACATAATTATTTCCCTATTATCTCATTAATAAGTTTATTAGTTGGAGTTAGTTGGGGATATGTCCCATCAACTCCTTAATCAGATAGTTCAGTCAGTTAGAGGCTTTCTAGACTATCATGTTTCTAACTTCAGTATGTTCAAATTTTTTTTGAGTATTTTATTACCCCACACAGATGTTATATCATTCAGATCATGTTCAGTATTAAATCTTATGGCCTTTCAGTTAATGTTCCGCATTATAAAGTATTTTATACAGTATATAGGTACAAATATCAGTCATGGGTTAGCTTGTGGTCCTTTGAAGTCATGAGCACCGTCTAGCATTTTGGGTACTAGATTTGGGGCGTTACAGTTATAGATAGGCTAACTTAGTCCACGCATTTCTTGGACGTGCATACATATTATACATCTGAGGATTATGCTAGATTGTATATCCGGGAGTTAGTTAGGCTACACAGAGTTCCCTTATCTATTATTTTGGATAGGGGAACTCAATTTACTACTCAGTTTTGGAGGGGGTTTCAGCAGGATCTTGGTACCCAAGTTTTTTTGAGTTTCATTTTTCATCCGTAGATAGATGATCAGGATAATAGGACCATTCACATCCTAGAAGATATGTTGAGGGCGTGCTCTTGATTTCAAAGGAAGTTGGGATGAGCATTTGTCATTGATAGAGTTTTCTTATAACAATAGTGACCTTGGTAGCATCGGGATGGCACCATTTGAGCCCTTGTATGGTAGAAGATGTAGATCACCCATAGGTTGGTTTGAAGTTAGTGAAGCTGTCGTAATTGGGCCTGATGCAGTGTTTGAAGCTATGGATAAAGTTAAGTTGATTAGAGAGAGGTTAAAGATATCTTAGAGTCTTAAAAAGTCATATGCCAATGTGAGAAGAAGAGATCTTAAGTTTAAAGTGTGTGATTTGGTGTACTTGAAGATTTTACCCATGAAAGGGGTGAAGAGGTTTGAATAAAAGGGAAAGCTTAGTCCCCGTTATGTTGGACAGTATAGAGTTTTGAGTCGTGTTGGGAAATAAGCCTATAAGGTTGAGTTTCCTGCGGACTCCATGCTTAAGAAGCATATTGGTGATTCTGTTGTGGTAGATCCTTCAGAGAGTGCTGACATTCAAAATAGTCTTTCATTTGATGAGATTCCCATTAAGATCCTAGATTTTTAGATCCGTAGACTGAGGAACAAAGAGGTTCCCTTGGTCAAAGTTTTATGGAGGAACCAGTCAGTTGAGGGCGCTACTTGGGAGGCAGAAACAAACATGCGAGCCAAGCACCCACACCACTTTTCTGTGAGTTCAGATCGATCCGAAGGTAGTATTCTTCCTTAATTCAGCCCTTCTAATCTAAAGTTCTTCTATATATCTATTCTTTCATGAGTTCTTGCAATTTATGAGGTATTCAAGAGTTTAGAAAGATTTTGAGCCCGTTTAGCAAATTGCTTCAGCTATGTGTACTTTGTTTTTCCTAAGTTCCTAGTCTAACTAGAGACATTAGAGGATGAATGTTTCCAAAAGGGAGATATTGTAAGACCCCCCAAAGTTCCCTCATAGTTCGAGCCTTAGAGCGTGTCAAGTTAAGTGTAATTTTGTCCCTAAAAGATTGAGAAGAGACTTGCCAAGTGATTGGAATTTAAACCATATAGAATTTTATTAAATTTGAGTTTTTTTCATGTAGAGAATTGAATTAGCTTTTCAAAGATATCAATTACATCCAAATCTAGTATCGGGGTGAGAGGTTATGGCCGTTTTACTGAGAGTTATTGAAACCACCCAGGTGCGACGGATGATCCGATGGACCATCGAGTTTGCGATGGACCGTCTCTCTAACCATCATAGCCAAGGCAGTAATACCATTTCCTATCTCAAGTGTGACGTCCAGGACTACGGACCATCAAGGCTGCGACAAACTATCGCTGAGATCTTCATCACTGAAGTATTGTGGTCTCATCCTGGACAATGTGCTACGGATAATTTGATGGACCATTAAGATTACGATGGACCGTAGCTTCGACTGTCATACCAAGGTAGTGTATTCTTTTTTTGATCGACGTGTGGCGGGCGATCCGACGGACCGTCAGACTAGCGACGAACCATTGCTTCGACCGTCGCAGCCCTCGTTCAGTATTTTTAACTTATTTTTAAAAGGGATTTTGGTCTTTCCACTCTTTTATACCCTGGTATATTCCAAACAAATCAAATAACTTCATTCATCATCCAAAACACAAGAGAGCTAGGGTTTCTCCCTCAAGATCATATCTAAAATCCTTCTCCAAGAAATCCAAGAACTCACCATATATTTTACAAATTGAATTGAGATTTAAGTTCCCCAAGTTCAAGGGTTGCAAGAACCCTCTCTCAAGAGTAAGAAGAAGAGTAGAAGCAAGCTTGTTCACCTAATTTCAAAATCTAAGGTATGTGGGTTTTGAACAAGGGTAATCCTTTCACCCTTGAGCCCAAAGGCTTATTAAAACTATAATTTTCTGCAATTTATGAGATTTTACATGAAATTGAATTGGGGGTTTTTCACCCATTGTTATTGGTTGCAAGATTTTGATGTTTCCCATGAATTGATAGTCTAATCGCATAATTTTTACATGTTTTCTTGAAAAATTGCAGGTGGGTCTATACCCCATGATTTTAATCCATGAGAAGTTAACAGTTTAAATGTTTGAGATATTGAAGTATATGAGTATGTTGAGATTATGAGCTAAATTTCTGTAAATTCTAGATTTCTATATGATTTATGAATCTATATGCTATCTAATATGAATTTTTATGAGTTTTAACTTGAGATTGAATTATGGGTCATTAAAACCTACTTGAAACTTGCGATTTTATGAACTTTTGTGCTATAAGCACCCATGATTTGAGTATTCTGAGATTATTGAGAAATGTTTTGACCTAATGTTCATAGAGCTTTGAAATCCACTTCACTGCATAACATTACAGATTTGATTGTTGGGTTCTTATGAACCATGAGATTATTTTGAAAGTGAAATTTTATGAGATGAGTGAGATAAACTAAAGAGAGTAGTATTTAGCACCAAGTTGGGTAAGTTACGATGGTTTCTTACCCCAGAATTACGTGCCACCATAGGTTTGAGATTTTAGGCCTGAGGCCGAGATGATTAGGCCCAAGGCCGAGATAAGTGATCACTGAGTTGAGGTTATACTCCTTGGCAAGAGTATGACACCTCTCCCAACGTGAGATTTCTTCCTTAGGAGGACAAGACGTTGGACTCCATGTAGCTCGCATGGTTTATGTCGGTAAAGAGAACCTTCCTAGACTAAAGCATTTTCCATTGAGATAGAATATTTTCCCTAAAGCTTTGAGATGAGATATTTTCTCAAGTGAACGAATTCCTTTTGAGCATTTTCCTAAGAAGGAAGTAGTTTTCTCAACTAATATAAGTTGATCACCGGTTTTTAAACTAAATTTATATGATTCTGAGTTCCAAATGTTAGAGTTCAAAAGAGTTATAATTCTTTAGCAATAAAGAAGTTTTACTCTCCATGAGGCATATGCAGGAGTGGAAAGTATTGTTTAAATCTTCCTTCATCCTATGACTAATGAGAATAAGAGGAGAGCGCGGATTTTAAAGCTAAAGTATAATGACTCACGAGATTTCTGTTAAATGTTTCATTCTACATGATTTATGAGCTTTACATTTTGAGTTATTCAAGTCATGTGAGTCATTCCTATTTGCATGCATGATTTGATTAAAGAGTATTGATATTGTTTTATGTAAATGCATACACCCCTGTATACTCATTATATTTCCAAGTGTTGATCCACATATACGTCTATGTGCTACATTGTCTTATAATGTAGGTTCAGGTGCTCATTCCCAGCCTCGTCAATGATTTTTGAGTACCTTTGTCTACATCTCCCTAGTGATGAGTCCTCATAGTTCGAGGACCTATCTTCAGATATTTCGATATTCGAGTGTTTATGTTATTACTTTCAGTTCAATTTGAGTCAGTTGGAGACCTATCCCAACCGCTCTTAAGTTCATGGAGTAGTAGAGGTTTTGTCAGACTAGTTATCAGACTATGGTTGTGTTGAGATTTCCAGTATTGTGGTCGTTTGGACTGAGTATTATCTTTGTATTTCCATTCATTTGATATGACAGTGCCAGTGTTTAGTATATTTATTATTGAATGAGTTATTATGAGAAGTTATAGGCTCAAAAGGTTAGCTTTGGGCTACTTCTAGTCCTAAGCACCGTGTGACGTCCCAGGAGGTGATTTTGGGTCATTACAGACGGGCATCCTGAACCATAAATACCAAAGAGACCCCTTAGCACGTAATCATAAGCATAACTCATATGTTATAAATGTGCAGAAGATAAACTAAAAATTAAAGGGAAATTAATACTACAAACTATGTCAACAAAATATGAACATACAATACAAAACTTCCATCTATGAAGACTCTACAAAGCACTGACTATCTAGCCCAGGACAGGGCCCCCGACTGAACCATAATCCCACTAAGATTACATATAGATAGAATGCCTTCTGGTGTGAGGGAAGCTCACCTCTCTGAACTCCTGGAACCATCTACTGTTGTTGAATAGGACAACGGGACTAGGCCTCGAATCCAATATTATAAGACAATGTAGTTGTCACGAAGGACGGTCAATAACTAGAATGTATTGGTAAGCATAACTTACCAAAAGCAACATATATTTTATATAAAATAATTGAGAGAATTAAGAAAATAATTTATCATAATAGATATTAAAATACATGGGCATAAACCAGTAAGCCTCAAAACACTTTCTTGTAATCATGACTCAACTCTTTGTTTTACTTTGGAGCTAGATGGTACACCCTATAAGTCTACAATCCCACGGGAAATATGGAATCCGCCCTTGGAGTATCAGTAAGGTAGACACACAAGATCACAGAGTAGGGTGTCATAATCCCCAATTAAATCAACACTCAATGGTAATGCAAAAGATCACAAAGCAAGTCTCCTAACAATAGTCCCAAATTAGGACTACATGAATCAAGGTACACAAGATCACAAAGCAGGGTACCATAATCCAGCATTGGCAAATCACAGTTTCAAGCATTGAGTCTTTCAACTTGTACTTTTTTCGGGTAACCATCAAGCTCTCTTTAATTAAAATTTTATACTCTTAACAATATACTTCATGCTTATAAATAAATCTTTCTCATTCTGTTAAGGTCATGTCATAACAGGGTATCGTACCCAGACATGCAAGTCACAAATTTCATCATGGGGAAGGGAATTTCATCATTCATATTCATAAATTACTTTTCAAACTCAAATCATGTATGCAAAAGATTATGAAACAAGATTATGGAAAAACCCTGTGACAAATACATACTTTCATCAAATTAGGTTCATTATGAATGCTCTTAAAATAATTTCTCAAAACTCATTACGTATACATAAATATATAACTTTAAAGCTTGTTAAAATCATAAAACCTATGCCCATGAAATTTAGGATAGTCCCACATACACTTTAGATGAACAAGAATTCAAAATAGCTTGAAATCTAATCTTAGAAGTGTGAGCCTTGGAAGAAACCCTAATTTTTCTTTCTCTTGAGAGTGGAGATGATTATTATTGTTTTTAGAGATGAATAATAATGCTTATTGGATAATTTAAGTCGTGGGGGTAGGACTTGAGGTGAGGAAAATACCAAAACACCTCTTTAAAAATACTATAACAAGCAGAACAGTCCGTACTGACGGTTTGGGTGATGAACCATTACTCCTATGACTACTCTTCACTCCAACCATCACAAAATGACCAATTTTTGGTCTTTATACTTAAGGGTGATAATCTGGTGCGACGATCCATCACTGGTGCGACGGGTCATCACCCTGGTCGTCGCGCTTTGGCAGACAGACACCTTTTAGTAAAACAGACATAATGTTATACTCCGATGTTGGATAAAGGAAAAACTGGTTGTTTTGGAAAAAAGACCAAAAGATATTTCATTTGGTGTATAGTAGTCCACGTAACACATTATATACTAGGATAAATGGTTATTGGAAGTTGATCTAAGTTGAAACGTTCACTAAAACTTAATCGATAAAGAAGTTTTCAATTCGTCTTTGAGATAGAAGATTTTTGTAACCTAAATTAATATTCAAATATATACCCATACTATAGAATTGATCATTTTACATATATTAATAAGGAATCATTGGGTTCGAGTCTATACATGTAGAAATGATGGTTTGAATTCTAGCCTAAAAGTATGGGGAGTTACAAAAAGTACTTAGTAATGGAAACTGAAGTGTGTCTATATAATAGAAGAAGTGATTTTGAAGGGGGGCCTTGGAGTAACTAGTAAATTTACTTTCATGTGACTTCGAGGTCATAGGTTCAAGCCTTGGAAACAACCTCTGGCAGAAATACAAGGTAAATCTGCATACAATACACACTTATGGTGGGGACCTTCCTCGGATCCTGAACATATGGGAGCTTTAGTGGACTGGACTGCCCCTCCTTTTTTAGAAGAAGTGATTTTGACATATATGTTATATGTCAAAACAATTTCATTGAAGGGTATGCATTTTAGTCATTTTAGTCAACTTACTACTGATGTATTATACTAACATATGTAGGAAGTAATTAACTATTGCAAGACACGTCTCAGTGTATTCATATGTCCCTATGTGGTCTCTATCTCCTATCTTTCTCCACTGTGAAACATAGAGAAGATGAGCAAACATATGCTCTCTCTATTTTGTGTACATGTGTGCTACATGTAGCAACAGCCTGTGTACATTGCAACAATATATAGTTTGGCGCGGATAAATACAAATTTTGATTCCAATTTCTTTCTTGATCTATATGTGTATGTATTCAAATAGATATGTTGGTGCATGCCCCTATTTGATTTTAAAATACTATTTCTTGATGAATTTTTTATTTCTCTGTACATTTAGAGTTGTGACCCAAATTTTGTTGGTCTGGCCCTAAAAGTTTCACAGTGAGACCCAAGGAGATGGTCTCATTGTTCGAGGAAGGACTCATGAGAGGAATTCTAGGGGTGATGACAGGAATAGGTCAAAATACAGAAACAAAAACAAAACCTATAATTACTACAAAAAGAAGGGATATATCAAATTTGAGTGTTAAAAATTACTGAATAGAGAGAAAAGAGAAGCTCCAAAATCAAAAGAAAACCAATAAGAGAAATCCGGTGAAGCCAGTTTTGTTGAAGATAGTGGTAGTGATGGAGAACTTTTGGTAGTTTCTGATGGTAACTCCAACCCTTGTAAGGATTGAATTCTTGATTCAGCTTGCACGTTTCATATGTGTCACAGTCCAGATTGGTTTACAACATATGAAATAGTCTTTAAAGGTATTGTGTTAATGGGAAATAAAATACCTTGTAAGATAGGTGGTATTGGAACAATCAGAATTAAGATATTTGATGGGGTTGTGAGGACATTTTCGTGATGTACGGTATGTCCCAGACCTGAATAGAAATCTTATTTCCTTGAGTACCCTTGATCCGAATAGATATAGATATAGTGGTGATGGTGGAGCCCTGAAGGTTACTAAAGGAGATCTTGTTGTGATGAAGGGATAGAGAAAGTCTGCAAATTTATATGTCTTTCAAGGCTCTACGGTTATAGGTGATGCAATTGTTTCTACCTTCTCTCTATCAAAAAGTAATTTTGCTAAACTTTGGCATATGCTCCTCGGGCATATGAGTGAAAATGGGATAGCTGAACTAAGAAGGAGAGGACTTCTTGATGGCCACAATATTACAATATTGGAGTTCTTTGAGCACTGCGTTTTTGGGAAGCAGAAGAGAGTCAGATTCACTAAAGGCATCCAGTCAACTAAAGGCATACTTGATTACGTTCATTCTGATCTCTGGGGTCCTTCTAGATTACCTTCTATAGGAGGTGTGAATTACCTGTTGAGTATTATTGATGACTATTCCAGACAAGTTTAGGTGTTCTTCCTGAAGCAAAAAAACAATGTGTTTCCTATTTTCAAGGAGTGGAAAATTATGATTGAAAAGAAAACAAGAAGATATGTAAAATGCCTTAGTACTGATAATTGTTTAGAGTTCTGTTCTAATGAATTTAATGCTCCATGCAAGTCAAAAGGAATTGTAAGGCACTTGACAGTTCGTCATACTCCACAGCAGAATGGTGTGGCCGAACGAATTAATATGAGTATAATAGAGAAGGTGCATTGTATGACCTCAAATATGGGTTTACCCAAGTCTTTTTGGGCTGAAGATGTTTCCACAACTTGTCTTCTTAGTAAACTCTCTTCGTCAATCGCAATTGATAAAAAGACTCCACAAGAGATATGGTCTAGTACTCCTGCTAGTTATTCTGATTTGAGGATATTTGAATGTCCTACTTATGCTCATACTGAAAATGGAATGTTGGAACCTAGATTTGTCAAATGCTTATTTATGGGTTATAAGCCTGGTGTTAAAGGTTATAAGCTTTGGTGTCTAGAAAACAGAAAGGTTATAATTAGAAGGGATGTTGTATTTGATGAAACTACCATGCTTCGGGCTCCCTTCTAATCTAGTGCTTTGCCCTTAGATGAGCTTAGTGATATGAATTAGCAAAAGTCAAGCACCATGAAGATTGGAGCAGAGTCTACACCAGTGCCTACTTCTTAGTCTAGCCCAGAGATACAGAGTGGTACTATTTCTTGTTTACCACCAGTGACGCCATAATATTCTATTGCTAAAGATAGACCTAGAAGAGATATTAGACCTACTCAAAAGTATGTTGAAGTTTATTTGGTTTCTTATGTATTGAATGTAGCAGAATGTATTGGTTCTAGTGAAGAACCTTTTTCTTACTTAGAGGTAGTTATTTGTGATGATTTTGTTTGATGGATGATTGCTATACAGAAGGAGATGGAATCACTTCATAGGAATGGTACATGGGATTTGGTGAGATTACCTAACATAAGAAAGTTGTCCGTTTTAAGTGGGTATTTAAAAATAAAGAAGTAACACCAGGATTTGAAGATGCTAGATACAAAGAAAGACTAGTTGCTAAAGGCTATAGTCAGGTTCCAGGTATTAACTTCACAGATGTGTTTTCTCCAGTTGTTAAGCATAGCTCGATTCGAGCCTTGCTTGATATTGTGGCCATGCATAATATTGAACTTGAGTAGTTGGATATCAAAACTACATTCTTACATAGAGAACTTGAGAAGGACATCTATATGAAGCAACCAGAGGGCTTGGTAGTTTTAGGATAGGAGGATTATGTATGCTTGCTCAAAAAGTCTCTTTATGGCTTAAAATAGTCACCCAGATAGTGGTATAAGAGGTTTGACTCTTTTATCACTCCTCATATGTTTTAGAGGAGTATTTTTGATAGTTGTGGCTACTTCAAGAAGGTAAGTGATGGTTCATTCATATATTTTTTTATTGTATGTTGATGATATGTTGATTACAACAAGGTATGAGAGAGATAATAAAAGTCAAAGCCCAGCTCAGCAAGGAGTTTGGGTTGAAGGATTTAGGAGCAGTAAAGAAGATTCTTGGCATGGAAATTATGAAGGATAAATAGAAGTGTAAGTTATACTTTAGTCAGAAAAGGTATATTGAGAAAGTGGTTAACAGGTTCAATATGCAAAATGCCAAGCCTGTCACTACTCCATTGGCAGCTCACTTCAAACTCTCGGCCACTTTATCTCCAAAGACAGATGTTGAGCGTGACTATATGTCTCTAGTTCCATAATCTAGTATCGTCAGGTCTCTTATATATGTGATGGTATGTTCCTGACCAGATCTATATATGCCATCAGTGCAGTTAGCAGATACATAGCAAATCTTGGCAAAGAATATTGAAAAGCAGTTTAGTGGATTTTTTTTTATGCTTGTATAGATCTGTTGATGTTTGTTTACAGTTTTGGAGAAATAGAGATGAAGTAATCAGGTATGTTGATTCTGATTTTGCAGGAGACCATGATAAAAGGAGATCCCTTACAGGCTATGTTTTCACCATTGGTTGTTGTGTTATCTGTTGGAAAGCTACCTTATAGACTACGGTTGCTTTGTCAACTACTTAGGCAGAGTACATGGCTATTACGAAAGCTTTCAAGAAAGCTATTTGATAGAATGGTCTATTAGGTAAACTTAGCAAAGATTTATAGATTACTACGGTCTTTTGCGACAGTCAGAGTGCTATCTTTCGTACGAAAGATGAGATGTTTCACGAGAGGACAAAGCACATCGATGTTCGGTATCATTTTTTGCGTGAAATTATTGCTCGTGGTGATATTGTGGTGAGAAAGATTTGTACCCATGATAACCCTGCTGATATGATGACTAAGACACTACCATGTGCCAAGTTTGAGCATTGCCTGGACTTGGTTGGTGTTAGCTATTATGATGTGCCCTTCGGGGCTTTTGTGGATGAGGTGGAGTGTTTTTCTTAAAATGTATTTGAGTTCTGAATTAGAAATCATGTCAAGGTTGAGATTGTTAGAGTTGTGACCTGAATTTTGTTGGTTCGACCCTAAAAGTTTTGCGGTGCGACTCATGTATATGATTTTCAATGGGGTCTTTGGTGGCAGTGTTAGGATTGGGCCTACGACCTATTTGCACACACGTACTATATAAGTGTGATTTAGTGGGTTATTTTCGTTATTCAGAAAATTCAGCCTTCTCCACATGGTACTCTCTCTCTCCATTATAATGAATCCTCCTCTGCCCGTGGTTTTTTCCAAAAAGCTTTTTCACATAAATTTGTGTGTTTTTCTTATTTTCTTTTACTTGTGATTTGCTTATTCTGTCCGAATCATAACATGCACAATTATAATCATAAGTATATTGTGATTTAAGTGATTTGTAATCAAGTTAAGTGTTTGATCACATACAGGTATCACTTACGTACTTGCCCAATACCTTTGGACAATGGACAACCACACTTAAAAACTCAATTTAAAGAAGAAGAAGAAAGGAATTCTACTATACCCGAATTAAATTTAATAGATTGTATTAACCTTTTATTTCAAGTAGTGTTAAGAATAGAATAGAACACAAATAGTTTGATGAAATCGTAATGTTCAAATTAGGGGAAAAGAAGCAAAAGAAAATGGAGAGAGTATAAATTCAAAACAAGCATCAAAAGTCAAGTTTTTTTTTATATCCTTAAATCAAAAGAAAGAGAAATATAGAAAACTATAATCTTCAATATGCAAGACAGGTATGTCTCTGTCATCAATTTTTAATTATTATTATGATTAATCTTCAGTTTTCGGTGTCCATTTTTTGTATCTTTTTTAAAATTTTGTGTTGGGATTTCTCTTCATTCTCAATGATTTCTAATGAAAGATGACTCAATTCTTCTAGAAGAGGATTGCACTCTTTGATTCTTCTAACTAGACTAGATTTGGTTACAAGATCTGTAGAGTTTTTCTTTTCAATTATAAAAAATTTCTTGATTTTGTGTCTTTGTTCGATTAATAAATTTGAGATAAAATGCAAAATAAGTTTTGAAGATTGTATTCTAACAGAAATTATCATAACTATTCTGTCACGACCCAAAATTGGATCATGACCAGCGCTAAGGAGTTTAGGACTCCAAAGCAAGCCTCGTCAGAAATCTATAGAAAATTGGACAGAGTTTCTCCTGTTATGGGGCCTAACAAGAAAATTCTCTGCCTCAAATTCAACAACAAAACAACCCAACAGAGCAACGACCACACAAACACCAACACAATTCACCATAGAACATCAACACTTCACTAACACCACCAACTAACAATATGAAAACCAACTCCAAAGATGAGAGAAAAATACAATATTTCACAAATCCAAAATAACGAAAGAGTACTCAAACTCTAAAGACATTACTATGGAGAAAACTAAGAGTTTTCAAGAAAAATTAACATCACGAATAAATAAACTATAGCCCACACGAATAATTTATGTCAGTCGGATCCTTTAGCAAACGCGATTCTCACTGTCACCTGCATTCTCTGAAAAAAATAATAGCGAGGAGTGAACTGCTTGCTCACTGAGTAATAAAACTTAACCACAATCATTTAAAAAATGGGGAAAAGTCATAAAACATCATGAAATAATGCTCTTTCAGAAAACAGTAACGATAAACAATATCGTTCTTTCATGTAAGCCAAGTGAACCAATAGTTCAGTAATAAACTTCAAAAATATCGTATCATATAAAATATTACATATCTGGGAGGTTTCCAAGAATGAATCTTGTAATCAATGTGACATTCTTCTTCATTAAGAATAACCCATAACAGTGGACCCCTCATAAAGGAGTCAAATCATATTAGTATCAGTATGCAAGTTCTACCTTCCCACTAGCGAGGGTTGTAACATTCATCAGTAAATACAAGGTGCACCAGGTCTAACGATCTCGCCGTTAGCTACGGAATTCAAATCAAGGTCTACTCCCATTTATAAATTTTTTGTAAATAATAGGCTATTCATATGAAAGCGTTTTTCAGAATAATACATATCATTTAAAGTTCATATCAAATCATATTACATATAAACTTGAATAAAAATACATGTCAAAAATCCATATTTCTCATGTAAGTGAAAATATTCACCGTAATAATATCATATCTCAAATAACCATTTCAATATCATATCAAGATCATATCTCAAATAACCATTTCAATATCATATCAAGATTATATCTCAATAACCATTTCAATATCATATCAAAATCATATCTCAAATAATCATTTCAATATCATATCAAGAACATATCTCAAATAACCTTTTCACTATCATATCAAGTTCATATCTCAAATAATCATTTTTATATTATATCAAGATCATATCTCAAATAACCTTTTCAATACCATATCAAGATCATATCTCAAATAACCTTTTCAATATCATATCAAGTTCATATCTGAAATAATTATTTTAATATTATATCGAATAAGGACTTGCCCCACATGCAATTTCAAAATATTTCAGAACTCATTGTTTTCATTAAAAAACATGTATAAATATGCAATTTAATAAACACAAATTGTGGTAAGATTACTACTCACAGTACAATTTCTGGAATACCAACTTGTCACTTTGAACAATTGATAGGACTCCCTTCGATCGAATCTAAAATCATATCATATCAATTTCAAGTTAATTCTCTTGTTTAGGCAATTTCCATGATAAAATTAGACTACCCAACCCTCAAAGTTTCATGATAGCCTTCAATTTCTCTAACTTCATGCCCAAAATCACACCTTAAAATGCTTAATCTCTTGTCTTTGATAATTAAATTCTATTACCCAAAATAAATTACCTAAACTAGAAATCACAATAAAGATATAGAAAAAAGATTTACCTTAAACCCCAAAGAATTTTCCGATCAACTTCATTTTTGTTTTCCACTGGACGAACAATTGCTTGCTAGATTTTTTCTTTTCTTTTCTGCTTTGAACCAAGTTAGGCAGAAGTATGCCTTTGCTATCTATTGTTGTCTCCTTAAGGTAATGGGCATATAGGCCCTTATATCAAATATATATAACACTCTAATTTCAGCATATAGTGGAAGATGGGTCATGCCCACTTCCCTTTACATTATTAATCCCATTCAAAATTTATAGTGGAAGATGGGCCACTCTCTTACCCTTTATATTATTACTCCCTTTAAAAATTCTTTTTCCTTTTTCAATAATAATGTAGGGTATTACATATTCACACGAGTTAATCGAATGATTATGGCATGCGTCCAAAAGAAAAGAAAGAATATAGTAGAAATTGGTTGCGAAGAGTACATACCTCAGTTCAACTATCCTAAACTGAGTTCCAACTCCCAATCAATAAAATTAATATTTTTGCATTTGTATCCTATTTTATGAGGTAATTTTACAACTGCTACATTACAATTTTGCATATATCCATATGGACTATTATTAATGACTAGGTTGTTTGCAAGATGGGAGCGTTAGAAAATTAAGATAACTACGATCTTGTCTTGAACAAATAAAATATGTTTCTGTGAATTGCTTCATCTTTTGGTACTTTCTCCTTGCACCTCTCTTCTTTGTCAAATTTAAAAAACACTTTTATCAGTCGAAGAATATGAATCTAGATGAGTTGTTTGTATGAAAAATCATCTGTTCTCTTGAGAATTATGTTGATGCATTTATACTTGAACATGTAATTTAGATGAGTTGTTGTAATGATTAAATATTGGATTGTTTCTTCTATATTTTTAGTCAGATGATGCTAAAATAATTTGTACAGATTAAAGATTCTAAAATTATATTAAAGATTTTCATTATTGGTTTCTACAGGTATATATTCCTTCACTGACATAGTTTGTTCAGATTTGGTTCTTTAACAGTTAAGCAAGCTTTTACCCCTTCTCAATTATCCGCTGTCATTTTTTAACACATGAGCTCGATTAAAAATTTACTTGTAAGAGTAACAATTTAAAAACCACATAAGATCTTCTCTATAATGCATGCATAAACTGGTTAGTTTTTGATTTTTATTGTCTTGATTCTTGATTTTATTTTAAATCTTGAATTATCTATATGGATTAAGGCTATGAATTTATTTTCTGGTATGGCTGTTATAGTCATAGTTCACTGATTTTCAATTTTCATTTTTCCATCAGTTTAGTTCTGCTTCTTTCGATTTGGGGGTTACAAAGTGATACAAAAAAGTTTAAAGTTGCATACGAAATTTTTAGTGAAAGTGTTGAAAAGACTACGACTTGATTTTTGAGAGAAACCAAATGTGTTTGCAGCTTCACTTCTGTTGGCTTTTGCAAATTATTAGCCTTATTAATACTTTTGCAGTTGTAATTAAGAAATAGTGGCTTCATGGTAGTCTTAAACTTGAAAGAAGGTAGCTATTGCACAATAATGTACACAATTCCATCTTTCAAGAAATGCCATTTCTTCCCAAACAAACTAATCTGATATCTGGGTTGCAACCTTGATACCTTAAATTGATCCATAAGAAAATTGTCGAGAAAACATAAATTAACTTTTTAAGTTGGTTCCCCCATTTTGTAATCCAATTTTTTTCCACCTCTAATTTTTTTGAAGGGAAACCACAGAGAAAACTCCAAAAAAAAAAAGAAAAAAAGAAAAGAAAGAGAGAGTTGGTAAAAAATTAAAATGTAGAAGTCTCTTGTTGCTAATTTACGTTTCTTAAGGGCCCTCAATGATAATTTAGGCCAGTAAAATCTAAGTGGGATTATATGAAATTTCATCCCATTTTCACAAGGAATTACAATGTGGAAGTACATGCAATATGTGTGGTTTTCATTTTGTAAAAAGTAATATAAACAGTAATTATAAAAATCTCAATTAGTTTTGTATCTTTATTGCATGTATCGAAAGTAAATTATATATCTCGAAAGATCCCACAATGAAAAAAAATTATATCGGGAGTTAATTATATATCTTTACAAAGAAAAAAAATGTATCTTCGTTGGATGTATTATGGATTTCGACAGAACCAAAATAAGGAAAGATGAATTGGAAGCTAATTGTGTATCTTTTCAAAGGAAAAAATGTGTTTTCGTTGGATGTATAAGGAGCTAATTATGTATCCCGACAGACCAAAAATAATAAAATTTCAATAATTATGCAAAATATCGGAATTTTTCATAATTAATCTCCAAACTATAAAAATTTATATTTTTTGCCCTTTCATTTTATCATTAGACTTATTTAGATTAGGATTAAATTAATTACTGTGACATAAAAATAAGAATTGGAAGGTTGATGAAAAAAATGAAATCAACGTTTGCACTACCCCCTATCTTTACCAAGTGCAAAAAGAAAGTTAGCACATAAGGATGGCTATTATTTCTTAATGAAAATAGAGAAATATTGACATCACACAAATCAGAACGAGTCAAAAAAAAAAAACCTAAACACCGCTTTCCCTCTATCTATGGCAACTTGAAAAAGAAGTTCATGGCTGCTTCGTCCTCTCCCCAGCCTGTGACTGTGAGAGAGACAAACGCTAAGCCTCATACAAAAACGTCCTACTCAGCAACCTTTAAACCATAACAAACAACCAATAATTTTTTAAAAACTGTACTAAAACCCGCTGAATTTATTCATGGAGAACTTACTGTAAGATTTACTATGGAGGAAAGAGAGTAGTTTGCTAGAGAAGAAGGTTTACATCAAGCAGTGATTATAAAATTTGCATATGGAAGACCAGTGCTATCCGAGTTACGAAATATTTTACCAAAGTAATTTGATGTCAAAGGAAATTGTATTATCGAAAAACTTGATTTTAGTCACATTTTGGTCAGGTTCGATCAATATGATGGAGAAGAATACTTGTTCAGAATTTTCCTATGGACGCTGTGGGCAATGAATTTTATTAAATTTAAAATTGTACAAAATTCGAATTATATTAAATTCAAAATATATTATTCTCAAATAAATATTGTGGATTAATATAATTGAATTAATTATTTAAGTCCAAACATATAGGAATTTAATTAAAGTCCAATTTTTTTATTGAGGTAGCCCATCGATTTGGGCTACAAATGATGAGCCCACATTGATAAGCCCAAAATATTATTAAATTCTAGAGGCAATGAACACCACGTGTCGAATAACATGGCATGTCAAGTCAAGTTAAGGAGCCAATAGGACCATGAAACATGTCAAAAAGATGAAACAGGCCTAGTGAAATCAAAAATCTATAAAAGGTGTCATGTCACATGAATTCGCTTGGTCAAATGAAGTCAATCTTCACCATGAACCTTTGTCATGATCCGAGCCGAGGTCTTGGCTGCGACAGACCTCCCGAACCACAACGTCCTAAGAGATCCCTTAGCATACTATCATAAGCATTATCCTTACATGAATCAAAGTGCAGAAGAAATAATGAAACTCAATGGAAACTTATATTCCAAAATGTGTCAATGAAGTTGTAACAACAAAATACTCGTAATCCTGTCTATGAAGCCTCTATTGATAAATAATTGTCTAGGTCAGGACAAGTCCCCCAGCTGGACCATAAAATGAAAGAGCTAACAAATGAATAGATTGTCTTACGGAAGATGGATGGATCAGAAACTCTATCATACCCAAATATTCTATTGATGTGATGGACCATGGAACTATATCGCAGAACCTGAAATATGAGGGAAGGGGGGCTCAATACTTGGAAAGTATTGGTATGCAGAACAAACCAAAAATAATATATATTTCATGTAAAATAATTAGGAGTATTGTGAAAATAATTTATCATAATATATATAAAAACAAATTGACATAATATAAAGATCTTCAATTCATGCTTGTAAAATGTTGACTCAACCCTTTACTTTAGTTCTAAGTCAGATGGTACACCCTACATTTCTAAAATCCCATGGGCTATAGAGAATCCACCCTTAACTCTGCGGCCAAGCCCTCAAATCATAGTTTACCACAAGGATTGGGGTCCTACACACTATTCTAGTATACCAGTGCCTCGGGGACAATTATACATTGACCATAGCTAATCAAGTCTCCCAAGTCGATAAAATTCGATTGCTAGCAATGAGCCCTTACACTCAAATACCTTATTCGGGTTACCATTTAACTCTCTTTAAGCCTAATTTTAGTCCATTAAAACCATGCTTCATACTCAAAATGTTCATTTACTTTCATGTCAAGGGCATTTCATAATAGGTATAGTCATACCTAGACTTGCAAGCCATATCATGTCATATCAGATCCATAGCCCTTCTCATTCAAAATATATTAATGACCACCAAAAGATTTATCATAACACATAAGATTTATTATTTCAAAAGCATATGAAACCTATGCAAACACGCTATCCTTTCAAGACTTTAACACATGGTGGCCAATTCATTCATTAATTACATACAGTTTCTTCATTATGACACAATAGACTTTAGCATGAGAAATACCCCTTTGAAAACGTGAAAAACAATAATGCATAATAGTTAAAGAGACATTTAAAACTCAAGAATTATCATAATTCATTAAATAACCCCAACACTAGTCACACATAAATTTCATGATCAAAAAAAGGAACTTATAGTTCATTCTCTCAAATCCACTTCAAAATTCATGGGTGATAGTAAGAATTTAAACACAAGCTTTTAAATCATACATTGAACAAACTATGACATGTTAAAACAATAAATTTCATCATGCAAGGGAGATTTCGTAAATAATACTCTTAGATCACTTTTCAAAACTCACAACATATGAACACGTGACTATAACTCAAGTTCATGGAAACCCCCCTAATAATTTCATAATTTCATTAACATGGGTTCATGATGCATGTTCTTCAAATGATTTCCAATAACCTTTTATATATACATAATTATATATCTTTAATACTTGTTAAAACAATAAATTTACATCCATGAGATTTAGGATAGTCCCACATACCTTGATAACAATGAAAATACAGTGTAATTTGATCCTTGGAGATTAAAATCCTCAAACCCTTGGTAGTTTCTCCTATCATGCATATGGAGTGATAATTAGGGATTTACAGAGGTGATATTATATTTTTAGGACCCTTTATTCGTTCAAAAAGGAATAGGAACGATTTAGGAATGTGAAAAGATCTTAATACCTTCAAGATAATCAAAACAAAGCACTTTTTGACGCACAGAAGGGGGTCCACAATGCGGACCCATCCAAACCTTAGGGTTTGTGGCGTAGACCGAAATCTAACCTCAGGGTTCGTGGTGCGGACCCAATGCAGACCTGAGGTAATGTCTCACTAAAACACTCATAATTTTTTATTCTGAACTTGGATTGATGAACGGTCAGTTGCATTGGAAATAGGGCCCGAAGAGATTTAATTTGATATATAATTGGCAACATAAATCCTTATATTCTATGAGTAATGATAGTTTGAAGTTGACCCAAGAAAAATCATACTCCAAAATTCAATAGCTAAGAATACGCCCAACTTAACTTTGAGCTAAGTGATATTTAAGACTTCAATCCATCTATGAAAATGTTCCCACCCTAGAGAATCATTATTCACACTTATTTCTAAATATAAACCATTGGGTTCGAGTCTATATACATAGGAAAGAAGGTTCAAGCCTTTGCCCGAAAAAGCCGAGTGTTACATTATCTTTCCCTTGGGATCATTCGTTCGCGAATAATGGTAGGAACTTATTGAAGGTATTGAAGTATGGAATAAAGAATGTAACTTTACTTTAGGAATTTTACTTAACGTAAATTACATAGGCATTCAAGAAGAGCTTCATGACACAAATAAGTGAACTGTGTAAGTACGGAGCATAAGATAATGAGAATTGATATAGAGATGACCTTGCACATGAGTTCTATGGATCATAATCATCAAAATATAAGGTATGAGTTTATTTGGTGATCATGGGCCTTGATTTAAATTGACACTAAACACAATATAAGATTTTGCGAAACAAAGGAATAGAGGTATCCTCCATCTTACTGATACGACCGATAGACCTTACACTTAGAGACATTACTCGACTATTTCCGCAAACGGTAAATAACATACTTCATCATTTCCAACTTACAATTTCCCCATAACACACCTAACTACAAGAGTTTGAGTTCCACTACATAGTACTTCCATGTTTATGCCTAACCCAGAGTAAAATGGTGCTAGCTTAAGCTATGGGACCCTATACTCTACGTCTTTTCAAGGATATCACTTTGCGTTATCACTATAATCAAACAACCTCAAGTATTAAACCAAGGAGTACTAACTATATAGCATATTGGTTTGAGTTTTTCATCAATCACAACATTCAAATCTATCTTTAATACACCCACTTTATGGATCTCCCTATTAAAACCAACAACTTCACTCACTCTCACAAAGATTTTTGTTACATATCCCCCTTTCTAACTATTTCACATAACAAAAGTTCATCTCCTTCTTCCCTCTTCAACTATAACCTTAGCTCGAGTAGTCACACAAAAATTTAACATCATAAGAAACATCTACTTTCTTATCTAAAATGTTACTACGCTTCCATAACCACTATCATACTAACATTTCAAAAGTCATTGAGGGACTAGAGTGCAAGCATCACAAATAGGAGTAACACTATTCAATTAGGACTTGTATTTATTGTACTACTCAAGGTGGGGTCAAAGATCTAAGATACAATACTATAGGCATGAAGTGATTCATATATCAAATGCCTAAATCCTAAATAGAGAGTTATTCAGGCATAAAAATACACAACATGAGTTCTTAGGTCTAGGCACAGTGAGAAACATATGAGCATAAATCACGAGTTGTATAGTATAAAGGCGGAATTCGTGTATTCAATGATTGAGATGATGATTACCACTTGAAGGTATTGCTTCTTATTTAAAGAACTGAAAATGGCCATGATTTTGCCTAAACCTTATCACTTTGGGTTAAACCCAAAATAAAATGAATCGGTGATATATAGAAAACATAGTTTATTAGAACTAAGCATAACATGAAACATGAATTTATGGATCACGAGCATTATAAAATAGAGCTTGAATACTTGGGAGATTGGATTACCAAGACATTAATGCTTCTAGTTTAGAGGTCAGAACATAGACATAAGTGCATGGAGAACTCGAACAATAGATATAGACATGACTTGAATACATAATACATTGGTAGAATATCCTCATTTTATTAAAGTAGGAGGGGTTTACTTGAATAGGAATAGATTTATCATGACTCTTCCCTGAAACTTGCCACCAAGAGAAAATTCAAGAACTACCTTAGTTCGTCATCTCCATCTTAAATCAAATCCACAATCCTAAAATTGCGGACATATACTCTCTTAAAATCTATAACCACAACTCTCATCACAGAAGGGGTATCACTATACACATGAATTCTAGGCTCACCCTAATACACTATTATATGAAAAGTAACAACTTATTGCTATGAAACCCCTTTTCTAGGGGCAGTACTCTTAACAACCTCTAGCCTCTAACATTGAACTCTAACCTCACCACCTATCAACCTCGGTTTGCATATGAAGAGTGACCCCTTTGAGAGAATACTGAAGTTATAAGAATGAAAACATGTTATAAAAAGATTCGAAAGTCTATAGGACATAAAATGTCCAAAATAACCTCAAAAAACTTTGAAAACAAAGTCCCGTAGATGAAAGAAGGGAGGTCCATGGCACGAAGCCAATGCAAACTCACTCCTTTTGCGATGCACAACCTATTTTACATGCCCAAGCTTTCCCCGGTGCATTAGAACCTATCCCGGGATGTCCTATACTCAATCTAAGGAGCACGTAAGCTCATTTTAAGCATAATTTAGACTCCAAAAACACTCGGGTTGTTAATAACTCATTGCTCCAACACTAATCCCCATATACACATAAACATCACATTTTCAACTTTAACTTTTCATAAGTTATCAACCTAGGGTCTTTCCCACATTGTATCAAACTACTACTTCATTCCAACAAATTTTGCATCACAAATCTTGAGTTAACATTCTTATCCCCACAATCCACATCCAAAGTTCTAGGCTAGAGCCTAGCACCAATCGTGTACCACCAATGAAACATACCACATACTATACTAGTCCGCCGAATAGAGAAATTAACATAAATTCCTTATTTCACTTTATTACAGCCTACAAGATCATCCTTTCCATAATATTACTACCACACCTTAGAATCTACTACACACCTTCTCACATGTTGTATTAGTTTACCACTACTAGAGAAAAGAGAATCAAGGGGGGTAAAGTCATATAATAAAGATAGTTGATCTTAAGCTTATAAAATAACCCATATGATCTATTTGAATATTCTACCTTTTCAAATCATATCTACTTACCCATGCATACATCAAAACTACCTTCAAAATTCCATAAACACCAATGATTCTCTACTCATAACTTATTTGCTAATCTACCCATTTTCATCGATAACCAATAAATGATTTCTACAACTACCATAACGATCCATTCTGAGCTCCTTCCCTATTTTAAATAAATAATAATTATAGTCAATCACTTTCTCCACAGACTACCACAAGATTTACAAATCTTGCTACAATATTAGTCAATCACCACAAAAGGGCAAACTGCCCCTCAGTCAAGAGTTATACAAGTAAAACTAACTTCTTTATGCAAAAGTTATAGTAACGCCCTGAATCTGGTACCTGAAATGCTACACGATGCTCATGACCTCAAAGAACTACAAGCTAATCCATGACTAATATTTGTACCTGTATACTATACGACATCATGTAAAATACAGAAATAATAGACTAAAATATGCCATAAGGTTCAAAATGGATATAATATACTATCAGAGAGTACGGTATATCAATACCAAAACATGAACTAAAATAATTTGTCTGAACATGCTATAGTCTGAAAGCCTCTAAAACTAACTAAATAAGGAGTTGATAGGGCATATCTTTAACTAACTCAAACTACTGAAATAAACTAAGTACTGAAAGAATGAAATAATAGAATAATAAAAACCTCTAATGATGAGGACTCACTGCTAGTCTAACTGCTGAAACTGGAATGCTAATGATGCTCTGGAGCTCGTACTTCTGAACCTATGGTATAAAATACCATAGCATAAAAGAAAAGTATGCATCAGTACGATTGAATGTACTGGTATGCAAGTGAGGTACGCTAAATACAAGGGTTTATATGCATGAATAATGCTTACTGACTGAGTAACATGAACATAGGAATACATGCATGAATACATAACTGTAAATGAGATTCTGACAACACAGATTACTGAGTTTGAATACTGATAACATGGATTTTTTATAATTGATACTGAGAGACTGTGTGTGATAATCTAGGTTCTGATGGAACTTAGCTTAGTTTTGTACTGAGATGAGTGACTGTATCGAACAATCTTGAATTCTGTAGAACTATCTGAGTTCTATTACTGATATTGAGACTCAAACTGTAACTGTGGGATAGTAGTCCTCTAACCATCATGCCCCTAATAAGCTACTATAGCTGAGTTGGGGTGTAATCTGTAACCCTAATTAGAAGGGTGTCAATATCGCATAACTGGTAAGGACAAGCTATGAGTGATCCCTCATCTAACAGGTACTCTAAGGAGAATAGTAGGCCCCTCATATAATAGGTTAAGCCACATCATCTACCCTCAACTAGCAGGCTTGATGTCTCATCCTATGCTGTCTACGTAGTTCTGGAGCGCAAGTATTATTTCTAAGAATCACACACTCTAATAACAGGTGAGTTCCTATCCTCGGGCTCACTCGGTGCTGAATCCTACTCCTATCTAAATAGACACTGAAAATGATTAACTAAACTAAAATGGACTGAGTTCACTAAATTTCGTTGACTGACAAAATATTACTAAGATCTGATAACTGACTAAGATAACTGAGAATACTGGACTGATACTGACTTTACTGAGTTTTCCTGAGTCATGTAATTGACTGAATTCTACTGATCATAGCTTGACTGAGGTCATCATGAAAATGAAACTGTCTGTAGGCATACAACTAAATTATCGGGTACAAGTACCCCCAGGACTCGATTGCATGAAACTGACAAGAAATGAAATTTCCTGGACTCACGACCGTAATCAACAATCCATAATACAATCATTGGGAAATTTCACGAGGCATTTGATTATCATGGTTTGGTACATGAGTAGAAAAGCATATAAATATGTCATAATTTCATAGGATAATCTCATGAACAATATATCAAATAATCTCATGCATAACAATAAAATGAAAGTCATTTTGAACATAAGGGTAACACATAGGTTCATCATATTAGTCATAATTGAGTCATAAGGCATATTTCCTATTCTCTTAGGCATTTTATCAAACACCTTGTATGTATAACTATTAGCTTAGGCATGGACATTAAATTAATTCATCATGGTTATATAAATTAATACAATTTAGTAGATTTCAATCCATATGCTAGCATAAATTAATGAAACACATTTAACAATTCCAACTTGGGTATCATACACATTATCAACATGATCATAATCAGTCCACAACATAAACATCACAATTTATTATTTAAAATTAGATTCTTGGGCTTCATGGATGAAAAAAATTCATGAATGAGCACTTGACATACCTGGGTGGATGATTTCTTGAAGATTTGTGGAGAAATCTTGAGTTCTTGACTTGGGATTAAGCACCTAGGGATTCTTGTTATTGTGGTTTGATCTTTGAGAGAAACCCTAATTTGGTGTTGTGAATGAATAATAAAGTTATGAGTTATGGTATGGTATAATTAGTGGTTAAAATGGGTTGAAAAGACCCAAATACCCTTTTAAAAATGGGCTAAAAATAGCTGAACGAGATCTGCGATGGCTTGTGCGATAGTCCATCGCTGGCTTGATGGTCCGTCGGCCTGACCTTCGCACTTGAACCAGAATAAGGAATTACTGCCTTAGTATCGATGGCTTGGGCGATGGTCCGTCATAAGCTCGACGATTTGTCAACCTGTTCGTTGCACCTTAGCCAGTAGATTGACTTACCTCCTCACCTGTGATGGTTTGGGCGACAGTCCATCTGCTTAACCATCGCTTCTGAGTAGTTCCAACAGTCCTCTGTAAAACATCGATAACTTTTTACTCTAATACTGGATTTGGAAAAAATTGGTATCGTTGGAAAGCTAATTCAATTTCCCACGTGATAACTCTTTTGGAGACTAGATTTGACTTAAAGAAAGTTCATGGTATTATAATAGATCCCCTTAGAAAAAATCATCCTCAAATAGGACTAACTAAGAGGGAAGAAATGGTAGACTGAAGCACATCCTGAACATGAATGACTGAAACATGACTCCATGACTAACATAACTGATAAACTGAATATATATCTTACTGAACATGCATATCTGATTCATGACTCCATGAATGCATGACTGAGTGTTCTGAGGAACTAAGTTTCTCACAATGAGAATGCATATCTGATGCATGAATACGTGACTGACATGATACATGAACATATGAATGGATATGCAAGGGTATTTGATACCAAGTTTAGAACCAAATCTGAATATGAAACTGAGTAAGCTTAAGGAAAGCTATTACCTTGGGTTGAGTCTGAGTTTTCATAGAAGAGGTGAGGACACTTGGTCCGCATATCTGCTTCTACTTCCCAAGTAGCTCCCTCAATGGACTGATTCTTCCAATGAACTTTGACTAGAGGGACTTCTTTGTTCCACAGTTTGCGAGTTTGGTAGTCAATAATTTTGACTCGAATCTCTTCAAAAGAAAGGTTGTTCTGAATGTCTAAGCCATCTACCGAGATTACAACTGCTGGGTCACCTATGCACTTCTTAAGCAAGGAGACATGAAAAACTAGATGCGCTGAAGCAAGATCTGAAGGCAATTCGAGGTCATAAGCTACTTTGCCAAAGTGACTGAGAATTTTGAAGGGACCGTTATATCGGGTACTAAGCTTTCCCTTCTTTCCGAACCTCTTCACTCCCTTCATGGGAGAGATTTTCAGGTACATATAATCACCAATCTCAAACTCGAGATCCTTTCTACACTTATCTTCGTACGATTTCTGTCGTCTCTAAGCTATCTTTAGCCTCTCTCTGATCAACTAAAATTTCTCTAGGGTATTGAAGAACAAGTCAGGAACTACTACTGTAGCCTCACAGACTTCTAACCAACCGATTGGAGATTTGCATCTCATACCATATAGAGCTTCGAATAGAGCGATCTGAATACTGGAATGATAGCTGTTGTTGTATGCAAACTCAATAAATGACAAGTGGTCATCCTAACTACCCTTGAAATCAATTGCACACGACCTTAACATATCTTCCAAGGTATGAATGGTCCTTTCTACTTGACCATCTGTCTGAGGGTGTAAGGTTGTACTGAAATGAACTCAGGTATCAAGACCCTTCTGGAATGCTTTCCAGAAATGATAGGTGAACTGGGTACCTCTATCTGAGACAGTAAATAATGTAATATTGTGCAATCTAATCAACTTCCTAATATAGATTTTGGCATAATCCTCGGCTGAATAGGAGGTATGAACTGGAAGGAAATGAGATGATTTGGTCATTCTATCTACAATGACCCAGACTAAATCATGCCTATGATGCGTATGAGAAAAACCTATCACAAAGTCCATAGTCACTTCTTCCTACTTCCTAGTGGTAATATTGAACTCCTGCATGGACCCACTAGGCTTCTAATGCTCTATTTTAACCTGCTGACATGTAGAGCACTTAGCCACAAACTTTGAAACATCTCTCTTCATCCCAATCCACCAATATATCTCCCTCAAGTTGCGGTACATCTTAGTGTCCCCTGGATGAATGGAGTAGCGTGCACCATGTTCTTCTACAAGAATTTGTTTCCTCAATTCATCTACACCTGGCACACACAGACGGTTCTGAAAATGCAATACACAATCTCCTCCTTGGGAGAAAACCTCTACCTTCTGATCCCAGAACGACTCTTTCAACTTAACAAGACTGGGATTTCTATCTTGCTTTTCTTTCACCTCGAATACTAGAGAAAATTCTGAACTATTCTGAACCCATATACTACCTTCTGCTGAATCGACTAAACGGATACCTAGTCGGGCAAGATAATGGACTTCCTAAGATAACTTCTTCTTACTATTTTGAACATGAGCAACATTACCCATAGACAGTCTACTGAGAGCGTCGGCCACTACATTGGCCTTGCCCGAATGATAAAGATCACTCATGTCATAATCTTTCAAAAGCTCTAACCACCTTCTCTATCCAAGGTTCAGATATTTCTGAGAGAATACATACTGAAGGCTCTTTTGATCTGTGAATATATCTACATGAACACCGTACAAGTAATGCCTCCAAATCTTTAAGGCAAAAACTACGGCTTCTTACTCAAGATCATGGGTCGGATAATTCTTCTCATGGGGTTTAAGCTATCTGGAGGCGTAGGCTATGACCTTACCATACTGCATGAGGACACAACCCAAACCTACTCTAGCCATCTGGAAGAGCTAAAACTGGGACTAAGGTGAGCCGAGTCTTCAACTCCTGAAAATTCTTCTCGCAAGGATCTGACCACTGAAACTTGACTTTCTTCTATGTCAATCTGGACAAAAGGGATGAAATAGAAGAAAATTCCTCAACAAACCATTTGTAATAGCCAAAAAACCCTAAGAAACTCCTGATATCTGATGGAGAGACAGGGCGAGGCCAGTTTATTACTGCTTTCGTCTTTTGAGGATCAACTCTAATTCCATCACCTGAAATGATCAGACCATGAAATGCTACTGACCTTAGCCAAAATTTGTACTTATTGAATTTGACAAAACAAATGATGATTTCTGAGAGTCTTCAATACAATTCTGAGATGGTCTGCCTGATCATGCTCGCTGCGGGAATTGACAAGAATGTCATCTATGAAGACTATGACGAACATGTCCAAGTATTGCTTGAACACATGGTTTATCAAGTCCATGAAGGCTGATGGGAAATTGGTAAGACCAAAGGACATAACTAAGAATTCGAAGTGACCATAACGAGTATGAAAAGCTATTTTCAGAATATTACATTCTCTGACCCTGAGCTGATGATAGCTTGATCTGAGGTCAATCTTAGAAAAATAGCTCGCACCCTGAAGGTGATCGAATAAGTCATCTATTCTGAGAAGTGGATACTTGTTAGTGATGGTGACTTTATTGAGCTGACGGTAGTCTATACACATTCTGAGAGAACCGTCTATCTTGTGCACGAATAAGACTGGGACACACTAGGTCTGACGAATCCCTTATCTAGGAAATCCTTCATTTTTTCTTTCAAGTCTCAGATTTCTACTGGTGCTATTCTGTATGGAGGAATAGATATAGGCTAAGTATCTGGAAGGAGATCAATGTCGAAGTCTATTTCCATTTCTGGAGGAATTTCTGGAAGATCTTCGAGAAAGACATTTGAATATTTATTCACTACTGGGACTGATTCAAGGTTGGTAGTTTCAGAACTATAGTCCTTAACTCAAACAAGATGATAGGCATATCCCTTAAATATCATTCTCCGTGACCGAAGGTAAAAAACAAGCTGACCTCTGAAAATTGAAGTACTACCCTTCCACTCTAGGATGGGTTCATTTGGGAACTAAAACTAGACAACTGTATTTTTGTAGTTGACTGTAGCATAGCTGGAATGAAGCCAATGCATGCCGAAAATGACATCAAAATCAGTCATCTCTAAGTTGACTAAGTCTGCTAAAGTGACTTTCAAAGATACCATAATCGAAAAATTCCTGCATACCCATCGGTCTATGATAGTTTTACCCACTGGGTAGATACTGAGAAGGGCTCTGCTAGATTTTTGGACTGACTTCGAAATCAACTGCTATATAAGGAGTAACAAAAGATAAAGAAGATCCTAGATATAGCAAGGCATAAATAGGTACATAAAAGATCTGTAACGCACCAGTAACCACATCAGGAGAATTTTCCTGATCCTGTCGGGACTGAAAAGCATAGAGTCTATTTAGGCGTTGCCCACTGGTAGCACTGGAAGAGGCACCCTGCTGATTTGAGTGACCGAACTGAGTTGGAGGGCGATTACGCTGACCTTGAGGACCTAGTTGGGGACAATCTTTGACTCTTTGGCCTGTTTTCCGTATCCAAAGAAAACATCAATGCTAGTTCTACAAGTACCCTGATGATGCTTGCCACATGTCTGACAAAGAGGATAGGTTCGAGCACTGCTAACACTGTCTTGAGACTTAGAGCCTGGCGCCCTATTTCTATTGCCATCTCTTAATTTTGGCACTAGAGCACTAGCTGAGGAAGGAGCTGGAACGGATGACTTTAGGTAGAACTTAGAATGACTTTCACCCTCTGACTTAGGCTGAGCAACATTGAAATTACCTGTCCTTGCTCTCTTATTTTTCTTCTCTCTCATCTTAATCTTCTGCTCTTCTATCTGTTGAGCATGGATCATAAGCTTGGCTATGTCCACCTCACTAATTAAAATTGTAGTTCTACAGTCATTGACCACACTATCATTCACCCCAAAAACAAACTTACTCATCTTAGCCCTACTGTCTCCCACTACATGAGGAGCGTATCTAGCTAGTTGAGTAAACTTAAGAGAATACTCCTTCACTGTCATGTTGCCCTACCTGAGGTTGATAAGTTCTAACACCTTAGCTTCCCTTATCTTTAGGGGAAAGAATTTATCAAGAAAATCAGTAACAAACTCCTCCTATTCGATGGGTCCTACATCTGCACCCCTTTTTGCTTTCCACTGTTTGAACCATGTGTGGGACATATCTTGCAACTAATATGCAGCTATCTTAGCACTCTCAATGGCTAACACCCCCATGATATCTGTAACCTTCTAAACTTGATCATGAAATTCCTAAGGGTCCTCATCTGACTTATACCCAAAAAAGGATGGAGTATTCAGTCGGGTGAAATCTCAAATTCAGGCTGCAGCTGAATTAGCCACTGAGTTGGCCAGATCAACAGCTGGTCATTCATTCTGAGCAGCAACTGACTGAGCAAGAGTAGTGAATGCAGCTCTAAACTCTGCATAAGAGACATGCTCACCCAAAGGATCTTCGGGCTGGGGGGATGACTGATTCCCAGTTCTCTTCTTGGGAGGCATGTTCTATAAATGGGAGAGAAAGGGATTAAGCTGAGAGATTAACTTGAGATTATGCTCACTGGGCTGACATGAATACTAAAAAATGGGAAACTATTCCTAAATATCTTATAGCCTCCTGCACATAAGTGTGGCACGCAACACACCCATGTACAACACTCTACTAGATGAGTCTTTCAGACTTCCTAGGATACTATTGAACCTTAGGCTCTTATACCAAGTTTATAACACCCCAAATCTAGTATCTGGAATTCTACACGGTGCTTCTGAGCTCGAAGGACCACAAGCTAACCCATGACTGATATTTGTACCTGTATACTATATGACATCATGTAAAATGTGGAAATAATAGACTGAAACATTCCATAAGGTTCAAAATGGCTAAAACGTACTATCTAAGAGTACGGTATATCAATACCAAAATATGAAATTAAATAAACTATCTGAACATACTATATTCTGTAAGCCTCTAAAACTGGATGAATAAGGAGTTGATGGAGTATGTCTCCAACTAACTCTAACTACTGAAATAAACTAAGTACTAAAAGAATTAAATAATTAAATAATAACATCCTCGAATGATGAGGACTCACTGCTAGTCTGACTGCTGAAACCGGAATGCTACTGATGCTTTAGATCTCGTGCTTCTGAACCTATGGTATAAAACACCATATCGCAAAAGAAAAGTATATTTCAGTACAATTGAATATACTGGTATGCAAGTGAGTTAGGCCAAATGCAAGTGTTCATATGCATAAAAAATACTTACTAACTGAGTAACATGAACGTGGGAATACATGCATGAATACATAACTGGAAATGAGATTGTGAAAACACTGATTACTGAGTCTAAATACTGATAACATGGATTTTTGGTAATTGATATAAATGATACTGAGAGACTGTATCTGACACAATTAGGTTCTAATGGAACTTAGCTTAGTCTCATACTAAGCTGAGGGATTGTATCTGACAGTCCTGAATTCTATAGAACTATCTGAGTTCTATTACTGAGACTTAGACTAAGACTGTAACTGTGGGAAGTAGTCATTTAATCGGCATGCCCGTAATAATCTATTATAGCTGAGTTGGGGTCCAATCTATAACCCCAATTATAAGGGTGTTAATACCGTGCTGCAGGTAAGGACAAGATGTGAGTAATCCCTTATCTAGCAGGTACTCCAAGGAGAATGGTGGGACCCTCATATAAAAAGTTAATCCACCTCATCTACCCTCAACTAGAAGGTTTGATGTCTTAACCTACGAAGGTTAAGTAGTTCTGGAGCACAAGGATCGCTTCTAAGAATCACACCCTTAAATAATAGGTGAGTTCCCATCCTTGGGCTTACTCGGTGTTGAATCCTACTCCTATCTGAATAGACACTAAACATGATTAATTGAACTGAAATGAACTGAGTTCACTGAATTCTTTTGACTAACGAAATATTATTGAGATCTGATAACTAACTGAGATTACTGAGATTACTGAGATTACTGGAATGATACTGAATTTACTCATTTTTCCTGAGTCATGTAACTGACTGAATTCTATTGATCATGGCTTGACTAAGGTTATCATGAAACTGACACTGGCTCTAGGAACACAACTATATTGTCGGGTACAAGTACCCCCAGGACTCGATAGCATAAAACTATCAAGACATGACACTTCCTGGACTCACGACCATAATCAACAATCCATAATACAATCATTGGGGAATTTCATGAGGCACTTGATTATCATGGTTTGGTACATGAATAGAAAAGCATATATACATGTCATAATTTCATAGGCTAATCTCATGAACAATCCATCAAATAATTTCAATTCATAACAATAACATGGAAGTCATTTTTAACATAAGGGTAAAGCATAGGTTCATCATTTTGGTCACAGTTGAGTCATAAGGCATATTTCCTATTCTCTTAGGAATTTTATCAAACACCTTGCATGCATAACTATAAGCTTAGGCATGGACATGAAATTAATTCATCATGGTTTCATAAATAATCACAATTTAGTAGATTTCAATCCACATGCTAGCATAAATTAATGAAAACACATTTAACGATTCCAACTTCGGTATCATACACAACATCAACATGATCATAATCAATCCACAACATAAACATCACAATTTATAATTGAAAATTGGATTCTTGGGCTTCATGGACGAAAGGATCCATGAATGAACACTTGACATACCTGGGTGGATGATTTCTTGAAGATTGGTGGAGGAAAGATTGAGTTCTTGACTTGGGATTATGCACCTAGGGTTTTTTATTCTTGGGGTTTGATCTTTGAGAGAAACCCTAATTTGATGTTGTGAATGAATAATGAAGTTATGAGCTATGTTCTGGTATAATTATGGGTTAAAATGGGTGGAAAAAGATCCCAAAAACCTTTTTAAAATGTCTTAAAAATAGATGAATGGGATCTGCGATGGTCCGTCATTGGCTCGACGGTCCATTGTCCTGACCGTGGCACTTGAACAAGAATAGGGACTTACTGCCTTAGTATCAACGGCTTGGGCGATGGTCGATCGCAAGCTCGACAGTCCGTCAACTTGTATGTCGTACCTTAGCCAGAAGATTAACTTATTGCCTCTCCTACGATGGTTTGGCCAACGGTCCGTCGCTAGGTCGACGATTCGTCGGCCTGACTGTTGCTTTTGAGCAGTTCTAACAGTCCTCTGTAAAATGTCCATAACTTTTTACTCTGATACCGTATTTGGATAAAATTGTTATCGTTGGAAATATAATTCAATTTACCACATGATAAAAAGTTGAAATTAGGGAAATTCTATCTGGCTTAAACATTAATCATTTAGGGAGTCATTACTAACTCTTCTGGAGACTAGATTTGACTTAAAGAAAGTTCGAGGTATTACAGATACCCTCACTCTGAATTCTAAATTTATGACTTCATATCACTAACTTCGGGATCATCTTACTACCAATAGGTTATGATACCTTAACATATACGACTACTCAGGTGGAAATATTGTTCCAACATTCTACTACATATCTCTATCCTTAAGCATGTCATTTGTAACAAAGATTTTGAAAGGGACTAAATACACTTCATACATTAGGCTCAAATTTATGAGGGATATAGATAAGGGTATACACTTGAATCAACAAACCTTGAAGTACTAACAGACTCCTCTCAAGTCCTTGTGCTATTTTCTAACTTTATGGATAACTCATTAAAAAAGGACCACATTGTTAGGGATCTAAACTGTTGGTGTTATATCGCCTCGACAATAAATCATATCTACTAAAATAAGAGAAAGGAAGGAATTTCGATAAATTCCATATTGATAACACAATGGCATGATCTATAGTCTAAAAGAATAGGGAACATCTCCAAAATGTCCGATAGCCTCTCGATTATAAGTTTGGTGTAAAAGACACGCATAAGCAAGATTTTAATAGACATGATTTCATAGTCACCCTAAAACCATAAACCGTGCTCTGATAACAAGCATGTTATGACCTGAGTCGAGGCCCTGGCTGCGACTGTCATCCTAAACCTTAAAGACTCGAGAGACCCCTTAGAATACTATTATAAGCATAATCCTTACATGAATAGAAGTGCGGAAGATATAATAAAACTCAATGGAAATTTATATTCCAAAATGTGTCAATGAAGTTGTAACAATAAATACTCAAAATCCCATCTATGAAGCCTCTACTGATAACTAATTCTCTAGGTTAGAACAAGGCCCTCAACTGGACCATAAACTAAAAGAGTCAACATATGAATAGAGTTCTTTTCTAAAGATAGATGGATCACCAACTCTGTCATTCCCAAATGTCCTGCTGATATGATGGTCCATGGGACTATATCCCAGAACCTAAAATACAGGGAGGGGTCAATACTTGGAAAGTATTGGTATGCTGAACAACCCAAAAATAACATATATTTCATGCAACATAATTGAAAACATTGTAAAAACAATTTATCATAATATATATAAAAACATAGGGGAATAACATAAAGATCTTCAATTCATGCTTGTAAAACATTGACTCAACTCTTTACTTTAGTTCTGAGCTAGATGGTACACCCTACACTTCTAAAATCCCACAGGCTATATGAAATCCACCCTTAACTCAGCGGCTAAGCCCCCAAATCCAAGTTTTCCACAAGGATTGGGGTCCTACATACTATTCTAGTTTACCAGTACCTTATGAACAAGTATATATTGGCCAAAACCAATCATGTCTCCCGATTTGGCAAAACTTGGTTTCTAGCAATGAGATCTTACACTCAAATCCCTTCTTTCGATAAACATTTAACTCTCTTTAAGCCCAATTTTAGTCCTTTAATACCATGCTTCATATTCAAAATGTTCATTTACTTTAATGTCAAGGGAATTTCATAATTGGTATCGTCATACCTAGACTTGGAAGACATATCATACTATATCAAATCCATAGACTTCTCATTCAAAACATATTAATGACCACCAAAATATTTATCATTACACATGAGAGTTCTTATTAAAAAGCATATGAAAATTATGCAAACAAACTGTCTTTTCAAGACTAACACAAGGTGGCCAATTAATTCATTAATCACTTGCAGTTTCTTCATTAGGACACAACAACCTTTAGCATGAGAAATACCCTATTGAAAACGTGCAAAACAATAATGCATATTAGTTAAATAGTATTTAAACCTCAAGAATTATCATCATTCATAAAATAACCCAAACACTAGTCACACATAAATTTCATGGTCAAAGAGAAGGGCTTATAGTTCATGCTCTCAAATCCACTTTAACATTCATAGGTGATAGTAAGCATTTAAACTTAGGATTTTAATTATCAATTGAACTACCCATGACATGTTAAGAAAATAAATTTCATCGTGAAAGGGGAATTTCATAAATCATGCTCTTAAATCACTTTTCAAACCTCACAACGTATGAACACGTGACTATAACTAAAGTTCATGGAAAATCCCCCTAATAATTTCATAATTTCATCAACATGGGTTCATTATGATACTTTTCAATCATTTTCCAAAATCCCTTTACATATACATAATTATATATCTTTAAAACCTGTTAAAATGATAAGATTACGCTTATGAGATTTAGGATAGTCCCGCATACCTTGATGACTATCAAAACATTGAGTAATTTGACCCTTGGAGACTAAAATCCTCAAACCATAGGTAGTTTCTACTCTATTTCTTATGGAGTGATATTTAGGGATTTACAGAGGTGATATAACAGTTTTAAGACCCTTTGTTCATCCCCAAAGGATTAGGAATGGTTTAGGGATGTGAAAAGACTTCAATGACCTTAAAATAAATCAAAATGGAATACTTTTTGATGCATAGAAGGAGGTTTGCAATGTGGACCCTTTGAGAATTTATGACACGGACCAAAAGTAAACCACAGGGTTCATGGCGGGGACCCAACGCTGACTTGAGATATTACCTCACTAAAACAGTCATAATATTTGATTCAGAACTCGGATTGAAGAATGATCAGTTGCATTTGAAAGAGGACTTGAAAGGATTTAATTTGATATATAATGGGAAAAATAAATACTTAAATTTTAGGAGTAATGGTCGTTAGAAGTTGATCCTAGAAAATCGTACACAAAAATTTAATGGATAGGAAAGCGCTCAACTTAACTTTGAGCTAGTGATATTTAAGACTTCAATCCATCTCTAAAGTGTTCCCACCCTATTTTTCACACTTCTTTCTAAATAAAAACCTTTGGGTTTGAATCAGTTTACGTAAGAAATACGGTTCAAGCCTTAGCTCAAAAAAGTGGGGTATTTCACTCTTCTCTTTCCACAACTATAAATTGAGGTCTCATAATTCAAAAAAAAGGAACAACTCTAGCAAAAAGCAATAGAAATCTGGTGGATCAAATACCACAATTTCTCTACAAGCTCAAACATTTAAATCAGTTTCATCAAGATTCAAGATTAAGACCACAAGATTGAAGAACAAGTTCAAAAACCCTTGAATTAAAGTACAAGTCAAGAACAAATTCATCAAGTTGAAATTCAAGATCGAGATCGAAGATCTTGAATTTATATTTTAAAAGTCTTGGAAGAGGATTCATAAAGATTGTAATACTCACTCATTGAAATCAATAAAACGGTTGTTGCAATATTTTTCTTGTCTTGATTATTTATTTTTCAGTCTCAAAAATTTATTGTCCAACAAATTTTGGCATGCTCAGTGGGATAATCTCTACCTCTTATCTCAAATTTTCCAACTTTAAATTTTAAGAGAAACAAAATGACTTCTAAAAAGGTCAATTCTTAGTCAACTGTTTCTAAGACTGTTGATTCCAAATTCTTTGCTGAAGTAGATAACATCCTTGGGGTTACTTTCCCAAGATTTGGAGCCATCAACAGGAGAAAGACGAATAATCTAGGAAAAAAAACACATTAAGTGTCATCAGGATAAGCTCCAATTTTAAGATCTTCAACCCCAAAAAAGCGAGATCCCATTCAACTGCTTCAGAAGGAGGAAGTGGTGTGGCAGAAAAGCTTAAGAAGACTCTATCTCTACTTGAGATCTTTGTTTCAAAATACTCTAGCATAAAAAGTGATGGTCATTCAACTAAATCCTTATCTTCACTTACACTGCATAAGCTAAGAACTTCAAAGATCGACTTATTCGATAATTTGTAATAGTCTCCGATCCAACATCTTCAGTGATCATACAAGCAATGGTTACTGATGCCTCATCTGTGGAGGAGCAACTTTCAAACCTAATGAAGGAAATTAAAAGTCTCACTAAATATGTGCAAATTAAAGATGCTCAGATGTCACGACCTGAGACTACCCCCTAGTCATAACATGATTCTTGGAACCATGATTGACAATAAGCTAACCCATTAACTGGCATACTGTTAAACAACTGAATTATAAAATATTAAATAACTGATTTTGTTGTGCAGAAATATAATCATGATAAAATCAGGGAAGAATTATAATTCTAATATAATTTGCAATTTGATGAAAACTGAAGAGAGAACTAAAATAACATGACTGACTCTGGCTAACATCTATGAAGCCTCTACTATTCTGACTATAGATAGCCGGGACATGCCTCCAACTGCAAATAATCAATACAAATAAATAATAAGGTAAAGTACATGAACAACATCTGACTGAAGTTCCCGAAATAGGAGAACTTATCACTTGCTGACTGGAAACTGCAGCTGTCTGATCATGTCGTATGGACTATAATTGGTACCTACATTATGAAATAATGTTGTCACACAGACGTATATATGGATCAGTACTTTTGGAATGTACTAAGTAAGCAATGGTGAAGGCAATAAGTAAAACTGATTTCATACATAATCTTAAATCACGCGTGCTAAGTGTAAGTAGACTCACCAAGAGATTGAAATAAACTAAAAGCTGAAGTGTCTTAAAACATGTATAACAAATATAATTTGATAAGCTTGTGAATCACTAAACTTCGTTTTGTAAAAGTTTCTTTTGTATAATAAGTAGAACTGAAGATGGGATACGGTAAAAACATGAATTCATGAACATACGAAACATAACATACATGTACTGAGCTGCTCTGATTAACTGACTAACTGATGCCTGGGTTTCGAAATAATTGAAATCTAAGTAAAAGGATAACTAATGCATATATACTGAGTTGTTGATACATGAATACTAACTACTAATATCCAAACACTGAATAGCTTATGACTGAATACTGATCATGTAATATAGAACTGTACTTAGTCTGAATAACTAGGCTAAATTTGTGAGGTATTGTGCATATGAGATAAGGACTAAACGAACAACATAATATAACTAAGCATGAATGCATGAAAATTGTAATATCTGAGAATGCAAGACTAAGTGTATATCTTTTTTGTTACTTAGATAATATGTAATCTAAAAGACTGAAAGCTATTAAACTAAATATCTAAAAGTTTAAACACTTAGTCAAGAAAACCTGAACTGAAAATAAATTGAATACTATACTGAGACTATGGGAGCTATCATTTAACCGACATAAACCATGTGAGCTATCATGGAGTCCAACGTCTAACCCACGATAAGGATATTTGTTCTATCATTGCCATCAGAATAGAACCTGAACTGTAGTGATCACTAAACTAATGTCCCGAAGGACCAAAAAGTCAAGCCTAAACTAACGGATGACCCTGAGATAAAGTTAAGCCTAAACTGACGGGTGACCCCTCATATCCTATGCTGGATACGTAGTTCTGAAATATATGGACTACTACTAATAACTATGCCTAACTGATGGGGAAGCCGTCATCCCTACATTCGCTCGGTGCTAAATCCTACTCCTAACTGAAAGATACTGAAATACTAACTAGTGCTTGCACTGATAACTAATAAATAATAAGCTTGGGTCATGGTATTCTGAAAATAATAGTGCATACGGATCCTGAGGTAATTATTAATGTATAAACTTATATTGGAGCTGAAAATTGATAGAGTTTAACTAAACATGATTTCATGACTGATAGTGCTCATTATGGTCATAATAGCTGATTAAATAGGAATAAATCATGGTTTAACTAAATCATACTTGAAAAACTTAAAATCATGTAAAACACATAGGTATCGGGAGTTCATAACCCGCTAGTAATGAATGACCATAAAGCACGATATCAACAGTTAAAACTGTAGTGTGGAAATCATGGTTCAAATATCCAAAAGGATAGACATTTTATCAAACACATGGGAGTCATGAACTTGAACATGGGAATGCTTTAAACATTAGGAAATAACATGATTACATGACTAAAATCATAAACTGGGGATTTACATGGAATTTACTTTAAATTGGACATGGGTGTTTCATTAAAACATTTAAAGATCATAGCTTGAACATAAGAATATCTTAAACATGAGGGAACAATAGAGTTACGTGGAAAAATTAACAACTTGGGGATTCATCTTGAAATTAATTGAACATGATATGGGAATTTCAATACTCAAACATGATATGACCCATTCTACTTGAAAACACATGTAACACCCCAAATCTAATATCCAGAATGCTACACAGTGCTCATGACCCCGAAGGACCACAAGCTAACCCATGACTGATATCTATACCTGTATAATCCATAAAATACTAAATAATGCGGAAACATGAACTGAAAGGCCATAAGGTTCAAAACTGAACATAATATGAATAATATAACATCTGTGTGGGGTAATAGGATACATAAAATAAAAATTGAAAATACTAAAGTCTGAAATATGATAGTCTAGAAAGCCTCTAACTGACTAAACTGTCTGTGTAAGGAGATGATGGGACATGTCCCCAACTAACTCTAACTAAAAACTAATTAATGAGATAATAAGGAATAATCATGTCCTCGAAAGATGAGGACTCACTTATAACTCTATCTGTGGATATCTGGAATCTACTGTTGTTCTAGGGCTCGTGTCTTTGAACCTATGGTATAAGACACCATAGCGCAAATATGTTAGTACTTTGAATGTACTGGTATGCATGTGAGGTAGGATGAATGCATAGGGTTTATATGCATGAACAATAATAATAACTGACTAACTATCATGAGCATGAGAATACATGCATGAGACATAAAAACTGACACTAATATTGTGATAATATGATTACTGAATCTAAATATAATTGATAACATGAGTGGCTGTATCTGATAGTCCTGTATCTGATAGAACTAGTTGAGTTCCATACTGTATCTAAAAGCCCTGAATTCTAAATAACTATTTGAGTTCTTTCACTGAGACTGTAGGAGATAGTCATATAACAGACATGCCCCAAATGATGAATTATAGCTGAATTTGGGTCCAATCTATGCCCTGATTGAAAGGGTGTCAATATCGTGCCACAGGTAAGGACAACATATGAGTGGCCCTAATATAATAGGTAACTCTAATAAGAATAGTGGAAACCCTCATATAACAGGTTAAGCCACCTCATATACCCTCATATAGAAGGCTATGATGTCTCAACCTATGTTGGCTACATAGTTGTGGAACGCAAGGATTGCTTCCAAGAATCACACCCTCATACAAAAGGTGAGTTCCCTTCCTTGGGTTCACTCGGTACAAACTTCTACTCTCATATGAATAGATACTGAACATGATTTACTAAACTGAACATGGACTGAGCTACTGAATTTCCTTGACTGACAGAATTTTACTGATATCTGTCAACTGACTAAGTTCATGAGATCATGGAGATTTCCTGAGTCATAAGATTGTCTGAAGTCTAAGGATTCATAGCTTGACTGAGAATATCGTGAAAACGTGACATAGCTCTAGTCACACAACTAAAATTTTGGGTACAAGTACCCCTAGGACTCGATTGAAGGAAAACTGACCAAGCATAACTTACTTGAACATATAACTAGCATCATAATCCATAATACATTTATAGAAGTATTCCATCAAAATATGTGATAGGCATAACTTGTACATACATAGGGATTTCATTATATCATACTAGTTGGGCATTGTTCCTTCATCTAGGCATTTAATCAAATACATAGTAGGCATAGCACATGTAGACAATATTATACAAAAATTAATCATCATGATTCATCTCTAATTTCATCATCCTAGGGTTTATTCATAGGTTCACATGAATATACATCTATACAAATCAATTCCACATAAAATTGATCACCCAACATGCATTTGAATTCAATTGATCATTCTCAACATACACAAAACAAACCCAACATGAAATTCATAAAGAAATCCATAAACTTAAGCTTAGAAAATAAGAGATTCTTGGGCTTCATGGACGAAAGGAGTCCATGAATGAACACTATGCATACCTTAGTTCATGATTTCATGAAGATTGATGGAGAAACTTTCTTAGAAATGGATCTTCTATGAAAACCCTAGATTGTTCTTGAGAGGTTTTTGAGATAAGTGAGTGTATTTTGGGTGAAAAGTGGCTGAATCACATGTTAAAGGGCTTAAATAAGGGTGGTAAGTTGACCCTTTTAACCCTAGACGCGTTATTTAATTTCAGTAAAATTTTCCCAAATTGAGCCCTTGGCACGACGCGGTGCTATCGCACCATGTCAATGGAATTTGACAATTGGAAAACTTAGGGATGGCGCGATGCGGAGCCATCACATTTTCAATTCTTTTGTGATCTAGAACTCTGGCGCGACACTAAGAAAATCATGCTAAGACACTGGAAAAGGACAATTCTGAATTTGGCCATCGCGGAACCTTACTGGAATTAGCAAAATGCCATTTCCTATTGTGGTGCGGCACTCCACTGACTAATATGGCACTGTTTTACGAGGTAACTTGAAATAGTCGTAACTTCTGACCTAATTATCGGATTTGGGTGAGTATTATATCGATGGAAATCTTATTGAATTTCCCATATGATAAAAAGTGAAAATCTTGAAAATTCCTTATGGAATTGTCATCATTCAATTTAGAATCTAATACTAGTAATTCTTGGGATGAAATTAGCTAAGAAAAAGTATGGGGTATTACAATATTTCTACTTGAGAACATTCATCCTCGAATAAAACTGACTTAGAGGGGAGAAAAGACAACTGACGTATATGCTGAACATGAAAAAATGGAACATGATCTCTTGACTGACATGATTGACAAGATAAACATATAATACTAAACATACATATCTGATGCATGTGTAACTGATTCATGAATGCATGACTGAGTGTTCTGAAGAACTAAGATTTTCACAATGAGAATGCATGTCTAATGCATAATTACATAACTGAACTGAGAGTTCATGACTGAATATGCAATGGTACTTGATACCAAGTTTATAATGGGAACATGAGCATGAAACTGCATACCAACTTTGTGATGAACACCGAACATTAAACTAAGTAAGCTTATGGAGAAATATTACCTTGAGCTTGATCTGAGTTGGCGAAGAAGAGGTGAGGATACTTGGTACGCATGTCTGCCTCTGCTTCCCAAGTAGCTCCCTCGACGGACTGATTTCGCCAAAGAACTTTAACTAGAGGGACTTCTTTGTACCTCAATCTATGAGTCTGGTAGTCAAAGATTTCGACTGGAATCTCTTCATAATAGAGAGTGTTCTGAATATCAATGCTTTGAATAGGGACTACAAATGATGGGTCACCTATCCACTTCTTGAGAAAAGAGACATGAAAGACTGGATTAACTAAGGCTAGATCTGAAGGCAATTCAAGCTCATAGGTTACCTTGCCAAAGCGACTGAGAATAGTGAAGGGACCAACATATCGGGTACTAAGCTTTCCCTTCTTGTCAAATCTCTTCACTCCCTTCATGGGAGAGATCTTTAGATAGACATGATCACCAATCTCAAACTCGAGATCTTTTCTACAAACATCTGCATAAGACTTCTGTCGACTCTTAGTAGCCCGGAGTCTTTCTCTAATCAATTGGATATTTTCTAAGGAATCAAATACTAAGTCAGGCCCTATAACTGATGCCTCACTAACTTCGAACCAACCAATTAGAGATCTACATCTCCTACCATAGAGAGCTTTAAATGGAGCCATCTGAATATTGGTATGAGAACTGTTGTTGTATGCAAACTCAATCAAAGGTAAGTGGTCATCCCAGCTTCCCTTGGAATCGATAGCACACGCCCTTAGCATATATTCTAACGTCTGAATGGTCCTTTTTACTTGACCATCTATCTGAGGATGAAAGGCTATACAAAGATGAACTTGGGTACCAAGACCCTTTTGGAATGCTTTCCAAAAATTAGAGGTGAACTGGGTACCTCTGTCTGAGATAATGGACAATGAAACACCGTCCAAACTGACCAAATCCTTGATGTAGAGTTTGGCGTAATTCTCGACTGAATAAGAGGTATGAACTGGAAGAAAATAAGATGATTTGGTCATTCTAACTATAATGACCCAGACTGAATCATGCTGATGACGGGTTTGAGGAAAACCCATCACGAAGTCCATGTTCACAACTTCCCACTTCCAAGTAGGAATACTGAATCCTGCATGGACCCAGTAGGCTTCTGATGCTCCATCTTAACTTGATGATATGTAGAGCATTTAGCCACAAACTCTACAATGTCTTTCTTTCTCCCACTCCACCAATAGATTTCCCACAAGTTGCGGTACATCTTTGTGGCCCCTAGATGAATAGAGTAGCACGCACCATGTGCTTCTACAAGATTTCGCTGCCTTAAGTCATCTACACCTGGAACACATAGATGACCCTAACAACATAAAACACCATCTACACCTTGGGAGAAAACCTCTACTTTCTGATCCTGAACTGACTCTTCCAACTTGACAAGGCTGGGATCTCTATCTTCCTATTTTTTTCACCTTGGAAATTAGAGATGATTCTGAACTACTTTGAACCCATATATCACCCTCATATGTATCGACTAAGCGAACGTCTAGTCTGGAAAATTGATGTACTTCATGAGCTAACTTCTTCTTACTATCCTCAACATAAGAAACACTACCCATTTATAGTCTACTAAGAGCGTCGGCCACTACATTAGCCTTGCCCGAATAATAAATGACACTCATGTCATAATCTTTCAAGAGATCTAACCACCTTCTCTGATGAAGATTGGGATCTTTCTGAGAAAAGACATACTGAAGACTTTTATGATCAGTGAACACATCTACCTGAACATCGTATAGATAATGCCTCCAAATCTTCAAGGCAAAGACTACGGCTGCTAACTCAAGATCATGACTAGGATAATTTTTCCCATTGGTCTTAAGCTGTCTGGAAGCGTAGTCTATGACCTTACCATGTTGCATGAGTACACAACCCAAACCTACTATGGATGCATCAAAATACACTAGGAAACTATCTGGACCATCTGGAAGAGTTAATACTGGAGTTGAGGTGAGTCGAGTCTTCAACTCCTAAAAACTCTTCTCGCAAGGATCTGACCACTGAAACTTGACTTTCATTTGAGTTAATCTGGACATAGGGGATGCAATAAAAGTAAATCCCTTAATAAACCGTCTACAATAGCCAGCCAAACCTAAGAAACTCCTAATATCTGATGGAGAGATAGGGTGAGGTCATTTTCTTACTGATTTGGTCTTTTGAGGATTTACTCTTATGACATCACCGGAAATGATGTGACTAAGGAATGCTACTGACCATAGCCAAAATTTGCACTTACTGAATTTGGTAAATAGCTGATGATTTCTATGAGTCTGAAGTACTGTTCTGAGATGGTCTGCATGATCGCGCCCACTGCAGGAATAGACCAGGACATCATCTATGAAGACTATGCCGAACATATCTACGTACTGCTTGAACACATGATTTTTCAAGTCCATGAAAGCAACTGGGGAAATGGTAAGACCAAATGACATGACTAGAAATTCGAAGTGACTATACTGAGTACAAAAAGCTATTTACAGAATGTCATATTCTCTAACTCAGAGCTGATGATAGAAGAATCTGAGGTCTATCTTAGAGAAATAAGTGGCACCCTAAAGTTTGTCAAACAAGTCATCAATTCTGGGAAGAGAATACTTTTTCTTAACCGTTACCTTATTAAGTTGACGGTAGTCTACACACATCCTAAGAGAACTGTCTTTCTTGCGCAAGAATAATACTGGAGCGCCCCATGGGGAAACACTAGGGATGATGAATCCCTTATCTAAGAGATCCTTCAATTGTTCTTTTAGTTCTCTAAGTTCTGCTGGTGCCATTTTGTATGAAGGAATAGAGATAGGCTGAGTATCTCGAAGAAGATAAATACCGAAGTCTATTTCCCTTTCGGGAGGAATTCCTGGAAGATCTTCGGGAGAGGCATCTGAATATTCACCAACAACTGGAACTGATTCAAGGCTAGGAGTTTTAGAACTAATATCCTTAACTCAAACAAGATGATATACACATCCTTTAGATATAATTTTTCTTTCTCAAAAGTAGGAAACAAACTGACCACTGAAAGCGGATACACTACCCTTCCACTCAAGGACGAGTTCATTTGGGTACTGAAACTAGACTATTCTATTTCTACAGTCGACTGTGGCATCACAGGAATGAAGCCAATACATGTCGAGAATGACATAAAAATCATTCATCTCTAATTTGACTATGTCTGCTGAAGTGGCATTCTGAAATATCTTAATCGGGCTATGATGGTTTTACCCACTGGGGTAGATACTGAAAAGGGCTCTTCTATGATTTCAGGACTGATTCTAAAATCGCCCGCTATATAGGGAGTATCAAAAGACAAAAAAGCTCCTGGATCTAGCAAAGCGTAAACATGCATATGAAAGATCTGTAACGTACTAGTAACTACATCAAGAGATTTTTTCTGATCCTGTCATGACTGAAGATCATAAAGATGATTTGGGCGTTGCCCACTAGTAGCACTGGTGGTGGCACCCTACTAATTTGTGCAACCGAGCTGAGCTGAGGAGCGATTTTATTGACCCTGAGGACCTGGCTGAGGACAGTCTCTGAATCTTTGTCCTGTCTTTCCATATACGAAAAAAATACCACAGTCAGCTCTACAAATACCCCGATGGTGCTTGCCATAAGTCTGGCAAAGAGGATAGGTGCAGGCACTGCTAACACTGCCCTGGGACTTAGATCCTGGCACTCTATCTTTGTTACCCTCTCTGAACATAGGAACTGGAGCACTGGCTGAAGAAGGAGCTAGAACTGATGACTTAGGATGAAACTGAGAACTGTTTTCTCCTTCTGACTTAGGCGGAGCAAAGTTGAAACTACCTGTATTCTCTCTCTTGTTCTGCTTCTCCCTCATCTTAATCTTCTGCTTCTCTATCTACTGAGCATGAGCCATGAGCCTATCTAAAGCAATGTCATTATTCAGCATGGCATATCTGCACTCATTAACCATGCTATCATTTACCCCTGAAACAAACTTACTTATCTTAGCCCTGCTGTCTGCAACCACATAAGGGGCATATCTGGCTAATTGAGTAAACTTAAGAGAATACTCTATCACGTCCATATTGCCCAGTCTGAGGTTAATGAATTCGAGCCCTTAGCTTCTCTAAGCTCTAAGGGAAAGAATCTATCAAGGAATGCTGAAGAAAACTCCTCCCACTCAACTGACCCTGCATCGTCTTCCCTCTCAGACTTCCACTGCTTGAACTAAGTATGAGCCACATCCTGCAACTGATATGCAGTTAGCTCAACACTCTCACTATAAGTAACCCCCATTATGTCTGTAGCCTTCTTCACCTAATCTAGGAATTCCGGAGGGTCCTCATCTGTCTTAGACCCGAGAAAGGATGGAGGATTCATTCAAGTGAAATCCCGAATCCTGGCTGCAGCTGAATTGGCCACAGAATTGGCCATAATGAAAGCTGGTCGTTTATTCTGAGCAGCAACTTGGTTATCAAGAGTAGTGAATACAACTCAAAACTCTGCCTTAGAAATATGTTCTCCCAAAGGATCTTCGGGCTTAGGGGCTGACTGATTTTCGTTTCTTCTTTTAGGAGACATGTTTTGTAGAAGAAAGGGAGAATGAATTAGATTGAAAGATTGACTTGAGATTATGCTCACTAGTACGACATGAATACTGAAAGAGGGGAAACTTTTCCTAAAACACCTTAGAGCCTCCTGTTCATAAATGTGGCGCGCAACACACCCATGTACAAGACTCTACTAGATGTAACTTTCAGACTTCCTAGGACTCTATTGAAACTTAGGCTCTGATACCAAGTTTTTGACGCCCCAAATTTGATACCCGAAATGCTACACAGTGCTCATTACCTCAAAGGACGACAAGATAACCCATGAATGATATATGTACCTGTATACTGTATAAAATACTAAATAATGTGGAAACATGAACTAAAAGGCCATAATGTTCAAAACTGAACATAATATGAATAATATAAAATCTGTGTGGGGTAATAGGATACCCAAAACAAAAATTGAAAATATTGAGGTCTGAAACATGATAGTCTAGAAAGCCTCTAACTGACTGAACTATCTGAGTAAGAAGTTGATGAGACATGTCCCCAACTAACTCTAACTAATAAACTAATTAATAAGATAATAGGGAATAATCATATCCTTAAAAGATAAGGACTCACTTCTAACTCTATCTGCGGATATGTGGAATATATTGTTGTTCTGGGGCTCATGTCTCTAAACCTATGGTATAAGACAACATAGCACAAATGTGTCAGTACTTTGAATATACTGGTATGCATGTAAGGTAGGCTGAATGCATGGGGTTCATATGTATGAACAATACTAATAACTGACTAACTATCATAAGCGTGAGAATACATGCATGAGACACAACAACTGACACTAATACTTTGATAACATGATTACTGAATCTGAATATAACTGATAACATGATTGACTTTATCTGACAGTCTAGAATCTGATGGAACTAGCTGAGTTCCATACTGTATCTGAGTTGACTGTATCTGACAATTCTAAATTTTGAAGAACTATCTGAGTTCTTTTACTGAGAGTAATACTGAGACTGTGGGTTGTAGTCATCTAACCAACATGCCCAAAATGACGCATTATATCTTAATTGTGGTCCAATTTATGCCCTGATTGGAAGGGTGTCAATACTTCACCACTGATAAGGACAACATGCGAGTGAACCTAATATAACAGGTAACTCTAATGAGAGTGGTAGGAACCCTCATATAGCAGGTTAAGACACCTCATCTACCCTCATATTACAGGCTATAATGTCTCAACCTATGCTGGCTACACAGTTCTGGAATGTAAGGATTGCTTCAAAGAATCACACCCTCATATAACAGGTGAGCTCCCATCCTTGGGTTCACTCGGTGCTAATTTCTACACCCATATGAATAGACACTGAACGTGATTTACTAAACTGAACATGGACTGAGTTACTGAATTCCATTAACTGATAGAATATTACTGATATCTTTCAACTGACTGAGTTCATGAGATCATGAAGATTTCCTGAGTCATAAGACTGTCTGAAGTCTAAGGATTCATAGCTTGACTGAGAGTATCGTGAAAACATGACATGGCTCTACGCACATAGCCAACATTTTAGGTACAAGTACCCCCAGGACTCCACAGAAGGAAAACTGACTTAGCACAACTTACTTGAACATATAACTAACATCATAATCCATAATACATTATAGAAGCATTCCATCAAAACATGTGATAGGCATAACTTATACATACATGGGGATTTCATGATATCATACTAGTTGGGCATTGTTCCTTCATCTAGGCATTTAATCAAACACATGGTAGGCATAACACATGTAGACGACATTATACAAGAATTAATCATAATGATTTATCTTTAATTTCATCATCCTAGGGTTTATTCATAGGTTCACATGAATATACATCTATAAAAATCAATTCCACATAAAATAGATCACCTAACATGGATTTGAATTCAATTGATAATTCTCAACATAAACAAAACAAACCCAAAATGAAATTCATAAAGAAATCCATAAACTTAAACTTAGAAAAAAGAGATTCTTTGGCTTCATGGATGAAAGGAGTCCATGAATGAACACTACGCATACCTTAGTTCTTGATGTCGTGAAGATTGACGGAGCAACTTTCTTTGAATTGGATCTTCTATGAAAAACCTAGCTTATTCTTGAGAGGTTTTTGAGAGAAGAAAATGTATTTTGGGTAAAAAGTATCTGAATCACATGTTAAAGATCTTAAATAGGGTTGGGAAATTGACCCTTTTAACCCTGGATGCGTCATTTAATTTCAGTAAAATTTTCCCGAACAGAACCCCTGGCGCGACGCGGCGCTATCGCACTGTGTCACAAGAATTTGACATTTGGAAAATTGAGGGATGGCGTGACGCGGAGCCATTGTGTTGCCCCTTCTTTTGCGACATGGAACTTTGACGCGACGCAGATAAAATTGTGCCAAGACACTAGAAAAGGACAATTCTGAATTTGGGCCCTGGCGCGATGCACCATAATTGTGGACCACTACTGGAATTGGCCAAATTCCATTTCCTCTTATGAGGCGGTGCACCACTGACTAATATGGCATTTTTTTATGACGAAAACTTGAAATAGTCATAACTTCTGACCCGATTATCGGATTTGGGCGAATCTTATATCGATGGACAGCTTATTGAATTTCCCACATGACAAAAAGTGAAAATATTGAAAATTCCTCATGGAATAGTCATCATTAAATTTAGAAGATAATACTAGGCATTCTTGGAATGAAATTATCTAGGAAAAAGTATGGTGTATTACAACACATGAAACCATAACTCGTAATTAAAATCAACATGAGATTCATGGGGATACTTCAACTTGAAACATGTAAAACTCATAAATTTAAATTTAAAAAGGATTCTTGGGCTCTTTGGGTAAAAGGGGACCCATGGATGAACTCCACATACTTTAATAGATAATTTCATGAGGATTTTCTTGAGGGTTTCTTGAAGAAACTTGAAATTGAAACTTGAGTTCTTGAATTTTCTTTAGGAAGAAAGCTTGAATCTTGGAAATCATGAAGTCTTTGTGCTCTTGAGAGGAGAAACTTTAAATTTGTTCATTAGAGAAAGGAGAGGGTTTTTATGAGAGTTAATTTGAAGAAGATGGGTAAATAATGCCCTTTTGGATCCTTTAAATCGTTCTTTGGACGTTTGTGGTTGAGGGGAAAGGACCAAAGTGCTCCTTGACCCTGAAGTAACTGAAACAAAGGGGGAATGAGCTCCGCATCATGTCATATATCACATTGAGGGAGAAATGCATCGCATCACATGTCGCGTTGAGAGATCGGTGCGCCATGTCCAAATCGTGAACCCTTACTGCCTCTCACAAAAAATGTCATAACTTTTAGCTCAGTTATCGGATTAAGGTAAAATTGGTATCATTAGAAAGACAACTCAATTTTATACAATTTAGTGGGTCTTGAATGGAAAAATTCTGCCTATATAAAAAGTGATACACGTTCAAAGTAGACATTTCTAGAATTGAATACCTAACTTGGGACGAATCAAAGGATCTTAGATCAACTTTGTTTTAAGTATTCTTATGCAAATTTTTCACCTCAAAATCACTTCACATACTAGGATAAGGATTATGACACATGTTTTCAAATAAATTCATGGGATTAGATCTGACACACGTAGGAATGACGCTTCAATGTCTAACCCAAAAATGCGGGGTGTTACATTATCTTCTCCTTAGAATCATTCTTCCTCGAATGAGTCTGGTTAGACTGAGAGTAATAAGGCAACTGATATCATATTCTAAACATGCATAACTTGGAACATGATTTCATAACTTGGAACATGATTGCATAACTGAGTCTGAGCATGATACATAAATTAACCTTATTTCATGAATACAAGTAATGACATTGAGAATGGTTATAAGGCTGAGATATAAATAAGAGAGTAAACTTATGAGTAACTATTACTTCAAGATGGATCTTTTTTCATGAAGAAAATATCAAAGGTTTAGGACACGAGTACTCAAGGTATTACTATACATCTCCCCCTTAGGATACTTCATCCCCCGAATGATACTGACTTGGCTGAAATACTAAGGAAAGACTGAGATAATGAATAGTGCACTTACAAACTCAATCATGACTGAATATCTAAATCAAAAACATAATGCATGAACTGAACTGAATTTACAACTTGCATGGTCATGAACGAATTACCTCTTGGAATAGCCATATCCACGAGACTTCGGATAGTATGACTAGAAGGAAAGATGGAAAACCATAGGAACTTGTCTGTCTGACTGCTATATTGGATTGCTAGTTGTACGGACTGAATTGTACTGAAATCCTACATTAAACTATACAATCCACTTCAAAACTACTCTACACTTGAGCCTACTTAAAAATATTTGCATGGGCATTGATACTCTATCTACTGAAGTCTAAGCTGAACTGAATTTTCTCACTATGTTCAAGCCTACTCGAACCCACAAAGTTTACTCATGACTCTGTAATACTAGTATGAACTATGAATTCAATACACCATGCATTTTCACAACTTTTTATCTCACGAGTAATTCTTATTACCACTTCAACAACTATATTCAACCTCTTACTAGATATTTGCTAACGCATAAAGCATTCATCCACTTATACACCAATATGACATTCAAGCCTATATTTACAACTGCACATGAACTTCTAGGAAAACAACCACAAAGGTATCTTTGTCATACTCTCTAAACCCATATTAATAACCATTTTCCTGCATTACCTCAAGAAACTATATATATAATTCTTAACCAACCATGACATATACGAAAAGCTTAACCTCAATCTTTCTTCAACCTTATACTCTTATATAAAACAAGCATATTACAATATTACCTCAGCATGAAACATTTACTCTCTCCCATCTAATAATTACTCATCACCACTATTATATCAGAAGGAGAGGTCACTGAAAGGTTTGAACATGAGGACCTGAAACATGAAAGCATACTATGAATAACTTAGACAATTAACTGAGGCCTAAAAAATAGAGTACTAATGACATAATTTCATCAAAGAGATCTAAACTGAGGACATACATGTCATGAATTTCAATAGTCATTAAGAGTGTAGAATGAGTACCTGGAACTGAACATTCTGTAAAGTATGTATATATAAGTAATGAGTTTCATGACCTGAGTTTGGAGTTCTTGATTTCACAAAATATGATCTGTGTTGCTGAGTGAACTGGAACTCCTTATACTAGGAACTGGAAGCTCACATGATTCTCTATGATGTGCATGAATATGAACTATGATCATAGAGCTGACATGTAAAGAAGGAGTAGATGTCATGACAAATGAAGTACAAATACTGAAATAAGAATGGGTCAGACATCTTCCTCCCTTAATACTGTTCCACATTACACTAGCATCACTACTGGAATCTGAGAGCCTGACTTAGTTACTTGTTCTATAATATCCCCCATAGATTTAAGCTAATATTCTAAGTCTGTGGAACCCTTTTAAATAACTTTAAACTGAACTGCCACCACTCTACTCTAGATTCTGGGGTATGCCCATAAACTCACCCTAAAAGACTACACCTGAGAATGTATGGCCCACTTCTAATACTTTCTTCTGATATTCAATTCTTAGCTTTTTATATCCCCAACAATCATTATATAACAACTTAAACACTGACTAACTTAGAATTTTTATAAGTATCACCATACCATGAGTTCACACCATCTAGATCTTTAACTCTTCTTTCTATTAGCTCAATCTTTAAATATTCAAACTTAGATTCTAATACTTAACATGGATATTCCCAAATCTTTAATGAACAACACTAATTTCCATCATAGCCTACTAATATCGCATCTCTAAATTTAGATTTCTCCCTAAACCATGAGAATTACCATCACAACAACATACCCATCATCAACAACATATACTTTTAAATTAACATACATAAATTCTTGCATACACTGCTTCAAGCCTACTATTCACTTTTTATACAACTAGCCCCATGGATATATAATTTGCTTAATCCAGATAACACTATCCCAACTCTACTACTGCTATACTTCTGTGTTCATACTTCTAATTCTAGATCATATGCTATCAAAGGATTTTAAAAAGGGATCTAAAAACACATCTAACTTTGGCTTAGTGCACGATTTTCATGAACATGAATAGAGTTCTTCAAACTTTAGAACTTAAAAATACTGATTGGATACTTTTGAGCCTGCATACAATCCCATAACTATCTATGGGGATTGCCTGAGAAAGCTATTTTTGTAGGAATTTGAGCTTCACTATATTTGTTACCTTGAAAGTAAGGTAGAGTTGTCATGAATGAAGCATGATGAAAATCTGTATAAATTTCTTAGAGGACACTTTTACTACACAATCTTAGACATGAAAGAAGAGAAACTTTTCTTTAATGCACTATAGCCTCACAAAGAAAAGTATAGACATCTATGTACCATTTTACAAGACTCTACTAGACATGGCTTCATAGATCCCCTAGGTCACTTGAATTCTAGGCTCTGATACCTAGTTTGTCATGAACCGAGACTACACCCTAGTCTTTACATGGTGCTTGGAACCATAAGTGACCTTAAACTAACCCAAGAACAGACATATTGTTAAGCAACTGAATTTTAATATATTAAATAATTGGTTATGTTGTGCGAAAATATTATCATGAAAAAATTTGGGACGAATTATAATAATGATACAATTTAAAATCTGATGAAAACTAAAGAGAGAATTGAAATTATATGACTGACTCTGACTAACATCTATGAAGCCTCTACTATACTGACTATAGATAGCCGAAAAATGCCTCCATCTACCACTAATCTATATAGATGAATAATAAGGTAAGGAACATGAACACCATCTGGATGAAGTACCTAAAGTAGGAGGCCTCATTACCTGCTGACTAGAAACTGCAACTGTCTGATCATGTCAAGTGCACTACAATTGGTACTTACATTATGAAACAATATAGACACACAAACGTACATATGGATCATTACTTCTAGAATGTATTGAGTAAACGAGGAAGAATATAGTAAGTAAAACTTATTTAATACGTAATATTAAATTATGCATGCTAAGTGTAAGTCGACTAAGGAAGATATTAAAATAAACTAAAAGTTGAAATGTCTTAAAACATGTATAACAAATACGATCTGATAAGCTGGTGAATCACTATACTTAGTTTTTTAAACTTTACTTTTGTAGAATAAGTAAAATTGAAGCTGGGATCTGGTAAAAACATGAATACATGAACATATGAAACCAAACATACATGTAGTGAGCTATTTTGATTAGTTTAATAATTGATTCTGGGGTGTCAGAATGATTGAAATATAAGTAAAGGGATAACTAATGCCTATCTTCTGGGTTGCTAATATATGAATATTTACTACTGATATTCGAACACTTAATAGTTATAGAATGAATACTGATCATGTAATACTGAACTACACGTAGTCTGAGTAATTGGACTGAGTCTATGGGGTAATGTGCATATAAGATAAGGACTAAATGAACAACATATGATAAATGATCATGAAAGCATAAAAACTATAATATCAGAGAATGAAAGACCAAGTGTATATCTATTATGTTACTACGATAATCGGTAATCTGAAAGACTGAAAGCTATTAAACTAAATATTTAAAAGTTTGTACACTTAGTCAAGAAAATCTAAGCTGAAAAGGCACTAAATACTATACTAATACTGTGGGATCTATCATTTAACCTATATAAACCATGTGATCAATCATGGAGTCTGATGTCTGACCCACGTTGAGGAGGGTTGTTCAATCCTTACCATCAGAATAGAACCTAAACTGTAGTGATCACTAAATTTATGTCCTAAATGACCAGGGGGTCAAGCCTAAACTGATGGGTGACCCTAAGAGAAAATCAAGCCTAAACTGATGGGTGACCACTTATATCCTATGCTGACTATGTAGTTTTGGAATATAGGGACTGCTACTAACAAATCTTCCTAATTGACGAGGAAGCCGCCATCCCTACATTTGCTCAGTGCTAAATCCTATTCCCAACTAAAAGACACTCAAATACTAACTAGAGCATGCACTGATAACTAATAACTGATAAGCTCGGGTCATGTTATTATAAAAATAATAGTGAATACAGATCCTGAGGTAATTATCAATGTATAAACTGATATTGGAGCTAAAACTAGACTGAGTTTAACTGAACATGATTTCATGACTGATAGTTCTCATTATGGTCATAATAGCTGATTAAATAGGAATAAATCATGGTTTACCTGAATCATACTTGAAAATCTAAAAAATTATGTAAAAAAACATAAGTATCGGGTGTTCATAACCCGCTAGCACTAAATGACCATAAAGCACGATATCAACAGTTAAAAATGTAGTATGGGAATCATGGTTCAAAAACCCAAAAGCATAGACACTTTATCAAACACATGGGAATGCTTTAAACATGAGGAAATAGCATAATTACATGACAAAAATCATACATTAGGGATTTACAGAGATTCATTTGAATTAGGACACAGTTTTTTCATGAAAACCTATAAAGATCATATCTTGAACATAAGAATATCTTAAACATGAGGGAACAATAGAGTTACATGGCAAAAATCACAACTTGGGGATTCATCTTGCAATTAAATGAACATGATATGGGAATTTCAATACGCAAACATGATATGACTCATTCTACTTGAAAACACATGAAATCATAACTCGTAATTAAAACCAACAAGAGACTCATGGGGATACTTCCACTTGAAATATGTAAAACTAATTAATATAAATTCAAAAAGGGTTCTTGGGCTCCATGGGTTATAGGGGACCCATTGATGAACTCCCCACATACCTTAATAGATGATTTCCTAAGGATTTTCTTGAGGGTTTCTTGAAGAAACTTGAAAATGAAACTTGAGTTCTTGAATTTCTTAGGGAAGAAATCTTAAATCTTGGAAATCTAGAATTCTTTGTGTTCTTAAGAGGAGAAACTTGAACTTTGTTCATGAAGATAGGAGAGGGGTTTTGTGAGAGTTTATTTAGAGAATATGGGAAAATAATGCCCTTTTGGATGCGATAAATCGTCCTTTGGATGTTTGGGGATGAGGGTAAAGGACCAAAGTGCCCCCTGACCCCTAAGGAGCTGAAACAAAGGATGAATAAGCTCCACATATTGTAAGATATCATGTTCAGTGAGAAATATCTCACATCACATATTGGATTAAGTGACCGGTGCACCGCATCCAAATCGCAGAGCCTTACTATCTCTCACGAAAAATGCTATAACTTTTTGCTAAGGCATCGAATTAAGGCAAAATTTGTATTGTTGGAAATCTAACTCAATAATATTCATGTTTTTGGGTCTTTAGCTACAAAATTCTACCTATATAAAAAGTTATAAACTTTAAAATTAGACCTGTATAGAATCGAATACAAAACATTGGACAAATCAAAGGCTCTTAGATCAACTTTGTTCTGAGTGATTCTTATGATAATTTTTCACCTCAAAATCACTTCACACACTATGAAAAGGTTTATTACACATGTTTTCAAAATAAATTCATGGGATTATAGATAACAGATGTAGGAATGATGCTTCAAATTCTAGCTTGAAAATACGAGGTGTTACATTAGATTGATAAGTTAGCAGATAGGACAGATGGATTAATAGATGGACATTATTGCCATGCACCTAGGAAATATCAATAAGTTCACGAGGTAGAATATTCTAGAAAACAAACACCACCAGCTAAGGAAATATAAGTTTCTTCTCAAGGAATGATCCTGATTTATGAGCTGAAAGAGATCATTGAAGGGACCATCAAAGAAAAGCATGATGTTGTCACCAAGTATTCCTTGAAATACACCAATCCCTACACTACTAGGATTGATATCTTAAAAATGTTTGCCGACTATTAACCCCTTAAATTTCAATAATTTTAGGGCAAAGGAAATCCAAAACAACACGTCACATACTTTGGTGAGACATGTAATAATATTGGAACTTACTATAACACCCCATAGAATTCTCGACTTAACACTACTCTTAGTAGCATGCATAAAGGGCTTACAACCTAAAAATTTTCTAAGTGTTAAAAGACAGTCATATTTTTGAGCCCTTAACTTTAATTATTTTTAAATTTATCTTCTCGACCCCAAGACGTATATTTTTGAGTTGACTTATGTTTAGGGGTATAAAGGGGATGTCTCTAGAAAGATTTGGATTTTTCAGGCGAGGATTGAAACATATTTGGATTTCAAAAATAGTAGGTCACCGTGATTGCACCGTGTTGTGGTTCCTATGGTGATGAGGCCTCTACCGCATTGTGGTGGGTTCCAAAAATGGTTTTCAATTATGTATTTTAATTTTGAAGGGTAGTCTTGTCTTTTTCCTATAGCCCCAAATCGTGATCACTGTAGATTAAGACATCATTAGGTCATTATATGCTTAAAATTTCTCAATTTATCTTAAAAACTAAACCCTAACTCTTCCTCAAAGATCAATAATCAAACCCCTAAGTTTAAGATTTTCAAGAAAGGATCAAGACAACGGTTCCAATCATCAACCTAAGTGACATAAGGTACGTGGGGATTCCCTAAACTTCATGGGCATATTAAAATCTTTTTGAGTAAGTTTTAAAGTTATGAAATCATACATTTATGAAGGGTTTTTGAACTTACATTAATAACTATGCATTGTGAACCCTTTTTTATAATAATATTTTGGTCTTGAGGCCTTCCTTTAAATTTAATTTTTGCTCGTATATATATGTATGCATTTTGAGTTTGAAAGTTTAATTGAGAGCATGCATTTCATACTCCCTTTCTTGTTATGACACCTCTTGATTTTACATGTTATGAATTGATGAACTTCATATTTAGAAGAATGGTATAAATGTTTTTTTGGATATTGTTAAATAAATTGAGATTGGTTGTGAACTAAAGAGAGGGTGTTTTCTTGTTTGTAAATATTTAGCATGATTATTGAAAGAATTGCATGGTTTAATACAAAGTAAATGACCAAAACATGTTTAAGAAATGAAAGAGAGAATCTTTGCATAAGTTCATGTGTTTCAATAGACAAATTCTCTTGTATTGTTTGAATGATTTGGTGGTCCAAGTATTTTTTTTGAATGAAAAGACTGTAATATGAAATTGCATGGCTTAGATAAGTTACTTGCAAGTCTTGATATGATGATACCAAATAGATGAATGCCATAAAAAAATCAGATTTTTTAATTTTGATTTCAAAAATGCATGTCTTAAAGAGGTTAAAAATGGGCTTAAAGAGAGTTGGATGGTTACCCGAAGAAGGCATTTGAGTGTAAGGGCTCATTACTGGAAACTGTGTTTTGCCAATATGGGTTTATGATGTCCCAAGATAGGGATTCTACTCTAGCCTTATGCCCTTTGGCGTATAAGATATAAAGACTCAAACCCTTGTGGAAAACTTGGGTTGGGGGCTTGGCCTCCGAGTTAAGGACGGATTCCATATATCCTGTGGGATTGTAAAGATGTAGGGTGTACCACATAACTCAGAAATAAGACAAAGAGGTGAGTTGAGATTCATTCATATGTTTTGAAACCTACTGATTATGCCCATGTGTTTTCAAATATTTTTTGTTGACAGTTTTTATGAAATGCTCTCACCTATATTATATAAAGCTATATTTTATTTTTGGATTGTTCAACGTACTAGTACAGTTGTATTTACCCCCTATATTCAAGGATCCGAGGCTCAGTCTTGGCATTTCACTAAGTTGTAGATTGGTTTGTCAGAAGTTTGCATTTGGTAAGCCTCTCTTATTTCAAAAGGCCTTGTTTATAGAATATTGTTATTTGATTCTTAGTTCATGGACTGATTGGGGGCCTTATCCCAGTATTCAGAAAGTTGTCATTCTCGATTATTAGAGATTTTGCAGACTGGTTAAATATTTTTGAATATTTATGCAATTATATTCGTAATGATTAGTTAGATTAAGAGAATGACCATGTTTCCATTTTTCTATGTTCTTCTGCATTTGTTTAGATGAATGAATTGTGTATATGACTACCAGTTGGAAAAGGGTATCGGGCCTTTAAGGTTCAGGATGCTCATCGTGGACAGGGTATCAACTTGGATAATGACAAACTTGGTATCAGAGCATGGTTCATGATCCCATGATGTCTGCAAAATAATGTTGGGTAGAGACTTTTTTATGGGTATGTAGTGCGCCACACGTATAAGGAGGAAGCTACTAGATGTTTAGGAATGTTTCTCTTTGTTTCATGTTCTAGTTCATGTTGTAAAGTCTGAATGCCCTGAAATCAATGATTTCTTATATTTCAAAAATTAGTCATGCCTCCCCATATATCCAACGAACAGAATACCCAAGCTTAGGATATCCGCCCTACTAATGGGATGCATACCCATAATAGATATTGGACCCAAGAGATTTTTGCCACTCCCAGAGTAATTCTAGTTCAAACTAGTCCATCTAAGGCCCCTCGATCCAGAGTAAACCATTCTCAGCCTTCCTAGAGAGAAGTCTCTGAAGCTGAATACCGACAGTCTATGCATATGATTGCTCAGCTCGTGGCTTCTCAAGTCTGCCGGTCTGAAGATGTAGGGTTTGTGTCTGGTTTATCTAATATTACATGGGTTGGTCAATTCATGAGTTCAAACCCACCTATATTTACTGTTATGAAGGTTGAGGAGGACCCTTAAGGGTTCATTGATGAACTGGAGAATTTTTTTTGAATTATGCATGTAAATGAGGTTGAAGGGTTTGAATTATCAACATATTAATTGAAGTATGTGTCCAACGAGCAGTATAATGAGTGGAGGATTAAAAGAGAAGTAATGTTGAGCCTTCTGTGTGGGGTAAGTCTATGGAAGCTTTCCTGGATCATTTCTTTCCCCAGGAATTGAGGGAAACAAAAGCTGATGAATTTTTGAACTTTAAACAAGGACAAATGAATGTCAAGGAGTAAACATTGAAGTTCACCCAACTCTCCCATTATACTCCAGAGCTGGCTGGTAATGTGAGAGCTCACATGAGGAAGTTTGCATTTGTTCTTTTGGATGATCTCGTGTTGGAGTGAAAGGGACCAATACTGAATAACGATATGGATTTCTCAAAGTTATCCATTCATATGCAGTAGGTTAAAGAGCAAAACAAAAGGCTAGATGAGGTAAGAGAAAAATAATGGCAAGATAAAAGATCTAGATCTACAGACCACAATAACAGTCAGCACCAAGGTAGTAATGGGGTAATAAGTGGTCTAATAAAAAGCTTTGGAATAATGTTTAGCCTTCAGTTAGCGCCTCAATGCCTAAGCTTCCAGTTGATCGGTGGTTCTAGAATTTTCAGCCTAATCGTTGATCAAGAATGCAGGGTACTCAATCCCAGGTTAGTGTAGCATAGTCGTATCGGCCATTCCCATGATGTGGGTCTTGCGGTAAAACCCACCTAGGGAGAAGTCATTTTGGAATGAGGGTGTGCTATTCTTATGGTTAGCCAGGCCATATCCAAAGTTATTGTCCATTATCTTGTGGTTAGCCAGCCCATATCCAAAGATATTATCCATCATCTAGAGGAAATTTTAGGGGTACTAAGTCTCAAGATATTTCCACAGTCCCACCACTACCTAAGGGTACCACTTCAGCAACTGGGGGTAGTCGTAACTAATTATGTGACTTATCTAACCTCAAGGATATAGAGTTTCAGCCAGATATTATTATTGGTATGTTACAAATATTTTTCCATGATGGTTATGTGTTACTTGATCCTGGGTCTACCTTGTCTTATATGACACTTTATGTGGCAGCTAGTTTTGGTTTTGAGCCTAAAAATATTTTGGAACCTTTCTTTGTTTCCACCCCTATTGGTGACTTTATTATTTCTAGGAGGGTGTATAGGAATTGTGTTTTGTCTGTTTGTCATCATGATATGGTGGTGGATCTTGTAGAGATTGATATGATTGACTTTGATGCTATTTTAGGAATAGATTAGCTCCATTTGTGTTATGCCATATTAGACTGTAGAACCCGAAAAGTCACTTTATACTTTCCAAATGACCCGGTGATAGAGTGAGAGGGGTATTCTTTAGCACCTAGGGGAAGTTCATATCTTATGTCATAGCATGTAAACTTATATCCAAGGGTTGTTTGTATCTTCTTATTCGGGTCAAAGATTCTAATGCTGAAAGTCCTTCTCTCCAGTCTGTCCCTATAGTTAATGAATTCCTGAAAGTCTTTCCCGATGACCTCCCTAGGATACCACCAGAAGGGAGATAGATTTTAGCATTGAATTGTTGTTGGACACTCGTCTGATTTTAATTCCACCGTACAGAATGACTCCGGTAGAATTGAAAGAGTTAAAATAATAATTAAAAGATAATTTTGACAAGGGTTTTATCTGTCCTAGAGTTTCTCCCTGAGGTGCACTTGTACTCCTCATTCATAAGAAAGATGGCTTCTTCTGTATGTGTACAGATTATTGTCAATTGAACAAAGTCACCATAAATAACAAATACCCTCTTCCTAGAATTGATGTTCTCTTTGACCAACTTCAGGGTGCCAAATGTTTCTCTAAGGTAGACATTCGTTCGGGGTATAATCAGTTGAAGGTTAGGGAGGATGATGTTCCCAAATCAGCTTTCCAAACCCGGTATAGCCACTATGAATTCTTTGTTATGTCCTTCAGATTGACCTATTCCCCTGCAGCCTTTATGACCTAATAAATATAGTGTTCTTATTGTTCCTAGATCCTTTTGTTATAGTCTTCATCGACGATATTTTGATTTACTCTAAGAGTGTGGAGAAGCATGCCAATCACCTCCAAATCATCCTTAAGACCCTCAAAGATCATGAGTTGTATGCAAAGTTTTCCAAATGTGAATTCTGGCATAGTGCTATCGCTTTCCTAAGGTACATTATTTCTATTGGGGGATTTAAGGTTGACCCCCAAAAGGTTGAGGCGGTGAGAAAATGGCCCAGATCCAAGACTCCAATCGATATTTGGAGCTTATTGGGTTTGGAAGGGTATTACAGAAGGTTCGTAGAGAGATTTTTCTCAATAGATGATCCACTTAGTAAATTGACTCAGAAAATGGTGGAATTTTTGTGGTCTTACTCTTGTGAAAATAGTTTTGAGAAACTGAAAGACAAGTTGACTACTGTTCTATTTTTTACCCTTACCGAGGGTATAAAGGGCTTTGTTTTGTACTATGATGCATCCCGAGTAGGACTTGGGTTTGTGCTTATGCAATATGGTAACATAGTGGCTTATGAATCTAGGTAGTTAAAGGTGCATGAAAAGAATTATCCCACCCATGACTTGGAGTTAGCAATAGTAGTATTCGCGCTTAAGATATGGCGTCATTATCTATATGGGGTACATGTTGATATATTCACTGATCACAAAAGTTTGCAGTATGTTTTCTCATAGAAAGAATTGAATATAAGGTAGAGGTGCTAGTTGGAGTTCTTATAGGATTATGAAATGAGCCTGCAGTATCATTCGAGCAAGCTAATATGGTGGTCGATGCCCTTAGCAGGTTGTCAATGGGTAACCTTTCTCATGTTGAGGAAGGAACGAGGAACATGGTGAAGAATATTCATCGTCTTTCAAATTTGGGAGTTCGACTTTTGTATTCTAAAGATGGAGTGTTCGTTCATGAGATAGCTAAATTATCCTTATGTGCTGAAGTTAAGGAAAAATAGGCCGAAGACCCCATCTTACTGCAGAATAAGAAGGATGTTGGTCTACAAAAGTTTATGGCATTTGAAATTGGAGGTGATGTAATTTTGAGGTATCAAGGTTGGTTATGTGTACCGAATGTTGATGGATTACAATAAAGAATTCTTGACAAAGCTCATACTTCAAGGTATGTTGTTCACCCAAGCTCTACAAAAATATATCATGAAGAGATGTTCCTAATTTTTTGTCTAAGTTTTTAAGTTGTCAACAAGTCAAGGTAAAGCATATGAGACCAGATGGCACTTCCCACGAGAGAGATTTTCCTATATGGAAGAGGGAGATGAGTAAAATAAACTTTATTACGGGCTTTCGAAGTCTCGAAACAAATATGACTCCATTTGGGTGATTATAGACCGGATGACCAAGTCATCTCATTTTCTTCCAGTACGGACAAATTATTCGGGGGGTGATTATGCTAAGCTATACATTTGAGAGACAGTCCGTTTGTATGGTGCACTTGTGTCTATTATATCCAACCGAGGTATGCAATTCTCTTTGTAGTTTTGGCGGTTTTTTCAAAGGGGTTTAGGCACCAAAGTAAACCTGAGTATCACTTTCCATCCTTAGATAGATGGACAGGCAGAACACACCATTCAAACCTTAGAAGACATGTTGAGGGCCTGCATTATAGACTTAAATGGTAGTTGGGTCGATCATTTGTCATTGATAGAATTCGTACAATAATAGCTACCATTCCAGTATATAAATGGCTCCTATTAAAACACTTTATGAGAGACTATGTAGGTCTCCGATTGGATGGTATGAGGTGGGTGAAACTAGATTATTTGGGTCAGACCTTGTTCATTAGGCAATGGAGAAAGTAAAGATGATTAGGGAGTGACTTAAGATGGCTCAGAGTCGACAAAATCCCTATGCCGATATTAGAATGAGAGAGTTGGAGTTTGAGGTTGATAATTAGGTATTTCTAAAGGTCTCCCTTATGAAGGGAGTCATGCAATTTGGAAATAAAGGGAAGCTTAGTCCTTGTTATATAGGACCATATCAGATTGTGAGAAGGATCGATGGGGTTTCTTATGAGTTCGATTTACCCGCAAGTCTGGTTTCTATTCATCCACTGTTTTATGTATCCATGTTGAAATAGTGTATTGGAGATCATTCCCTGGTGTTGGTTGTAGAGAAGATCAATGTAAAAGACTCTCTGTCATATAAAGAAGAACACATTGCCATTTTGGATCGCCAAGTTCAGAAGTTGAAAAGTAAGGAGATAACTTCAGTTAAGGTGCTACAGAAGAATTAAAAAGCTGAGAAAGCTACTTTGGATTCGAGGAATGACATGCATTCAAGGTACCCGACTCATTTTGAAACCATGGATGATGATATTGAAGGTACAAATCATATACTGCTCTTTCTCTCTGTCTCTCTTTTTCCTTAGTGTTCTTAAGATAGTTCTTTCCTGTGACCTGAGTTGTCATTAGAGGATGAATGATCCCCAAGGAGGGATAATGTAACACCTTATAGCATTCTAGACTCAACACCACTCTTAGTAGCATGCATTGAGAGCTTAAAACCTGAAATTTTTCTATGTTTCAAAAGACTTAGTCATATTTTTGAGCCCTTAACTTCAATGATTTTTAAATTGATCTTCTCGACCCTGAGATATAGATTTTTGAGTTGATTCATGTTTAGGGGTATAAAAGGGATGTCTCGGGGAAGTTACAAATTATTCGGGTGAGGATTGAGACGTGTTTTGATTTTGAAAAAAGTATGTCACCACGATTGCATCGTGTCACAGTGCCTATAGCGATGAGGCCTATGTCGTATTGTGGAGAGTCCTAAAAATAGGTTTCAGTTGTGTATTTAAATTCTAAGGGGTAGTCTTGTCTTTTCCCTATAGCCCCAAATCGTGATAACAGTAGATTAAGATGTTATTAGGGCATTATATGCTCAAAATTACTTAATTTCTCTCAAAAACTAAATCCTAACTCTTCCTCATAGATCAAGAATCCAACACCTATGTTCAAGATTTTCAAGAAAGGAGTCAAGATTAGGGTTCCAATCTTCAAACTATGTGACATAATGTACGTGTGGCTTTCCTAAACTTTATGGGCATATTGAAATCGATTTGAGTAATTTTTAAAGTTAAGAAATCATATATTTACGAAGGGTTATTGAACATTCATTAACAAGTATGCATTGTGAACCCTTTTTGATAATAGTATTTTGGTATTGAGGCCTCCCCTTAAATTTGATTTTTGTTCGAATATATGTATGTATGTATTTTGAGTTTGAAAGCCAAATTGAGAGCATGAATATTCATACTCCCTCTCTTGTTATGACACCTCTTGATTTCACATGTTATAAATTAATGAATTTCATATTTTGAAGCATGGTATAAACATTTTTAGGCTATTGTTAAATAATTTGAGATTTGTCTCGAACTGAAGAGAGGGTGTTTTCTTGTTTGTAATTATTTAAGATGATTATTGAAAGAATTGATGCATGGTTGACTACAAAATAAATGACCACCACATGTTAAATAATTAAAAGAGAGAATCTTTGCATAAGTTCATGTGTTTCGATAGACAAATTCTCCTGTACTGTTTAAATGATTTTGTGGACCAAATATTTTGTTTGAATGAAAAAACTGTAATATGATGTTGCATGTCTTAGATATATGACTTGCAAGTATTGGTATGACGATACCAAACAGATGAATGCCATAACAAAATTAGATTCTCAGATTTTGATTAAAAAAAGATGCATGTCTTAAAGAGGTTAAAAATGGGCTTAAAGAGACTTAGGTGGTTACCTGAAGAAGGCATTCGAGTGTAAGGGGTCATTCTTGAAAATCGTGTTTTACCTATACGGGTTTATGATGTCCCAAGATAGGGATTTTATGTGGCCTTGTGCCCTTTGGCGTATTAGATATAGAGACTTCGGCCCCTGCGTCAAAATTAGGTTGGGAGCTTGGACACTGAGTTAAGGTTGGATTTCATATAGCCCGTGGGATTGTAGAGATTTAGGGTTTACCACTTAGATTAGAAGTAAGACAAAGAGCCGAGTTGAAATTCATTCATATGTTTTGAAACCTAATTATTATGCCCATGTGTTTTCAAATATTTTCTGCTGACATATTTTATAGAATGCTCTCTCCTATATTATATTAAACTGTATTTGGTTTGTGGATTGTTTTACGTACCAGTGTTGTTTTATGACCCCCTATATTTTTGGATCTCAATCTCAATCCCGAGGTTCCGCCAATCAGAAGATTGGTTTGCTAGAAGTTTACAAGTGGAGTGCCTCCTTTATTTTGGAAGGCCTTGTTTATGGAACATTGTTATTTGATTTTTAGTTCACGGTCCTACTCGGGGTCTTGTCCTAGTTTTCAGACAGATATAGTTCTCGTATTATTAGAGATTTTGCATACTGGTGTTAAATATTTCTGAATGTTTATTAACTTATATTCATAATGATTAGTTGGATAAAGAGAATAATCATGTTTCTGTTTTTCTATGTTTTCCGCATTTCTATAGAGTATATGAATTGTGTCCATGAATGCCAGTTGGAAAAGGGCACCCAAGCCTTTATTTTTTGGGATGCTCGTCGTGACCAGGGTCTCGGCTTGGGTTGTGACACTTACGGTGACTATCTTGTAAAATAATTTGTTCGTTATTTAAAGGGAAATTCCTTCAATTGGTATACACCTTGAGGCTAACTCTATTGATAGTTAGCAGCAATTGAAGCATGAGTCCCTAAATCTCTTTTATAGAACAAGGTGTATAGTGAGTATGGTAGAGCTCATAAATAATCGACAAAGAAAGGATGAGCTAGTCATTGACATCATCAATCGATAGAGAAATGCGAGTCTAAACTTCAAGGACGGGCTCAGTGAAACTTCTGAAATAGAGTTATTTATCCAAGGAATGCACTGGGAACTTCTCTGTATCTTTCAAGACATTAAGCCAAAATCTTTTGAAGATCTAGCTACTCGTGCTCACGACATGGAGTTGATCATGTCATCTGCCGGAAAGGGAGTAGCACCTATTCATGACCCTTAAAGGGGAAAAGATAAGCAAAAACCCAAAAGATGGGGCAAGTTTGTCCCCAAAAATGACAATAAAGAATCCATGCATATTGATATGTATTTTTTCAAGGTCACCACAAAAGTGAGAAAGAAGCTAAGTGTGAAAATGACTTCTCGAGCACGTCTAAATTAGAAGTTAACTTTAAAGGAGATGCAAGAAAAGAAATACCCTTTCCTTGATTCCGATGTTTCCATGATTTTCAATGAACTTCTTGAGCATAAACTCATTGAACTCCTAGAGATGAAGTGGCCCAACTAATCTAGAAGGACCAATGATCTAAATTATTACAAGTACCATAGGCTTGCAGTTCACTCTTTGGAAAAGTGTTTTGTCTTTAAGGACAAAGTCATGCAATTGAAAAAAAAGATCATCTTCCATGATGAGATGTCCAGTTCTCATTAAATGTCTATCACTTCTGGCTCATTGATCCGATAAAAATATGTATCAAAGTGTATAAGGAGGAACTATTAGAGCATGAAAAGTCTTCAATTGATGAAGGTGATGATTAAGGTTGGACTCTTGTGACTAGGAATAGATGCAAGAAGGCGAGTCTATGAAAGGAGTTGTCCGAGCAGCCAACTAGAAGGAGGATAGTATAGAAACTAAGAAAAGAAAGGCTAGATGATCTTTTTAAAAAGACGAGGGTGGTAGATATTCACTACCTGAAACTACGATGTCCTGTGACTTTGGAAAAATTCTTATCATGTTGGTTTCTTGTAAAGAAAACTCAAGTCAGCTTTGAGAAATCAAGTTTTAATAATGCCAAAGAGGGGGCAAAGATTGAAAATCTACCCATAGAAGTTCCTTCATCTTCTATAAATCTTGTTGAAACCCTTTTCCAAGAGGAACATGTCTGTGATAAAAAAAATCATATTTACAAATAACGATCTTTTGCTTGGCAAAACCTTACACAATCGTCACTTGTACATAGTGGGTCATGTTCAAGGAAAGAAGATAAATAGACTCTTGATAGATTAGGGATCCAAAGTTAACATCCTACCAATTGCACAATGAAGAAACTTAGCATAGCTACTTACAAACTTGCCCAAAGCCGCTTGATGATCCAGGTCTTCAAACAAGAGGTTCAGAGGGCCATGGGATCTATCAAGTTGGGGATTGATATGGACGATTTTCGATCAAATACATTGATGCATGTGATCGATGCCAAGATTTCATATAATATATTTCTTGGTAGGCCTTGTATACATAAGAACAAAATTATCTTCTCCACTTACTATTAATGCTAGAAGTATCTCAAAGGCAGAGTGGAAAGAAAGATAGCAACCGATAATCATCCATTCACAGAACCTGAATCACACTTTGCCTATGAAATATTCCACTTGAAGAAATATGTCATGAATGAGAAAAGGGTGGATGATGTCGCCAAGACAAAGTGTGATGATTTTATTGGTAAGAAGGTTGCGATGAATTTTGAAAAATTCGCCACTAAGAAGCCTCTCTTCACTTTGAATAAAGAAAGCATCTCATCCATAAAAAAAAGGCAACTCCTGTTCTTCATCAAAAAAAAAAAGAAGGCAACTCATATTCTCCGCTATATACCAAAGGTAAATAAATAGAAGGATCACTCATACAACGCCTAAGATATTGTACTAAAGTGGATAACACTACCTATCAGGTGGATTAACGCAATAAATTCTTCCTCAATGCTACTTGGAGAGCCCGTGGCGCAAAATTTACATAAGTTGTGACACTCCCTATGTAGCATACAAAAGAAGGCTTTGATCCAAATACTTGGAAGTTATTTGTAAGCGATAGATACAATCCTAGTAAGTCATCGGGATTTGGAAAACATCCATTAGAAAATACAACCAGACAGGAGTGTGAAGGCCTAAGGTACACACCGCCACCTCCAATTCGTATCTCTATAAGAACAACGGTTAGTAAATATATCACTGTAGAAGACAATTCTACTGCATCAAACAAATTCCTTCTGTCTTTGATTGATTGGGAGAACCAACTATAAGAACTTTTATTTTTGCGAGGTTGGGTCCACTAAATACAAAGAGAAGCATCAAGAGACAGAGAAGTTGTCTGAACACAACAAGGCACTCTTTACCTAAGATCCAGAAAGATTTCCAAAGTTTGATTCCTTCTAGAATAAATAAACATACGAAACTAGTGATTTCATGTAAAGAGGTGTTAAAAGTAAAGGATCATACTGTGTTTTAAGACAAGGAACGTGAGGAGGAGGAACAAAGTATTGGCTCTTCATATCATGTTACAACCCAAAACGAGAATGATGTCTCATTTCAAATGAGGGTTGATGAAGAGCTGGAAGATATTTCCTAGTGTACCATATATCTACCAATAACAATGATTATCAAAAGGAGGAATATACTGGTGATGCTCCATCAGAACATGAAGAAGAAGTGAAGACCACAGTAGATCCCTTTAAGGAAGTCAACTGTCATGACCCAAACTGAGGCCCTGTCAGCAACAAGTCTCCCTAACTATGAAGGCCTGAGATCCTCCTCAACTAGCAATCATATGCATAATTCATCTATTATAAAAATGCAAAAGTAAACTGGAAAGTTGGTTATAGTATTATTTAAACAAAATAGTACGGATATAAGTTCAATAAAACCCAAATCATCTAATACGAGTCTGCAAATTCTCTATTAAAACAAAAACAACATCTGTCTGAAAATGGGACAAGGCCCCCAGTCGGACCATGAACTAATACTGAACAAAACATCATATGAAACAAGGTCTTCCGAAATAAGGGAGACTCACCAACTCCAACTGTCTGACAATAATCTACTGCATAGCGGGACCCCGGGACTGAGCCTCAGATCCTAAAATATAGGGGGTCAATACAAATGTAGTGGTATGTGAAACAATCCAAAATAACATGTTTTGATACAGCATAATGAAATCATTTCATAAAACAATGAACATAATGCATAAGTGGAAACACATGGGCATAATGAAATAAACTTTAAATAACTCTTCGAAATCGTGACTCATTTTTTATTTACTTTTGAGCTAGATGGTTCACCCTACAATCCTGATCATCCTATGGGCTATATGGGATCCACCCTTGACTCGACGGCCAAGCCCCCAATTCAAGTTTTCCACAAGGATTGGTGTATCAGTAAGGGAGACATGTAATACCAAAAAGTAGAGTGCTATAATCCCCAATCAAACCAGCATGTCATGGTAGTGCATAAGACCACAAAGCAGGGTTCCTAACCATAGTCCCAAATTGGGATAACATGAATCAAGGTACAGAAGATCGCAAAGCAGGGTACCATAATCCCCTGTCAGCAAATTAAGGTTTCCAACATTGAGTCTTCCAACTCATGCTTTCTTTAGGTAACCATTTAACTCTCTTTAAGCCCAATTTTTTTAGCCTCTTCAACCCATCATGCATCATGTTTATAAGCAGTTCTTTTCTCATTCTGTGAAGGGGATATCACACTGATAACGCTCAAACTACACCTCTCAATTAAAATGTAAGCGATCGTTGTCAATATAAAACCCAACTAAGTTAGGGTCGAATCCCACAGGGAATATGGTGTGAACATAGGTCGTTTGCGATCTAATCAACTGATAGTTGGATGTTTCCAGAAACAGGGGGTTTTAGTTAACAAGAAATTGTTGGTCACTTTAGTTTAAATGTTTGTAATTAATAGTTTATGAAAAACCTGAATTATGTTCACTAGGGATTATGGTACTTGACAGATGCTACTAGTGGTTCAAGATTCTCACGGTAGGTAAGACAACAAGTTATCTTTATTGAAGTTTTTCTTAAATGTCTCTTGACCTACTTAAGAATTTAATTACCTAATCCTCTCGGACTTAGGGAATTTATATTCACTGCCCAGATTTTACCTCAGGTTAACCAACCTTGTTACAACACTGATTATTAAACGGAAGTTTAGTATTTCCAATCCCCTGTTGATAACTCACTTCCCACTATATTTGATTTCTTTCTAAAACAAATCAAAGCAGGTGTCATCTATCGTTTGCAACCAACAGACAGTAATTAAAACATCAGAATTATCAAGGAGTCCTACCACCTTTTGAATCATGAACACTCAGTACCTTATCAAGACCTACCCCTAGATCCCATAATTTAGGTTTAAGGAATTTAGCTACTCATGATGTAATAATCGAAGAAACTAGATGAATGCATGCTTTGAAAGATAAACTTAAAACAAGATGAATAATAACTAGTGAATCCCAATAGAAAATCCCAAAATAATGATTAAATTCTCTTCAAAATAATTGGTTTTTTAAGCTAAGATGTTAGAGAGAGAAAATATCCAAGTATCATGTCTCAAAAATCAAGGTTCGGAACTCTTAAGAAAACCCTAAGCAAGGCTATAAATAGTTTACCCTAATTATGGAAACAAAATAATAAAATTTAGAAATTCTTTGGATTAGGTGACGCCATTTGTGATAGCCTATCAGGAGTCTGAGTACTTATCACAAATGTTGTAAACTTCCTCTTTGCTTTGGATACTTGCTGCCTAACACTTACGATAAATGGTAACACCCTATGAGCTTATTGACGACTTATCAGAAATGTTGTCAAGTATGTGCTTCAGTTCTCATATGTTGCCTTAGGCTGACGTTATTCTTGACGGCTTATCAACTCTTTGATGACCTATCACAAAATGTCGTCACAGCTTTCAACTTAGGCCAATTCTCTGTCTATGGCTGATGACTTATCACAAATGTCGTCAGCCACACTTTGCCTCTATTTACTTCAGATTTCAGCTTATTTTCTTTCATTCTTGTTGGTTCTCTAACATATTATCTTATTATACAAAATCAAACATAAAATAATAAAAAACGACAAAAGTTTTTTAAGACTTCGCGATTATTCTTAGTTAAAAGCCTCAAATGTGTTAGCATTGGCTCACACATCAATACCATCAACTTAAAAAAAATTCTTGTCCTCAAGCAACTCAGTACAACTAAGAGAATACAAAGCACATTTAGCAGTCAATCATCCATATCATCTCAAAACACTTTCACCATCTCCAAAGTCAGTCAATTTAACTACAATGAAGAACATCAATGAAACACACAGGAATCAAGATATGGCATCAATTCAGCTATAACAACCATGCATAGACAAGTATTACACTACCCGAATAAGTTAGTAACTAGCAATGTAACAAGTGTGCCCTCACAACAAAGAAATCCCCCCCATCTTATATCAGGAATTATATATGTAACCATGGGGACAATCAAAACACTCACTCTCATAATGAAGTTCCAATTAGTGTATGCCAAGTATCATAGGCTTGCCCTTATTTTCATTACCCAGATCTTCAGATAGGTCAGCTAGGATCACTATAGGACTTTTCTTAGGCTTGTAATGTAGGCTACGGGCTTGTAAGGTACTCGATGGTATTTAAAGTGACTAAGCCTCCTTGATACTACACTATCTTTTTGAGGTTTCACTCATTAGCCTTTTCCGCTCTTCTTTTTTCTTGATCATAATTATTTAGAATTGGTGTAGTGTTTTCTCAATTACTTATTCTTTTTCACAACTTTTTCTTTTTCTTGGTCTTTTCTTCTGCACCCAGTTTTTTATTCTTTTTTATGCTACCTTTCTTCATACTCAATCTATATGACACACCTCTATGATAGCCACCCTCAACGTAGGCCATTTGCCTAAGTCAAGGTGCACAGTATCCAAGGAGGACCAAGGCCAAAATAGGTTCATTATGATCTAAATGAGAAGGTGACAGGTGTCATCCAAAGAAATAGGCTAATTAGGCTCAAAACAGGGATCAAGGGATATGATACATATAGGGAAGGTCATTTAGGCTAAAGTGAGCTAATATTACAACGACCTATGATCCTTTCCTAACCCCTATCCTTCAACCTAGGTAAGACTAATCAGGCATGTTCTAGCTTCAGTATATAGAGGGAACTGAGTAACATCTCACACACACACTTGGCACATAGGTATATTGCACTCGACTAATCATTTAGTTCGTGTAGCTATTTAGCAATGATTATTAAGTTACTAGAACTAATGCCATACAACGATGCACGGTGGTCACACTTAAATGCAAATCACTCAGTTTAAAGTAGTAGACCACTTGAAGAGGTGTAAAAAAATCACAAAAACAATTCAACTGCCTCAAGTACAAGTATTTCTCCTAGTTGACTACAAAATTTTACAACAAAAAATTTCCCCTACACCCTCAACTTAAAATAAAAGAAAATCTAAACTAAGGGTTATAGTATACCTAGAATAGATCAATCCAAGGGGTCATGGGTTCCAAACCCTACTTCCAAATCTTTATCAGGAGCCTTTCTATATTCTAGTACAGTTGGTCTCACAGTATCTGTAGGCCTACTAGTAGAGGCACCTGTGGCTCTCGCTCGGATAGTTGTCTCCCATCTCTCATGTCCACTAAGGACTCAATTCTCTTCTTTTTCATCGCCTCCTTTTTAGACTTCTTTCTTGCCCTCTTTTCTACTTTTCTTTCTTCATCATTGTCGGGCCTCTCTCAATTTCCTTCCTTTTTTCTCATATTTCTTCTTCTTTTTCTTCACCAGCTCCTTCGTGAGATTAAGCATCGGGATTTCTCCCTCAGAATCCTTAGCTACTGGATTTATTAATACCATAAAGTGGTAATTTCATCTCTGGAGCTGACCTCTCCCTCAACTATGCATTGAAGCGGTTCTCCAATTCATCAATTCGGCCCGGCAGAGCCTTGTAAGGCTCAAGTGCAGCCTTAACTCTTTTGTCAATTGCAGCTGTGAATTTCTAGGCAAAGAGTTTAAGCTAAGCCTCACATCAATTGGAATTCTTTGCTACTCTAGTGAAATTCATAGGGTTGAAGGAAAATTTTGTTGTAGGCAATACAGCTGGAAGAATTATCTCAGTTATGGGCACTGATGATTCTTCCATTGTTGCGGATGTTGGAGGTACATCTTCAAAATGCGGCACCTCTGCATTAGGTGCTGAACTAATACATGTAACCGATAGATCAGTTAGAATCTCTGTGTCCCTGTCAACCATTAGCCTTGGCTGATTTTCCTAATTTTTTATCAGATTATGGGTCTTCCTAGCAGAGAGTTTTTCTTCTAACCCTACAATCTTCGGTAAATTTTCTACCCTACACAGCTTTGTAATTAAACAAGGGAAGGGATATACTGTATCAAACCTCGAGATCTAAATTTTTATCTCTTCGGCGATAATCTCTCCAAAATTCAATTTGAGGTTAGCCACAAAACTTGCGACTAATATTTCTTTGTCATCCCTGAGGATATTATCACCATCTTTGGGCATCAACCACGTACGTACAATACCCCACCAAAATCTTTCCTCTAAAGTTTAGGAGTCCTTGAAGATCCTTTCACTCGAATTTGTTAGCCATTCCTGTTCTCCATCGGCTATGAGTGTGGATAACCAATTCCGCTCATTTTCCCAATGCTTCAATCGGGAATAGAAAGTATGTGAAGTGTCCTGAGGAGTGAAGTTCAGGCCATAAAGCAACCTGTTAATTATTCCTTCAGAAACATCCACCATTACACCCCGTACCGGAACTTTATCCAACAAAGGTTGGTCAGCTTCTTTCTCTCCTTCTCTACACATGTTTTCCATGCGAGGTTGGTAGTTTACATAGAACTCCCTAACTCGTGTAGGAAAAAATGAATTTCCTCCTCGTGTAGTCCATCCCAAATCATAGCCATGAAATTTATTCTCCACCAGAGGGTACCTTCTAAACCCCTTAGTGATGATTCTCTTCTCCTCAAATATTGGTCTCTTGATAGCTCTTCTAGTTATTTCTATGAAGCCCATCAAAGAAGATTTTCTGAGCTTTGGGAATCCACCATCTAGTGCCATCTCGAACTTTAGGATTCTTGTATTTTACCATAGTTCCCCGAATCGGAGAGTCTTCATCATCTTGTGGCTCAGCAGGAGGGGACTCAGTTGATGGTCCCTCATAATCATGCCCCTCGAACTCAGGATTATCTGAATCATGCTCTTCAGATTCAGCATATTCAAAAAAAATTTGCTTAGAGAATGTCTGCTCAGAAGTTGTATGCTCGGATGTTGTTGGATTAGTGTTACTTTCTTCACTCTCCTCTACCTCAACTGGTGAGGGTGGTGGAGTCTTTTTAGTGCTTTTCTTCTTCTATTGCTCCTCTTCATAATCAGAATCTTCATTGAAGAGTCTCCGAGGTACACTTCACTTGGTCACTTTCTTTGTGGATTTTGAGTTCTTTCCTGTGGGTGCCATTTCAAGACCTATAGCAAGATAAAAACCACTAGTTGACCCTCACGAGTATAAACATAAACACATTGATCATTGAAATTACACACCCCTTGAAAGGATTTAGTAATACTTCAGGTCCCAGGTGTGACAACATTTCTGATAAGCCACCACAGTTGTGATAGCTTATCGTGAATGTCGTCAGCCCTAAACAGAACCAAAAAAATACTTATCGACTTCTGATGACAATTCTGACAAGCCATCATAGTTGTGATAGCTTATCACGAATGTCGTCAGCTATAAATAGAACCCCAACTTGATTTTAACTCAATTTTTGGTCCCATTTTTTTCTTAAAATCCACTTGATTTTATTTTTGAGCTGAACTTTTAAACTTTAAGATTGCACAGCAAACCCTAGTTCCAATTTTTATCCATTTTTGCTAGTTGAACTTGGTTCAAGCTTCTTGGGAACTTGAGTTTTCATCAATTTATCACTTACCACTTGAAAAGAAAGTCTAGTTTTGAGAATATCTGATAGGAGTCTTCAATGTGGTTACACGCGCAAGAGGAAATAAAGAGAGGTTCTTGCTTTTAATTGCAAAACCACACATACAAGGAAACTTTCTTTTGTTTTAGTTAGGGAGACTTTGAAAAGGGAAGATAATAAACCAAAGATGGAAAGAGAATAACTTAAAGGTAATAAAAACTATGCGGGAAGGTGGAAAGGTCAAGTTGTGGGCCGGGTCGGGTCTTTTTAATTTGGACCACAGTTTCAGCTAATGATGGGCTTTTTGTTATGACATTTCTGATAAGCTATCACAATTTTGATAGCTTATCACAAATATCGCCAGCCTTAATAGAAATTGCCTCAGAGCTGTTGTTTCTGACGAAAAAGCTGATGGCTTATCACAATTGTGACAGCCCATCAAAAATGTCATCAAGAGCACTTGGCTGGATATATCTATTCTACCTTCTTTGAACTAGAACCTAACTACAAAAATAAATTATTTACTGGAATATAAAAATTTTTGGTTGCCTCCCAATAGCACCTAATTTGTTTTCGCGGCACGACTTGGTTATCTTGACTACTCAGACATCGCCAAGACAACCTATTTATACCCCTTTACCATCTTCATAGAATACGTCCATGATTAAGAAAACACTCATCCCCTTTGTCGATGTCATGGATGAGTGTATCTTGAATCTTGCTTCTTTGTCATTGAACCAGAACTTCAGGTCACTCAGTTGCATATCCACTATCACTCTGCCAGTTGCAAGGAATGGTCTACCCAAAATGATGAGCACTTTGAAGTCCACCTCACAGTCCAGGACTATAAAATTAGCAGGCAGAACCTTTACCAATACATTGTATAATATGTCCACTGGCCGCATTACAGACCTATCTGACATCACCATTTGAATGTTCGTCGAGGTAGGATCCCCCAAACCCAGTTTCTTGTACATAGAGAGTGGAATTAGGTTTATAGTGGCTCCCAAATCGCATAGTTCTTTTGTGAAATTCAGGGACCCAATAGTACACGAGATGGTAAATGCTCCCGGATCTGTCTTTTTCTGCACTAAAGACCTTGTAGAGATAGTGCCACAATGAAAGAGATTGTCCTCCGGCTCATGGCTAACCTTCCGTTTCTTAGTCACAAGTTCTTTCATGAACTTCGCGTAGCCTGGCATTTGATCAAGTGCCTCAACCAAAGGCACAATTATTTTAAATTGCTTGAGCATTGCCATAAATTTGCTGAATTTTGCATCATCAACCTTTTTCTTCAATTGCTAAGGAAATGGAGGTGGTGGTCTTGGGATAGTTGTTAGAACTACCTCGTTCTCCTTCTCTTTGTCTTTATCCAGAGCATCATAAGAATTATCCAGCATCTTAGACTCCACTGGACCACTTTCTTCTTGTTCAATATCAACTACCTCATCAACTACAGGTTTACCCACAGAAGGGTCAGGTAATATCTTACCACTTCTAGTGGTAATAGCCATTCATGAGCCATCATTTTGTGGATTTTGGACTGTATCACTTGGTAATGTTCCGTTCTTCCTCTAGTTGAATGCTGCAGAAAGTTAGCTTATCTACTGCTCCAACTATTTTATTGCGGTGGAGTGTGAGTGCACTAACTGACTGATGGATGTCAGATAGGTCTTCATGTTGGTCACACCAGATTTGGTATCTTTCACTCCCTTCAACAACTTAGCCATCATGTCCTCCATAGACATCTTTTCAGAACTTGTTGAAGCAGCCTAATGATTTCCAGGAGGAACATCTAACCCTCTCCTGTCATTCTTATTCCTCTAATTTCCTTTCTCTCTATCTTTATAACCAGACTTATCATAGTAAGTCCGACCTTGATTCCCTTTGTTATTGCCTCGGAAACCACCCAAATTATTAACATAATTAGCCTCTTCATCTACATCAGCCTCACTTCTATCCTGTGATCCCAAAGCTTTCACTTTTTCAATCTTGCCTGATAGCAAGTGTTTGGTTAGTAAGTCCATCTGTATTTTAACGTGAGTCATGTCCTGGTCACACTCCTCTTCTCTTTTGCGTTGTTCAATTGTAATACCTATTGAAAAAGTGGGGCTGGCCACCACAGAGTCTCTGGTATGCCATACCTGGCTATGTTTGGTCATTCTATCCAGCATCTCTGAAGCCTCTGGGAATGTAAGATCAACAAAAAAACCACCAACAACATTATCTACAATTGGCTTTGTAATAGAGTTAAGAGCCCTGTAAAAAGTTTCCATCAAATGTATGTCCGTCATGTTGTGGTTCGGATACTATGTCATCTTCTTCTTGAATCTTTCCCAGTTTTCATGCAAGGCTTCAGTCGGAAGCTGCCTAAAGTTGTTGATCTCGTCTCTCAATTTCACCCTCCTGGAAGGCGAAAACAACCGTTCTAGGAAATCTCCTTTCAACTGTCTCCAATTTGTTATAGAATCAGGTGTCAGCTCATTTAACCACAATGTTGCCTCCCCAAACAGAGACAACGGAAATAATCTCAACTGGATAGCATTCTGTCCCACATCTGGGTTATCAAAATATTTGCATATGGTGACTAAATTCACCGAATGCAAGTTCGGGTCATCCCCAGAAAGGCCACCAAACAACCCCTTTAGATTTAGGAGTTGAATCATAGTACTCGTAATGTTGAATTTTTCCCCAGGTGCCAATGGTGGAGGAATAATTGCACCCATTGAACCTACACCATCCATTCCATCATTATCATCATTGAGATTATAATGGACCGGCTGGTACTCTTGCCTTTCTCGGAATGGACGATTCCTGTTAACATTACGATGTACTGGTGCAGCGATTAACTCTGCACACCTTGGGCTACCTGGATTCAACAACTCCTCATCTCCCAAATCTTCGTCCTCATGATTTGGATGTTGTTCTTGTTGCCCGACATTTTGCACATGCACCTAAGCTCTAGCTAAGGCTGCCAATCTGTCAGCCTCTTGCTATTCTGCCATTTTCCCAATTCATTGCAGTTCTGGATTAGGTGGTAATAATGGTTCTCCGAAACTTCTGGTTCTTGGCATACACTATAAATATCTTGCAAATAAACAAAAACAACAAATAAATGTAAAACTAGGAAACTTGACTAACAGTCAATTAGCGCATACAAACTTCAGTTTTCAACCGTATTCCCCAGCAACGATGCCATTTTTTATAATGCTCAAACTACACCTCTCAAAGAGAATGTAAGCGATCATTGTTAATATAAAATCCAACTAGGTTGGGGTCGAATCCCACAGGGAATATGGTGTGAACGTAAGTCATTTACGATCTAATCAACTGATAGTTGGATGTTTCCAGAAACAGGGGATTTTAGTTAACAAGTAATTGTTAGTCACTTTAGTTTAAATGTTTCTAATCAAGAGTTTATGAAAAAACAGAATTATGTTCACTAGGGATTATGGTACTTGACAGATGCTACTAGTGGTTCAAGATTCTCACGGTAGGTAGGACAACAAGTTATCTTTATCGAAGTTATGCTTAATTGTCTCTCGACCTACTTAAGCATTTAATTACCTAATCCTCTCGGACTTAGGGAATTTATATTCACTGCCCAGATTTTACCTTAGGTTAACCAACCTTGTTACAGCGCTGATTATTAAACGGAAGTTTAGTATTTCCAAGTCCCTACTGATAATTCACTTCCCACTATATTTGATTTCTTTCTCAAGCAAATGAAAGCAAGTGTCATCTATAGTTTACAACCAACAGACAGTAATTAAAACATCAAAATTATCAAGGAGTCCTACCACCTTTCGAATCTTGAATACTTGGCACCTTATCAAGACCTACCACTAGATCCCATAATTCAGGTTAAAGGAATTTAGCTGCTCATGACGTAATAATCGAAGAAACTAGATGAATTCATTCTTTGAAAGATAAACTTACCACAAGATGAATAATAACTAGTGAATCTCAGATTAGATCACATTAGAAAATCCCAAAATAATGATTAAATTCTCTTCAAAATAATTTCTTTTTTAAGCTAAGAATTTAGAGAGAGAAAATATCAAAGTATCGTGTCTCAAAACTCATGGTTGGAATGCTTAACAAAACCCTAAACTATGCTTTAAATAGTTTACCCTAATTATGGAAACAAAATAATAAAATTCAAAAATTCTTTGGATTAGGTGACGCCGTTTGTTATAGCCTATCAGGAGACTGACGACTTATTAAAAATGTTGTCAGCTTCCTCTTTGCTTTGGACAGTTGCTACCTAACGCTGATGACAAACAGTGACACCCTATCAGCTCCTTGACAACTTATCACAAATGTCGTCAAGTCTCTGCTTCAGTTGTCATGTGCTGTCTTAGGTTGACGGTATTCTGGACGGTTTATCATCTCCTTGACAACCTATCACAAAATGTCGTCACAGCTTTTAACTTAGGACCATTCTTTGTCTATGGATGACGATGAAGTTGATAGCTTATCACAGGGCTGACGACTTATCACAAATGTCGTCAGCCACACTTTACCTCTATTTACTTCAGATTTCAGCTCATTTTCTTTCATTCTTGTTGGTTCTCTAACATATTAGCTTTTTCTACAAAATCAAACATAAAACAATCAAAAACGACAAAAGTTGCTTAAGACTTCGCAATTATTCTTAGTTAAAAGCCTCAAATGTGTTAGCATTGGCTCACACATCACACACAGGGTATCATCATACCCAGACTTCCAAGTTATTCATATCAATTCCATATCCCTTCTCATTCAAAACATTCAAATGATCACCCAAAATATTTACAACATCACGAGTGAGTACTTAATTTTGAAAGCACATGAAATCGTTTGCAAAAACATTCTCTTCTCGAGATTTAAATATGTGGTGGCCATTTCAATCATTTAGTCATATGCATTTATTTCATTTAATGCAAATAGTACAGTTATTTATAGAAAACACCCTATCTTCAATCCATGACCAATGTCAAAATCCATGAATGATTGTAAAACACTTGATTCATACTTTAGGACATGCAATTTATACCCCATAACATGTTAAATCGATCAAATTTCCACCTTGAGAGGGAGTCTCATCATTCAAGCTCTTAGTTAAACTTTTCAAAGTGTAAAAAGACATATATGTGGCTAAAGTTCAATTCTACGAAAGGAGTTCAAGGCAACATATGCTTTCATCAAAATATTTCCATGATACATACTATTCAAAATGATGTCAAAACCCTTTTTAGTAAACGTAATTATGAATATTTATAACTTGATAAAATCATAAAAATTATGCTCCTGGAGTTTAGGATAGTCCCACATACCTTAATGACGAAGAAATCGTGAAGAAATCAACCTCTTAAACTTGAATGTCCAAACCATAAGTAGTTTTTATCCTCTTGTGTTTTAGGAAGATGAACTAGGGGTTTGATAGTGTTTAAAACGTAGTTGGGAACCTTAATTCGATTTAATGATGTTTAGGAATGGTTATGGGACATAAAAAGATTTGGTTGGCCTTGAAATAATTCAAAAATATAGGGTAGACGACGCACAGTCCATGGCCTAACCATCAGTTGGGCGGCACCTTGCCCATTTCCTAACACAGTGTGGGAGGCGCCTAGATCATCACCTAACACAAGGTAGGCAACACCTAGCTTATTGGCTAACCTTTCTAGTGATGGTATGCCATGGAAATGCAATGCCTAGCCATCACCTAGGACCTACTTTCCGACACCTACTTACTTCTGAGGTCCTAAAATAGCCCCAACACCTCCCACAATGTCAACACATGATGTACCATCACTAAGGGGGTCCAAAAGGTCTTTTTTGATACATTAAAAAAGTGTTACGACCGCAGGGTATTACATTATCTCCCCCTTGGGATTATTTATCCCCGAATGATGGGTGAAAACTTGTTGGGGCTTTAAAAGTATGGAATTAAGGAACGTCACATTGCATGAACTTTTTTGTTCAACAAAATATGCAAAGGCATTGAAGAGCTTAAGGATAACCCCCTAGTGAAACGTCTAAGCCTGAAGCGTGAGATGATAAGAATTGACATAGAGATGACCTTGCACACGAGTTCTGGGGATCATAATCGTCACAACATATGGCATGAGTTTATTTGGTGATCATAGGCCTGATTTACATCGGTAATAATAATGAAATAAGGTTTCGCAGAATATAGGAATAGAAGCATTCTCTACCTTACAAGATACAACGAATAGACCTAAAACATAAAGACACTACTCAACTATGCCCCAAACAATAAATTACATACTTCATCATATCCAACTTACATTTCTCCCCCAACACTTTTTACCACCAAAGTTTGAGTCCCAATACACAGTGTTTTAATGTTAAAGCTTAACTCGGTATAAAATGTGTTGACTAAAGACACGGGACCCTGTACTGCACATCCTATTAAGAAGATTTATTCACCTTATAACTACCACCAAACACACTCGAGTTTTTAAATCAAGGAGTAATAACCACATAGTACATTGGTTTTCATTAATCACAGCATTCAAGACTATCACTACTACACCCACTTCATGGATCTCCCTAGTAAGACGAGCAAATTCGATCACTCTCACAAAGATTTTTGTCACATATCTCCTTCTTAACTATTTCACATAACGAAAGTTCCTCTCTTTCTTTCCCCCATTCACCTATAACCTTAGCAAGAGAATCACATAAAAATTTTCACCTTCATGACCATATATTCCCCTACCTAAAACATTACTACGCTTTCACAACAACCATCATACTAACATATGGAGGGCCATTGAGGGACCCGAGCATAAGCATCATCAAAGAGAGTAACACTATTTGATTATAACATGTACCTATTGCACTACTCAAGGTGGGACATGAAGTGAACATACAATACAATAGACAAGAAGTGCTTAATATGTCAAGTGTTTGTATCATAAGTAAAGATTCGTTCAGCATAAACACAACATAACATAATTTTTTAGGACAGACCACAGTGAGAAACATGAGTGCACATATCATGAGTTATATAGAATAAAGCCAGAATATATGTAGTTAACAACTAAGGCAAGGATTTCCACTTAAAGAGATTGCTCCTCATTTAAAGAACTAAAATTTTCCACGAGCTAGCATAAACCTTATCACTTTGGCTAATCCTGGCATAAAATGTATTGGTAATGTATACAAAGCATAGTTTCTTAGGACCAGACATTATGTAAGACATAAATTTTGTATGGATCATGAGAAACATAACATAGAGCTTGGATATTTGGAATATTAGATCATTGAGGAACATTATTGCTTCTAGTTTGGAGGTCGTAACATGAAATGACTTACATTGAGAACTCAAACCTTAATCATAGGCGGGACTTGAATACATAAGACATTGGTGGAATGGCCTCTTAAATTGAAGTAGGAGTAGTTCTCTTTAATAGGAATAGATTTATCATGACATCTCCTTGAAACTTTCCACCATGTGTAAATTTGAGAACTACCTTAGTTTGTCATCTCCCCCTTAGATCAAAGTCACATTCCTGAACTTGAGGATATAACCTCTCATCAAATCTGTACCCACAACTCTCAACACGAAGGGGGGTGTCACCATACACATAAACACTAGACTCCCCTCAATAATTTTAATGTGAAGACACTAAATTTTTTCTAGGACATCCCCTTCAGGAACACTAATCATAACTTCCTCCAACCCCAAAAGTCATCGACTTATGACTAACATTATCATTGGCATGGACATCCAAGATTCTAAAGACTTAACACTCCTTATTAAACTCCTTAGAATACTAGCATTACACCTCTAATCACATAACTTACAACTTGACAAAATTTGTAAAACTATACCACAGACGCATATTGCCTACCTATATTTCCTCCATTTAACTTTAAAGAACACTATACAACAACTCCCCATATTTCTCCATACTACGAAATTCAAGAACACAAACTAGGTACACAAGACACTTATACACATAAAACATTATCTAACAACATGCTACTTGGGGGTTCAACTTTTTATTATGTACCTATGCACTCACCCACTTAATGACTCAACCACAATTCATCTTTTTAACACTAGTCTCGTGTATATATATATAAAAATTATCCACTCCTTATTTTTCAAGTTGCCAACCTAGGCCATTTCAAACATTACATCAAGCCAACTAATTCATTCCCACAAAAAAAACATTATTAATGTTGAGCTACTATTCTTACCACTACACTCCAAATCTAAAGTTCAAGCGTATTGTCTAACAACACCAATCATATAACACTGGTGAAGTATGCCACATACTATACTATTCCATCAAGTTGGGAAATCAACCCAACTATGCCACTTAACTTAACTACCGCTCACAAGTTCATTCTCTCCACAACATTACTATCACACCTTAGAATCTACCACACACCTTCTCACATACAGTACTAGTTTACTACTATAGAAAAGGAAGTCAAGAAGTCAAATAATAAAGATAGTCAATCTTAATCTTATATTATAACCCATTACGATCTTATCAACATATTCTACTTTCTCATATGAAATTTACTTACCCGTGAATACATTTAGACTACCTTCAAATTCCATTTATACCAATAAGTCTATTCCCATAACTTATTGAATAATATACCCCTTTCTATTCACAACTTTTAAATAATTTCTACAACCACCATAACTATCCATTCTAGGATCCTTCCTTATTTTTGAATAAATAACAATCAGAGCCTTCACCGACTACCATACAATTTACAAATATTTCTACCACATTAGTCTTTCACTATAAAATGGCAACCCATCCCTCAATCAAGGGTTATGCAACTAAACTAGATTTTTTACATAAAAGTAACCCTCATTCTAACTTCTAAGAGTGTGACTTCATATCACTAACTTTTGGACAATCTTACAGCTCATAGGTTATTACACTTTATTAAATACTACTATTCGAGTGGAAATAATGTCCCAACATACTTCCACACATCATTACCCTTAAGCATGAAATCTGCAATAAGGGTTTTATAAAAGGGGACTGAATACACTTCATACCTCAGGTTCAAATACACGATTGATGTAGATAGAGGCATAAGCTTAAATCAATACACTTCAAGGTACTTATGGACTCCTATCAATTCCTTGTGCAATTTCATAATCTTTCATTACACATTTAGAAGGGATCATATCATTTAAATTGTAAGATTCATCACTTTAATTGACTTGACAATGAGACATAGTTAACAAAGTCAGAGTAAAGAAGGAATTTGGATAACTTCCAAATGGACAACACAATGACATGATCTAGAACATGAAGAATAGTGAAAAACTCCTAAACACTTAGTAGTTTCCTCCTTATAAGTATGGCACGCTACATACCCATAAAAAGTACTCTACCCGATTTTACTTTCAAGATACCCTGGGACTATGAACCATGCTTTGATACCAAGTTTGTCACGAACTGAACTGAGGACTTGGTTGCGACGAGCATCCCTAACCATAAATGCCTGAGAGCCCTTCTCAATTGGCAATTGTATGCATAATTCATCTATTATGAAAATTTAGAAGTAAACTAGAAACATGGTCATATTATTATTTCAACAAAACAGTATGGATATAAGTTCAGTTAGACCCAAATCATCTAATACGAGTCTGTAAAATCTCTATTAAACCGAAAACATCTTTCTGAAAATGGGACACGACTCCTAGTCAGACTATGAAATAATACTAAAAAAAACATCATACGAAAAAAGGCCTTCCGAAATAAGGGAGACTAACCAACTCCAATAATTTGACAATGATCTACTGCTTAGCAATACCTCGGGACTAAGCCTCAGATCCTGAAATATAGGGGGTCAATACAAATTTAATGGTTTGCGAAAAAATCCAAAATAACATGTTTTATACAACATAATGAGAGCATTTCATAAAACAATGAAGATAATGCATAAGTGAAAACACATGGGCATATTGAAATAAACTTTATGCAACTCTTGGAAATCGTGACTCATTCTTTATTTACTTCTGAGCTTGATGGTACACCCTAAAATCCTGATCATCCCACAAGCTATATGGCATCCGCCTTTAACTAGATAGCCAAGCCCCCAATCTATGTTTTCCATAAGGATTGGTGTATTACTAAGAGAGATATGCAAGACCACTAAGCAGGGTACCATAATCCCCAATCAAATAAGCATATCATGGTAGTGCACAATACCACAAAGTAGGGCCTTTAACCATAGTCCCATATAGGGACGCGTGAATCAGGGTACACAAAATCACAAAGCAGGGTACCATAATCCCGTCTCGGTAAATGATTATTTCGAGTATTAAGTCTTCCAAGTAGTGCTTTCGTTGGGTAACCATCTAGCTCTCTTTAAACCAAATTTTTTTAGCCTCTTAAACCTAACATGCATCATGTTTATAAAAATATCTTTTCTACCCAGACATGCAAGTCATTCATATCAATTCCATCACCATTCTCTTTCAAAATATGTAAATAATCACCTAAAAAATTTATAACATCACAAGAGAGATCTCAATTTTTAAAGCATAGGAAATATTTAGCAAAAACACTCTCTTCTCGAAACTCAAACATGCGGTGGCCATTTAAATCTTTTAATCACATGCACTTCTTGCGTTTAATTATAGTAAGACACTTGATTTATTCTTTAGGACATGCAATTTATTAACCATAACTTGTTAAATCAATTAAATTTCCACATTAAGAGTGAGTCTCATCATTTATGATTCAGTTAAACTTTTCAATGAAGAAAACATGTATATATGTGGCTAAAGTTCAATTCTATGAAAGGATTTAAAGACAACATATGCTTTCATCAAAATAATTTCATGATATATACTATTCAAAACAATGTCAAAACCCTTTTAGTAAACATAATTATGAATCTTCATAAGTTGATAAAAAGAGAAAACTTCTGCCCATGGAGTTTAGTATAGTCCCACATACCTTAATGATGAAGAAATAGACCCCTTAAGCTTGAATGTCCAAACCCTAGGTTATTTTTCTCCTCTTATGTTTTAGGAAGATAAACTAGGGATTTGACAGTGTTTAAAATATATTTGGGAGCCTTAATTCCTTGTAATCATGTTTAGGGATGGTTATGAACCATAAAAAGACTTGGTTGCCCTTTAAATAGTTCAAAAATAAAGCCCCTATGCTGCAAAATATAGGGTAGGCGGTGCCCATCCCAAGCCCTAACCATCCGTTGGGTGGCACCTTGCCCATTGCCTAATATAGAGTGGGAGGTGTGAATCCCATCGCCTAACACAAGGTAGGCGGCGCCTAGACCATTAACTAACCTTTCCAGTGATGGGAGGCAACGGCAATGCGATGTATAGCCATCGCCTAGGCCCTACTTTATGACTCCTACTTACTTTTGAGGTCCTAAAATAGCCCCAACACCTCCCACAATGTCAACACATGATATAACATCACTACGAAGGTCCAAAAGGTCATTTTTGATGCATTAAAAGAGTGTTATGACTATGGGATATTACATCAACCTTGGCACTGATGAAGACCAAAGACCAACTTACCTAAGCATTTTCCTAGAAAAGGATGAAAAAATTTCTTACATGGACATAATCAAATATTATAGGGATGTCTTCTCTTGGAGTTATAAGGAAATGTTGGGCTTAGATCCATAAGTTGGAAATCAAGAGCGGTGCTCATCCTATTAAAATAGCCCAAAGATGTGTTAGGCTAGAGCTAGTTTAATTGATTGAGAATAAAGTTAACAAACTCATCAAAGCTTGCTTTATTCGTGAAGTTAAATACCCTACATGGATTTCAAGTATTGTTTTAATATGGAAAAAGAATGGCCAAATTCAAGTTTGTGTCAACTTTTAGGATCTCAACAACGCCAGTCCTAAGGATGATTTTCCTATCCCCATATGTAACTCCCCGAGAGTACACCGTGGGTTCCCCACAGTACTTATAGTCCCAAGGTACCACAAGCTAACCCATGAGTTGGTACCTACTATGAGCACTTAGTAAAACTGATAATGACAAAACATATGCGAAATTTAACTGAGGAATGCCATATGATTTTAAGTAATAAAACTGATAGAATCTGTAAACCAAACTGATAAGACTTATAAAATATATGACAATGACAACTAAAATCTAAGAACTGACTAACTTTCTGAAAGACCCGAGAGACTCTCTTCTGACTGAATGGGAGTTGATGGGATAGGCCCCAACTAACTTTGTCTAGCTACTGAAGTAAATGCATGAAAATAAAATAGTTTGTACTCGAAATATGAGGACTCACCGCTACTATGGCTGATAGTTTGGAAAATCTATGCGTGATTCAGGAACTAGGTGTATGATTCTATGATATAATATATCATACTGCAAGAAAAGAGTATGTGATCAGTACTTTGAGTATACTAGTATGTTCAATAAGGTAGGCTGATATGCATGGTTTCATGAACATGAATAATAATGATCTGAATATATATATATATATATATACATAACATAAAGCATTAAATAGAGTGCATGAAATCTGTAGATGCTGAGGATATGTAAAATTGATAAATACTAAGGATGCATGAAATCTACAAGTACTTAGGATGAATGAAATCTTTAAGAACTGAGGATGCATGACCAAGCATATAACATGTCCTTAATAAAATTTGTGAATACTAAAGTACTGAAATATGACAACTGAATCATTGATATCTATATCCTATGGTCAAGCAACTAAAATTGAATTACTGGACTAATTACTAAACTAAGACTATAAGAGGTATCATCTAGACGGCATGCCCCAATATGAGCTAATCGGGGTCCAACCTGTAACCCAGTTTGAAGGGTGTTAGTACCGTTCCATTGGTACTAATGCTGGTTGTGTGGATCTATTATACTAATGTACTGTCTCGAAGGACTAAGAGTGTCAAGCCTAAACTTACGGGTGACCCCTACGAGGTAGTCAAGCCTAATCTGACAGGTAAATCCTCATATCCTATGTTGGCAATGTAGTTTTGGAGTGCAGGGACTTCTACTAACGACTTTTTCTATTTGACGGGGAAGACTCCATCCTTGCACTCGCTCGGTGCTAAATCCTACTCCTAACTAAACAGACTCGGAATGCTGAACTGTTCTAAGTTTAACTAATTCTGATGACTGACTTAACTAATAATGCTAATAACATATTCTTAAACTATTCTAAAGATACTAAGACTTGGTAAATAACTGTTTTTTTAGGTATTCATAACCCCCAGGACTCAATAGAAATAATAGTAAGATAGTACGTACGCCGGAGGACATAACATGAAAGCTTTTATCAAATATTCATTCTTGTAGGCATTTTATCAAACACTTGATATTCATAGGTTAACCTAATCATGGGAATAGTATGAAACGTGGATTAACAAAATAATTTTGACATCAATAACACTTAATCATAATTTAAATCCGTGAATAACAACATTAGAACATGTGTGGTTTGACAAACAACAACAATTTCATGTAAACATGGTATAGAATTGCAATTCATGGGAATTCATGATTAAGATCTCAATTTAAAATCATAATAACATGTAAAGATCATAACTTTGTATTTAAAATTGGATACTTGGGCACCATGGGTGAAAGGAACCCATGGATGAACACTTAATATACCCGAGTAGTTGAATTTTTAGAGTCTCTTGAAAATTTTCTTAGGAATTTATCTTGAATCTTGAAGGCTAGGATTTACTATTTGTATGAGAATACTCTTAATTTGAGAGGAATTGAATAAAATAATGACTAATTAGGCTTTTTGAACATTAATTTCATGTTTTGGACTAATTAGGGTCATGAAAAAAGACCCAACTTCCCTAAAATAATTTAAAAAAATTGTCACTGGAATCCCATTTTTGAGCTTCACCACGATGCGGAACCATCGCGATGAGCCACTGGAATTTAGCTGATACTATATTCATGGACAAGTGTAAAAATGTACTTTGACATGATGCGGTATAATTGCGTTAGCCACTAGAAATTGACGAGTATAAACTGGCACTCTGGCGCTATGCGACGCTAATCGCGAGCCTCAATGGAAAGTGATAATTGCGAAATGGCCCCTCAGCGCGATGCAACGCTTATTGTGGTGATACACTAGAAAAAGGACGAACGCCATTTTTAGGGTCACCGCGATGCGGTGCTGCTCGTATTGAGCTACATTTTTCACTAAAAGTATTGTAACTTCTCACCTGAGTATCAAATTTGTGCAAAATTTGTATCATTGTAATTAAATTTCCCACAACTTGATGGTTCTTGAGCTGGAAAATTCTGAGTAGAGAAAAAGATATGCTTGTTTGAAGTTAACTAAAGCAATATTCTTATCGAAATTTCAATCGGTAAGGATTATATTGATTCGTCTAATAGATAAGAGTTATTTGAGACTTTAATATACATCAAACTAACTTGTAAAACTATCAAAGAACCATAATGTACTATGCATGAGCTTTGAACATGATGCTAACATTTGTTTGGATTTTCGTGGTATTACAATATCTACCCCTTGAGAACATTCATCCTTGAATGAGACTGATTAAGGTAAAAACACTGAGGAACTGAGAATAGATGTTGAATATACGTGATGAAATCATGATTATATGTATGATTCTATAACTTGATTGATGACTGAACTGGTTTAGTGAATGCATGACTGACATGAGAATGATATGCAGCTGAAATTGAGCTTGGAGAAGAGAAATTCTAAGAAGATTGTTACTTTAAGTTGAGTCTAAGTTTGCAGAGAAAAGATGTCGGTTCTTCGTCCGCATATCTACTTTTGTTTCCCAAGTGGCTCCCTAAATGGACTTAGTCTGCCAAAGAACTTTGACTAGGGGAACTTATTTATTCCTTAGTCTACGAATTTGTCCATTAAGGATCTCGACTGGAATTTTTTCAGAGGAAAGACTGTTCTGAACATCTACTCTTTCTAAAGGAACAAAAACTGTTGGGTTTCTAATACACTTCTTCAACAAGAAGATATGGAATACTGGGTGAACTGATGCTAAGTCTACTAGAAACATAATCTCATAAGCCACATTTTTGAAGCAACTCAAAATTCTAAAGGGGCCAACATATCAGGGACTAAGCTTCCCCTTCTTACCAAACTTCTTCACTCCCTTCATGGGATAGATCTTCAGATATATGAAATAACCATTCTCAAACTCAAGATCTTTTCTCCTGACATCTGCATATGATTTTTATTGGCTCGGGGCTCCCATAAGTCTCTCCCTAATAAACTAAACTTTCTCTAAGGCATCAACCACTAAGTCAGGCCCTACTACAACGGTTTCTCCTACTTCAAACCAACCAATTAGAGATCTACATCTCCTTCCATATAGAGCCTTAAATGGATCCATCTGAATACTGTAATTATAGCAATTATTATATGCGAACTCAATCAAAGGCAAGTGAGCATCCTAACTGCCCTTAATGTCGACTATACACGCTCTTAACATATCCACAAGGGTCTGAATGGTCCTTTCTTATTGACCATCTATCTGAGGATGAAAGGATGTACTGAGGTACACTTGGGTACCAATACCCTTCAAAAAAGCTCTCTAAAAGTGAGAGGTAAACTAAGTACCTCTATCTGAGATGATAGATAGCAGAACACCGGGTAACCTAACCAACTCTCTCAGATAGAGATTGGCATAGTCCTCTGTAGAATAAGAAGTATGGACTGGCAATAAATGAGTGGATTTGGTTATTCTATCAGCAATGACCCAAATAAAATCATGTTGTTGACGAGCACGAGGAAAACCTGTCACAAAATCCATGTTCACTCCCTCCCACTTCTGAGTGGGAATACTAAACTCCTGTATGGACCCACTAGGCTTCAAATGTTTAATCTTAATCTGTTGATATGTGGAGAACTTAGCTACAAGATCTGCAATATCTCTCTTCATCCCACTCCACCAAAAGATTTCTCGTAGATCGCAGTACATCTTCGTGGCCCCTGGATGAATAGAGTAATGCGTACCATGTGCTTCTGCAGGAATTCGCTGTCTTAACTCATCAACAAATAGAACACACATTCTACCATGGCAACATAATACACCATCTCTCCTTGGGAGAAAAGATCGACCTTTTAATCTCTGACTAACTCTCTTAGATTCACTAGACTAGGATCCCTATCTTTGTTTTCTTTCACTTCAACAGCCAAAGAAGATTCCAAACTATTCTGAACCTACTCACTACCCTCAGATGAATCAACCAAACAAACACCTAATCTACCAAGATGATGAACTTCTTGAACTAACTTCTTCTTGACGCCCTCGGCGTGACCAACACTACCCATAGACAATCTACTTAGTGTATCTGCCACTATATTGGCCTTTCCCAGGTGATAGAAAACACTCATATCATAATCTTTCAAAAATTCTAACCATCTCCTATAGCAGAATTCAAATACTTTTGCAAAAACACATACTGCAAGCTTTTGTGATCTGTGAACACATCACCATGCACCCCATACAAATAGTTCCTCTAAATCTTTAATGCAAAAACAACAACTACTAACTTAAGATCATGGGTAGGGTAATTCTTTTCATGGGTCTTAAGGTGTCTAGAGGCATAGGCCACAACTTTACCCCTCCGTATCAAAATACATTACAAACTAACACTAGAAGCATCACAGTACACAACAAACCCATCTGAACATCTAGCAATATCAAAACTTAGCCTTACCAAACATAGGCTGTGGTGAGTTGAGTTTTCAACTCCCTGAAAACTCTTCTCACAAGAATTTGACCACAGAAAGTTAACTTTTTTCTGGGTCAATATGGATATGGGGGACGTAATAGACAAAAATCCCTCAACAAACCACTGGTAATAGCCAGCAAAACATAAGAAACTCCTGATATCTGATGGAGAGATAGGTATGGTCCAGTTTCTTACTGCCTCAGTCTTTTAAGGATCAACTCTAATGACATCACCAAAAATAATATGGACAATGAAATCTACTGACCTTATCCAGAATTCACACTTACTAAATTTAGCAAACAACCGATGGGCTCTAAGAGTCTGCAATACTATTCTGAGGTGGTCTGAATGATCATTTTTGTTATAGGAGTAGACAAGGATGTCTTCAATGAAGACTATGATGAACTTGTCCAAGTACTGCTTGAAAGGTCAGATCATCAAGTCCATAGAGGCTGTTGAGGCAGTCGTAAGATCGAAGGACATGGCTAGAAACTTGAAGTGACCATACTGAGTTCTGAAAGCTATTTTCAAAATGTCATATTCCCTGACTCTAAGCTGGTGATAGCCAGATCTGAGGTCTATCTTAGAAAAATAACTGGGACCCTGAAGTTGGTCGAATGAGTCATTAATTCTGGGAAGTGGATACTTGTTTTTCATTGTAACTTTATTCAACTAAAGTTAGTCAATACATATTCTAAGAAAACTATTTTTCTTACGAATGAATAGGACTGGTGCAGCCCACGGGGAGATGCTGGGCCTGATAAATACTTTATCTAGGAGATCTTTCAATTGTTCTTTTAATTCTTTGAGTTCAGCTGTAGCTATTTTGTATGGTAGAATAGAGATAGGTTGTGTATCTTGAAGAAGGTCTATTCCGAAGTCAATTTTTCTCTCGGGAGGAACTCCGAGAAGATCTTCAGGGAATACATTTGGAAATTCCCTCATGACTGAAACTGACTCAAGATTAGAAGTTTCAGAATTAGAGTCTTTGACTTGGAAAAGATGATAAATACACCCCTTGGATATCATCTTTCTCTCCCTAAGGTACGAAATAAGCTGACCACAAATAGTTGTAGTACTACCCTTTCATCAAGGACTGGTTCATTTGGAAACTGAAAATGAACTATTCTATTTCTACAATAGACTGAAGCATAGCATGAATGGAGCCAATTCATGCCGAGAATGAAGTCAAAATCCATCATATCTAACTCCACAAGATCCACTGAAGTGAATTTCTGAGATATTGTGATTGGATAGTTCCCATATACCTATCTGGCTACAATACAGATGCCTATTAGGGTAGACACTGAAAAGGGCTCTACTAAAATTTTGGAACTGACTCCAAAGTTGACGGCTATATACGGGGTTATAAAATATAGAGAAGCTCCAGGATCTAATAAAGCATCAACATGTAAATGAAAGACTTGCAACGTACTAGTGACCACATCAAGAGAATTTTCTTGATCCTGTCAGAACTGATGGGCATACAATCTGTTTGGACGCTAACCACTGGTAGCACTAGAAGTGGCACCCTGTTGAGTTGGGTAGCTGACTAGAACTTATGACTGATGATACTAGCCTTATTAGAGCAAATCCCTACCTTTCTGAGAAAATTCCCAACACTTCCGAATTTGATGGCCTAGCTTACCACACCTATAGCATACATCATTGTCAGCTCTAAACTCAATCAGATGGTTTCTACCATATTTTTAGCAAAGAGGATTTGTACGAGCATTGTTAACACTACCTTGCAACTTAAATTTTGGCGCCCAATCCTGATTGTCATTTTTGAACATGGGTACTGGTGCACTAACTGAAGATAGAGATGGGGATGATGATTTTTTATGGAACTGAGAATGGTTACCACCTTCTGACCTTGGATGATTGAAACTAAAGCTACCCGTTCTAGCCCTCTTGTTCTCCCTCTCTCTCTTCTTAGTCTTTTGATCATGGACCATCAACATAGACAAGTCTATCTCCTTAATCAGCATTGCGATCCTACACTCCTTGATCACACTGTCAAATATACCAGACATATACTTACTCATCTTAGACCTACTATCATCTACCACATGAGTAGCATACCTATCTAACTGAGTAAACTTGAGGGAATACTCCTTCACACTCATATTGCCCTACCTCAAGTTAATAAACTCTAACACATTAACTTCTCTGTAATACCCTAAGAATCTAGACACATATTAGGACAATGTTTCAAGATCATGAGAAATGAATTTATAGTGCTTTAGTAGTTTTATCAATAAGTTTGATGTATATTAAGGCCTCAAGTAACTATTAGATAATAGATGATTAAAAATATTCCTTACCGGTTGAGTTTTGAGAATAATATTGTTATAGTAAACTTGCAACGAGCATATCTTTTATTCTACTAAAAATTTTCCAGCTCCACACCCACTAAATTGTAGGAAATTGAATTATCTTTCCAATGATACAAATTTTTCCTTAATCTGATACCAAAGGTGAGAAGTTATGGCATTTCCAGTTCTGATTTTAATTTCCCAATGGTATTTATGTCCCTTTTCCTTCATCCTATTCAATCAAAAATGGGATTAATCATTAGTTAAAGTATTATATTCACCATTTTCACAATTTTCTCTTCAAAAAAAACCTCATCCACCACCCAAATTCATCAAGTTCAACCATTAATTCCTCAAGTAAGTTTAAGAATTAAAGCCTCTCCATCCAAGAACGATCAAGTACTACAATTCTTTGGCAAGATTAAAACCCTAAGGTATGTTAGATGTTCATCCATAGGACCTTTACACCCATGGAGTCCAAGAATTCATCTTTTATGTTTTAAATCATGAAATTACATGTTTATAATGATTTATCGCCATGAAGATTTATGAATTTTAATTATACACGATGTTTACAATCTATTTTCATTCAAAGCAGCCCTTATTACATATTTTATGAATTATGTCCATGAAATCACATGAATTTTGAATCTTTATCATGTTCCAATGAAATTGTTGGTAATATTAAACCTTACAGGTTCAAATGGTGTTGTTTGTTGAACTTAAACCCTAAATAGTGATCTTAGAAGTAAAATTATGTTATTTCTACAAGTTTTAAAATTATTCCCATACTTAGTTTAAACCATGAATTGCAAGCATTTGACAAAATGCCTAAATGATTGGGTTTTGAACAATGACCACTTATTACATGTTTACAAGTTAAGATTTTGGAATTTGTTTCCAAGTGAAATTCATTATAGTATGTTTTAAATATTGTGGTTTCCATATAATGTTCATGAGAATTCAGAATAAATCCTCAGTTTTATGAATTTGTTATGTGATCGTGCTATCTCATTATGTCTAGAAGTGTTTCCATGTCAAAGTCTTGACCTGCATGTGTTTGATGAAATGCTTAAGTGAATAATTGTGAATAATGATCGTCTTCCATGGTTTCAAAGCTTTCATGTGTCCTTGTTGTTGTTATTGTTATCGAGTCCTGGGGGTTATAAATACCCAAAATTTAGCTATTTACTTAGCCTCAGTGGTTTCAGTATAGTTTCAGACATGTATGAGTATTATCAGTTCAGTCTATTATCATATTAGTCAAACTTAGATCAGTTCAGTAATTTGAGTCAATTCCCTCTTCAGTTAAGCTTAGCTTAGTCCCGTAATCATTGTCAGTTTAATTGTGAGTAAGATTCAACACCGAGCGATCCTAGGGATAGGGGCTCACTCATCAGTTAGGACTGGGTCCTTAGAAGCAATCCCTAAGTTCCAAAACTATGTAGCCAACATAGGTTATGAGATATCACCTACCAATTTAGGACTGACACTCTCAAGGATCACCCTCCATCTTAGGACTGATCTCAGGGGTCACCCGTTAGTTAGGACTAACTCCATAGCCATTGTTAGTATCCATGACACGGTACTAGCACCTTTCCAACTGAGGTTATAGGTTGGACCCCAATCAACTCAGTTTTGGGGCATGTCGGTAAGATGATACCTCCCACAATTTCATTTCCAGTATTCAGTTCAGAACTCAGTTTAGTTTTGCTTGACCATAGTATACAACTTATCAGTTATTCAGTTATCATATTCTAATATTTAAATATTTACAGATTATATTTAGAACATGTTATATGCTTGGTCATGCATCCTAAGTACTTACAAATTTCATGCATCCTCAGTACTTACAGAATTTATGCATCCTTAGTATTTATGAATTTTACGTATCCTAAGTGTCTACAGACTTCATTCACTCTATTCAGTACTTTATGTTATATATATTCAGATAGTTGTTATTCATGTTCAGGAAACTATGTATATCAGCCTACCTCATTTAGCATACCAGTACATTCAAAGTACTTATCGCATACTCTTTTCTTCTGCTATGATGTATCATATCATAGGTTCGGATGCTCAGTTCTCAGATTGTCCATAGATTTTCCAGATTATCAGTCGTAGCAGTGGTGAGTCCTCATATTTTGAGGAGATAATTTATTTAGTTCAAATTACTTTATCAATTTTGGTCATTTTCATTCAGTCAAAGTTAGTTGGGGGTTTCTTCCATCAGCTCCTCAGTCAGTCAGTAGAGGCTTTTCATACTATTTCATACAGTTAGTCTATTTCTCAGATTTTAGTTGTCATTGTCAGATTTTTTATTAGTATTATCATTTATGCCGTATAGATTTTATCAAATTTATGACTTAAACATTATGGCATTCCTCAATTAAATTCTACATATGTTATATCATTATCAGTTTACTTAGTGGTCAAAGAAGGTACCACCTCATGAGTTAGCTTGTGGTCCCTTGGGACTGGAAGCACCATGTGACGCATAGGGTGTACTCTCGAGGCATTACATTCCCTAAGCTCCAATGGGAATAATCTATCTAAGAAGGTAGTAGCAAACTCTTCCCATTCTATAGGCCTTGCATCTGCACCTCTATATACCTTTCATTGCTTAAACCATGTATGAGCCACATCTTGCAACTGATAGGTAGCTAACACAGCACTATCACTAGAAGTTAACCCCATAATATTTTTTACCTTCTTTACCATGTCTAAGATCTCCTGTGGATCCTTTTAAGATTTGGATCCCAAAAATAGATGAGGATTTATTTAGGTGAAGTCCCAAATCCTAGCTATGGCAGTATTGGCCACTGGTTTGGTCGGAATAGTGGTTGGCTGAGCATTCTGAGCCACTATAGAATGGTCTAGAGTAGTGAATGAAGCCCTGAACTCTGCATGAGAAACATGTTTATTTAGGGGATCTTCTTGAACAAGAAGAGGTTCTAGATGGTTTACGTTTCTTCTTCCATTAGTCTTTCTAGGATGCATCTTCTATAAATGGAAGGAAGAATAGATTAGACAGAGAGTTTAGCATGAGCTCATGCTTAGTCATATGAAATGAATACTGAAATAAAGGAAACTTTTCCTAAAATTCCTCATAGTCTCTTTTCCATAAGTGTGGCACACTTCACACCATGTACAAGACTCTACTTGATGTGACTTTCAGACTTCCTAGGACACTTTAAAACCTTAGGCTCTGATCCCAAGTTTGTAACACCCCTAGAGTACACCCTGGGCACCACACGGTGCTTACAGTCCTGAGGGACCACAAGCTAACCCATGAGATGATACCTGCTATGATCACTGAGTAAAATTGATTATGACATAACATATACAAAATTTAACTGAGGAATGCCATAAGTCTTTAAGTAATAGAACTGATAGAATCTATAAACCAAAATGATAAAACTAATAAAATGTCTAATAATGACAACTGAAATCTAAGAACTGACTAACTATTTGAAAGATCTGAAAGCCTCTAAACTGACTGAATAGGAGTTGTGGGACTGGCCCCAACTAACTCTGTCTAGCTACTAAACTAAAAGCATGAAAATAAAATATTTTGTCCTCGAAATATAAGGACTCACCACTACTACGGATGATAGTCTAGAAAATTTGTGTGCGATTCATGAATTGGGCATCCGAAAATATGATATAATACATCATAGCACAAGAAAAGAGTATGTGATCAGTACTTTGAGTGTACCGGTATGCTAAATGAGATAGGCTGATATGCATGGTATCATGAAAATAAATAATAACGATCTGAATAAATATATATATATATATATATGTAATATGAAATATTAAATAGAGTGCATGAAATCTGTAGATACTGAGGATATGTGAAATTTGTAAATATTGAGAATGCATAAAATCTATAAGTATTGAGTATGCATGAAATCTGTAAGTACTGAAGATGCATGACTAAGCATATAATATGTTCTAAATAAAATATGTAAATACTAAAATACTAAAATCTAATAACTGAATTACTGATATCTGTATTCTATGGTAAAGTAACTAAAACTGAATTACTGAACTGATTATTGGACTGAGACTATGGGAGGTATCATCTAATCGACATGGCCCAATCTGAGCTTATCAAGGTCCAACCTGTAACCCTAGTTGGAAGGGTGATAGTACCATGCCATGGGTACTAACACAGGTTGTGTGGATCCACTATACTTATGAACTATCCCAAAGGACTAAGAGTGTTAATCCTAAACTGATGGGTAACCCCTGTGAGGTAGTCAAGCCTAATCTGATAGGTGACTTATTTTATCATATACTGGATACATAGTTTTAAAGTATAGGGACTGCTACTAACGAATCTACCTATCTGATAGGAAAGCTTCCATCCCTACACTGGCTTGGTGCTAAATCCTATTCCCAACTGAACTAACTTAGAATGTTGAACTGTTGTAAGTTTAACTGGTTTTGATGTCTGACTGAAATGATAATTCTCATAACATATTCTAAAACTATTCTGAAGATACTAAGTCTAGGTAAACTACTAAGTTTTTATGTATTCATAACCCCCAGGACTCCATAGCAATAATAGTAAGATAGTACTTACGCTTGGAGGACATAGCATAAAAAAGCTTTAATCATATATTCATACTTGTAGGAATTTTATCAAACACTTGATATTTATAGTTGAAGCTAATCATGGGAATAGTATGAAACTCAGAGTAATACAATGATTTCGACATCAATAAGACTTAATCATGATTTAAATCAGTGAATAATAATATTAGAATATGTGGGGTTTGATAAACAACAACAATTTCATGTAAACATGGTATAAAATTACAATTCATGGGAGTTCGTGGCTAAGATCACAATATAAAATCCTAATAATGTGTAAGGATCATAACTTTGTATTTAAAATTGGATACTTGGGCTCCATGGGTGAAAGGAACCCATGGATGAACATTTAACATACCTAAGTAGTTGAATTCTTTGAGTTTCTTGGAAAATTTTTTGGGAATTGATCTTGAATATTGAAGGATAGGGTTTTCTATTTGAAAGAGAATGTTTTTGATATGTGAGGAATTCAATAAAATAATAACTAAGTAGGCTTTTAGGGCATTAATTTTGAGTTTTGGACTGATTAGGGTCATGGAAAAAGACCCAACTGTCCTTGAAATAATTAAAAAATTTCATCACTGGAATCAAATTTTTGGGCTTCACCACAACTCGGTGCCATAGCGGGGAGCCATTGGAATTTGGATGAAACTGTATTCCGTGGACAAGTGCGAAAATGCACTTTGACGCGATGCGGTGTAATCGTGTTGCATCACTGGAAATTTATGAGTGCGAACTGGCACTCTGGTGCAACGTGATCCTAATCACGGAGCATCACTGGAAAGTGATAATTGCATAATGTCCCCTCATTATGACACGATGCTTATCGCGGTGACACACTAGAAGAGTATGAACGCCAATTTTGGGGTCACCGTGATGTGGTGCTGCTCATATTAAGCAACATTTTATACTAAAAGTGCCATAACATCTCACTCGAGTTTGGATTTGGGAAAAAATTGTATCGTTGGAAATCTAATTTAATTTCCCACAACTTGGTGGGTCTTGAGCTGGAAAATTCTGAGTAGAGCAAAAGATATTCTTGTTTGAAGTTGTCTAAAGCAACATTCTTATTGAAATTTTAGTCGGTAAGGATTATATTGATACGTCTAATAGGTGGGAGTTATTTGAGACTTTAATGCACATCAAACTAACTCATAAAATAATCAAAGAACCATAATGTACTATGTATGAGCTTGGAACATGACGCTAATATTTTTTTGGATTTTTGGGGTATTACACCATACCAGAGTTGATGATTGATGCCACTACTTGTTATTAGGCAATTTCCTTTATGGATGGTTCATCTGGATACAACCAAATCCACATGGTGCCAAAGTATGAAGAGCTCACTGCATTTTGTATGCCCAAAGGTATTTATTGCTACAAGGTGATGCCTTTTGATTTTAATAATGTTGGCACCACTAATCAAAGGGCTATGCAAAATATCTTTGATGGCCTACTCCATAAAAATGTTAAATTCTATATGGATGACCTAGTGGTAAAGTCAAGAAAGAGAAATGACCACTTAAAAGACCTAAGAATTGTATTTGAGTTTCTTCGAAGATATCAACTTAGGATGAGTCCATTGAAATGTGCCTTTGAGTTACTTCTGGAAAGATCATTGGCTTCATTGTGTGACACCAAGGAATTAAAATTGATAGACCAACGTCGATGCAATTTTGAAGATGCCTGAGCCTCAAAACATCCATGAGTTAAAAAGTCTTTAAGGAAGGCTAGCTTATTTAAGGAGGTTCATCTCAAATATGGCCATGAAATGCCAACCATTTAGTCAACTCATGAAGAAGGATACTCCTTTCAAATGGGGCAAAGTTTGTAGTTAAGACTTTGAGATTATCAAATCATACTTGATGAAGCATTCAGTTCTTGTGACACCTATACCTAGAAAACCATTGATACTCTACAACGCAGAGCAAGAAAGGTCTGTTGGAGCACTGTTGGCATAAGAAAATAGTGAAGTCAAAGAAAACTCTCTTTACTAACTGAGAAAAATGATGACACAAAATAAGTTGAATTATTCTCCAATAGAAAAGTTATGTTTGGCATTGTCCTTCTCAATTCAAAAGATGAATCACTACTTTTAAGCTCATGTTGTCCGTCTTGTGTCTACGAAAAATCCAATCAAGTTTGTTGTGTTAAAACTAGTCCTTAGTGACCAACTTGTGATATGGTACCTTCAATTTCAATAGTTGAGATTGTGTACGTTCCCCAAAAGGCTATAAAAGGACAAGCACTATCATACTTCATAGTAGACTACACGATACCTAATTATTGGGAACTGACCGATCAACTTCCTAATGATGATTCAATGGTTGTTAAAAATAGATCCTCGTTGAAGATGTACTTTGATGGTGACAAACATCGAGGTAGAGTTGGTGCTGGTGTGGTGTTTGACACTCCAAAGGAAAGTTTATCCTAAAATCTGTTACCTTGACAAATCATTGCTCTAATAATGTTACTAAATATTAATCACTAATACTAGGACTTAAGATGGTAGTCGACATGAAACAACTACAATTACAAGTCTTTAGTTACTCCTAATTGGTGATCAAGCAGCTTTTGGGAAGCTATAAACTTAGAAAAACAGAGTTATGATCATATCATGATTATGCACAAAATGTAATGGGATGGCTTGGAGAAGTAACCCTCCAACATGTGCCAAAGAAAGAAAATAAGCAAGCTGATGCCCTAGCTTCTTTGGTGCAATGACCCTTCAGTCATTTTTCATGTTTCCACTTATCTTTACCATTAGGGTTTCTCCATAGATACCCCATGTCATTTATGACTTGCTAGGACCGATGGTTCGGCTATGTTGCAGTTCATTTGGTTTTATAGACAATTTCCTGTTTTGAAGTCTTTACTGGTTTTAAATGACCACCGGGCAAAAACTTTAATTAAACAATCTCGAATACCAATTTTGATTGTTCCAGTAGATCCAAAATATTGATTTTAATCTGGCTGGACCTTTGTTTTAGGTTTCAATGCACCCGAGATCATTTTGACCTATTGGTCGGCAAGTTGAAAAATTGAAATATAAGTGTGGGACCCACATTTGGTCAAAACAATCTCGGATTTAAAATCCGACTTCTCCATCACATCTGGAACTCTGATTTTACGCTATGGGTATCCTTGGCTAAGGTTTCAAGGCTTCGAACTTATTTTGGGCTATTGAGCAGATTTTTATGATAAATAAAACTATAGGTGTGGGCCCCACTTTTAGCTGAAATGATCTTGGATTAAATTTTTGATGATTCCAATGGATTTTAAATGTGTTTTACACTCAAATTTTACTCTTGGATCATATTATTTTGATTTCAAATGAGTTTCGAGGGTCAAAAATAAGTTTTTTACTTTGTTGTCATAGGGATGCTGCACTTGTTCACTGAGGAGTCTAATAGACCCCAAGGCCATAAATTTTGGGTATTTTCTCTTCATCTTTGAGAACTTAAAACACAAATGGGTATGATAACTCAAAATTGAGTCTTATGGATATCTAGGGAGCTTGGTAAACATTTTTTATCATTATTATTATCTGCATTAAGGTAAGATTTTATCACTTTATTGATGAATTTCTTAATTCTTTACCCAAAACCTCAATTTATTTTAGGATTTGATTTATCCCAAAATTTGGATTGTTTGCACCCATTAATTAAGGGTTATGATTCCTTGGTGATGTATGAGCATTGGGTTGACCTCGAAAATACGATTTCCATACTGGGACTCACTTGGGATTTTTGGTGTTGTTTTTGGATCCAAAGTATAATAGTGAAATATGGTTATCGTTAGACTCATATTGATGAGTATATTATGTTTTTGATAGTGAGATGACATTTTGGGGATTGTGAAGTGAAGATGAGCATGTGGTGCTTGAAGTGTGATTTTGCGGTTTGTCCTTGAGGTAGGCTCCTGTCCACTTTCCTTTATAGATAATGTATGATATGTATTGCATGTGGATATAAATATTAGGATTGATTATTAGTAACATATCTTACCCTTGATTATTAATGTTTTTGGAAATTAGATGAGGATCTTGGACGCGTAAGATAGTATGTTCATAACCTTATAGACTCCTATTGCCTTCTCTTTAGTTTAGATTGAATTGTAGAATGGATTTGATACATTGCTAGTTTTTGGATGTGGTTTTAGTGTTGGAAGAATGATTAGTATATTTGATCTTATTGTGCTAGTGTGGTATTCTTGGAATCGTAATTTGGGTAGAATTGACTTAAGTGCCCTTATTTGTAGTTGAAGTTCCTATCTTAGTCTTGTATGTGGCTTACTTGACATCTAGAAGTTGAACTATATACCTTAGACTAGTGGGGAATAGTGCACCTAATTAAGGAAATTGAGGTTTAGAAGTGGGATTGTCCGGCCCATTTAGGTCTAGACTTGTGTTAGTCATTGTGAAATTAGCTGCAGATGTTAGACACAGTCGAGACTAGTAAAATTTAGTATAAGGTTACTTCGTGTCTCGGTATATTGTAATAATGTTCCTCGAATTATGACTTCTGAGTTATATCTATATTGTTTCTTATAGAAATAAGATGATAATGGGCCCATAGATATGTTATTTCCTCTTAGACTTGATACTTGTCCCATAGAGATGTCATTTCCTCTTTTACTTGATACTTGTCCCATAGAGATGCCATTTACTCTTAGACTTGATATTTGTCCCATAGAAATGTTGTTTCCTCTTATACATGGCATTGGGTCCTTTGAGATGATCCTTCTCTTATATGCGATGTTGGGCCTATAGAGATTCTATCTCCTTTTAGATATGATAGTTGGCCTAGAGAGGTAATATTCCTCACCGTCATGACAAATAACCTTTATATCTGAAATGTCTTGTAGTCTTATCATACTTATTGATATTATGCCTCCTATGTGAGCGATAATTATATGCTTATTGATATTATACCTTATATATGTGAGATGCCTCCTAGATGTGAGATGATTAGAGGTATGCTATGACTTATAAATATGATAATAGAGATAAGTTTTGGATATGTATATGGGTCGAAGCCGTGATGATGATATTGTGATTATTCTAGACATATTATTGGGTCGAGGGCCTATAGAGGATATCGATTGGATATCCGGAAAGTGTTTATCCTTGTAGAAGATGCGGTTATAGTCTATGAATATATATATATATATATATATGTGTGTGTGTGTGCGCGCGTATACACATCTCTCTGGTATGGGACGGAGGAAGGTGTGGTATAACGATTATGATTTCACTGATTGAATACTGCTAATGGCACGTATAGATTCGATACATTCATGATTATTATATTGGTTATTGATGTGATTCTAGCTAAAATGCAATCTTATGATTGTTCTTCCTAATTATGGTATAATCTATGTGGTAACTAGTTGTCTATTAGGTGACTATAGTACTTTATTCTTAGAATTCTGAATATATTAGTTAATAGGTCTTGCTTAGTAATATGGTAGCTAATGACTAGGGTTGATATGTGGCTTTGAAGATGGGTTTATCAATGGTAATGATATGTGGCTATTGATAACAAGTTATAATGCCGATTAGTTGTTAAGTAAGGATAATGTGGTTAACATTTCTAGGGTATAAGGGATGCTAGTGATAATGATGCAAAGTTAATAATGATGCCTTGTTGCTGATGCTGACTAGCTAATAACGAGGACTAGTTAATAAAGAGGTGTAGTTGGTAATAAATTATTAGATATTTATTGGTGTTAGTTAATAAAAGATATTTAGTTGATAAATGATGAATAGAGAATAGATGGCGATTATGGTTTAATGGTGAACTTTGACTAGACGTTACATTTGGATAATTATTGATTAATGGTTAGTTGCAATTCCATGATTAATGAATATGTGAAGAATTGGTTAGATTGATAATTAGAGATCATTTGGTGACTAGTAAACTAGCAGTTTAATAATGGGTCTTGGCTAGTTAATCATGAGTAGATAAAATATAATGATAAGATAGTTATATTTGCGATGTTATGATTATAGTTGAGAGTATATTGGCTTGAGTTTGTGCAACTATTGTACCTATATTTATGCATTGATGATTATGATGATGTATTGATGTCCATCAAGATCGGAGGATACTTTGATGATATATTGATGCCCGACAAGGCCAGAGGATACTTTGATGATATATTGATGCCCAACAAGGCTGGAGGATACTATGATGATATATTGATACCTGGAAAGGCCGGAGGATAGTATGATGATATATTGATACCCGGAAAGGCCGGAGAATACTATGATTATTAATGGATACCTAACAAGGCCAGAGGTTGATCACGATGATGATGACACTTATTGGCACGATCCAAACAAGGGCCTAGATGTAATGGGCATCCCATGTCCAACAAGGACTGGGGACTGCCACCTTAACCCAACCCAGGCTTAGATGAGCTAAATTTTGTGAATATAACAAGATTAAGTAAATGCTCTCATAAAGACAAAGGGATAGGGTCACAACCATGACCGACCCAACCGAATCTACCCGCACCAAACCAATAATCTATGCCATCCCAAACAAAAGAGAATATAAACACATAATACGATAGTCAAACCCAAAATGTAACACGATGGAACAACCAACAATATCGTCCAATGATGTTAGCCACAACACCAATTCCAATGTTAAGGCCAACAATAATACCGATCCCTCCTATACCAACCCCTAGAAGTACCACAAAGCCTCTATCCAAAAAAATACAAATATCTGGTTGGTACATGCCCCCAACCATGGAAAAAACCAATATCCAAAACAAAAGCAAAATGTATAAGAATGTCCATATCATGAAATTGAGCCTTCCAGAAAGATGGAAGCTCACAACTTCAATCCAAATATTATCCCCGAGTCAATTACTATGTAGGAAGAATCGAATGGCTGATTCTTGCCTAGTGTGGGTATATAACCGCCAGTAGATGGGTTAGCGAGTGAATGCTAGCATGTATATCAGGATAGGGATAAAATAATGTCATGTAAATAACCAAGTAAAACCATCCATGATGCATACAACCATACATATATATAAGTGTCGGCAAAGAGAATCTATGTTTAGAAAGCATTTAAAACATTTTACCTGGGCTGTGTAACCTAGCCGTTTAACCACACCCATGGGCCGTAAGGGTTTAGCTCACCCTGCTGAAAGAGTCCCACTGCGTGTAGCCTCACGACTAGGAAATATACCATGGGATGACTAGTACATCCCTCTAATATAAAATGTGACACTCGCACGTGGTCATCGAAGACCCCTCATACCGGAAAATATGAGTTTCTAGTTTCAGTTCCCCCGGAACCTCTACCTTCCACGACTTAGTTACACATCCTACCATTAATGCCTAAATTAAACCATGCCCAAACAATCGAATTACCATTTGTTACCAAGGACAATTATTAGTGGTATCATCATACCAACCATACTTGCAAAATTTATCCATAGCCAAACTATTTAGGTTAAGAGGACTCTCAAGTGCTCTCTCTGTTTACCATACCAACCTATTGGGAGACTACCATGTTCTCCACAATCATAACCAATTAGACTTTAACCTTTGTAAGCCATTTGTAGTTTCATATTTAAGATGAAAACAAGCAACAGTTCCATTTAAAGAGTTCCTAAAGATTACCTTATGAGTCTGACTGTCTAAATACGTATAACAAGAATACAACCAGTCCATACCTAAAATCACATCAAAATACACCATTCCTAACTCAAATAGATCTACCAAGGTTTTCCTATCACCAAAAGATACCACACACCCCCTATAGACCCGTTTAGCAATGACCGAGTCTCCTACAAGGGTAGAAATAAAAAAAGGATCCAAAGCAATTTCTAGATCAAAACTAAAAGACACGTCTATATAAGGAGTCACATAAGAAAGAATGGAGCCCAGATTAAGAAAATAATAAACGTCATGGGAAAATAGCTGTAACATACCAGTAACAACATTAGGTGATGCCTCAGATTCCTTTCGAGATGCCAAAGCATACAACCTATTTTGACAAACACTAAAACCAACGGCTGTAACAAAAGTAAATGTCATAACACTAGGTGCAGGAGCAGAAGATAAAGCCACCAGAATCTTATTCGGCCCTTTAGAAACCATTATGATCAGATAATCCTTGAGCCAATGGCCCACCAAATCATACTTAAAGAACTTATCTCTACCTTTCTCATAGAATATCTAATTAGGACGACTGTAGAATCGACAAGGAGGGCATGAAGAAACAAACTAACCTCTACTAACCTGAGATTGGGTAACCTAAGCCTGAGAATTATCACCACCTTGGTGATGCATGTCGATCGACTATTGTGGGTAAGGAACACTAGCAGTACATATGGAACCAAAACTCATCCACTTATTTTTTTGCCACTTGCGACCATCTATACCACCCTGATACTACACACCTCTCTGATCAGAAAATCTATTCTAATTTCCCTACCTATCACTAAATTCTTCCTAATTTCTTTTCTCATCCTCAACCTGCTGCATATGAACTATGAACCTTGAGATGTCCATATCCTTAATGAACAAAGCAGTCTTGATATCCAAAATAAATTCTCTATTCAACCCAAAAACAAAATTCCTCATTCTCGACCTTAAATCAGCCACCAAATCAGGAGCATAGCTTGATAACTGGTGAATTTTCAAGGCATATTCCCTCAAAGAAATCCTTCCTTTCCTGAGGTTTACAAGCTCTTCCATCATAGCTTCCCTTAACTCCTGAGTAAGAAACAATCTATAAAGGAATTACAAAATCCCTCCCACAACCTTTCTTCTTCCATATCATCCTTATATCCATCCTACTCCTCGTACCAGTGATAAGCAATATCTTTGAGATGATAAGTCATAAAGCTAACTCACTCTATATCAGAAGACTGCATAACCTAAAATATTTTGTCCATTTCATTTAAGAAGCCTTCACTACTGTAAAGTATCAGAACCCATCTTTATAAGTTGACCAACACTTGTGGCCTCAGCAGATAATGTACTAGCCCTACCCCATTCAGCCGGAGTAACGACTATATGAGTAATAATGTGAATATACTGACGAAACTCCTCATTTGACACATTACCTTGAGGGACCTGAGGAGCAGTAAAGTGAATAGAAGGAACTCCAACATAACCAAGAATATGACGATGAGATCAAAGATGTACTCAAGACGTAGGAGGTACCCCTTCATCATTATCCCTAAATGGGATGGAAGAATTTCCTTGTGTTTCAGATCTAGGAGGCATGATCTAAACGAAAAACAATGAAATATTAGACAAGATTCTAGGACAGAGAATTTCAAGAAAGTAAAACATTCCTAATTATCTCGCAGCCTCTCTTTTAGGGGTGTGATCTCTTTTATGAGTGTGGCGTTCACACCCATAAAAGAGACTCTACTCGACATAGCTTTGTGGACTCCCAGTTGACCATGAACCTAAGGCTCTAATACCAACTTGTCATAACTCGAACCAGGGCCTAAATATAATGGGCATCCCAAGTCCAACCAGGATCGGGGACCACCCCTTAACATAACCCAACCACCTTCCATAGGCTTAAATGAGCTAAATTTCAAGCATACAACAAGATTATGTAAATTCTCTCATGAAGACTCTGAGTAGGATTACAACTATGACTGACCCAATTAGGTCGACCCGCACCAAACCAACCCTCCATGACATTCAAAACCAACGAGAATATCAATACATAATATGATAATCAAATCCAAAATATAATACTATGTAACAACCAATAATATCATCAAATGATGTCAGCTCCAACACCAATGTCAATTCTAATGCCGGCAACAATACCGATCCTGTTTGTACCAACCCCTAGGAGTACCACAAAGCCTTTATCCAAAAGAATACAAGGATCCAGTTGGGACATTTCCCCAACCATGGCCAAAACCAATATCTGAAAAAATAGCAAAATGTCTAAGAATGCCCATATTATGAAATGGAGCCTCCTAGAAAGATGGAAGCTCACCACATCAATCAAAATATTGTTCCTAAGTCTATCACTATGTAGAAGAAGTCGAATGGCCGATTCCTATATAGCGTGGGTATACAGCTTCCAGTAGACGAGTTAGCAAGTAACCACTAGCATGTATCTTAAGATTAGGAGAAAATAATGACATTTCAAAAACTAAGTAAAACCATCCATGAAGCATACAAGCATACATATATGTAAGTACCAGGAAAGGGAATCTGTGTTTAGCATGCATATAAAATCTTTTACCTGGGATGTGTAACTTTTCCATTTAACCATACCCATGGGCCATATGGGTTCATCTCCCCCTGCTGAAAGAGTCCCAGTGCGTGTGGCCACACGACCAGGAAATATTCCATGGGATGACTAGTACATCACTGTAATATAAAACATGACACTCGCACATATTCATCAAAGACCGCTCAATCGACAAATATGAGTTTACAGTTTTGGTTCTCCCAGAACCTCCATCTTCCACGACTTAGTTATATATTTCCCCATTAATTCCCACATTAAAACCATGTCCAATAAATCTAATTACAATTTATTACCAAGGCTAATTATTAGTGGTATCATCAAACCAACCGTGCTTGCAAGATTTATCCATAGACAAACTATTTAGGTTAACGGGATTCTCAAGAGCCCTTTTCGTTTACCATATCAACCTCTTGGGAGACTTTTATGTTCTCCACAAGCATAGCCAATAAGATTTTAACCTTTGTAAACCATTTATAATATCATATATAAGATGAAAACAAGCAACAGTTCCATTTAAAAAAGTCAATGAAATGAACATATCTTTATAAGCATTTTATCAAACACCTTGGGGCATAATATAACCAAAACCAATTCTAAAGACCATTAAACCATTACCATGAAATCCAATTTCCCAAAACCACCATTAACACAAATGAAAGAATAATTATACCATAGTAAACCATAACCAAGGCATTATAAATAAAACCCCTAATTAATAGTTAAAAAACATAAACCATGCAATATTGAAACCATGAAAACATCCATAAAATCCATGCCTTTTTAGAAATAGTAAGTAGGTAAGAGGCATATGCCTTAAACTGAGAAATATGATAGAATAAAATCACCAAATCAAGCCCCATAGCAATCCCTAAGCTGATAGCTCTCTTGCCCCAAAAGCTCTTGAGAGAATTATGATGTATTTTGGAATAATATCTAAGTGTTACTGAATAGAATAATAGGGTAAATAAACTACTTAGCATTTTAGAAGTCATGGGTAATAATTAGCGTAAATAGGAAAATATCCAGAATACCCCCACTTAAGTCCTTTAAACACCCATCACAATGATACGACTGACCCTCTTACGAGTCATACCTTCCTTACATTTGGTTTCCAAAAGTTGTACCCAAGCCTTAACCTTTGGATCAGACACTATCCAGTATATGACTCATACTACTAAGTCGTAACCTCAGCATATGATCCATACCCATGATTCGTATCCCTGGCAGAATGAAATACCAGGTGGATCAAACACTGGCCACCATACGAGTCACCGATATGACTCATATCAATCCTTTTGACTAACATCCCTAATTCATTACCATTTTAGTGATCAAAACCATCCCATCAACTAATACTAGTTAGCTTACAACAGGACCATACCACTCATACCCCAGTATATGACTCATACCTTAGAGTCGTATTAGGTCCGAAGAATGAATTTTAAAGAAAATTTCTAAGGCCAAAACCCAAGATGTAACACTTACGATGATTTTTTTTATATTTATTGTGTACCTTGCATTCATTCCTTCATATGCATCACCTATCACCAGTATGCACCAATGGCTATCAGCGGATGTGGGAAAGTTGCATATATATAGGTGAAGAATATGCCTTTTATTATATGTTGATTGAACCTTCCAGGTACGGGGTGTTGGGGGTATGCATAGGATTGGTTAGGTATTTGGTTGTCCAGAGTAGCCTGATATTGATGTTGTTATTAGCATTGTTATAATTATTATTATGGCTAGTTTATGACAGATTGGTCATTAATCTGGTATTGGGATTTGAGGTATGGCTTCAACCTCTTCTATCTTATGAATGCACTATTATACACGATTATATCATGTCTAGCCATATGGATTGGAAACCCTGAGTTTGACGGTACTAAATCCTAATAGTATGTAAATAAGGTCTTTAAATGAGGCTATGTTGGTCTAGGTTATGCTTTGAGATAACCTCGTGCATATATGTATATGTATTTGTATACATATAAATCAAGCTATATGAAGTTATGGAACTATCGTATATCTCTTTCTTCATTGTTCTTATTGTCTATGTGTTTTTTCACTTGGTATATTGTTATATATCTTTATTTTTCCCATTATTCATATATTAGACTGGGATATTCGGTATGACATTGATGTCTATTGAATGTGGAAGGAATAGAATTGTAATATCCCATACCTTACTTAGCTTAGTTCAGCTCCTAGTTGCATGTATAAGTCTTAAAGCCTGAAAATTTCCCAAAGTGTTGAGGACTCAGTCATATTTTTGGCCTCTTAACTTTGAGGATTTTTAAATGAGTCTTTCTGACCCTGAGATGTTGGTTTTGGAGTTAATTAATGTTCACGGGTGTAAAGGATCATGTCTCAGAGAAGTTTTGGATTTTTCAGACGAGGATTGGGTCTTGTTTGGATTTTTATTCCAAAACATCACCCCGCAATAGTGGCGCATCGCGGTGGGTATAGCGATCAGACCTTCATCTCTTTGTAGTGTCCGTATAATCCACGTTCCATTGGCAAATTTAATTCTCTGAGGGGAATTGAGTCTTTTCCCCTCAATCCAATTCGTAAAAACATAAACTAAAACATCAGTTAGGGCATTATATGTCTATTTTCCCATAATTTCCTCTAAAAAACAAACCTTAATTATCCCCTAAGATCATCAATTTCATTCCTTTCTCTTCAAGAAAACCAAGAAATCAAGTTACCCAATCCAAGAACCTTCATGGAAGCTTAAAGATTTATGTTTCTCTTTCAAGATTAAGGTTTAAGGTATGTGTAATGTTCATCCATGGGCCCTTTTAACCCATGGAGTCCAAGATTCCATTTTTATGTTTTAAATGATGAATTTTACATGCTTATGATGAATTACCTCAATGAAGCTCTTATGAATTTTGATTATGTATTGTGTTTTACAAGTGTTATGATGGAATTAGTCCTTCACACGTTTGAATGGTGAAATTTTCTTATTAAATCCCTAATTCATGGTTTTAGTATTGTAACTATGTTTTCAATCACATGTTTTACCCATTCCCATGCTTAAATTCATGACTCTTATGTGTTTGATGAAATGTCTAAATGTTTGGTTTTGAACAATGACCCTTTATTATGGTTTTAAAGCTTCATATGTCCTTATTGCTATTGTTATTTAGTTTTGGAGGGTTATGAAGACCCGATACTTAGCTATTTACATAATTTCAATATCTTCAGAATGGTTTCAAATAAACCATGAGTGTAAGACCCCACAAAATCCGAAGCTCAACTCAGTCTTTCAAGCTAGCTAAGGGGTCCCAGACTTAGAAAATTCTATCCAAGTATTCAGACTTAGTATTATTTTGGCATTTGTAACCTGGAAACTCTATTTCACGGCTCTTATGACCATAAAGTATCAATCGTTAGATTGATTCATGATCAGGAATGTCAGTAGGTTTTCCCAGATGAGTTTCAAATTTTTTGGAACTCGTTTGAACCATATTTAGGAATCCAATATAGTGTATCAATGCGATATCAGTGTGGCGCGTCGGCTATCGTGTCGATCAATATTTTCCTTTGCTCCAGTGGAAATTTCCTATGAACTGATGCAGACTCGATGTGGCACGTTGGCTATCGTGTTGATACCAACAATGCGGCACGTCATTCTGCGTATCTATGATTTGGTTTTCAATAATTAAAAATCCACATCCTCAGGGGTATTAGGGTTTTTTCCCCACCCCTATTCAGCCCTAAAACACGAGATTCAGCCTTCATTAAGCAAAATATACATACATTCTCTAAAATTGCTCAAGAACAAGAACCCTAGGTTATTTAATTTCAAGGTTAAGGCTCAAGATTTCCATTATTGTACTTCAGGAATTTAGCAACCAAGGTATGTCAAGTGTTCATCCAAGGGTTCCCTTCCACCCTTGGAGTTCAAGAACCCCTTTTAACTACAAGTTTATGAGTTTGATAAAGTTCATGGTTGAATTTGAATGTGTTCATGATTACCATTTTAATGGGGCTTCTAGTTCATGATTTACTACAATCTTCATGTGGAATTGATTGATATGTGTGCATTATCATGAGAAACCATGTTGAAACCCTTGAAGTTGTAAATGTGGAATTGAACTATGATGTGTACATGTAGTTTTAGTGTCATGTGAATAGATTATGTCCTTCAAGTGTTTGATGAATTGTTCATGAGAATTAAATTATGAAATATATCATGTAAGCTTGTATTAAAGTTTATGTCATGCAAGTGTTTGATAGTATGTCCCTATGAATGAATGATGACCAAGTAGTTATTTATCTTGTTTTAAGATAGTTCCATTTCATATAATTTATGCTATTGAGTCCTGGGGGTATTCAATACCTCATAATTTAGCTATTTACCTAGAGCCATGGTCATTTACAGAATAGTATTCAGCTTTGTCATGATCGGTAGAATTCAGTCAGTTACAGAACACAGGGAAACTCAGTAGTACTCAGTCGATTACCATAATTCAATAGTATTCCTTCAGTCCACAGAACTCAGTAAACTCAGTTTAGTTCAGTTAAATAGTATGATCAGTAACAGTTCAGTCCATCTTAGAACAATTTAGAAATCAGTCAAGGGTCTATTCAGTTGGGGGTAGGATTAAGCACTGAGTGAACCCAAGGATGGGGACTCACCTGCCAGTAGAAGATGAGATCCTTAGAATAAGTCCTTTTGTTCTAGAACTACGTAGCCAGTGTAGTTTGAGACATCAACCTACCAGTTAAGGGTTGGTAAGGTGAGCTACCTTCTAGTTCAGGGTACAACCATTTTCGTTCAGAGCACCTTCCAAATGAGGGTGACTCAGCTTGTCTTTACCCGTGGCATGGTATGGACACCCTTCCAATTGGGGGTACAGGTTAGACCCCAATCAATTAAAAGAGGGGCATGTCAGTTAGATAATTACTTCCCACAGTCTCAATTTCAGTCTCAGTATAGAACTTAATTTAGTTCTACAGAAAATTAGGACTATTAGTTACAGTCACTCAACTTAGAATGGAACTCAGTATAGTTCCACAGAATTAAGACTGTCAAATGCAGTCACTTGGCTATCAGTAATTCAGTATCAGTAGGCACAGATATCAGTTAATCAGGATTTAAATTTAGTAATCTAGTGTTATCACGATCTCAATTACAGTTTACATATTCACGCATGTACTCTCATTCAATTACATTTATGTTATTCAGTGTGTATTGTTCATTCATATGAACCCATGCATTTCATCCTACCTCACTTTGTATACCATTACATTTAAAGTACTGATGCCTACCTTTTTTTGTGCAATGATGTTTTATATCATAGGTTCAGACGCATGGGCTCCCGATCATACTTAGAAGTTCAAATATTCAGCTGACACAGTTAGTGGTGAGTCCTCTTAGTTTGAGGAAATGATTATTATTTTAGTAGTTCAGCTTATTTTGGTAGTTCGGAGTTAGTTGGGGACTTATCCCATCAACTTCATATCTCAGACAGTTTAGAGGCTTTTTCAGACTAGAGTATTTTTCAGACAGATGTTTCAGTTTTTGGTATAGTTATACCGTATTTAGTTTTATTACAGTATTGAACCTTATGACATATTTTCAACCTAATTTCTGCATATTTGCAGTATTACTATTCAGTTATTATCGTAGGTACCAGTCATAGGTTAGCTTGTGGTCCTTCAGGATTATAAGCACTATGTAACGTTCGGGGTACAAACTCAGGGAGTTACAAACTTGGTATCAGATCCTAAGGTACAACAGAGTCCTAGGAATTCTGAAAGCCGCATCAAGTAGAGTCTTGTGCGTAGGTGTGTAGCACGCCACACTTATGGATAGAAAGCTATTAGATGTTTTAGGAAAATTTTCCCATCTTTCAGTATTCATGTCGTACGACTGAGCATGAGCTCTAGTTAAACTCTCAGTCTAATTCATCTATTCCTTATGCTTCCAGAACATGCCTCCCAGTAAAGATAATAGAAGAAGAGATGAAAACCAGCCAGCTTCTCCACTCTTTTAGGTAGATCCTCTAAATAAGCATGTCTCTCACGCTGAATTCAGAGAGGCTTTCACTATATTGGATTATTCAGTAGTTACTCAGAATAATTTGCAGACTGTTTTCCTATCTAGGTTATTTACTTGACCTCAGCAGGGTGAGAGAAGGATGCGTAGGAAGAATAAGAGGGCTACAGCAAATAATTCTAAGCCAATATCAGGGGGTAGTAACCGCTCCTAATTTCATTATATATTATCATCCCCAGTTCCTCCTTTAATTAGGGCGCCAGTGTTTAAGTTTAAGAACAACGGTCAAAATGGGGCATCAGGCTCTAAGTCACAAGGTAGGGGAAAGGGTGTTCGTACTAATCCACTTTGTGGGGAATGTGGTAAGAACCACAAGGTAGTGTGTAGAGCTGGACGCTATGTATGTTTTGGATATGGTTAGCCAGGCCACAGGATGCGGAAGTTTAGAGTAATAGCTCAGAGGGGAAAAGATTTATGCCAATAGGGTTAGTTCGATTATCCTTTATCTTAGTCTGGTTGCCTAAATCAGGAGGGTGTCACTTCTAGTACCACTAGTGGGCAGCTCCCAAATAGGCTTCATGCACTTCAGTCCCAACAAGATCGGGAAAGTTCTCCTAATGTGTTCACTGGTACGTTATATATCTTTTATTTACCTATATATTCCTTGTTAGATATGGCATCTTCTCTGTCTTTTGTAACTCCTTACATAGCAGTCAACTTTCAAGTCAGATTAGAAATCTTAACAGAACTTTTCTTAGTGCCTCCCCCAGTAGGTAGATCGATTCCATCCAGACGAGTATATAGAAATTTCTAGGTTACAGTATTTCAAAGAAAAATCCCTGTAGTTTATTTCAATAATAGAGTCATCCCATTTCAATTTCCTAAGGGACCAATCTTTGGATGAAGGGGTAGTACCTCAGTTTCAGTTGAATTAATTTTGAATCTCTAGATTAAACTAGTAGAAAAGAGAGTAGAGAATTATAAGTTAGTCAGTGTTGAGGTTGCTACATGATGATTGTTGGGGAAATAGAAAGCTAAGAATTATGTATCAAAAGAAAGTCCTAGCAGTGGACCTTACATTATCAGGTATAGTCCTTCAGAATGAGTTGAGTGTTTATGGGTATGGTTATTTCTCAGACTCTAGAGTAACGTGGCTTCAGTTTAGTCTAGAGTTTATTAAGTTATTCACAGACTTAGAATAATGGCTTTAAGCTAAGAGGGAGATGGTAGAAAAAGTAACCAAGTCAAGCTTTTAGATTTTAATAGTAATATTTGTATGTGTAGAAAAGCAGTGGGAAGGCATGATGCCTAACCCGTCCTTACCTCGGTGTAAATTTTTGTACTTAAGCTATCACGCTATTTACTCATGCCTTACATGTCGTCTCTATGATCATAGATCGTATTTGTGCACATTATTGAAAATCATGCATGCTTACAATTCCTAGAATAAGGAATTCCAAATCACGCAGTGTTACACATCATGTTTCATGAACACAGAAACTCCAAGCTCAGGCCATGCAGTTCATGAATCATGTACTCATATTATGCCTTACAGTATGCTCAGTTACCATGACTTATGTTATTCTCCTAATGATCAACTAAATTCATATTTCATCATGTAAATCCTTATTTTTGATTTCTCGATAAAATCCAGGATGTTGATGTCCAATTCCTTAGGCCTCAGTTAAATGCCAAGTTCGGTATAGTGTCATTCATGCTTCAGGTCTTCATGTTTTAACCTTCAGTGAACTCTTCTTATGAAATGATGTAGTGATGAGCAGTTTCTTAGAAGGGAGTAAATGTTTCATGTTAAGAAAAGATTATTGCATACTAGTTTTACAAAAGGTTGTAGCTACGAAGAAAGGCTTGAATGTCATATTGATGTGTAAGTGGCTAAATAAATTTCGGAGATTGGAATAGGCTTGAACAGAGTGGGAGAATTCAATCTAGATCAGACCTCAGTAGGAAGATTTATCAGAACCCAGTATTCAGTTCTAGTATAGTATCAGTTGCGGTCTTAGTTATAGTCTCAGTCACAGTCCCAGTCCAGTAATCAGATCAGTAACTCAGTTCAGTTTTAGATTTACTTAATAATAGCATACAATTATCAGTTATTCAGTTATCAGTATTTCAATACCTTAGTTTATAGACTATTTTAGAGTTATGTTATACGCTTGATCTTGCATTCTAAAATAATACAGTTTTCACAAATTCATGCTCAGTTACCTCAAGTTACCCATTCAGTCCTTATCTCTTATGCATGATACTCTACAGTTCTAGTCCAGTTATTCAAACTAAGTACAGTTTAATATTACATGACCAAGTATTCAGCTATCAACCATTCAGATAATCTGATAAGTTAGTAAGTTTATGCACTTGTGTTCAATACCCATGTGCATATTTTTAGAAGTCTAAGGTGATGTGATGTACTCAAGTAGACACTATAGTTGAGAGAGTATTCAAGGAATAAGTCTAAGCTTGAAAATTTGTAGTCACAGAGCATAAGGCTTAGTCACTTCATCTCAGATGATGTTTTGTAGGCCCTGACTCATATTACATAATTTTATCCAGGATATGATTTTCTTATTCAGCTATTTTATTCAGCCATGCCAAGACTCTTTTCTCTCTAAGCGACTAGAAATCTATAGAAAGAGTGTTAAAGAAAGGCTTCAATCGAATATAAATTTTCAGCATAAGTTAGTTCGCAAAACCAACAATTCAGTTTAGCAGTTAGGCGGACAATGTTCATATGGTTGGGTTTTCCATCCTTCAATCTAGTCACACTATCCGAAGTCTCATAAATGTAACTATTCCAAGATTGAGCAACCATTCAGATACGAGTTCAAATCAATTAAGGTGTCATGCCTCAGTTTCAAAACCCTGATATGCAGTCACAATTTGATTTGTAGGTACCCTATGCATCATCTTAATTTTTCCTCAGTATCTCTGGCAAGTCAGCATTCTTTAGGGAATATAATGTCCCAAGGGGGAGATGCAATATAATCCCGAGCTTTTATGACCTAAACCTTCCATCTTCTCTTCACGTAATGAATCCAGTTTGGAGTAGTGGGTAATCATAGGTGGACCCTCAAGTTCCAATCTCATCCATAAGCCATGTATTAAGGGGCTCAATTTCATTCATGATAATCAGTTCTTGTATCACATTTCAAGCTCAGTTATGTTCTTATGTTCCTGTTCATGCGTATTCAGTAAATAATCTTGAGTTCGGGATCGAGGATTTTGTACTCTTAAAAATCTCTCCTATGAAAGGAGTGAAGAAGTTGGAAAAAAGGGGAAGCTCAGTCCCCGATATTTCGGTCCTTACCGAATTTTCAGCGCTTTAAAAAGGTAGCTTCGAGCTTGAGTTACCTTCAAACTTAGCTTCAGTACATCTAGTGTTCCAGTCTCATTTCTAAAGAAATGTATAGGTGATCCAGCAGTCATAGTCCCTATAGAGGCCATATATATTCAGAACAGACTCTCTTATGAAGAGATCTTAGTCAAAATTCTTGATTATCAGATTCGCAGACTGAGGAACAAAGAAGTCCCTCTAGTTAAAGTTCTTTGGCAGAATTAGTCCGTTGAGGGAGATACTTGGGAATATGAGGTAGACTTGCAAACAAAGTATACTCACCTTTTCTCCGCAAATTTAAACTCAGCTCAAGATAACAGTTTTCCTTTGAATTTACTTAGTCTCATGTTCAGATATAGCTACCAACTTGGTATCAATAAACATTGCATACTCAGTCATACATTCATTAATTAGTTTAGTCATGTACTCATGCATCGACATGCATGTTCAGTACATAAACTCAGCTTATCAGTAATCCCAATCATACATTCATGAATCATGTTTAGCTATACCCTCATGCATTAGATATGCATGTTCAATATGATAATTTAGTGTATCAGTAATTTCAGACACAAAATCATGCTTCCGTTGTGCATGCCCAGTGTCTAAATATAGTCTATTAGTATTCTCAGTTTAATCAGTCTCATTTGAGGTCGAATGTTCCCAAGGGGGGGATATTGTAAGACCCCACAAAATCCTAAGCTCAAGTCATTCTTTTAATCTTGCTAGGGGTTCCTAGACTTACAAAATTCTAGTTAAGTATTCATACGTAGAATTATTTTGGCCTTCGTAAGTTGAAAACTCTATTTCACGACTCTTATTACCTTAAAGTATTGATATTTAGATTGATTCAGGATAAAGAATGTCAGTAGGTGTTCCATGATGAGTTTCAGATTTTTTAGAACTCTTTTGAACCATATTTAGGAATCCAAAATAGTGTATCGACTTGATATCAGGACGGTGCGGCATCCATCGTGTTGATCATAATTTTTCTTGGCTCCCAGTGGAAATTTCTAGTGAACCGACATGGACTCGACGCAAAATGTTGGCTATAGTGTCAATGCCAATGACGCGGTGCATCGTCCTGTGTGTCAATAGTTCAACTTTTAGTAATTAAAAAGTTGCATCCTCAGGGTATTAGGGTCTTTTCCCCACCCCTATTCATTCCTAAAATACAATATTTATCCTTCATTGAGCCAAATAAACTTACTTTCTCTCAAAATACTAAAGAACAAGAACCCTAGGTGATTTAATTTCAAGGTCAAGGCTCAAGATTTCCATCATTGTTCTTCTGGAATTTAGCAACCAAGGTATGTCAAGTGTTCATCCAAGGGTTTCCTTCCACCCTTGGAGTTTAAGAACCCCTTTTAACTACAAGTTTATGAGTTTGATGAAGTTTATGGTTGAATACGAATTTGTTCATGATTACAATGTTAATGGGGTTTCTAATTCATGATTTACTATAAGATTCATGTGGAATTGATTGATATGTGTGCATTATCATGCAAAACCATGTTGAAACCCTTGAAGTTGTAAATGTGTAATTGAACTATAATGTGTACATATTGTTTTAGCATCATGTGCATAGATTATGTCCTTCAAGTGTTTGATGAATTTTTCATGAGAATTAAATAATGAAATTATATCATGTTAGCTTGTATTCAAGTTCATGTCATGCAAGTGTTTGATAGAATGTCCCTATGAATAAATGATGATCAAGTATTTATTTATCATGTTTCAAGATTGTGCCATGTTGCATAATTTATGCTATCGATTCCTGGGGGTATTCAATACCCAACAATTTAGTTGTTTACCTAGAGCCATGGTCAACTACAGAATAGTAGTCAACCATGTCACGATCAGTAGAATTCAGTCAGTTACGAAACTCAGGGAAACTGAGTAGTACTCAGTCAGTTACCAGAATTCAGTTGTATTTCGTTAGTCCATGAAACTCAGTGAACTCAGTTCAGTTCATTTAAAAAGTATGATCAGTAACAGTTCATTCCGTCTTAGAACAGTTTAGAAATTAGTTAAGGGTCTATTCAGTTGGGAGTAGAATTTATCACCGAGTGAACCCAAGGATGGAGACTCACCTGCTAGTAGGGGGTGTGAACCTTAGAATTAGTCCTTGTGTTCCAGAACTATGTATCCAGCGTAGGTTGAGATATCAACCTACCAGTTGAGGGTTGATGAGGTAATCTACCTTTCAGTTAAGGGTACCACCATTCTCGTTCAGAGCACCTGCCAGATGAGGGAAACTTAGCTTGTCTTTACCCATGGCGTGGAATGGACACCCTTCTAACTGGGGTTACTGGTTGGACCCCAATCAGTTCAGAGAGGGGCATATTGGTTAGATAATTACTTCTCACGGTCTTAGTTTCAGTTCCACACTTAGTATAGAACTCAATTCAGTTCTACGAAAAATCAGGACTGTCAGATACAGTCACTCAGCTTAGAATGAAACTCAGTATAGTTCCACAGAATTAAGACTAAAAAATACAGTCACTCAGCTATCAGTAATTTAGTATCAGTAAGCTCAGATATCAGTTAATCAGTATTTAGATTTTGTAATCTAGAGTTATCACAATCTCAGTTAAAGTTTGCATATTGATGCATGTAATCTCATTCAGTTACATTCATATCATTCGGTCAGTATTGTTCATGCATATGAACCCATGCATTTCTGCCTACCTCACTTTGCATACCAGTATATTTAAAGTACTGACGTATACCCTTTTTTTGTGATATGATGTTTTATATCATAGGTTCAGACACACGGACTCCCGATCATACTTAGAAGTTCAAATACTCAGATAACAATGTTAGTGGTGAGTCCTCTTAGTTCAAGGACATGATGATTATTTTAGTAGTTCAGCTTATTTTAGTAGTTCAGAGTTAGTTGGGGACTTGTCCCATCAACTCCATATTTCAGACAGTTTAGAGGCTTTTTCAGACTAGAGTATTTTTCAGACATATGTTTTAGTTTATGGTATTGTTATACCGTATTTAGTTTTATTACAGTATTGAACCTTATGGCATGTTTTACACCTAATTTCCATATATTTGTAGTATTACTATTCAGTTACTACAGCAGGTGCCAATCATGGGTTAGCTTGTGGTCATTCGGGATTATGATCACCGTGTAGCATATTGGGTACAGACTCAGGGCTTTACAATGAGCATTGTTATTTAGTTAGATATCATGATTATTTTTTTGCTCAATTAAACTTAATTCAGTCCTGTAATCAGTGTCATTCAGATGGGAGTAGGATTTAATACCGAGCAAACCCAAGGATAGGGGCTCACCTGCCTGTAGAGGGTGTGACCTTTAGTAGTAGTCCCTTAGTTCTAGAACTAAGTAGCTAACGTAGGTTAGAGATATCAACCTTCTAATTTAGGGTTGATAAAGTGTTTACCTTCCAGTTGAGGGTAACACATATCTCATTAGAGCATCTGCCAGTTGAGGGGGACTTATTAGTCCTTCAGGATGGTAATTTAGTGGATCTACATAGCCATTATTAGTACCCGTGGCACGGTACTGACACCCTTCCAGCTGGGATTATAGGTTAGACCCTACTTATCTTATATTAAGCCATGTCGGTTAGATGGTACCTCCCATAGTCTCAATTTAGTATTCAGCACAAAATTCAGTTCAGGTTTTCTTGACCATAGCATACAGTTCATCAGTTATTCAATTACCAGATTTCAGTATTTTAGTTTACAAATTATTTAGTATCATGCCATATGCTTGGTCATACATGTTGATACGCCCAAATTACAACTCTCGTTAGAAAGTGTAAGCGGTCGCTGTCAAATATAGAACCCAACTGGGTTGGGTGTTGAATCCCACAGGGAATACTATGATCACTAAGTATTGCGATTATTATTAGACTGTTGGTCGAAGATTCCAAGATAAGGGGGTTTTGGTTTAAGTGCACAATAATACTATTAGTGTAACGAATGAGACGATATAAGTAATAAGATTTGATAACAGAGGATGAAAAGTTAGGGTTATGTCCACCTTGTAGCTTCTACTTCTATATTAACTATGGGTAATACGAATTTTATACATGCATGCACTTATAGAGAGACGTATTCTAATTCTAAATCCAAGTGTTTTTCAACCATCAAGGATTTATTCACCTTAGTTCTCTCGAACCTAAAGTGTACAACAACTTATACGAACTCTCCAAGTAGTTAATCCTGCTAGGGAATTAACGTGTAAACTAGAGGTTGGAAACCCTAATTTCTTGTCACACTCTCTTTTCCAAACAACAACTTTTCTATCGAACAAGTTATTGCGATAATGGCGTATTTCCTATGTTTGCAACCACGATAATTCAATTATAATGAAGAGAGTAATGATATAAGTGCATTACACAACATAAATTCACAAACCCATAGCAATAGAGAGTATACTACAAGGTTTCCATAACCCTAACAGATAAGTTTAGCTACTCATGAATACAACGGAAATCACAATAGACATAATCATCATACCAAAACTTAGAACAATCTCGGCGATGGAGATGACTAGCGACAATAAGAGAGGAACGTGTTTCTCTCTCTCCGTTGCTCAAGCTAAGCCGTTTTCTGCTCTCCAAAAATATTACAGAATCTGAATTATGTGAATAATGTCAATAATCGAATGATCATCATGCTGAAAAATTCAGCAATAAGGTTTTTAATAACATCCTTGTCCCATAAGTTGCTACTGCATCCTTAAGTCTTTAAAAATACTGGGTTTGCCCGGGAAAAAATTCCCATGCATCACTTTCAGTCCAAAAGATGCCTTCCCTCTTATGTGAAGTTTTCCTTTGCTGCCCACAGGTCCACAAAGTGATGAAATCTTCATCATTAGTACCTGAAAACATGCTAATCACATAGGCCAGCTCACTTAAAGGAAAATGGACTAAAAGTGCAAGAATTATATATTTTATCCTCAAAACTTAGCTGAAACATGGGTAAATTATGGTGCTTAGGCGTGTAAATACGCCCAACATCACATGCTTAGATTTTACAGCTTTCACGCATTCATGCATCAGTTATCTTATGTTATTTATCTAGTCATTATTTCATGCATATGAACCTATGTATTTTAGCCTAACCTTATTCATATACCAGTACATTCAATGTACTGATCATATACTTTTCTTAGCGCTATGATGTCTTATATCATAGGTTCAGAAGTTCAGTTTCCTGACCACGCTTAGACAGTTCAGCTTATCAGCAACAGCAGTTGTGGTGAGTCCTTATATGTCGAGGACCTGTTATTATTTTGCAGTATTCCTACATTTCTTTTCAGTTAGTTAAGTTTGGAGTTAGTTGGGTCATATCCCATCAACTCTTCAGTTAGTTAGATGCTTTCAGATATTTTCAGTCAAATAGATAGTTAGTCAGTTTATCAGTTATTTTATCGGTATTTTCAATATGTCTTCAGTTATTCAGATTTATGATTAATCATGTTTCAGTATTTAAAACCTTATGACATTATCATTTTTTTGTCTCATATGTTGTTTATTATTAGTTTGCTCAGTGCTCACAAGAGGTACCAGCTCATGGGTTAACTTATGGTCACTTGTGACCATAAGCATTGTTGTCAGAACTAGGGGGTAGCCTCGGGTTGTGACAAGAATAGTTTACCCTTGATACTTCCTTATTCTTATTATGTTATACTCTTGGACTTGAACAGGATAGTTTACCCTTATTATTCACATTGACTTTTTATATGATTTCTTGACTCTAGGGTGTAGTTTCCATTCAGTTTATATGTTGTATATATCTTCTTTACCTTTGGAACTCAGTTGGTAGTTACTTACTGAGTATAACTTGTTTAGTACTCATACTACATTTTCGTAGCCTGCTAATCATAGAAAGGGTTATCGCCGTTGATGTGTGCGTCGTGCGGATCAGCCATGGTTCAGAGACATATAGTGAGCTCCTGACATTTGGAGTATTACTTATCTCTCTCTTATGTATTAGACTAGTCTCTATATTGTTTCAAAGATAAGTTGTATCAGAGTAATTCCTTTGGCATTTCATCTTGGTATTCTTGATATATAAAAGCTTTTTTCTTAATACCACCGGGTTTTGGGGATTCACTTATGTAATATTTCTTATCTAATTATCCCGCATTTTTTCCTTATATTATTGAGTAGTCTATTACTAGCCATTTCAGACTATCAGTTGTCTTACCTACTGGTAGGTTATAGTAGGCGCCATCATGACTTAAAATTGGGTCATGACATTTGGCCGCAACCCTAACTCGCCAAAAATGGGTAGTACCTCCACCTTTTGAGGGTGAAGATGTAGAAAATAAGGTTGAGCACCTCATCACAGGGTCTAAAGTTGTAAAAGAAAATTGGCGACAACCTATCATTGACTACTTATATTATGGGATACTCCTCGAGTATCCAAAGAGAAGGACTGACATTTGTCGTCGTGCACCTCACTTCATTTACTATAAAGACATTTCATATAAAACTTTGGAAGGAGTACTCTTGTAAAGTTTGGGAGAAGAAGAAGTCGTTCAAGCTTTACAAGAAGCACACTCGGGAGTTTGTGGATCTCATCAGTCGGGATCGAAGATCCATTTTCACATTTAAAGACTGGGGTACTATTGGCCAACAATGGTGAAAGATTTCTTGGACTATAAGATGAAAATCTTGTCAATTTGATGCAAATTTCATACACCAACCTCCTGAGGTACTATACCCAGCTATAGCATCTTTGTCATTCAACGCTTGGGGATTGGAAGTTGTTAGACCATAGCTAAAATCTTCTAGTGGGTACTTGTACATCTTGGATGTGACAGATTACTTAAAAAATGGGCCAAAGCTATTGCTCTAAAAGAAGTGAAGAAATAAAATGTTGCAAACTTCAACTAAGTGAATATCATCTACCACTTCAAAATCCCTCAGTACATAATAAACGGTAAACCATTTAATAACAAGTTGATGAATAAGATTTGTGATCTCTTTCGTTTCAAGCAATGTAAGTGTTCTATGTACCATGCTACTTCCAATGATCTAGCTGAAGCATTCAATAAGACTTAATGCAACCTATTAAATAAAGTCGTCTCCAAGTCCAATGAGACTGGCATGAATGAATGGAAGAAGCTTTGTGGTCATATAGAATAACTTACCGTACACCAACGAAAGCAACTCCATATTACTTGCTTTAGGAGTTGAACCAGTCCTGCTACTTGAGCGTCAAATACCCTCTTTAAGACTGGCTATTCAAGAAGGGCTCACCGATGAATAAAATGCTAAGTTGCATCTTGCAAAGTTAGAAGCTCTTGATGAGAAGAGGCTTGAGGGTCAGAAAAATCTTGAATATTATCAACCTGTCTATCTTATTCTTTCAACAAAAGAGTTTGATTGGGGTTCTTCCAAGTTGGAGATCAATTTCTCACAGTGAGAAGGCCCATTATAACTTCTTGGAAGTTTGGGGGAAAATTCACTCTAAAGTGGGATGGACCATATGTCGTACAAGAAGTATATTCAAATGATTCTTACAAGCTTGTCGATACAAATGGCTTAAAAATTGGTCCTATTAATGCCAAGTTCATGAAGAAGTACTTTCCTTGAAGAAATATGATACACCTTAAGGCACAAGTATAAACTGCATGTTCACTTCTGGCCTGCAAGAGTATAAACTGTGTACGACTCAAAAAAAGTCTTGTAGGTTGAAAATCTCAAAAGAGGAGACCTAGGCAAAAGTTAGGATACAAAAAAATATTTAAAAAAACAACACTCACCCAGAACTACGTTGTGACTTGATCCCCTTCATTGAGGTACATAGATGCTTGGAATTTTATTTTGAGTTGTGTTGCATGAGTGTCAAAAAAATATATTCCTACAGTATCCACCATATGAATGTCAAGTATGAAAATATTCTAATTAAATTTTGTACTCACTCCAAATATTAGTGGCTCAATAGGGGCAACCCGATTAAAAGAAAAGGAATTCATTCTATGAGATTTGGACTGTGAAAGTTCTCCTATCCTACAACTAAGGGTGCAAGTCTACCAAGCCTGTAGTTTAAAGTAAGAAAATTTTATCAAGCCTGCAAGTTCAAGTTGCTAAATTTATCAAAATTGAAAGTTGAGCCGCCCAAATTGCCAAGTTTGTAAGTGGAAGTTGACAAAGTCTCCAAGACTTCAAATTAAGGCCTCCTAAATTTTCATGCCTTAAGGTGGACACGATTTTTTTTCTTTGAACCTTAAACTGGCCTCTCATGGATTTATTTTTAAAAGGATCTCCGAAACTTTTATGCCTTAAGGTGGAAAGATTTGTCCCTTTGCACCTTAAGCTAGTCTCTTTACAGTTTATCCTTAAGAAGATATAAAAAAATTTCATTCCTTAAGGTGGACACGATTTGTCCTTTTGCACCTTAAGTTGGCTTCTCATGGGTTTATCCTTAAAAAGGAGCTCAAAATTTCCCTGCCTTAAGGTGGACAAGGTTTGTCCCTTTGCACCTTAAGCTAGTCTCTTTTGTGGAATTATTCTTAAAAGAATATCAAAATTTCCATGCCTTAAAGTAGAAAAGATTTGTCCCTTTGTACCTTAAGCTACATTTTGATGGGTTTATTAAAGCAGTTGAACTTAATAGGCCTCAAGGTAACGGAGGCAAAATTAAACTCTTGCACCTTAAGCTAACCATTAAAGAGGGACCATACTTAAAGCCAAACTTTTCAGGTCTCAAGGCGAAGGAGGCAAAGTTGAAATATCATACCTTAAGATGACCATTGAAAGGGACCATACATAAAGAAGACCATTACATAATTACATCAGTGAAAGGGCCCATACTTAAAGAAGACTATTGCAGAAGTGCATCGGTTAAAGGGACCATACATAAAGAAGACTACTACATAAGTTCACTAATAAAAGAGCTCATACTTAAAGAAGACCATTGCATAAGTGCATTGTTTTAAGGGCCCATACTTAAAGAAGACCATTTCATAAGTGCATCGGTGAAAGGGACCATACTTAAAGTTGACCATTGCATAAGCGCATCGATAAAAGGGCACATACTGAAAGAAGACCATTGCGTAAGTGCATCAGTGAAAGGGCCCATACTTAAAGAAGATCATTGTGAAAGGTCCTATACTTAAAGAAGACCATTGTATAAGTGCATCGGTGAAAGGGCCCATACTTAAAGAAGACCATCGCATAAGTGTATCGGTAAAAGGGCCCATACTTAAAGAAGACCATTACATAAGTGCATCGGTGAAAGAGACCATACTTAAAGAAGACCATTGCATAAGTAAATTGCCACATACTCTAGAAATAATGAACCATCTTGAAGTCAAATTGGTCGGTTTTAGAGTGTACGGAGGCGAAGTTAAACTCTCGCATCCTAAGCCGATTGTTACATAGGCACTATCTTTAAGTCAAATTGGTCTTAGAGTGTACAGAGGAGAATTTAAAATCTTGTACCCTAAGTTGATTATTGCATAGACACCATCTTGACATCAAATTGGTCGGTCTTAGAGTGTACGGAGGGGAAGTTCAACTCTCGTACCCTAAGTTGATTGTTGCATAGCCACTAATCTGGAATCCAAATTGGTCCATCTTAAGGTGTACAGAGGCGATGTTAAACTCTCTCACATTAATCCGATTGTTGAACATTGATATCTTCTTTGATTCTACAAAATAAGAAAAATAGATAACACAAAGAAAGTACAAGTAGGAGAGAGATTGGTACTTGGCAGGACGTTTCGAACTTGAAAGTCATATATCACCGATTTGGATTGAGAAAAAATACTATGGTGAAAATGAAATACTCAGAATATGATTTGCAACAATCAAAATACACTTTGATGGTGATGTTTCTCAAGATATAAATTATTTGGTGAGGCAACGCAAATCTGAAATTTCCTGTCGGACAGAATTTAGGATCAACTTCAAAAAATTGCCTAGAACAATTTCAAAGATCATAAATTCCAAATATTGGATATGATATATATGCATGTTTTTTCCATCTATATAATCAAGCGGATCATGATTTTGATACTCTCATATAGAGATATAAATTTTCTGGTTTCACTGCGTAAATCTAAAACTATTGGTGCATCAAAATCCACTACAGATTTCAGGATAACACCTGAAAATATCTCAAAGATATTAAATTATGAATTTTTTATATATTATAGATCTTAATGTTTAGTCTAACAAGAATTAAGCGTCTTGTGATTTCGCACTTCCTACTTCAAGATATGAAATTTTTTGCAAAGTACGTAGATCTGAAATTTTCAGCATGATAAAATTTAGGGCTGACTTCAAAAATTGTTGAAAATTATATTAAAGGCTTTTAAATATGAATCATATATTATAGATATTGAAGTCTAGTTTTTGGAATATCTATTTTTTCATGATTTTTATATTCATACAATAAAATATGAATTTTTTATCACTAACATGCTGGGCTGGAAAAAAAAGTCATGAAAAATAAAAGAAAAGTAGAAGGGAAAGAAATTACCTCAACATTATTCATGGCTTGGGAACCCCAAAATTTATATTGAAAAAGTGTAGAATCTATATCCTTTATAGAGTTGTAGGGTGGTTGTTTTCTTATCCAATATAAATTCAAATTGAAAGAGTTTTCATCTCCAATATAAATTCAAATTGGAGGTTGTTTCCTTCTTCAATATAAATTCAAATTGAAGGTTGTTTCTTTCTCCAATATAAATTCAAATTGGAGGTTGTTTTCTTCTTCAATATAAATTCAAATTGAAGGTTGTTTCCTTCTCTAATATAAGTTCAAATTGGAAGAGTTTCCTTCTGTAATATAAATTCAAATTGGAGGTTGTTTCCTTCTCTTATATAAATTCAAAATGAAGGTTGTTTTCATTTTCAATATGAATTCAAATTTGAAGGGTTTTATTCATTATTAAGTAAGATAGTGTAAAGTTTTCCAAAATCTATTCGGAATTGGACAAAGTCAAGATATTGTAAAAGTGGACATCATTAAGAAAATTATTATTAGAGTCGGATATCATGTCTCACCAATGAATCTTATGTGTAGAAATTCAGAAAATAAATTGGTACTAAAAAAAAAATTTTGAGAGGTAATATCAATATGCAAAAGTCATGGTTCAGCTCTAAAAATAACCTTATTTCAAGTCTAGTCTCTAAACTATACAATCAATCAGCCTTGAGGTAGGGTGTATTTTGTGGGCAATGAAATTTTATTAAATTAAAATCCTTACAAATTTAGGATTATATTAAATTCAAAATATATTATTCCCAAATAAATATTATGTATTAATATAATTGAATTAATTATTTAAGTTCAAACGTGTATGATTTAATTTAAAATCTAATTATTATTGGGCTAGCTCATCGATTTGGGATACAAATGATGAACTCACATTGCTAAGTTTAAAATATTATCATATTCTAGAGGCCCAAATGAGTGCCACGTGTCGAATGACGTGGCATGTCAAGTCAAGTGAAGGAGTCAATAGGATCATGCCACATGTCAAAATGATGCAGCAAGCCTAGTGAAACCAAAAGCCCATAAAAGGCGTCATGTCACTTAAATCTGATTGGTCAAAAGATGTCAATCTTCACCATGACTCTTTCTTTTTCACAACTATAAATAGAGGTCTCATAATTCAAAAAAAAAAAAAACTCTAACAAGAAGCAAGAGAAAGCTCGTGGATCAAATGCTCCAATTTCTCTACAAGCTCAAGCATTCAAATTCAGTTCATCAAGATTCAATATCAAGACCACAAGATTCAAGAATAAGGCCAAAAGCCCTTGAAATAAAGTACAAGTCAAGATCAAATCCATCAAAATCAAGTTCAAATTCAAGATCAAGTTCAAAGCCCTTGAATTTGTATTTGAAAATGCGAATCAGAAGATTCATAGAGATTGTAACACTTACATATTGAAATCAATAAAATAATTGTTACAATATTTTTCTCGTCCCGATTATTTAGTTTTTGGTTTTGAAATTTTCTTGTCCAACGGACGCCATCGTTCAACCTTACATAGGAAACACCTAAAGCCTTGGTATAGATTTTATTACCAGAATTATCGATGGATCTCTTTGCGAGGAGGCCCCTATTATCGATTGTAGTAGCTACAAGGAAGCCTATTGCAATGAAAAAAGAAAAACAAGATCGCACTGGGCCAAGTATTGCTAGGGCTAAGAAAATCATAAACCTACTTGAAAAGCATCCAAATCGTGTAAGGCTATAATTTATGGAGAAAGAATCGGGAAAAATTATTGAACATTATCAAAAAATTGTTTATTATAATCTTTCATTGTATTGCACTCACCGTAAACATCAAGGGCATGAGGAAAACAAATGTCGTTTGTAGACAGGGAAGACTATATCTCAAGGTGATCATTTGGGTAATGAAGCTGGGCATGATGTCGCACTTATGCAGCCTGATTCTGAGGGTAATAATATGGAACAAGTAAAGAGAGATGCAAGTGATTTTTTGAATGCCAAGAGAGATGGACAAAAAGATATTGAAAAAATTCAGAATATGGGGCAATAATTGGTAGGGAATATTAATTCGAATAAGGATAATTCTTTACTAATTATTGCAGCTACAACTGATGGTCAAATTATGACTTTAGGTGCTCAAAATGACCTTGTTACTGGTGGAATTAATACTAATAGCATGGAGAAGATCATAGGAAATATTTTGTTGGTCATGGTGAGAAGGAGTTATCTACATTGCCGAGTTTGAGACTTGATGGAATCAAAAATCCAAATCCAAATAATTCTTTTGTAGCACATTCAGGGAATCCAACTCTTGTTCTTGCTGAAGAAATACTACATCAGCAACAAATGGATATTTCAGGTGGTTGCAAAAAGGCTGCTGCAAATGGTGATAAAAGAATTGCACAATGCGACATTGTTCAAGAAAAAATATCTATTGTGCAACTTGAGAATATGAAAATCGTTTCAGCTTCAAAACCTATTGTCTTGCAAGTGGTAAATTCCAATAGTGAAGAGAATGCATCTGGAAATTGGAACCTTATTACACACAAAAAAACACTTGGTAGTCGTATTGGTTCTTTGGCAGGTCAAAGTAATTCTTCAAGTTGAAAAAAGGGTGCAAATGGAGGTAGTGATCCTAATTTAATTTTATCAACTTAAAATATTTTTGAGCCATTGTCTGATACTGAAAACATCCAACAAGAGCATTACATAGAGAAAGATATGACATCAGTCTCTCAAGCAAATGTCAAAAATGAGTTGATTATTGCTAAGAAAGCACAAGGGGAGATAAATTCTTCTAGGTGGGCCGATTTGGTTGATGAAGAATAGAGAGTTTCAACCCCTCCTTTGAATAGTAAATTAAGTCTAAAAACTCCAGCATTTATGCCTAAAAGTGTGATCTCAAAGAAGAATAAGGCAGGGGATTTAGTATCAGGACTTAATGCTTTTGCTAGTGATGAGGATCTTTCTGAGAAGGAGGAAGAAGAGTTAGATGTATTCTTTGAAAAAGTAGCTAGGGATGGATATTTCTCACCAAGACAAAAAAGAAGTGGAAGCAACAAAAATAAAAAGAAGACACATGGAAGGCAACATAGTAAGGATGGTAAGGTTACTTAGGAATGTATTCCAAGGCACCTGTCGATGCGACTCCCTAAGAAAAATCATATGATAGTGTCAACAACTTCAATAAAATTCAATAACTCAATGAAGTAATGAACTATCGATTGCTATTGGATAGACTTGAAGAAGAAAACATGGAAAAAATACTTCAAGTTATATTAGATGGGCAATCTATCTTCTTTAGATCAAATATACATAAAAGAAAGTTTGAAGATTATAACTCAACCTCCTTCTTAATGTTTTTATTTTGGCATTATGTAAGTGTCCTAATCAGTAATATCATCATAGAATGTATTATAAACTCTATGATGATTATAGGATACCTAGTTTTCTCTAGATTTTATTTTCTTCGTGTTGGTTAATTAGCAGGGATTTTGTTACCTCATTAGGATTGGTAATGTAAGGTCTAGCCTCTCTTGCTTGTACTTATTCACACTGAGGATTTTATTACTAATAAAAGACCACTAGACACTCAGTCAAGTGTTATTAATTTTTTTTTTTAAAGTTACCACATACCAAGTGCTAACTTTCCCCTGCTTAAAAATAAAGGCATACCCCCTAACGAATAATAATGAAAGCATATTTGACTCTACTATTAATGGAGAGTATATCTGTTCTATTTGACATAATTCAGAGAAAAATTTAACCCTAACTAATAATAACGAGGATATTTTTAACCTCAACTATTAACGGAATGCATATCTGCTCAATTTAACATAGTTCAAGGGAAAATTCAACCCGAACTATAAATGGAGATCATATCTATTCATTTGACATAATCAGGATCAAACTTTATCGTTTACCATAATATCTTAATGTTTAAGAGATATATGAATATTAGGATCTATTAAAATTCATCAATTAATATATTCTAAGTGGAGATGTTAGTCAATACCATTAGATTACGGTGATTTAATTAGTCAAAGGGTATGTTTAATTTGGTAAATTAATTATTGTGTGTAACATTACAATGCTATTCATGTGGCATAATTTTCTTATAATCTGCAAATCTACTATCATTTCATAAGTTCTTTAAAAAAAATTTACATTTAACAAATATGAAAGAATTTGTCCTTTTCCTGTTCAAATTTATTTGTAAATAAAAAAGATTGAGACTAGTCCTATAGGTAGAGCAAGTTAAAGAAAAAAAACACGTAAAACCACGCATTATGAAAACTATTATGTATGTTATATGATATATTTCTTTTATCATATGATTACTTGTTCCTTTTTCAGATTATTTACAACCGTAGCAAATTTACTCGTATTGTTGAGCAAGTTAAAAGAAAAGAAAAAAGTAAAGTGACGCATTATGAAAACTACTATGTATGTTATCTCTCTCTTTTTTTATTAAGTGAGCTTTTGGTGGCTTGTTAGGCCCTTTTATAAATTAAAAATCAAAAAGTGTCTAGCCCAAGGCTATAAACAAAACGAAAAGGTACACAAATTGGGCTAATCAGGTCTAAGCCCACTTGCCAAAAAGACCTAACTATATAAATGTTTAATATTGGGAAAATTTCAGAAATAGCAACTATAGAGTCTTAATTGTAACTTTTATAGCAACAGTTTCATAATTACGAAAAACAGCAAATTGTATTTTGTATTTAAGTAAACTGTTGCTATACAAATACATAAACAATAAGATTTACTGCCCTTGTTTTACTCAAATTAGTTGAGTTAAATAAGGAATAATTATCCCATCTAATTAAATTTCAATAAATTAGTAGATTCGTTTTCCAAATCAAACTCAAATATGGAGATTATTATTTCCATTATCTTTAAAATTTTAAAATATCATTCTCTTATATCTCTAACTATTTTTTCTTGTTAGTTTTTTTTATTTTTTTTAATCTTTTTTAATTTTAATTTCTTTTTTTTCTTTCCACTTTATTTTCTGTCTTCTACTTCTCTTCTTCTTTTTTTCCTTTTTCATATATTTATTTGCTTTTTTATTTTTTTGTTTTCTTTTTTCTTTCTCTTTTTCTCATATTTTTTTTTCATTTTCTTCATCTTCTTTTTTTTAATTATTTTTTTCTTTTGTTTTTACACTTCTATTTCTAGTTTCTATTTCTCTTTCTTTTTTTTTCCTTTTCACTTCTTTTTTTTGAATTTTTATTTTTCGTGTTTGTTTTTTTCTATTTTTTATTTGTTTTAACTCTTCTATCTCTATCTTTTATTTTTAAAAGTCAAATATCTATATCCCATATACATATTCAAAAAAATATACAAAATAAATAGACATACAGATCTGCATATATATTTACGGTAAAAAATATACATATATATCTGCATGTGTATTTACAGAAATACATATCTGACTCACATGTATATATAAACATATAGGACACAAAATCTGTATAACAAAAATGACAATTATATAAATATACATATAGGTAATAAAATAATACATGATACATATCTTAAACAGTAAAAGAAAATAATTAAGTACATATGTTACCCTCTAAAATGATATAGTATATACAGTTCAAAGACAAATTCAACACAGTATAAAATACATATACCTCTGCATATGTATTTACAGAATGCATTCCTGATCCATGTGTATATTCATATTTTATATGAGTCACCTTTGTATTTCGCAAATACATATGAAGATATATAGTATAGTTATGTTTGTTACTGTTTAATATGAATATGATAAGTATTTCGCAAATACATATGTATGTTTTGTATTGAAAATACATATCCAAATCTGTATGGCTATGTATTTTGTATGTTTTTTTGAATATGTGTATGTGATATACATATTTGTCTTTTCAAAATAAAAGTTAGAGATAGAAGCGTAATATATATATATATATATATATATATATATATATATATATATATAAAGAAAAAAACAAAAACAAAGAACTGAAAAAGAAAAAAAAGGAAGAAATAGAAATAGAAGTGTAAAAATAAAAGAAAAAAATAAAATAAATAGAAAAAAGAAGAAAAAAACGAAAATAGAAAAAGAAAAATAGAGGAGAGAAAATAAAATGGAAAGAAAAAAATGAAAAAGAACAATAAATCAAAATAAAAAAATAAAATGATAAAAAAATAAGATAAAAAAAATTAACAAGAAAAAATATGGTAGAGATATAAGATAGTGAAAGGCAGTAATGATGTTTTATTTTAAAATCTTGAAGATCATGGAGATAACTATCTTCAAATAAGAATAAGGAAAAAAATGAAAAATTAAAAAAAAAGGAAAAAGGAAAAAAAGAAGAGAAATAGAAGAGAGAAAATAAAGTAAAAATAAAAAAAAAAAGAAAAAACAAATAAGATGAAAAAAAAGGGTAAAAGATATGACTATATTTGGGGGAAGTGAAATAGTGGAGTGAAAATAGAAAAATGTAAAGTAGTGAGAGTAAAACATCCGCTTGCCTAGTTAATGAGTAAAATAATACTACACTTGCTATAAATTGTAATTTTATAAAAGTATTGCTATTTATTATAATTATAGTCTTTAAGTATGATACTTTTTGTAATTTTTCCTTTAATATTCTATACTTCATCTTCACATTCCTTATTTACCCTAGTTGTTATAGCTACAACTCCCAGTTGCTTCTTCTTCTTCTTGTATCATCGATGTTGTTCCCGATGGTGTGTTGTTTCTCTTTACCACAGAAGAATTGTCAAATGAAAAAGGTAAGTTGCTTCTCTCTTTTGAATATGTGATTTTGTTACTTCTTTTTTTTTTTCTAAATTCCCGATCTTCGGATGGTTGGGATATCTCTATGCAGAGGCGAACTCAAGATTTGAGCTTGACGGGTGCACTTCTATATTTAAATATAAAAATTAATAGTGTCAAAGTTCTACATACAGTCCTTTGAAAACTTATTAATTATAACATTTTATAAGAAAAAATTTAATATTATTGAATATCATTAATTAAATCTAATATGATATAAGTGTGTTATCCATCATACTTAAATTTAATGCATTTTTATATTTTAAACAATAATAGAAAGTTTTTGAAAAATATGAAATTGGAGAAATTTATTTACGAGATAATTGCTACGGGAAAGATTTATATCAAATTTTAAATTGCTAATATTTTAAATAAAAAATAAGTTAATGATCACAAGATAAAAGTAAACTAAACAATATAAAATATAAGATAGAAAATATCTACCTTTTGAAATAGAAGGAAAGCATGTATTTTAAAATAAAATAAAAATACATAAATAACGTCTACAAAACATAAATAAAAGAAAAAAAGTGAAATAAATGACTACTAAATAAGATATATATATATGCTGCAGCAATATGCTGCAGACAGTGCATAGAAAACAGCAATATGTTGCATAGTGCATAACATGTATTTGGAAAAAGGAGGAGCAATAAAGATATGTTGTTATTGAGTTTCGAACTCGAGTCATTGGGGTAAAAGGGAAACATTTAAAGCGACGGCTAGACCATCTGGCCAGCCCCACAAAAGTAGTTAGTGATGGTGCACGATATGAACTTACCCTTATTCTCTGATATATATACAAATATACAAATTATATATACAGAGTTTTTCTCGAGGCTAGCGGGTGCACGTGCACCCCCTACTCTCAATGTAGGTCCGCCCCTGTCTCTATGCAGTGATGTTGAAGGAGGATGTCATCCGTAGTTCCCAATTCTTCCACAGGTGAGGCTCTTGCACATGCATTCATTTTTCATAAACCCTCTTCCTTTACTAACTTTCATTGAATTTCCTTCAACAGATGACTAATGGACATGTTGTTTCTTAGCTAATTTGGGATTGTTGCTGACTTCCTATGCTTAAGGAAAGATATGATCTACCTTCCCTTTGTTTGCGATTTCTTTTATGTGCTAACATAGAATATCCAATTTGATTTAGAAACATTATTATATCATGTCTCTTTTATCATATGAGTAATTACTTGAACTTCTTCAAAATATTTCCCAATACAACTCTAGCAAATTACTATTTTGTTAAGTACATAAATCTAATTTACTTCATCTACAATTAGTTGGTACTCATCTATTTAATAACCACTCACCCTATTCTATACTCTCTAAATTTGAACAAAAAAAAAAATTAAGCAAATCCCACTTAGTACCCCCTTCTCATTTTTTCTATAGATACACACATTACAAATTGTAACATCATCATCAAAATTGAGTATTCTCCCACGTGTTAAGACATGGCTTAACCAAACTCTAAAAGAGTTCATAGAAGAGTTGAATGCTCAAGAACAAGAATTTTTTAAGCAACTAAGATCTGAGCAAATTCTTAATGAAAATCCTCCAACTCCTAGAGTTGATCCTAAGAAAAATGGTGAGATGAAAGTGGTGATAGATGAGAAATCTAATAGGCAATCACTAATTTTTTGTTTTACATGTCGCTTTTTTCTTTTTACTATGTAATGAAAATAGTGACACTTTTCTATGTTTGAAAATTCTATAAATTTCAAAATCTGATTAATTATATTTTTAAATGACATGTTCCTATAGTCATAAAAATGTCATGGAATTTATTTTTAAGATTACAAGATCTAAAAGTACATTTGATACATTCTAAAAGGTTGTTTTCTCTCTCTTTAATTCCGTATTTGTTTAATATAAAATGAAATAGAAGGGACACATTTTCTATTTTAGAAAAAAAAAAATCTAATATACTCTTCAAGTATTGAAAATGGTCTTAATATACCCTTTTTTTCCATTGGCTTTTAAAGTATTCTTCTCTTTCATATATAGACTTTATTTTACCCTTTTACTTGCCAGAAAACTTTCTAAAAAAAAATTAATATTTTTATTCAATACGTGATAATTTTTTATTGGTCGAAATTTTAATTAATTAAAACCTTAATAATCCCCAAATCCAATTTGGATCCCACTTAATATCCAAGATGCGTTTTTGGGACTTACCTCTGTAGAAAGATGATAACTCCTTGATTAAAAAATATGATAGAGCTTTTGCTTGAGAAAGAACTATTCATTTTATTTGATTAAATCTATTTGACTTGACTGAACCATTTTGACCAAAAGTTGATTTAACATTCCCAATTTTTTAATATATACATAATATATCGAAACCCATGAATATGACATGGAATCTGTGTTGGGTTCGAAATTGAGAAGGCGTCATGCGAAAGCTATTAGTTTGCAAACCATCATGGTGATAATTTAGATGACAAAGAAAAATATACTAAAATGAACATATTATTGATATAGTTTGGCCAATTGGCCTACATATTAAAAAACTAACAATGAAAAACATAAAACCTATGAAAAATTATAAACCTATGGAAGAAATCTTCCTCTAAACTAGACTCCTTTAACGACTACATTGTGAATGATATTGTGTTATGGTATGAGAAGGGGGGTCTTCTAATTATAGATGTCCAAAATCTTTCCTCTAAGAAAGAGGTTGCCAAATATGGAAAAGTTTTATATTTTTCTTTAAGGAAAAATAAAGTATTTATGGTTACTTTTATTTTCCTTACAAGAAAAAAGTAAAACTTAATTTTCGTAAGAAAATCAGGGCAAAAACCCTAACAAATCTCCTCTTTTTGGCTTGATTTTTTGCAAAATATTCATGATCCTCCTTCTTCTTGTGTATAATCTTTGTTCTTCATATATTCTTCATATATCACTACTATTTGACATGCTTTAAAAATTAAGCCTTTTGGGATTAAAATATATCAGCCCTTTTCGGGTTAAAATACTGTAACCCTTTTGTAGGGTTAAAAGTGAGTTTTATTTTCAAATATGTGACAGCGGGATTGTTGAAAATATGATTGAAAATTATCTCCACATGTAGTTTTATTTTGACAAAATATCTTCATTATCATCAAATTGGTTGCAACTTTGAAATTAACCTATCCTCAATTGAACCATCGGATCTTTGAACCTGTCTCTGATACCACTTGTTGGGTTTGAAATTGAGAGGGCGTCATGCGAAAGCTAATAGTTTGTAAACCACCGTTGTGATAATTCAGACGAAAAATAAAAACATACCAAAAAGAAACATATTATTAATATAGTTTTGCAAATTGGCCTACATATTAAAAAACTAATATTGAAAAACATAAAATCTATGAAAAGGTATAAACCTATGGGAGAAATCTCCCCCTAAACCTGACTCTTTTAACGACTACATTGTAGATGATATTCTGTTATGGTATGAGAAGAGGGATTTTTTATTGATAGATGTCGAAAACCTTTCCTCTAAGAAAGAGGTTTGCCAAATGTGGAAAAGTTTTATATTTTCTTTTAAGGAAGAGTAAAAGTATTTATGACTACTTTTATTTTTCTTACAAGAAAAAGTAAAACTTAATTTTAGTAAGAAAATCAGGGCAAAACCCCTAACAATCTGAACCATTTAAGATAGTTTCTAATGATATCTAGATGACAGATAGGGTTGCTTCTCGTTGCCTACCACTAATCTAATACTATAAGAATTATAGCAGACATATAGTAGAGAAGGGAACCATTATCTTACTGAACATCCACATTAAAGTAAGCTTATCATCAAATTGATTATAAGTTCCTTTGTACCCTTGCTCTGCAGCTGGTAGTTGATCATTTCATCGGTTGAATTGGAATTGAAAAATTAGATAGCAGCAACTGAAATCAAAAGTGATATTAATCACCTTTGATCAATTTTTTTGGTTACCAGGTTAAATTGATTGACCACCAACTATAGAGCAAGGCTATAAAGAATTTATAATCAGTTTGAGGATGGATTTACTTTAATGTGGGTGTTTAGTGAGATAATGATTTCCTTTTCTACTATATGCCTAACTAGAATTTTTATAGTGTAGGATTAATGGGAGGCGATGGGAAGCAACCCTATTTATCATCTAGATATAATTAGGTACCTATATCATATGGTTTAGATTCCAAGCCATATTCTTGGAGTTTGATGTACTGTGTAGAGATCCAAAATTTAGGAATGTTAAAAATCAAGTTTTGGACAAAATGCCTTAGTCAAGTCAAATAATTTTAATCCCACAAAATGAACAGTTTTTCTCAAACAAAACTCTGCCATACTTTTTAAGCAAAGAGATCAATTTTCTACAGAGGTAAATCCCAAAACAGCTATCTTAGACGGTAAGTGAAATTTGGGTTGGGTTTGGGGGTTATTAAGTTTTTAATTAATTAAACAGCCAATAAGAAACTAACATGTATTCAATGAAAATACTATTTTTTTAGCTTCTGTTAAGTGAAAGGGTAAAATTAGAGTCTGTAGGTGAATGGTAAGTGTATTTTAGAGCTCAAATATGGAAGGATGGTATATTAGGATCATTTTCAATACTTGAAGGGTATATTAGGTCATTTTTGTCCTTTTTCTACCGTCATTTATCTACTATTTTCAAAATTGTGATTGTTTTACTGATGCGGAAACAGGAAGTTCATTGAATATGCTATTGAGAATTCATCAAAGGTTCTTAGAAACGAAAACTGATGTTTTCTGTATAATAGATGAAGTGATTTTGATATGTATGCTATATGTCAAAAAAATTTCATTGAAGGATACGTATTATAGTCAATTCAGTCTACCTACTGCTGATGTCTTATACTAATATGTGTAGAAAGTACTTAACTATTGTAAGACACGTCTCAGTGTCCTCATATGTACCTATATGCTCTCTATATCCTATCTTTCTCCCTTGTGAAACATAGAGAAGATGAGCAAACATAAGCTCTCTCTGTTTTGTGTACATGTGTGCTACGTGTCAAACTTTTTTTGTACTACTCAAATTGGTTAGATTGCTTAATTGGGGTTTTGGTTCAGATGTTAGCAGCCCCGTGTACATTGCAACGGTATATAATTTGGTGCGAATTGGAAAAAAAAATTGATTCAAATATCTTTCTTAATTGTATCTGATCTATACATGTATGTCTTCAAATAGATATATTCGTGCATGCCCCTGTATGATTTTAAATTACTATTTTTGATGTCTTTTTAATTTCTCTGTGCAAATTATAATTGTAAGTATATTGTCATTTAAGTGGTTTGTAGTCAGTTAAGTATTTCATCACATACAGGTGTCACCTACTTGCCCAATACCTTTAGGCAGTGGACAACTACAATTAAAAACTCAAATTAAAAGAGAAGAAAGGAATTCTACTATATCCTGATTAAATTTAATAGATTGTATTAATCTTTTATTTCAAGTTGTGTTAAGAATACAATAAAACACTAATAGTTTATAGAAATCGTAATGTTCAAATTAGGGGAAAAGAAGCAAAATAAAATGGAGAGAGTATAAATTCAAAACATGCAATCGAAAATCAAGTTTTTGTGTATGTATATGCTGAAAATAAAAGAAACAGAAATATAGAAAACTATAATCTTCAATATGCAAGGCAGGTATGTCTCTTTGTCTTCACTATTTAATTATTATTATGATTAATCCTCAGTTTTTGGTGTCTTTTTTTGTTATATTTTTTAAATTGTGTTGGAATTTCTCTTCATCCTCAATGATTTCTAATGAAAGAAGACTCGATTCTTCTAGAAGAGAATTGCACTCTTTGATTCTTCTAACTAGACTAGATTTGATTACAAGATCTGTATAGTTTTTCTTTTCGATTTTTGTTGGATTAATAAATTTAAGGTGAAATACAACACAAATTTCGGAGATTGCATTCTAACAGGAAATTATTATAACTACTCACACGAATTAATTGATCGATTATGACATGTGTCCAAAAGAAAAAAAAAGAATATAGTTGAAATTGCTTGCGAAAGGTACATACCTCAGTTCAACTATTCTAAGCTGAGTGCCAACTCTCAACCAATAAAAGTAATATTCTGCATTTGTCTCCATACTTTATGAGGGGATTTCACAACTGCTACATTACAATTTTGCATATATCCATATAGACTATGATTAATAACTAGGTTGTTTGCAAGATGGGAGTGTTGGAAAATTAAGATAACTACGGTCATATCTTGAATAAATAAAATGTGTTATTGTGAGTTACTTCAGTTTTTGGTACTTTATCCTTGTATTTCTCTTCTTTGTCAAATTTAAAAAATACTTTTACCAGTCGAAGAGTATGAATCTAGATGAGTTTCTTGTATGAAAAATCATTTGTTCTTTGAGAATTATGTTGATGCATTTATGTTTGAACATGTAATTTCGATGAGTTCTTGTAATGATTAAGATGTTGGATTGTTTCTTCCATATTTTTAGTCAGAAGATGCTGAAATTATTATATTTATACAGATTAAATATTCTAAAATATTACATTTGTATAGATTAAAGATTTTCATTTTATTGATTTCCACAGGTATATATTCCTTTACAGCCATAGTTTTTCCAGATTTGGTCCATTAATAGTTAAGTAAGCTTTTACCCCTTCTCATTATCCGCTGTCATTTTTTAACGCATGAGATTGATTCAAAATTTACTTGTAAGAGTAATGATTTAAAATCCACACTGGATCTTCTCTATGACGCGTACATAAATTAGTTAGTTTTCGATTTGTATTATCATGATTCTTGCTTTTATTTTAAATCTTTAATTATTTATATGGGTTAAGGCTTTGAATTTATATTCGGGTATAGATGCTATGGTGATAGTTCCATTGGTTTTCATTTTTCTATCAGTTTAATTCTACTTCTTTCGATTTGGGGGTTACAAAGTGATAAAGCTTAAGTTGCATATGAAATATTTGGTGAAAGTTTTGAACGGGCTCCGGGTTGATTTATGAGAGATACCAAATGTGTTTGCAGCTTTGCTTCTGTCTGCTTTTGCAAATTTTTAGTCCTGATAACACTTTTGCCGTTATAATCAAGAAATAGTGACTTCATTGTAGTCTTAAAGTTGAAAGAAGGTAGCTATTGCACAACTATGTACACAATTCCATCTAGAAATGCCAACAATTTCAAAAAAATGTATTTGCTCCATATACTATTTGTCCTTCCTTGACAACTTCTGTAGTTTCATTTTAACAACTACTTTGATGTTATAGTTCAAAGATGTTCTATGAGGTTTAAGTTATGTACAGCTCATCCACACTTTTAACTTTTTTGTCAAAGATATCTTTAAATAAAAGATATAAATATACTTTGCCTTGTGTGAAAATAATTTTACTTATAATTCAAGTATTCTTATGAAGTAAGTAAAAATGTGGGAGGTAATTCATTATCCTTGATTAAGAGCAAAATCACTCCAAATTCAGAGGTGAAGATAGAGCATCCAACATGGAGGAGGAAATGGACAATCAACTAAATGCGAATTTAAGGAACATCTTATATCAAATGACTTATCTGAGGTTTGTTTAGCCCGTAGATTAGAGAATCTGTAACCATACCAGTAAGCATAACACTGTAGTGTCCCATTATTAAGGTGCCAGAATTAAATTTTTTATCTATTAAATGACATTTTATAGTATATGAGTGCCATACAATGTATTCAAGAATCATAGTTAATGAACACTTTCTGCAATGAGTGTGAGTCTTCCGTTGCTATAGCTTTTATGTACCATGAATGGTGAGAGACTAGGAATCTGAAACTCGAGGTCAGAAAAATGAAGGAGACAAAATAAAGAAGCAAATTTCAACAACAAAACAGGAATATGAAATTATCTTTATCGGTGTAGTATATATGCTTTTTCTAAGAATTTCTCGTAGCACAAAGAAAGTGAATATTTGTGCGTTGTGTTAGGATTTACTCAATTTGAAAATACTATAAATAACATTCACATTGGGTCCCTGCTAACACGGATCATATCCCTCTAGTTATTAAAAAGAAAGAAGGGAAGTGGAGGCATTGATGTGAATATTTTTCCAAGTGTTTAGGTTACTCAGTTTAGTTTATGGAAACCTTATTAATTCTTGTTTTAATAAGATTTAATGTATGTCTTTACAATTTTATTCTAAAGATATAGAAATCATTTAGTTTTACAACCTTTGTTTTTTTAAAAAATTATTTCTCTGCATTCTCTAGTAAAAGTGTCATGATCCGAGCCAAGGCCGTTAGCCGCGACGGGCACCCCAAGCCAATCAAGGCCTAAGATGAACATTTAGCCTTACATCTTAGGCATAATAATATAAAGAAACTGCGCAAGCTAACCCACAAAATAAAAGAGTCTGATAAATCAAAATGAACTTTGTAAACCAAATCCAAATCTAGAAGCAATAAGCCAATACAGTCTACAAGCCTCTATCCATAAAATATCAACTTAGCTAGGACATGACCCCTACTATATCATAAGAAAAGAAACAAAAGTACTTAAACTAAAAAGGCTAAAAGAAAGTAAGGCCTTTCGGATGATAATGGACTCAATACTTTGCCAGCTTCCCAAAAGGGGCAAGGGACATAATACATGACCATTAAAAGCTTAAACCTAAAGTATGTAGCGTTCACCATCATCTAGTAACTCACAGGCTATATGGGTTTGGTACTCCCCAACCAACGAGGCCGCAGTCCATTTTGACTGCACGTACTGAGGTTAGGCAAAAGTCATCAATAGACAAGAGTCACCATACATAGTGTCTTCATGTTAAGGACTATCCTCATGTTAAGGATACTATCTGGTCTTCCAGTTTAGGTATGACATCCCTATGCTGTCAAACATAAATTTTGGGCATTGGTCACGAAGACTTATGCTTTCAAGGTGAAGGTATATAATTTCTTTAGAGCCTAATTAAAATATTTTTCATATAATATTATCATGGAGTCATTTATTAAGGCATATTCATGTTGGTATCATCATACCAAGACTTGCAAGCAGTTCATATCATGCCAAAAAAATATTTTCATAAAACGATAACGACTCCCTAACCCCATCATTCAAAATGATAATCATATTATCATTAAAGTGCATAAAATATCAAAGCAAGTCATAATGCTCAACACTTTTGACAATTTAAAAGATGGGGTATCATCTCTATTCATCATCTTAATTCAAAGCTTTTTTTAGAGGACTTGAAAGTCATAACTTCATCATTCATATATTCAATACATCAAAATTCAAGTAATGAAATACATCCTTTGAATAATTATGTTCAAATCATCAAACCCTTCACAAGTGATTAGAAATACCATCTAAAAATAGGAAACAATCAATATTTAATATGTGCAATTACAATTCTCAAACCCAACCGTATATCATCAATAAAATAAGAAAAATGATGAAAAATTCACACTTTAGAATGATAATTTAAGTAGGGAGTGTTAAACATGCTTTTGTGACTGGGGAATTTTGAGGACTTAAATTCAGAGTACTGAGAGTGAAATTCTTAGGAAGAACCCTAATTGATTTTATTGAGAGTTGAGAGGAGGAAGTATAGTATTAATCCTTGATAATTGATGGGAAATAAGGGTTAAAGGATGTTTAAAAGTATAAAGGACCAAAAATCTCCCGTTCCAAACCAAAAAAAAATAAGTCATGTTTTTTAACCTTGGGCGTGGCACACCATTATTGTGCTAGCCCAAGGGCATGAAACACCCTTATCATGGAGCAATAAGTACGTGGAATGCTCTTATTGCGCACCTTCACTAGTTCCATGTAAGAGTGTGTCACCCCTCCGTGGCACATGTTCAACGCAGACCCTTACTGTTTTGGGGTCCCAGTATGACCCAAAATGCGATTCAAAATTTTCAAAATGCTTCCTAAGGGTCCCGTTACCTTCCTTTATCTTAAATCCATTCAAAAATTATTGTTAAACAATTAAGAGGTATCAAATTAAATTCTTCGAAAAATATTGGGGTTAACATAGTTATGCTCATTTTCTTGTGCCTCAAAACCCGTAACCCTCAGGGTGTTATATTATCTCCCCCTTAGGATTATTTGTCCACGAATGAGAGAATATCAGAAGGACAAAAAGGAACTCAAGAACAAATTCAAAATGCACTAAGACAAAGAATAAGATTCGTACCTCATGTACTCTTGTCCAACATTGGAAACAAGAATAGGTATTTAGCTTTCATATCCTCATCTGGTTCCAATGTAGCCTCCTCTACCTTTTGGTTCCTCCACAACACCTTTACTGAATTAATTTTTATAGTTCACAATTTTTGAACTTGCCTATCCAAGATTTCGATTGGGATTTCCTCACAGGAAAATAAATATTTAACACCTATATCCTCAATGACCACCACTAAGAAAGGATCACCTACACACCTTTTCAGCATAGACACATGAAAAATGGGGTGAACCGGGGCGAAGTTCGCCGATAAGTTCATTTCATAAGCAACCTTTCCAACTCTCCACAAAATTTGATAGGAACCAAGGTAATGAGAACTAATTTTCCCCTTCTTCCCAAACCTCATAACTCCTTTCATAGGATAAACCTTCAAGAACACCCAATCATAGACTTCAAACTCCAACAACCTTTACCTTACATCCACATAAGACTTTTGGTGACTTTGAGAAGTCACAAGTGTTTCTTGAATTACCTTCACTTTCTTTTTCGCTTGATGTACCAAATCAGACCCAAACAACCTAGCTTCACCCACCTTAAACAATCCAATCAGAGACCTACACCTTCTATATAAAGGGGCTTAAAAGGGGCCATTTGAATACTTGAATAATAATAATTATTTTATGTGAACTCAATCAGATGTAAATAATTAACCCAACTTTCTATAATATACTCTATAGTTTGAATAGTATGTTCTGCTTGCTCATCCATTGATAGAAGAAGTACTGAGGTTCACCTGAGAACCCAACCCGTTCTGAAAAGAATACCAATAGATTCGATTGACCCAGAATGACCAGCACGTCTAGACTGTCTTGAAAATAAACCCCTTGAAAACTAACCACTACCCATAGTAGGGCAGTCTCTAGCACTAGACTGACCTCCATCAGTAGTCAAAAAAGTTGCCTTCCTGAATAGGTCGACTCATCTGAGTCTGTGAAAGAAAAGATACCCAATATGAGAACTACCACCTATGAATCGAGAACTGCTATGGCTACGACCAAATCTACCATAGAAACTAGGCCTCTTATTATGACCCTTACGACTCTCATGGTGCATCTCTTCCATCACTCTAGCATAATCTGAAACCTCAGCAAAAGACCTACTCTCAGAGACCCAACTCTGAGTCAATATGTGGATGGGAAAATCCACCCCTCAGATAATACAACAAACTCTCTCATACTTAATGGTCATAATAGGAGTAGCAGGATATGCAACCATGGGCTGAGAAGCTACAAGCTGAATAACTGTCGATGTAGGAGAAATCTTAACTCTAGAAGCCATAGCTATAGACTGTGCCCCTATCGTAATAGTTTGTGCCCCATCAGACGATACACCACCAACTTTACTCAACATTTGAATCAATTCATCTTTGTGGAAATAAAAGGAATGAAACCTAGTGAAGCCTGGGATGGTCCTTGTCCCACCGCTACCTGTGGCAAAACAATCTCAAACTAAGGTGTAGAAATAAGGTCAAGGGAAGGCGGCTTATCTTTCCCTCTAACTGGGGACACATCTCTTGGATGTTCATGACCTCTAGGTCATCTACGTTCAACAACAGAAGTAGGATCCCCTGGCTCGATCTTGGGACCCTCATCTCGCAGAGAGTTAGCACATTTCTTCGACATCTACAAAAGAGTAAAGTTAAGAAAATATTCTACAAACCAACTCAGACTCATAGCATGATATGAATGGAAGAAGTGAAGGACTCCTAAGAATTTCACATAGCCTCCCAAAGATAGGAAACGAATGTCAATGTTTCGATCTGCATGACTCTATTAGACACTTGCTCTTGTATCAATAATACCGGTGAAACCTAGGCTCTAATACTAATTTGTCATGACCTAATTAACGAGTCATGATGACACTTACCAATAACCACCAATAGGTAAGACAATACCATAACCTGGAGCTAACACAATGGGTTAATCTGGTAAAAAAGGCCCAACATACGTGAAATTCAAGAAAATCCATTGTAAATACAAGGGTCCTAGTTATAATAAACTATCATACAAGATACCAATCCCAAAATATGGTAGAGCTAGTACAAGAGCAACTAATAGTATTAATACAACTCCAAGTTTAGAATAGTTAAACATCTGTCTCGAATGCTAAAGATTGAACAAAAGAGATAGAGGGAAATTGGGTGAATCAAACTCCAAGAGCTCACCCTTTTATCGGGAATCAATCACTGCAAGAACCATAATCAATGACAATAGCTACTACTCGAGTCTGCATAAAAAAGGTACAAAAATGCAGTATGAGTACCAAAATAATGGGTACTCAGTAGACATCATCGTCTAACTGAGCTAAATCATGGTATAAGAACAATAAAATGCAATATAATTATAATAAGTCAAGGTATAGAATCGAACCTGAATCATCTCTATCATCATTATGAATAATAAGGAAGTAATTCAGAATAACAAGATAACATAAGGCGTCAACGCATGCCAATATCGCTATACATAAGAAATAAATGATTTGGAATTGTAAATAAAAACAATCCAATCACAAGCAAACACAATTAAACAGTTGGAGCCCATACACCAATTAGTGCATAAAGTAAAGAACCCATAATGGCGTCCCATGAGCATAAAGTAAGAAACCCATCACGGAATCCCATACCACCAGAGGGAACATCAAAGGATTAATTCATCAGTGTGTGTGTGTGTGTATATATATATATATATATGTAACAACTTCTCATTATCCATGGTTTTCTACAATTCCCATCAAGCGGCAATTTGCGAACATTCATAATCTTAATCAATTATCGTAATTGAATAACATATACCATTATACTCATAACCATAACCATATCACCATATAAGTATCTATCTCATAAATACACCCTATTTACTCATTATTAGATAGCCAACACTTACTACTAAATCACGTATTCACTAGTCATCATATGACCTCTAATTATAGACTATCAATTATTCATGACATAATCATTATTCATGGGTCAACGACTAACCATTATTCACTAATGAGCCAATATCTAACCACTAGTCAAGATTCGCCCCTAGACCATGATTTCCAATTAACCAATGTTCATTTATAACCATCATGATCTCACTAGTCCCCATCTAGCAAAAGACCACTAATCATCATTTAATCACTTATTCTTCTATCAACTAACATCTCTTATTATCTAGCATCATCAATCCACAAATCCTTGTGTAACAATTAATCAACATCATAAAATTATTCATCAATAGCAATTAATCATCACCATTAATAAACCCATCATCATTATTAGCCATGTTGTAACGCCCCAAAGTTTTTCCTATCTAAATTTCCCCCCCTAAAGTATCAAGCATTGGATTCTAGAATGATTTATACTTATTTCCCAGTGGAATTCCTTATATTTCAACTTTTCATTACGTAGATGATTGAATAAGTTTTCCGTCGACATAAAATTCATCCAAAACGGACACTCGGTGAAGGAGCTATGGTTAATTTAAGTCCTAGTCATAAAACATCGTCATTCCTATCCTTGGCACATCGTGGAGAGGGTGTAGATGACGACGGTCAAGTTTTAGTGAGACTCCGCAATCGTGGCGCATTGCGGAGTGGGATAAATTCCCATTCATCACTTTCCAGTGAGCCACCGCAATAGTGGCGCGTCGCGGTGGGCCATGAAATTGGGCTCCAAGTTATATTTTAATACTGGTCTCATTAAGGGTATTTGGGGTATTTTCCAACCCCTTAACATCTTGAACACGGGATTTAATCCCTATTAAACCAAAATATACCTACTCTCACCAAAATCCATCAAGAACTCTCCCTAGGATTTCAAACAAGAATCCCAAATAACTCACGACTTAACCGTGGATTTTCAAAACAAATTAAAGATTTGGAATCCCCAAGACGTAGGCATCAAGAAGCATCCTTTAACTTCCTAAATAGAGGTATGCGGGGTTTTCCTAAAAATCTCATGCACATAGAAATCATGATTTTAAGAAAGGGGTTTTTAGATTTATGAATATAATCATGTTTTAGAATACTTGATGGAATTGTTTTGGTCTTTCGGCCTTCCCCCAAATTGATTTGTAATTATATATATATATATATATATGTATGTGTGTGTGTGTGTGTAAGAATGTTTTTTAGGGTTGATGATTGAATTGAGAGCATGACTCATGAAAAATTCCTCTCTTGTTACTATTTTTCCTTTACTTATGATATGCTATGAATTATTTTGAATGCATCTTGAAAAGCAGGTTATAAAATGTCTTGAATAATGTTATATTTGGATTATGATTTTGATTTCAAAAGAGAGAGGGTTGTTTATGTTGATGAATGTTGAACATAATCATATAATGAGAAGAGTTGCATGGTTTGTTAAAGATTACATGACCACCGTCTATTTATTGAAAGTATATGAATTTTGCATAGTTTTGACTTATATTTTTTGAACATAAATTCTCTTTGTTAAATTGCATGTTTGGGTGGTCTAAATTATGTTTTTATGAAAGATCATGCTTAATGCATTATCGCTCAGAATAACGACTTAAAAGTCTTGGTATGACGATACAAAATCAGATAATGCCATAACAGACTCTGACTAATACAGAAATTTGACTTTATCAGATTTTCATGATTTAGACTTCAGACTGACTCATATTCAGAACGGGTTAAAATTAGGCATAAAGAGATGTTAGGTGGTTCTCCGATGAAGGTGTGAGTTCAGACAACTCATTGCCCAAAATCGTGATTTGCCGATCCGGGTATATTATTATACACTGGACTAGTTCCCTGTGGCGTATCAGACTCATACACTCCAACCCTTGAAGCACACTTGGGTTGGGGGTTTTCGGCCGAGTCAATGGGGGATTCCATATAGCCTATGGAATATCATACTTGTAGGAGAGTGACACCTAACTCAGAAGTAATACAAAGATCAGACATTGCATTGACAAGAATAATTTATGATCTCGGAAAATGTCATGTGTTTTAGAACTATTCTATGTATGATATTTTAACAATTTTCTCTCCAACTATTTTATATATATACAAGCTTTATTTTGGATTACTTTGCGTACCAGTACAACTGTATTGACCCCACTCCCCTACTTCTCAGGTTCTGAGGCTCAGTCTAGGGGTACAGATAAGCAGTAGATCACATCAGTTAGAGTTGCAGTGTTCAGTTGGTGAGCCTTCTATATTTCAGAAGGACTATTTATTTTTAGACAATTGTTATAGATTATGGTTTTGGGCTACTGGGGTCCTTGTCCCAGTTTTCAGATAGTTGTCAGATTTTCATGTAGTAGAGATTTCGCAGATGGTTTCTAGATGTTGTTAGATGGTTTTGGATTGTCATTTTCTAGTATCGAATTTATATCAGATTTATGACCATGAACCCATTTTGTTGAAAATTCTACATTTTCTCATTTGGGTATGAATAGTGTATATGATTTCAAGTTAGAAGGGTGTTCAGGCCTTCATGGTTCGGGATGCTTGTAACGGCCAGGCCCTCGGTTTAGATCGTGATAAAATTGGTATAAAAGCATGGTTCATGGTCCTAGGGTGTCTGCGAAATCATGTCGGGTAGAGTCTTACCTATGGGTGCGTAGCGCTCCACACTTGTAAGCAGAAGGATACTAGGCATTTGGGAAAGTGTTTCCCCTCTTTGTGATTTAGTTCATGCCTTAGAGTCTAAATTAGAATTGTCCCCTAATCAGTGATCTATTGTATTTCAAGAAACAGTCATGCCTCATCTTCATTCCAGCAACCAGGATACTCAGGATGATGAAGTCCGCCCCACTCATGGTATGCAGACCCATAATAGAGCTCACACCCCAAAACCTATTCCTACTCCGAAAGTACCTCCAGTCCTGACCAATCCTCCTCGAGTTCCAAGGACAAATGTTAACCGTCCTCAGTCTTCTTAGAGGTACATATCGAATGCAGAATTCAGACACACTATTCACATATTTTCAAATTTGGTAGCCGCACAGACTCAGAGGTCGAAGGATACTAGGTCTGCATCTGCTACTTCGGAGGCTACTAGGGAAGGCCATTTTATGAGAATGAACCCGCCCAAAATTTTGGGCACTAAGGTAGAAGAGGACCCAAAGGAGTTCGTGGACCAAATAGAGAAGATTTTTAGAGTAATGCATGTGGATCAGGTGGAAGGGGTTGAGTTACCAGCGTATATACTTAAGTATGTAGAGAACCAATGGTATAATGAGTGGGAAGAGGCAAAGGGTGAGAGTGTTGAGACCACAGTTTGGGGATAGTTTTTGGAAGCTTTTCTTGACCGATTCTTTTCTCTAGAGTTGAGGAAAGCCAAAGCAGAAGAATTCATGAATCTTAAATAGGGGAAACTGAGTGTCCGGGAGTACACTCTGAAGTTTAACCAAATGGTTCGTTATGGACCAGAAATGATAGGTAATTTGAGAGCCCGGATAAGGAAATTTGTATCCGGCCTTTCATATGATCTAGCGCTTGAATGTCAAGAGGCGATGCTAAATAGGGATATGGACTTTGCTAGGCTGTCAGTCCACTTGCAGCAGGTGGAAGAGAAGAAAAAGAAAATCATCAAATCTATAGAGAAGAACAGACAGACGAAGAGAGCTAGAGCAGCGGATCAGAACCATAGTCATCCACAGAGCAGTAACTGGGGAAATAGGTAAAAAAAAAGAAGTTTTGGAGTAATGCGCAGTCTGTACCTAGCGCCCCAGCTCCCAGACCCCTAGCTGATAGACGACCTCAGAGTTTTCATACTATTCATGGACCCAGAGCTCAAGATACTCAGTCCTAGGGCAGTGTGGCTCTGCAGCATCGTACTTTTCCATGGTGCAAGACTTGCAGTAAGCATCATCAAGGAAGGTGTCAGCTGGGCTCGCTGGTATGTTATTCATATGGTCAGTCGGGTCACTTTCAGAGATATTATCCCTCCAATAGGAGGAATATTGGTGGAGCTAAGTCACAGGAAAATTCTTCTGCACCATTACCACCTTAAAAGGGCGCCACTTCAGCTGCCAGAAGTGGTCGCAACCGGCTGTACACTTTGACTAACCGCCAGGAGGCAGAGGCCTCACCATATGTTGTCATTGGTATGTTACAAATCTTTTCCCGTTATGTTTATGTGTTACTTGATCCAGGGTCTACCTTGTCTTATGTGGCCCCATATATCGCAGTTGGTTTTAGGTTTGATATCGAAGTCATTACCGACCCTTTCTCTGTTTCCACACCGGTGGGTTATTCTGTTGTGGCTAGGAGGATATATAAAAATTGTGTTTTTTCTATTCTTAGCCGGGATACTATGGAAGATCTCATAGACCTTGATATGGTTGATTTTAATGCTATCCTAGGGATGGTCTGCTCCATTCGTGTTATGCCACACTAGACTGTAGAACCTAAATGGTTACTTTTTCTTTTCCGAATGAGCCAGCAATAAAATAGGAAGGGCACTCTTTAGCACCTAGAGGGCACTTCATATCTTACCTCAGAGCCTATAAACTGATTTCCAAGGGTTGCTTGTATCATCTTGTTCAGGTTAAAGATTATAATGCCAAAAGTCTTCCTCTTCAGTCTGTCCCTGTAGTAAATGAATTCTCGGAAGTCTTTCCAGATAATTTCCTGGGAATACCACCTGATAGGGAGATAGATTTTGGCATAGATATGTTGCCAGACACCCGTCCTATCTCTATCCTGCCATATAGAATGGCTCTAGTAGAGTTGAAAGAGTCGAAAGAGCAAATAGCAGACCTCCTAGATAAAGGTTTCATCTGTCCTAGTGTTTCTCCCTGGGGTGCACCTATACTTTCCATACGAAAGAAAGATGGTTCCTTGCGTATATGCATAGATTACCACAAGTTAAACAAGGTCACTATCAAAAATAAGTATTTGTTTCCTAGGATTGATGATTTGTTTGACAAACTTCATGGTGGTAGGTGCTTTTCTAAAATACACCTTCGTTTAGGATATCATCAATTGAAAGTTAGGGATTCATACATTCCCAAGACAGCTTTCTAAACCATATATGGTCATTATGAATTCCTAGTCATGTCCTTCGGGTTGACTAACGCCCTTACAACCTTCATAGACCTAATGAATAGGGTCTTTCGACAGTTTCTAGACTTGTCTCTCATAGTTTTCATTGATGATATCTTGATTTATTTTAAAAGTGAGGAGGACCATGCCAATCATCTCTGAATTATCCTCCAGACTCTCAAAAATCATAGGTTTTATGCAAAGTTCTCCAAGTGTGAATTCTGGTTAAATGATATTTCTTTCTTAGGGCATATTGTGTCTAGTGAGGGGATTAAGGTTTAGGCAGTGAGGAAATGGCCCAGACCCACGACTCCAACCGACATTCGGAGCTTCTTGGGTTTGGCGGGTTATTACAGAAGGTTCGTAGAGTGTTTTTCTTCCATAGCTACACCACTTACTATGTTGACTCAGAAAAAGGTGACGTTTTTATGGTTTGACTCTTCTGGGAATAGTTTTGAGAAGTTGAAAGACAAGTTGACTACTGCTCCTGTTTTGACTCTTACGAAGGGTATAAAAGGTTTTGTTATATACTGTGATGCATCCCGAGTGGGACTTGGGTGTGTTCTTATGCATCACGGTAAGGTAGTGGCTTATGCATCTATGCAGTTGGAAGTGCATGAACAAAACTACCCTACTCATGACTTGGAGTTAGCAGTTGTGGTTTTTGCACTTAAGATCTGGAGGCACTATTTGTATGGGGTACATGTTGATATATTTACTAACCACAAGAGTTTCCAGTATGTTTTCTCGTAGAAAGAATTAAATCTCAGGAAGAGGTGATGGTTGGAACTTTTAAAAGACTATGACATGAGCCTGCACTATCATCCAGTCAAGGTGAATGTGGTAGCCGACACCCTCAACACGTTATCTATGGGCATTCTTTCTTATGTGGGGAAAGAAAAGGGGGAGATGGTGAAGGATATTCACCAAATTGCAAATCTAGGAGTGCAACTTTTGGATTCCGAGGATGGAGGAGTGGTTGTTCATGATATAGCTAAATCTTTCCTTTGTGCAGAAGTTAAAGAGAAGCAGGTTGAAGATCTCATCTTGATGCAGATCAAGAAAGATGTGGGTCAAAAAAAGGTAATGTTATTTGAAATTCGTGGTGATGGTATTTAGAGATACCAGGATAGGTTGTGTGTGCCAGATGTAGATGGTCTAAGGAAGAGAATCCTTAATGAAGCTCACACATCGAAGTATTTTGTTCACCCTGGCTCTACTAAGATGTATAATGATTTGAAAACCATTTATTGGTGGAATAATATGAAGTGTGATGTCGCTAACTATGTTGCCAAGTATTTGAATTGTCAACAAGTTAAAGTGAAATATATGAGGCTAGGTGGTTCTTCCTAAGAGATAGATTTGCCTATGTGGAAGTGGGAGATGATTAATATGGACTTCATTATAGGACTTCCAAGGTCCTGAAACCAGTATGATTCCATTTGGGTGATTGTGGATAGGCTGACCAAGTCAACTCACTTTCTACCTGTTAGGACTAATTATTCGGGAGAGGATTATGCCAAGATGTTCATTCCAGAAATAGTTCATTTGCATGGGGCACCTGTGTCCATCATATCTGACCGAGATACATAATTTTCTTCATATTTTTGGAGATCGTTTCAAAAGGGTTTAGGTACCCAGGTGAATTTGAGCACGACTTTCCACCCTCAGACAGATGGGCAATTGAGTGCACCATCCAAACCCTGTAGGATATGTTAAGGGCCTGCGTAATTAATTTTAAAGGTAGTTGGGTAGAGCACTTGCCATTGATAGAGTTTGCATATAATAATAGTTTCCATTCCAATATTAAGATGTCACCATTTAAGGCATTGTATGGGAGAAGATATAGGTCTTCGATAGGATGGTATAAAGTAGGTGAGATGCAGATATTTGGGCCTGATCTTGTTCATTAGGCAATGGAGGATGTGAAAAGCATTAGAGAATGACTTAAGACATCTCAGAGTCATCAAAAATCCTACGCCAATGTTAGGAGAAGATATCTATAGTTTGAGGTTGGAGATTGGGTGTTTCTCAAGGTTTCTCCCATGAAGGGAGTTATTTAATTCGGGGAGAAAGGTAAGCTAAGTCCTCACTATGTAGGTCCATACTAGATTGTGAGAATGATAGGTGAAGTTGTGTATGAGTTAGAATTGCCTACCATTTTGGGTTCTGTTCATCCAGTATTTCATATATCTATGTTGAAGAAGTGCATTGAAGACCATTCTTTAGTGTTGCCAGTCAAAGAAATCAAAGTTACAGACACCTTATCCTATGAAGAAGAGCCTATAGAAATTTTGGATTTCCATGTTAGAAGATTGAGGAGCAAAAAGATAGCCTCAGTTAAAGTGTTGTGGAGAAACCAGAAAATTGAAGAAGCAACTTGGGAATCAGAAGTTGACATGAGAGCTAGATACCCAAACCTTTTTTATTTAGTGGATGACAAAATGGAAGATACAATCCTTGCCTTATTCTTTCTATGCCTTAGTATGCTTGAACTTATGTTTGGGGGCGAATGTTCCCTAGGGGGGATATTGTAACGCCCCGAAGTTTTTCCTAGATAAATTTTTGTCCCTAAATTATCAAGCATTGTCTTCTAGAATGATTTAAACTTATTTCCCTATGGAATTCCTTAGATTTTGACTTTTTATTATGTAGATGATCGAAGAAGTTTTCTGTCGACATAAGATTCATCTAAAATGGACACTCGGTGAAGGATTTATGGTTAATTTAAGTCCTAGTCATACAACACCGTCATTCCTATCCTTGGAGGATCGCGGAGAGGGTGTAGATGACAATGGTCAATTTTCAGTGAGACTCCGCGATGGTGGCATGTCGTGGAGTGGGCTAAATTCCTATTCGTCCCTTTCCAGTGAGCCACCACGATAGTGGCGCGTCACGGTGGCCCATGAAATCAGGCTCCCAGTTATATATTAATACCGGTCTCATTAAGGGTATTTGGGGTATTTTCCAACCCCTTAAAATCTTGAACACGGGATTTAATCCCTATTACACCAAAATACACCTACTCTCACCAAAATCCATCAAGAACTCTCCCTAGGGTTTCAAACAAGAATACCAAATAACTCACGACTTAACCGTGGATTTTCAAAACAAATTAAAGATTTGGAATCCCCAAGACGTAGGCATCAAGAAGCATCCTTTAACTTCCTAAATAGAGGTATGCGGGGTTTTCCTAAAAATCTCATGCACATAGAAATCATGATTTTAAGAAAGGGGTTTTTAGATTTATGAATATAATCATGTTTTAAAATACTTGATGAAATTGTTTTGGTCTTTAGGCCTTCCCCAAAATTGATTTGAAATTATATATATATGTAAGCATGTATTTTAGGGTTGATGATTGAATTGAGAGCATGACTCATAAAAAATTCCTCTCTTTTTATGATTTTTCCTTTACTTATGATATGCTATGAATTGTTTGGAATGCATCTTGAAAAACAGGTTATGAAATATCTTAAATAATATTATATTTGGATTATGATTTTGATTTGAAAAGAGAGAGGGTTGTTTATGTTGATGAATGTTGAACATAATCATATAATGAGAAGAGTTGCATGGTTTGTTAAAGATTACATGACCACCGCTTGTTTATTGAAAGAATGGGAATTGTGCATAGTTTTGACTTATATTTTCGGAACATGAATTCTCTTTGTTAAATTGCATGTTTGGATGGTCTGAATTATGTTTTTATGAAAGATCATGCTTAATGAATTATGGCTCAGAATTACGAATTTCAAGTGTTGGTATGACGATACCATATCAGATAATGCCATAACAGACTCAGACTAATAGAGAAATCAGACTTTATCAGATTTTAATGATTTAGACTTCAGACAGCCTCATATTCAGAACAGGTTAAAATTGGGCATAAATAAATGTTAGGTGGTTCCCCGAAGAAGGGGTGAGTTCAGATAACTCATTGCCTAAAACCGTGATTTGCCGATCCGGGTATATTATTATACGCTGGCCTAGTGCCCTGTGGCATATCAGACTCAGACACTCCAACCCTTGCGGCACACTTAGGTTGGGGGCTTTCCCGCCGAGTCAATGGCATATTTCATATAGCCCGTGGATTAGCAGACTTGTAGAAGAGTTCCACCTAACTCAGAAGTAATAGAAAGATCAGACATTGCATTGACAAGAATGATTTATGATCTCAGAAAATGCCTATGTATTTTAGAACTATTTTATGGATGATATTTTGACAATTTACTCTCCAACTATTTTATATATATACAAGCTTTATTTTGGATTAATTTACGTACCAGTACTACTGTATTGACCCCCCCTCCCCCTACCTCTTAGGTTTTAAGGCTCAGTCAAGGGGTACAGATAAGCAGTAGATCTCATCAGTCAGAGTTACAGTGTTCAGTTGGTGAGCCTTTTATATTTCAGAAGGCCTGTTTATTTTCAGACAATTGTTATAGATTATGATTTTGGTCTACTGGGGGCCTTGTCCCAGTTTTCAGATAGTTGTCAGATTTTCATGTAGTAGAGATTTCGTAGACGATTTCCAGATGTTGTTAGATGGTTTTGGATTGTCATTTTCTATTATCGAATTTATATCAGATTTATGACCATGATCCTGTTTTGTTGAAATTTCAGCATTTTCTCATTTGGGTATGAATGGTGTATATGATTTCAAGTTAGAAGGGTGTCTGAGCCTTCATGGTTCGGGATTCTCGTCATGGACAGGGCCTCGATTCGGTTCGTGACACATGTATCATCCATAATGGCTAGCTACTAATTTCAACTAAATAAGGTTCATTAATAGTACATTAGATTTCTAGCCATCAAGTAATATAGTAACTTAATAGATAACTAGTCACCACATAGCTTATTCCAACAGTCAATATTCATAAATTAATCCATTATTTATTGCTAACTTTACCCACTAGGTGGATCCTCAATTTTACATAAGATTTCTCTTACCAACTAGTCTTGTTTCATCATTAACCAGTAACCATAATAGTCCCCTAAGTTCAATACTCATTAACTAGTCCACTTTTTAAGTAGTTCACACTAGTAATCTCTAACTGGAACTCTAAGGTCAAAATCATACCCACATTTAATTTATGGATGCATACATATAAAAGCATGTGTATATATATAATGGTCATATCAATATTATCAACATATCCTATGTACTTTAACCGGGTATCAATATCATCAACATATCCTCCGGACTTTAAATAGGTATCAATATCATCAACATATCCTCCGGACTTTAACCGGGTATCAATATCATCAATACATCCTCCAGACTTTAATCGGGTATCAATATCATCACCTCAATATATCAATAATAAAGAACAAGCCCTACAAGGCTAAAGTAAATGACAAGTAATTAAATGACAATCCCCACAAATACTAAAGTAAAGTGCAATCCCCACAATGGCTAGATTAAAAAAAAAGTAAGGAGAAGCATACGTTTATATCTCATCATTAGTCGTCAAGGACAATTTATCCATAAATATACGAATATATATATATAGCATGAATACTACAAAGAATTAACAAGTTCAACATGGTTAGTAGCATAGCTTCTCATGTAGTCAACAAATATATCTTTTTGAACCCTTAGTATCATAACTCATAGTACCAGTAATAAGAAAGCTTTCTAGCCTAATCACTGGTTTGGTTACTAGACAAAAGCATGACATGAGATCCAAACATAATTAATAGAATATCTTTACATATAGTCAATAAGCTTGCCTTATAACACCATTTACACCATCATTTCCAAAATTGATAATAAGGAAGACTTCCAATATGATTTATTGGCATAATTATTATGCATGATCGTAACTTGGGAAATAGTATAGTTAATATGGCTTAATCAAGAGTATAATCAATGAATCATCTTTCCATAATCCATAATCTAGTAGTTTATACCTTGGGAATAACCATAAGCGATATCATGAACAATGGACCATTAGGTGTATATTCATTGTCCTACTATTGGCCTAAAGATAATTTATCATTAGTATGAATGATGGCTGAAGTGTGACATATTATATAGCTTATTCATAGCGTGGTCAATAACTTCATTTATGTCTTAGGTCATATTATATCCAAGGGCTCATTTAATAGCACACTCATTAGTCCAAATATACAATAATCACAAAAACATAATTTAATAGCTAGACATAAGCTTTAGCCAACAAGGCATACATAGGCATAATCACTTGGGCATCATTCCCAATGCCATTCCACATAACCAATGAGTACCAAGAATCATCAATATTTCCTCAAAAGGGAGATCTCTAGTCAATTACTCGGCGTAAGGATTCAAGGGAATTAATTCTCAATCTTTTCTTAAGGTGGGTCAACAAGCCCACATCAAAATCCCCGAAATTCATTCTAAGTCAATTTCTATCCGGGACTAGACTAAGTTATTTAAATCAACTCTTAGATATATAGAAAGCCACCATAAGCCCTAAGGTAGATGTTCTCACTCAAGTACTTTCACCAAGACCATTAGAACTAATGCAACCTCCTCTAGTATTAACACTATGGCCAATTTACTCTGAGTATGAGCAACTAGAGGAATTTACCTAATATTGAGTATTCTAAGGCATTATCATGCTAAACATAAGTAATGAAGTCTATTCCACCTAATAATAATGGGAAACACGCCAACTTTTCAACCACTAAGATTCACATAGCTTAATTGGTCCAACTAATCCAAGTCTTGAATTTCATCAAACCAATACTTAAAACCCACCCAATCTAAGAAAATATCACAATTATATCAAAACATAGCTCAATCTAACAAGGAGTAAGCCTAACCTGCCTAAAATCCAAAGAAAGCCTATGAACCACTAAACCATTGCTTTTCCTTTCTGAGAGCTTCTTCAAGGTTCCTAGATATCAAAAACCCAATCTACACATCATTACAAGAATTTTGATACTCATAAGGCACCATTGTGTTTCGGGTCAAAATACGATACCAAAAATGCCTAAGTGGGTCTCACATATGGAAAACGCATCTTTGAGATCATCATACACTACTAGGGAATCATAAACCTCAAGAATTCGGTGAAAAACAAGCATATTTGAATAAAAATCAAGACCTTGAGCAATTTGGGATTTTTGTCAAAATTCAAGAAATTAAAGCTTGAAAATGAAGGATTTTTACGTCAAATCCATTGTTAATAAAAAAAATATATGTGTTAATCGAGCATCTAATTCACCTTCAAGACTCAATTTGAAGTCAAAACATTATTCTAGGGATGATAGTGTTCAAAGAAAGGTGAAAAATGCCCAAATCTTGACAAAGGGACCTTTTTATACGCCCATAAGTAGGGTCCATAAGGTTAAACTTATGTTTACCTCCCAAACTCATTCAGACTCTATTTATTGCAAACGAACTATGTAACCCCACTAAATTTGATATTTTAGATGTATTGGTGAAGTTGGATTTTCTATCCAAGGTCGTTTAGGCCAACTGTGAGTCCCACACCCATATCTTCTGATTTTTCGACTTTCCAGCCTATGGGATGAAATGAGCTTGGGGACAGTGGTACCCAAAACAAGGTCTACCTAGATTAAAATCAATATTTTAGTGCTTCTAGCATAGCAGAAAGTAGCACCCCACATTTCAAACTAGAATGAAAATCCATTATTCATATGCGTAGATGTTCCAAAAGCCTCGAATCTTATGTAAATTTAGTTTGTTAATCAATTATGTAGTGTGGGAATCTATTTGAGCATGAATTAAGATTATAGAGGTCCCCTAACTCAATGACAAGTTGAAAGTTTTCCTATCGTTCAAGTTTTAGTTAGCATCAAAACTTAGGTCAACTTTAATAAACCATAAATCCTTGTGTATATTGAATTAGAGGACCTACTATATGTCAAAACAAAGATCTTTGAATTATATTTCCAACTATACAAATTTAGACCAAATATAATATCTTACCAAAGATTTATGCTCATTTTACTCCAGCATGTCAGGCTGGAAAATAGAGTGACGACATTCGTGATAACTTATCACAAGTATGACGACTTATCACAAATGTCGTCAGCCTTAGGAAGAATCCATCCCCCAGTGACGATATTTCTGATAAGTTATCACAAGTGTGACAACTTATCATGAAAGTCATTAGCCTTAGGCAGAAATCCATCAATTCCATCCCCCCAACAACGACATTTGTGAAGACTTATCACAAGTCTGACGACCTATCACAAATGTCGTCAGCCTTAGATTTTTAGCAACTAGGAAGCGGTTTAGTAAGGTTATTTTGGTCTTTTTACTTCACTTCCCATGACTTAAAACCCTCAAGGGATATAACTTTCTCCTATTTTTCTTCAGTTAAATATCTCAAAAAAATTCTCTCATACACTCTCAACCACAAGATTAGGGTTTTCTCTCAAGATCATCTCCTCAAGAACAAGAACATTCTCTCCCAAAGGGTTTAAACCCTATTTAAGAAAAATCAAGAACCTTAAAGAAACATTATATCTCTTTCAAGATTCAAGCCGATTTCACCGCTAGTTTTCACGGATCTTCAATCTAAGGTAGGTGTAGTGTTCATCCACTAATTCCTTTCATTTATGAAGTTCAAGAACCCTCTTTTAAACTATGAATCATGAAGTTACATTTTTTTTTGATTATGCTTGTGCGATTGATTGTTATGCAACTCCCAAGTTTGTATCTTTATGTGATTTTCTGAAATTAGGATGACATGCAAATTAAAATATATGAATTTTGGGTGGTTTGAATCATTAATGTGATGAATATTCCTATGCCACAAGGTGTTCATGCAAGGTGTTTGATAAAATACCTAAGATACTAGAAATCATGTATTATAGCTAAATAGAAATTAAATGACAAGTCCATGTTTTATTCCTTATGACTCAACATGAATTCCATACTAATTGTTGTGTATTGTTGTTGTGATATGGAATGCTCATGAAATTGGAATCATGCAAGTATTTACATGTTATATGCATTCCCTTTCATGTACAATATGTTGAGAACCATTTATAGTATGAAATCCTCTATTTATGGTATTATGAATTGTGGATTCTATTCCTATGATCAAGAAGTATCCTGTGTGTCAATATCCTTCCATCGAGTCCTGGGGGTACTTGTACCAAAAAATATAGTTATGTGCCGAGAGCTGAGTCAGTCTCAAGATAATCTTTGTTGTGCTATGATCAGTAGAACTCAGTCAGTTATAGAATTCAGAACTCTCAGAAAGTTATAGAACTTAAGAAATCTCAGTAATCTAAGTATTGTTATCATTCCATTTTTAGTTTAGTATTCATCTCAGATCTCAGTAGCATTCAAGAAATTAATTCAGAACTTAGTATTCAGTCAGATAATAGATTCAGTAGTATTCTATTAGATAATGGAACCAAGTGAACTCAGTCTGCTCAGTCAATTAAGAAAATCAATAACAGCTTCTGTTCAGTTCAAGTACAAGTTCTAAGAATCAGTTCAGAGTCTTTCAGTTAGAAGTAGGAGATAGAACCGAACGAGTGAAAGGATAGCGGATCCCCGTAAGAGAGGTAGAGTCATTAGAAGAAATCCCTTAACTCCATAACTGTGTAGCCAACACAAGATGTAGGAGTCACCTGTCAGAAAAAGGCTTGTCATCTATCAGAGAGGCTTGACTACTATACTGCCTTAGGCTTGACTTCCTACGAGGGTCACCCATCAGATAGGCTTAACCAGAGAGGTCTTTACTCGTGGCATAGTATTGACACCCTTCCAGCTAGGGTTAAAGGTTGGACACCACTAGTTCAGACTCGGGGCATGTCGGTTAAGTGAGAACTCCCACAGTTATAGTTTTAGTATTAGTCTTGAGAGTAGAACTCAAAAATCAGGACTGTCAAATACAGTCGTTAATCAGTAAGGAACTCAGATAGTTCCACAAATTCATAGACCACTAGCTAGATAGTCTTGGTCTAACATAAAGTTATTTAGTATCAGTACTTATAGAGGTCACCCATTAGATAGGCTTGATCTCAGTCTTAGATTTAGTTAAGTATTCTCAATATCAGTTCCAGAGATCACCCATTAGTTAGGCCTGATCTCAAGCTTAGTCACTTTTAATTATTATTAGAAGATTTAGACTGTCAGATATAGTTTCTCAGTATCAGTTACATCGGCTAGGCCGATCATCACAGTTATATCAGTTAGGTCAGTCGTCGTAGCTTACGTTATAAATATTCAGTTTCAGACCTATTAGATACAGTCAATCAGACCAGTTCTTCATAATTTAAACTATCAGAAATAGTCGTTAATCTATTTAGTATCTTAGTATCAGTAAACTCATGTTATCAGCATTTAGACTCAATAGTTAGTATCACCACGAGTTTAGTTGTAGTTACTTATATATGTATGTATTCTTACATTCATATCAGTCAGCATTTTTCATGCATATAAACCCTTTGCATTTAGCCTACCTCACTCGTATACTCAGTACATTCAAACGTACTAACGCATTCGCGCTATGGTGTTTTATTTTACGCCATAGGTTCAGAGGCACAAGTTCCAGAGCAGCAGTAGCATTGCAAATTTTAGTAATCAGAGTTAGAAGTGAGTCCTCATCCTTCAAGGACATGATTATTTCTCTATCTTTTCATTGATTAGTTCATTAGTCGGAGTGAGTTGGGGAAATATCCCATCAACTCCTTATTCAGATTATTCAGATAGTAGAGTCTTTCAGACTAGATGCAGACTAGATTACAGACTAAATTCAGACTTCAGTATTTCAGTTCTGTTTTGGTATTGTTATACCTTTTTATTCAGACATTTTTATTACTCAGATTATGTTCAGTATTAAACCTTATGGACTTCAGTTCATGCTTCTACATTTATATTTAAATATTATGCAGTGTACAGGTACAAATATCAGTCATGGGTTATCTTGTAGTCCTTCGGGGTCATGAGCACCGTGTAGCATTCTGGTTCAGATAATTGGGGTGTTACAAACTTGGTATCAGAGCCTAAGGTTCAATAGAGTCGTAGGGAGTCTGAAAATCCGCATCTAGTAGAGTCTTGTGCATGGGTGTGTTGTACGCCACATTTATGTGTAGGAGGCTCTAAGATGTTTTAGAAAAACTTTCCCTTCTTTCATGTCTTAGATCGTGCTATTGAAATCTTCTCTAAGAAACTTATGTGGATTATCATCATGTTCCATTCATGTCAGCTTTACCTTACTCTTAAGGTAGCAGAAGTAGTGAGGCCCAGAGTCCTACAAATAGAGCTTTCTTAGACCGTCCCCACAAATAGTATGGGATAGTGTTATCTAAAGTTGGGCAGAGTATGTTTCATGGGGTCTAGTTGGTTAAAAGGTGAATCAGTAGGCTTGAAATAATGTATGCAAGAGTTTATGTTTGGTTATCCGGAGTTATATGTGTTCTTGATGGAGGCATAGTTGTAATTCTCATAGTGTGGAGAAAATATAAGTTAAAGAGAGGTGACATTTGAAGGCTAGGATAAGAGTAGCATGTTTATTAAAGAATTATAGATATTCACATTATGCTTTAGAGACTAAGCTTGAATCTTTGAAGAATTTAAGTTGGTGGATTTTAGACTAAGTATGAAGGTGTGGATGTAAGTTAAAAGATGTGATATTAGCATCCCATGTCAGTAGCGGGTGTTATGTTTATGTACAAGTAGCTAGGCATGTCTTAGAGATTTCAATACGCTTGAGCAGTGCATGCAAGAATTTAAGTTTGATGATTGCAGAGACTAAAGGAATTAAGAGTTGTACCCCAAGGGATAGTATTAGCAGTGAGCTTTATACTTTTAGGTGCAGTATTTCAGGATGAGTTATCATTTAGGTACATTATTGTACCACGGACCTTAGAGTAGATTGATTGTAGTTCAGTTCAGAGTTTAGTGAAGTGTTCCCATACTTATGATGATGACTTGAGGCTAAGGTGAAAGTTTTAGTTGAAAGAAAGCAGAAGAAGTGCTTCAGTTAAGCTTAAGTTTTCAGCATGAGTTAGTCAGTAAAGCCAGCAGTTCAGTATAGCAGTCAGATAATCAGATTCGTATAGTTTGTTTTCACATCTTTCCATCTAGTCATACTATCAGAAATCTCAGTAAGGTAACTATTCAAAGATAGAGTACCTTAGTAGTTGCGAGTATAACTCAGTTCATTCTTCATGCATTATCGTCAGCTCTCAGATGTTTAGATATGATCCAATTCATAGATACCTTAGGCACTGCCTCAGTAGTCCTCAAGTATTCCACTGATGTAAGTGTTTTTAGAGGGACATAGTGCCCCAAGGGTGAGATGCTCTATAACTCTCCAAAGTTATCAATTTCGTAAACCCATTCAGTTTTATCTATAGATTCCTATTACTAGTTAGCATCAGTTATCATTGCACAGTCAGTCATACTTTCAAGAGTAAGTTAAGTCAGACCTCCATGCATTAGATATGCATGTTCAGTAGAGAAAGTTTAGCTTATCAGTGTATTCAGTCATACGTTCATGAGAACAACTCAGTCAAGAATCCATGCATCAGATATACATGTCCATCATGAGGATTCAGCTTATCAATAGTCTCTTCCGGGTATTCTATGCATCAGCTATGCATGCATACTCTAGTGGAAAACTCAGTGTGTCAGTAATTTCCATCATATAGTCATGTTATAGATATTCACGTCCCTTAAGTAAGTTCAGTTGATCAGTACTCGTAAATTATCAATCGATATTCGAGGATGAATAATTCCAAGGGGGAGATAATGTAACACCCCACGTTTCAAACTTGAATGAAAATCCATGATTCATATGCGTAGATGTTCCAAAAGCCTTGAATCTTGAGTAAATTTAATGTGTTAATCAATTATGTAGTATGGGAATCTATTTGAGCATGAATTAAGATTATAGATATCCCCTAACTCAAGGACAAGTTGAAAGCTTTCCTATCGTTCAAGTTTTAGTGAGTGTAAAAACTTAGGTCAACTTCAATCGACCATAACTCCTTGTCTATATCGAATTAGAGGACCTAATATATGTCAAATGAAATATCTTTGAATTATATTTCCAACAATACCATTTTCGACCAAATCCAATATCTGAGGAAAGAGTTATGCATATTTTACTCCATAATGTCATCCTGGAAAATAGAGTGACGAGATTCGTGATAACTTATCACAAGTGTGACGACTTATCAAAAACGTCATCAGCCTTAGGTAGAATCCAGACCCTAGTGATGACATTTCTGATAAGTTATCACGAAAGTCATCAGCCTTAGGTAGAAATCCATCAATTCTAGCCCCCAAAGACGACATTTGTGACGACTTATCACAAGTCTGACGACCTATCACAAATGTCGTCAGCCGTAGATTTTCAGCAACCGGGAAGCGGTTTAGTAAGGTTATTTTGGTATTTTTCATTCACTTACCAAGAGTTAAAACCCTCAAGGGACGTAACTTTCTCCTATTTTTTTTAGTTAAACATCCCAAAAAATTTCTCTCATACACTCTCAACCACAAGATTAGGGTTTTATCTCAAGATCATCTCCTCAAGAACAAGAATATTCTCTCCCAAAGAGGTTAAACCCTAGTCAATAAAAATCAATAACATTAAAGAAATATTTGATCTCTTTCAAGATTCAAGCCGATTTCACTGCTAGTTTTCATGGAACATCAATCTAAGGTATGCGTAGTGTTCATCCATGGATTCCTTTCATCCGTGGAGTTCAAGAACCCTCTTTTAAACTATGAATCATGAAGTTGTGTTGTGGGTTGATTATGTTTGTGTGATTGATTGTTGTGCAACTCCCAAGTTTGAATCTTTATGTGATTTTATGAAATTAGGATGACATGCAAATTGAAATATATGAATTTTGGGTGGTTTGAATCATTAATGTGATGAATATGCCTATGCCACAAGGTGATTAATGTGATTAATGTTCATGCAAGGTGTTTGATAAAATACCTAAGAGACTAGAAATCATGTATTATAGCTAAATAGAACTTAAATGACAAGTCCATGCTCTATTCCTTACGACTCAACATGAATTACATGCTAATTGTTGTGTATTGTTGTTGTGATATGGAATGCTCATGAGATTGGAATCATGCAAGTATTTACATGTTATATGCATTCCCTTTCATGTATAATATGTTGAGAACCATGTGTATTATGAAATCCTCTATTTATGGTATTATGAATTGTGGATTTTATTCCTATGATCAAGAAGTATCCTGTGTGTCAGTTTCCTTCCATCGAGTCCTGGGAGTACTTGTACCCGAAAAATATAGTTGTGTGCCTAGATATGAGTCAGTCTCAAGATAATCTCAATCGTTCTATGATCAGTAGAACTCAATTAGTTATAGAATTCAGAACTCTCAGACAGTTATAGAACTTAAGAAATCTCAGTAATCTAAGTATCGTTTCATTCCAGCTTAGTTCAGTACTCATCTCAGATCTCAGTAGAATTTAAGAAATCAATTCTGAACTTAGTGTCATTCAGTCAGATAATAGATTTAGTAGTATTCCATCAAATAATGGAACCAAGTGAACTCAGTCAGCTCAGTCAAGTAAGAAACTCAGTAACAGCTTCAGTTGAGTTAAAGTACAAGTTCTAAGAATTAGTTCTGAGTCTTACAATTGGGAGTAGGGTCTAGAACCGAGCGAGTACAGGGATGGCTTCTCCCCATCAGAGAGGCAAAGTCATTAGGAGCAATTCCTGAACTCCATAAATATATATCTAGCGCAGGATGTAGGAGTCACCCGTCAGAAAAAGGCTTGTCATCCGTCAGAGAGGGTAGACTATTATACTGCCTTAGGCTTGACTTCCTACGAGGGTCACCCATCAGATAGGTTTAACCAGAGAGGTCTTTACCCGTGCCATGGAATTGACACCCTTATAGTTGAGGTTATAGGTTGGACCCCACTAGTTCAGAATCGGGGCATTTCGATTAAGTGAGAACTCCCATAGTTACAGTTTTAGTATCAGTCTTTAGAGTAGAACTCAAAAATCAGGATTGTCAGATACAATCACTAATTAGTAAGGAACTAGGATAGTTCCACAGATTCATAAACCACCCGCTAGATAGGATTGGTCTAACATAAAGTTATTCAGTATCAGTACTTACAGAGGTCACCAATCAGATAGGCTTGATTTCAGTCTCAGATTCAGTTGAGTATTCTCAATATCAGTTCCAGAGATCACCCTTTAGTTAGGCCTGATCTCAATCTTAGTCACTCTTAATCATTATTATAAGATTTAGACTGTATGATATAATCTCTTAGTATCAGTTACATCGGTTAGGCCAATCATCACAGTTATATCAGTTAGATCAGTTGTCATAGATTACGTTATCAGTATTCAGTTTCAAGACTGTTAGACACAGTCAATCAGACCAGTTCTTCATAATTCAAACTGTTAGAAATAGTCGTTCATCTATTCAGTATCTCAGTATCAGTAAACTCATGTTGTCAGCATTCATAATCAGTAGTCAGTATCACTACGAGTTCAGTTATAGTTACTTATGCATGTATGTATTCTCACGTTCATATCAGTCAGCATTGTTCGTGCATATAAACCATTTAAATTTAGCCTACCTCACTTATATACTCAGTACATTCAGACATACTGACGCATTCGCGCTATGGTATTTTATTTTACTCCATAGGTTCAGAGGCATGAGTTCCAGAGCTGCAGTAGCATTGCATATTTCAGCAGTCAGAGTTAGAAGTTAGTACTCATCCTTCGAGGACATGATTATTTCTCTATCTTCTTATTGATTAGTTCATTAGTCGGAGTTAGTTGGGGACACATCCCATCAGCTCCTTATTCGGATTATTCAGACAATAGAGGCTTTCAGACTAGATGAGACTCGATTATAGACTAGATTCAGAGTTCAGTATTTCAATTTTATTTTGGTATTGAGATACCTCTTTGTTCAGACATTTTTATTACTCAGATTATGTTCAGCATTGAACCTTATGGCCTTCAGTTAATTTTTTCGCATTTATATTTATATATTATGTAGTGTACAGGTACATATATCAGTCATGGGTTAGGTTGTGGTCCTTCGGGGTCAAGAGCACCGTGTAGCGTTCCAGTTCAGATAATCGGGGCGTTACACAGAATTTAGATTTGAGATTGTTTAACTGAGTTTTTCGCTCGGTGGCTATTTAGAACCGGTGAAGACTTCTAAATAGGGAATTGGTTCTGAAAACCAAATGAACTGCCTGATAACCAAACTATCAATTTTAGCAAGTCATAAATGACATATGGAAGCTATGTCAAATCTCTAACGGTGAAAATATATGGACGGTGCCGAAAATGACCTCAAGGGTCATTATAGTAAATATCCACATACACAGCATACAAATAATGATGCCAAATCTTCAATGCAAACACCCTAACTACCAACTCTAAGTCATGAGTTGGCTAGTTCCTTTTGTGCACCTTAAGATACCTGTAAGCATACAATACAACTTTTTCATGCTGCATTAACACATAACTCAGCCCGACATAGGATGCATCACACAACACCACAAATCCTTCAGAACCCTCGAGTAGGGTCAAACTAGGAGCAGAAGTCAACTTATTATTCCGTTTTATAAAAATACCCTTTCATGAATCAGACCATAAAAACTTGACCATATTCTGAGTCAACCTTGTAAGTAGAGCAACAATAGATGATAAACTGTCCACAAATCTTCTAAAATAAACCGTCAGCCCAAGAAGCTCCTAATGTTGGTTGTATTCATGGGTATAGGACACTTCTTAACCACCTCAATATTTTGTGCATCCACTTTAATTCCTTCATTAGATACAACATGCCCCAGGAAAGTCATGACACTTAGCCAAAATTCACACTTGCAAAGTTTTGCATATAATTTCTAATCCTTAAGGGTCTGTAACACAATTCGGAGATGATTTGTATAATCCTCCTCACTTTTGGATACACCAAGATGTAATCAATGAAAACTATAACAAACAAATTCAAAAATTATGTGAATACTCGGTTCATAATGTCCATGAAAGCAATCGGGGCATTAGTCAATTCAAAAGACATGACCAAGAACTCGTAATAGTCGTAATGGGTTCAAAAATAGTCTTGGGATATATGGCTCTCTAATCTTCAATTAATGGTAACCCAAATGAAGATCTATTTTTGAGAAACACTTGTAGGAAGCGGATACTTATTTGTCATGATGACCTTATCCAACTGATGATAGTCTATGTATATTCAGAGAGACCCATCTTTCATTCGCACAAAAAGCACAGGAGCACCCCAAGGAGAAATAAAGGGACGAATAAAACCCTTATCAAGGAGATCCTTTAATTTCTCCTTAAGTTTTATAGCTCTACTGCAGCCATCCAATAAGGAGCAATGGAAATAGGGTGAGTATCCAATAGAAGAAAATTCCAAAGTCTATTTTTCTATTCGAAGGGATCCCAGGAAAATCATCAAAAAAAACTTAAGAAAACACATTAATCACAGGGATAGACTGCAAGGAGGGACGTTCAGAGTTAGAATCCTTGATCCAAACTAGATGGTACAAATACTCTTTAGATATCAACTTTTGAGCTCTAAGATAAGAAATAAAACTTCCTTTTAGCACTAGGGAACTCCTTTCTCATTTTCTAATTGGTTCATTAGGAAAATGAAAAGTGACCTTTTGAGTCCTACAATCTAGAAAAACGTAGCACGAATAATCCAATCTATCCCTAAGATTACATCAAAATCCACCATATTAAGTTTGACTAAATATACCAACGTCTTCCTATGAAAGATAGATAAAACACAACTCCTGCAGATTTTTCTAGCAATAATAGACTCACCCACCAGGGTAGAACTTAAAAGAGGTCTGAAATACTTTCGCGACCGAAGCAAAGAGTAAAACTACATAAGGAGTCACATAAGATAGGGTAGAACTAGGATCCAACAAGACATAAACATCATGAGAGAAAAGTTGTAATGTACCAGTGATGACATCAGGAGATGCCTCGGATTCCTAATGAGTTAAAAGTGTATAAAGGTGATTTCAGCCATTTCCTATCCCTAGAGTGGTTCCCTTAGCTACAGGAGCCTGGGTAGTGGCAACCGAAACCTTATTAGCCCCAGAAACCACCTTAGCTGAAGGGCAGTCTCACTAAATATGACCTGACTTACCATATCCATGGCACATTCTACTTATAAAGAGATAAAAACTACGATGAAGCTTCCCACAAGTGTGACAAGGTGGGTAAGGTAGGGTCGACTATGCTACGCTAGCCTGAGATTAGGCATCTGGTGCCCTGCGATCATTGCTAAATTGAAAACATCGATCACCTAAAGGCTTAGGAGCAGAAGCACTAATTGGAGAATAAGAAGTCCCAGTTCTTCTTCTTAGGCCATTGCCTACCCTCTTTTCCACTTTTCTACTGACTCACACCCTGCTTTGCATACTTAAATTTCTTACTATTCTATTCATCCACTTCTTTCTACTTTTTTTCTCATTTTCCACCTGTTACATACAAACTATCAATCGAGATATATCCAGTAATTGTTTAACATTGCTACTTTACACTCTAATCCAAGTCACGAGAAAGTCCCAAAGAAAAATTCCTCATCCTGGACTTTACACTAGATACAAGATCAGGAGTATAATGGGACAGTTGGTTGAACTTCAATGCATACTTCTTAGCATTCATCTTTCCCTACTTCAGATTTACAAACCCTTTGGCCTTGGCTTCCCTTACCTCCTGAGGAAAGAAGTGATATAAAAAAGTTCTCGAGAACTCTTCCTATACTATTGGCTCAGCATATTCACCCCTTAACACTTTCCACTTCTCATACCACTAATAATCAACTCTTTTAAGTAATAGGCTATGAATCCCACACCCTTTGAATCATTAGTATGCATAACTCTGAAGATCTTTCCTATTACATTGATAAACCTCTAAGTATCCTCCTTAATATTAAAACCTAGGAAAGTCAGGGGATTCAGTCTCATAAACTAGACAACCCGAGTGACCTCTAATGAACGACCGGTAGAACCAACATGCTTAGGCTGATAAGACTACTACTATAGTCTGGGAAAGTATATGGATGGACTGACTGAACTCAACATTCGAGACATCCCTCTATGCCAATAATGTCTACAATCCTCTATCCATAAAACATCCACTAAGTCGAGACATGACCCCGACTATGCCAGATGGAAAGAAACAAAAGTACTGGAACCAAAAGGGCTAAGAAAAAGCAAGGCCTTCGGAATGATGGAGGAATCACCACATCGCCAGCTGTCTAAAAGAACACTGAATCACTTAGTATTGTACAGGGTCACAATAAAAGGCCTCCAAACCTGTATAATAAAATAATGTAGTGTCTGGAGATGATCAGTACAGTGACTACTGGCATATGACCCAAGGAGAGAGATAAAATATGCAATTTACTAAAATTAGTCATAAAAAATATGCTCAACAACCATCAAGAAAATATGATATTTGTATATGGGAAAGCGATATGATACCTAACCATTAAAAGTTTAACCCTGAATTATGTATCTTCCACCGTCATCTAGTAACCTATGAGTTATATGAGTCTTGTATTCCCCAACAGGTGGGACCCCAGTCCATGTTGGCCACATGTACTGAGGTTAGGTAAAATTCACCAATAGACTAGAGCCACCACGCATATTGTCCTCATGTTAAGTATTATCTATATGTTAAGGTCACTATTGGATCGTCCAGTTAAGGTAGGATATCCTTATGCTAGTAAATATAGGTTTTGGATATTGATCACGAGGAATTATGACTCCATGACGAGGATAATAACTCTCTTTAGAGACCAACTAAAACAATTTTCACATAATATTATCATGGAGTCTTTTATTAAGGTTTATTCATGTTGGTATCGTCATACCAAGACTTGCAAGCCGTTCATACCATGCCAAGAAAATATTTTCATAAAACATTAATGAATTCTTAACTCCATCATTCAAAATCATAATCATTATTCATCATTAAATAGCATAAAAATCTCAAACAAAGTCATAATGCTCAACACTTTTGACAATTTAAAAGATGGGGCATCATCTCTGTTCATCATGTTAATTCAAAGGACATAAAATTCATTACTCTAATAATTCATATTATTCAATACTTCAAAATTCAAGTAATGAAATGCATCCTTTCAATCATTATATTCGAATCATCAAACCCTTCACAAGTTGTTGGAAATAATATGTAAAAAGAGGAAAAAATCAATGATTAATATGTGAATGACAATTCTCAAACCCAACTTTAGATTATCAATAAAATAAGTAAAAAATGATACAAAATTCACACTTTAGAATAATAATTTAAGTAGTAAGTGTTTAACATGTCTTTGTGACTGAGGAATTTTAAGGACTTAAATTCACAGCACTGAGAGTGAAATCCATGGGAAGAACTCTAATTGGTTTTCTAGAGGGTTGAGAGGAGGAAGTGTGGTGTTAATCCTCGATAAATGATGGAAATAAGGGTTAAAGGATTTTTAAGGTAGTTTAAAAGGGTAAAGAACCAAAAATCACCCATCTCATACCAAAAATTAAAAAAATTAAAATTTACGTTATGAACCTTTGGGTGTGGCACGACCTTATCGCGACAGCCTAAGGGAATGGCATGTTCTTATCATGTAGTGACAATATCATGTCATGCTCTTATCACCTACCTTTACTAGTTCCGTGTAAGAGTGTGCCACCCCTCCATGGCACACCTTTAACACGATCCTTACTGTTTTGATGTAATTACCCTTTAGGTCAATTTCCATGTTCCTGCTTATTTTCACCATTATTTCTTTTCAATAGCTTCCCAAAGTCATTTATGACTTGTTTTAACTAATATTTAGGTTACCAAGTAGTTCGTTGTTTTTTAGAACCAATTTTCCATTTAGAAGTCTTCATCGATTCCAAATGGCCGCTGAGCGGAAATTTCAGTAAAATAATTTTGGATGCAAATTTTAATTGACCAAAAGCTATGTAATATTGATTTTAGGATAGGTAGACCCTTGATTCGAATCACACAGCACCCGAGCTCATTTCGACCCATTAGTCAAAAAGTCAAAAATTAAAATATATAGGTGTGGGACCTACAAGTGGCCTAAATAAACTTGGATGTAAAATACGATTTCACCAATGCGTTCAAAATTTTGAATTTAGTGTGGTTATATATCTCGTTTGAGAAAATCGGCGTCCGAATGAGTCTGAGAGGTCAAAAACAAATTTTTATGTTACGGGCCCATCTAAACTCGCATAAAAGGGTCTTTTTGGCTAATTTTTGAGACATTCTTTAGAATTTTGAAAATCCTAGAAGCCATAATTATTTTTTGATAAAAAAATGAGTCGTGTGGGTTGATTAGAAGCTTAGCAACTTGTATAATCCAATTTTTTTCTACAAATCTAAGGTAAGAATTCCCCAAATTTTATATTGATTTCATGGTTTCTTGACTCAAAACCCCTAAGCAATTGTGGGTCATTTGTTGCCCCAAAATTGACTGATTGACTCAAATTACTTGAGGGTTTTAACTCCGTAATTAGGCTATGGGTTGGTCTTGGAAACTCTTTTCCAAGGGTGTAATCCAATTATGGTTTTGGTGTCCATTTGAAACCCATGGAACAATGATGCTATAATGGGTATTGTCATTCTTTTTGTAAAGCTTATATTGTATTGTTGATAGCATTGCTTGTGGAAGAGGAAGCTTCTGAGAAAGGAGAGAAAAAACTCATTGTTTCGTGAGTTGCTTGGATTCAAGGTAGGTTAGGCTTACCCATAGTCTAGATTGAGCTTTATTGTAATGTAATCATTGATATCTTGTGATATTGGGCGGGTAATTTAGATGATAGTTGATTAAATAGTGAACTTAGTATTTATTAATTGCTATAGACCCTGGATTTGTAAGTTATGATATTTAACCCTTAGTCTAGGACCTTGGTTAGCTTAATTGTGGTCTAATGACTAGTGTGAGAACACTATAGTTGTTCTAAGTATACTTAAATGGTACACTTTGCTATCCTTAGGAATGTATTGACCTATATAATGCCTATATAGGAGATAACCTTTGTGTTGGGTTGACTTAGGAAGGATTCTTAAAGTGACTTTCCCTATAGACCTAGAAAGGATTGGTAAGCCCTTATGGTGAGATATGGATGACTAAGCTTAATTCTGGGTAGAAGCTAGACTTGTGTTAGTAAGCTTGTCATTCTCGGGATTTAGAAGTGGGACTTGACCCACCTTAATCTTGGACTAAGTAAATGCTTGGCCACCTAGATACGTGGTAATTGTATAGACTATATGTACATAGGAGTTATGATGGTTGAACTCGATTATCAGATTATCATATGATCGTGACTTGAATAATCTCGTTAAGTGACAATTGTTAATGCCTTGTAAATATTCATGCTATTGTTGATACTCATATTACATGTGAAGCTTATTAGTAAGGTATAATGAAAAGTGTTATCCCACATCCCTACTTCTTTATATATTGTGAGCTTTTGTGTATGCTTATTTATTTGATTATGCATGTGGATGTATGGTGCATATCCGGAGAAATATGTGATATTATGATGATGCTCGGTTCGAGTTTGGAGGAATATGTGATATTATGATGATGCCCAGTGAATTCAAAGAAATATATGATATTATGATGATGCCTAGTTCGAGTTTGGAGAAATATGTGATATTATGATGATGCCGGTTCAAGTCCGGAGGAATATGTGATATTATGATTATGCCCGGTGAATCCGAAAAAATATGAGATATTATAATGATACTCGGTTCGAGTATGGAGGAATATATGACATTATGATAAGGCCCGGTGAATTCGGAGAAATATATGACATTATGATGATGCCCGGTTTGAGTCCAGAGAAATATGTGATATTATGATGATGCCCGGTGAATACGGAGAATTATTTGATATTATGATGATGCCAAGTTCAAGTCCGGAGGAATATGTGATATTATGATGATGCCAGGTGAATCTAGAGATATATGTGATATCATGATGATGCCCGGTGAATACGGATGAATATGTGATATTATGATGATGCCCGGTTCGAGTCTGAAGGAAAAGTGATATTATGATGATGTCCGATGAATTCGTAGGAATACGTGATATTATGATGATAACCGGTTTGATTTTGGTGGAATGTGTGATATTATGATGATGCCCGATGAATTCGGAGGAATATGTTGATATTGTGATGATGCCCGGTGAATCCGAAAGAGGTAAGAAGATTATGATTCCGTGTGGGGAAAATTTACTTATATGTATTGATATTTATAAGCTTATTCCATATGGGGACAACCGCCTATGTTCTTGAATTTAGAGGTCTCTCTTGGTAAATTGTTATTTTTTTCTTGTTCCAAATCACTATATAAGAGGTGTGACCCTTGTTGATGCTAAATTAGTTACTAGAGGAAATTTATGCCTAATATTGAGTTAAGACTTAGCGTTATGTGTAAACTTGCATAAAAAATCAAGGGTTAACTTAATATATATACTTGAATTTGATAAGAGGTTATATTATGAAATCTTGTCTTGTAAGATGGCTTATGTGATAACTAGCTATTCTTAAATATATGATTATCATTTGGAACCTAAAACCTAGTAAACTAGTTGGTGAACTTTACTTGATTACAATATGAAAACTAGTCCTTAAGTTTGTGAAATGCTTAGTGATGATGGATCTAGTATTGCGTGATGGTTAGTTAAATTATGTCCTAACATGTGAAGTTGAGATGCCTTAGTTGATAACTCATATCATAATGATGCTAGTTAAAGAATGGTCTTATCATATGTAAGACCGCGCAAAGTTTCCTAGTAGTCTGAGCCTTAGAGCATGTCAAGTGAAGTGTAATTCCGGTCCTAAAAGATTGAGAAGAGACTTCCCAAGAGATTGGTATTTAAACCATATATAATTTTCTTAAAATTGAATTAGCTTTCCAACGATACCAATTTCGACAAATCTGTCATCGAGGTGAGAAGTTATGGCCGTTTTACGGATGATCTGACGGACCGTCGAGTCTCCGACAGACCATCGCTTGGCCCTTCACAACCAAGGCACTAACTTCATTTCTTTCCCAAGTGCGATGGCCAGGACGATGGACTATCAAGGTTGCGATGGACCAGCACTAAGATCGTCGCCACTGAGGCAGTGTGCTCTCATCCTGGCCAACGAGTGATGGATCATCCAATGGACCGTCAAGACTATGATAGACCGTCACTTCGACCGTCACATTGAGGCAGTGTGTTTTTTTCTGACCGACGTGCGATGAACGATCTGAAAGACTGTCAGGCTAGCGATGGACCGTCGCTCCGACCGTCGCGGCCCTAATTCAGTATTTTTAACTCATTTTTTTAAAAGGAATTTTTGGTATTTCCACTCTTTTATACCCTCATTTATTCCAAACGAAGGAAATGGCTTCATTCACCATCCAAAACACAAGAGAGCTAGGGTTTCTCCCTCAAGATCAAATATAAAATCCTTCTCCAAGAAATCCAAGAACACACCATAGATTCTACAAATTGAGTTGAGATTTAAGTTCTCCAAGTTCAAGGGTTGCAAGAACCCTCTCTCAAGAGTAAGAAGAAGAGTTTAAAGAAAGCTTGTTCATCCAATTTCATAATCTAAGGTATGTGGGGTTTATAACAAGGGTAATCCTTTCACCCTTGTGACCAAATGCTTATTTAAACTACAATTTTCTGCAATTTATGAGATTTTACATGAAATTGAATTGGGGTTTTCCACCCATTGTTATTGGTTGCAAGTTTTTGATGTTATCCATGAATTGAGAGTCTAATGGAATGATTTTTACATGTTTACTTAAGAAATTAAAGTTGGGTTTATACCCCATGATTTTGATCCTTGAGAAGTTAATAGTTGCAATGTTTGGAATATTGAAGTATATGAGTATGTTGATATTTTGAGACAAATTGCTGTAACTTCCAGATTTCTACATGAATTATGAATCTATATACTATATATTATGCATTATGATGAGTTTTAACTTGAGATTGAATTATGGGTCATTAAGCCCTACTTGAGACTTGCAATTTTATGAACTATTGTGCTATAAGCACCCATGATTTGAGTATTTTGAGATTATTGAGAAATATTTTGACGTAATGGTCAAAGAGTTTTGAAATCCACTCTACCACCTGAGATTACAGATTTGATTTTTGGGTTCTTATAAACCATGAGATTATTTTAAAAATGGATTTTCATGAGATGAGCGAGATAAACTAAAGGGAGTAGTATTTAGCACTGAGTTGGGTAAGTTACCACGGTTTCTTACCCCAGAACTACATACCACCGTAGGTTTGAGATTTTGGGCCTGAGGCCGAGATGATTGGGCCCGAGGCCGAGATAAGTGATCACTGAGTTGAGGTTATACTGCTTGGCAAGAGTATGCCGCCTCTCCCCAATGTGAGGTTTCTTCTTTAGGAGGACAAGATGTTGGACTCCTTGTAGCTCTCATGGTTTATGTCGGTTAAAAGAACCTCCCTAAACTAAAGTATTTTCCATTGAGATAGAATATTTTCCCTAAAGCTTTGAGATGAGATATTTTCTAAAGTGAACGAATTGCTTTTGAGTATTTTCCGAAGAAGGAAGTAGTTTTCTCTACTAATACGAGTTAATCACCGATTTTTAAACCAAATTTATATGATTCTAAGTTCCAAGTGTTTGAGTTCAAAAGAGTTATAAGTTCTTGAGCATTAAAGAAGTTTTACTCCCCATGAGATATATGCATGATATAAAAGTATTGTTTAAAGATTCCTTTATCCTATGAGTACTGAGAATAAGAGGAGAGCACAAATTTTAAAGCCAAAGTATAATGACTCACGAGATTTGTGTTACATGCTTCATTCTACATAATTTATGAGCTTTACATTTTAGACTTATTCAAGCCATGTGAGTCATTTCTATTTGCATACATGATTTGATTAAAGAGTATTGATACTATTTTTATATAAATGCATAAACCCCCACATACTCAGTACATTCCCAAGTGCTGATCGACATATACGTCTATGTTCTACATTGTCTTATAATGTAGGTTCAGGTGCTCAGTCCCAGCCTCGGTAGTTATTCTCGAGTACCTTTATCTACATTTCTCCAGTAGTGAGTCCTCATGATTCGAGGTCCTATCTTCAGATATTTCAATACTTGAGTGTTTATGTCATTACTTTTAGTTCAGTTTGAGTCAGTTGGGGACCTTTCCTAACGACTCTCGAGTTCATGAAGTAGTAGAGTCTTTGTCAGACTAGTTATCAGACTATGGTTATGTTGATATTTCCAGTATTGTGCTCGTTTAGACTGAGTATTATCTTCATATTTCCTTTTATTTGATATGACAGTGCCAGTGTTTTGTATATTTCTTCTTGAATGAGTTATTATAAGAAGTAATAGGCTCAAAGGGTTAGCTTGGGGCTACTTGTAGTTGTAAGCACCGTGTGACATCCCGAGACTCATTTTTGGGGTGTTACAAACTTTGTATCAGAGCCTAAGGTTTTAAAGGAGTCCTAGAGAGTCTGACAAGCTGTGTTGAATAGAGTCTTGATCATCGGTGTGTAGCGCACCATATCTATGAGCAAGAGGCTACAAGACGTTTTAGGAAAAAGTTATTTCTTTCTTTCAGATTCTATCATGCCTACAGTTGTCCCTATAATCTAATAATTCGTGCTCTTTTATTTCAGAAAATGACACTCCGAAGAGAGGATGCCCGCAGAAATGATAATGAGCAAACCCAACCCGTTGATCCCTTGAATGAGACAGAGTTTCATGCTGATTTTCAGGCGGCCTTTTAGGCATTAGCCCAAGCAGTCACCGCTAATGTTCAGGCCAATAACCAGGCCGCAGTTGCAAATCAGAAGGGAGGTGATTTAGCTGCTGCTAGGATCCATGATTTCATGCGGATTAATCCGCTAGAGTTTTATGGGTCCAAGGAAGGTGAGGACCCACAGTTGTACCTTAAGGAGTTGAGAAAAATCATGCAGGTGATGCATGTTTCTAAGGATAAAGGTCTTGAGTTAGCGTCTTATAGGTTGAATGACATAGCTTATGATTGGGTTGTATCATGGAGGAAGGGTAGAGGTGAGGATGTTGCTCCTATGACTTGGCAGGTGTTCCAAGATGCATTCTTGGACAAGTTCTTTCCACCTGAGATGAGGGAAGAAAAGATTGAGGAGTTTATGAACTTGAGACAGGGCTCCATGACTATTAAGAAGTTCTACTTGAAGTTCAACCAGTTGGCTAAGTATGCTCCTGATTTGATTTTTGACACCCGAGCTAGTATGAGTAAATTTATGACAGGTGTTTCTGGATTGGAGCAGAAAGAGTGCAGGACTGCGATGCTGCATAAGAATATGGATCTGTCTAGGTTGATAACACATGCACAACAGATAGAGGTGGATAAGATTAACGAGAGAGACATAGTGAGGGGTAATAAGAGGGCTAGATCTGAGCAATATGAGTATAGTCAGCCTAGGTTCCATGAAAGAAACAGCCCTCAGTTTCAGAGATATCCATCTATTCCAGCACCTTCATCAGCTAGTGCTCCCATTCCTAGAGGCAGGAAGGAGTAAGAGAGCAGGTCTTTTATGTCTAGGTCGCAGAATAGTGTTAGTAACAGGACCCGTTATCCTCCTTGTGCTAAGTGTTGTAGGGATCATCCTGGTGAGTGTTTTGCAGATTTGAGAGGTTACTTTGGTTATGGCAAGAAGGGCCAAAGACTTAGAGATTATCTGCATGCTAGGCAGGGGACCATAGATGCCCAACCTCAAGCACAGACTACTAGTACACTAGCTCTTGTCCCTCATCCTTCCCCTATTCAGGGCGCTTCATCTAGCACTACAGGCGGTCAGCGCCAGAATAGATTCTATGACTTACCATCCTATTTGAAGCAGGAGGACTCTCCTGATGTTGTTACTGGTATGCTCCGCATCTTTTATTTTGATGTTTATGTGTTGTTGGACCCCGGGTCAAGTCTCTCCTATGTGACCCCACTTGTAGTTGTGAAATTCAAAATGAGTCTCTAAAAGATTCCTGAGCCTTTCCTAGTTTCTACACTAGTAGGGGAGTCAGTTGTTGCTGAAACAGTGTATAGAGATTATCATGTTACTGTTCTTCATAGAGTCATACTTGCTAATTTGATAGAGTTAGACATGGTGAATTTTGACCTTGTTCTGGGTATGGATTGGCTTCATTCTTGTTATGCATCTATAGGCTGTCATACCTGTGTGGTCAAGTTTTAGTTCCCTGATGAGCCAGTTTTTGAGTGGTCCGGGATTTTGATATCTCCCAAGAGTCATTTTATCTTCTATTTCAAAGACAAAAAGCTAATATCCAAGGGTTGCATCTATCACCTAGCTAGAGTCAAAGATACTAAGTCTGAGGTTCCAACTATTCAGTCAATCAATATAGTTAATAAGTTTTCAGATGTTTTTACGGAAGATCTCCCAGGGGTACCTCCCGATAGAGAGATAGAGTTTGGGATTGACCTTCTTCCCAACACTCATCCCATTTCTATTCCGCCATACCGTATAGCACCTGCTGAGCTTAAAGAGTTGAAAGAGCAACTCAAAGATATTTTAGACAAAGGTTTCATAAGGCCCAATATTTCTCCTTGGGGCACACCTATTCTATTCGTGTGGAAGAAAGATGGTTCTTTGCGTATGTGCATTGACTATCGTCAACTTAACAAGGTCACAGTTAGAAATAAGTATCCTCTTCCAAAAATTGATGACCTGTTTGATCAGTTGCAAGGTGCAAGTTATTTCTCCAAGATAGACCTTAGATGCGGCTATCATCAACTTAAAGTGAGGGAATGTGAATTTCCAAAGACAGCCTTCCGAACCCGCTATGGTCACTTTGAGTTTCTAGTCATGTCTTTCGGGCTAACCAATGCCCCATCAGCTTTTATGGACCTTATGAATCGAGTGTTCAAGCAATATCTTGATATGTTTGTCATAGTTTTCATAGATGACATCTTTGTCTAGTCCCGCAGTGAGCATGATTATACAGATCATCTTAGAATTGTCTTGTAAACTCTTAGAGTTCACCAGTTGTTTGCCAAATTTAGTAAGTGTGAATTTTGGATAAGGTATGTAGCCTTTCTGGGTCATGTTGTTTCAACCGAAGGTATTAGAGTTGATCCCCAAAAGATAGAAGTTGTAAGAAATTGTCCTAGACCTATCTCTTCGTCTGATATTAAAAGTTTTTTGGGTCTAGAAGGCTATTACCGCCGTTTTGTTAAAGGTTTCTCCTCTATTGCATCTCTCATAATTTGGTTTACCCAAAAGAAAGTTAAGTTCAAGTGGTCAGATTCCTATGAGAAGAGTTTCCAGGAGTTGAAGACTCGACTTACTTCAGTCCCTATGTTAACTTTGCTTGATGGTACAGATGGTTTTATGATGTAGTGTGATGTCACTAGAATTGGTTTGGGTTGTGTGTTGATGGAAAAAGGTAAGGTTAGAGCCTATGCCTCTAGACAGTTGAAGTCGAATGAAACGAATTACCCAACCCATGATCTTGAGTTAGCTGTTATGGTCTTTGCTTTGAAAATTTAGAGACACTATCTTTATGGTGTTCATGTTGATGTGTTTACTGATCATAAGAGCCTGCAGTATGTGTTTACTCAGAGGGAGTTGAATCTTAGGCAGTGGAGGTATTTAGAGTTGTTAAAAGACTATGATATGAGTGTATTGTTTCACCCAGGCAAGGCCAATGTAGTGGCAGATGCGCTTATTAGATTGTCTATGGGTTGTGTTGCTTATGTAGAGGAAGGTAAGAAAGAGTTAGCTTGTGATTTGCATTGTCTGACTAGATTGGCTGTTTGGCTGCTTGATTCAGCTGAGGGCAGTACTTTGGTGAAAAGTTGTTCTGAATCCTTTTTAGTTTTAGAAGTGAAGGAGAAGCAAGATAGAGATCCTAGTTTGGCCAGACTAAAGGAGGCAGTTAAGGACAAAGAGGTAGAGGTTTTATCCCAAAGGGGGAGATGGCGTGTTGAGATCGCAGTGTAGATTATGCATTCCATGTGTTGATGATCTGAGGCAGAGGATTATGGCTGAAGCGCATGGCACGCGGTATTTTATTCATCCTAGCACTACGAAGATATACCGCGGCTTATGGGAAATCTATTGGTGGAATGGTATGAAGAAGGAAATAGCTGACTTTGTAGTAAAGTATGCAACGTGCCAATAGGTTAAGGTAGAGCATTAAAGACCTGGTGGTGTAATAGAAGAGTTTGGTATACCCACATGGAAGTAGGAGGAGGTGAATATCGACTTTGTGACTGGGTTACCCCTTTCGCATCATCATCATGATTCTATTTGGGTTGTTGTAGACAGGATGACTAAGTCTGCATATGTCTTTCCCGCATATACATCTTATACAGCTGAGGATTATGCTAGATTGTATATTCGGGAGTTAGTTAGGCTACACGGAGTTCCCTTGTCTATCATTTCGGATAAGGGTACTCAATTTACTTCTCAGTTTTTTAGGGCGTTTCAGCAAGGTCTTGGTACCCAAGTTCTTTTAAGTTCCGCTTTTTATCTGCAGAAAAATGGTCAGGCTGAGAGGACTATTCAAACCCTAGAAGACATGTTGAGGGCATGTACTCTTGATTTCAAAGGTAGTTGGGATGAGCATTTGCCATTGATAGAGTTCTCCTATAACAATAGTTACCATGCTAGCATTGGGATGGCACCATTTGAGGCCTTGTATGGTAGAAGATGTAGATCACCCATAGGTTGGTTTGAAGTGGGAGAAGTTGTCGTGATTTGGACTGATGCAGTGTTTAAAGCTATGGAGAAAGTTAAGTTAATTAGAGAGAGGTTAAAGACATCTTAAAGTCATCAAAAGTCATTTACCGGTGTAAGAAGAAGAGATCTTGAGTTTGAAGTGGGTCATTTGGTGTACTTGAAGAATTCACCCATGAAAGGGGAGAAGAGGTTTGGTAAAAAGGGAAAGCTTAGTCCTCTTTATGTTGGCCCGTATAGAGTTTTGAGTCGTGTTGGGAAAGTAGCCTATGAGATTGAGTTGCCTGTGGAGTTGTCAGTCGTTCATCCTATTTTTCATGTCTCCATGCTTAAGAAACATATTGGTTATTCTGTTGTGGTAGATCCTTCAGAGAGTGATGATATTCAGAATAGTCTTTTATTAGATGAGATTCCCATTGAGATCCTATATTTTCAGACCCGTAGACTGTGGAACAAAGAGGTTCCCTTGGTCAAAGTATTATGGCAGAACAAGTCAGATGAGGGCGCTACTTGGGAGGCAGAAGCAGACATTCAAGCCAAGTACCCGCATCTCTTTTCCGCGAGTTCAGATTAATCTAAAGGTATTATTCTTCCTTAATTCAGCCCTTCTAATCTAAAGTTCAGATATAATCTATTCTTGCATGAGTTCTTGCAATTTCCGAGGTATTCAAGAGTTTAGAAAGATTTCGAGCCCGTTTAGAAAATTGCTTCAGCTATGTGTACTTTGTTTTTCTTGTGTTCCTAGTCTAACTAGTGATATTTGAGGATGAATGTTTCCAAGGGGGAGATATTGTAAGACCCCGCAAAGTTCCCTCATAGTCCAAGCCTTAGAGCGTGTCAAGTGAAGTGTAATTTCGGTCCGAAAAGATTGAGAAGTGAGTTCCCAAGTGATTGGTATTTAAATCATATAGAATTTTCTTAAATTTGACTTTTTGTCTTGTATAGAATTGAATTAGCTTTCCAACGATACCAAATTCGTCCAAATCCAGCATCGGGGTGAGAAGTTATGACCGTTTTATTGAGAGTTGTTGGAACCGCCCAGGTTCGACGGACGATTCAACGGACCGTCGCTCGGCCCGTTGCAACCAAGGCAGTAACTGTATTTTCTGGCCCAAGTACGATGGCTAGGATGACGGACCGTCAAGGCTGCCATGGACCGTCGCTGAGACCGTCTCCACTGAGGCAGTGTGGTCTCATCCTGATCAAGGTGCAACGAATGATCCGACGGAACATCAAAACTGTGATGGACCATCGCTTTGACCGTCACATCGAGGCAGTGTGTGCTCTTTTTCTGACCGACATGCGATGGACTATCCAACGGACCATCAGGCTAGCGACGGACCGTCGCTCTGACCGTCGCTCTGACCGTCGCAGCCCTCATTCAGTATTTTTAACTCATTCTTTAAAAGGGATTTTTGGTGTTTCCACTCTTTTATACCCTGATATATTCCAAACGAAGCAAATGGCTTCATTTATCATCCAAAACACAAGAGAGCTAGGATTTCTCCCTCAAGAACAAATATAAAACCCTTCTCCAAGAAATCCAAGAACACACCATAGATTCTACAAATTGAGTTGAGATTTAAGTTCCCCAAGTTCAAGGGTTGCAAGAACCCTCTCTCAAGAGTAAGAATAAGAGTTTGAAGCAAGCTTGTTCTTCCAATTTCATAATCTAAGGTATGTGGGGTTTTTAACAAGGGTAATCCTTTCACCCTTGTGCCCAAAGGATTATTTAAACTATAATTTTCTGCAATTTATGAGATTTTACATGAAATTGAATTGGGGTTTTCCACCCATTGTTATTGGTTACAAGCTTTTGATGTTACCCATGAATTGAGAGTCTAATGGCATGATTTTTACATGTTTTCTTGAAAAATTGAAGCTGGGTTTATACCCCATGATATATGTCGATTAAGAGAACCTCCCTAAACTAAATTATATTCCAATGAGATAGAATATTTTCCCTAAAGCTTTGAGATGAGATATTTTCTAAAGTGAACGAATTGCTATTGAGTATTTTCCAAAGAAGGAAGTAGTTTTCTCTACTAATACGAGTTGATCACCTGTTTTCAAACCAAAGTTATATGACTTTGAGTTCCAAGTGTTTGAGTTCAAAAGAGTAATAAGTTCTTGAGCATTAAAGAAGTTTTACTCCCCATGAGATATATGCATGAGTTGAAAGTATTGTTTAAAGCTTCATTCATCCTATGAGTAATGAGAATAAGAGGAGAGCATAAATTTTAAAGACAAAGTATAATAACTCACGAGATTTGTGTTACATGCTTCATTCTACATGATTTATGAGCTTTACATTTTAGACTTATCCAAGCCATATAAGTCATTTCTATTTTCATGTATGATTTGATTAAAGAGTATTGATACTATTTATATATAAATACATGCATCCCCACATACTCAGTACATTCCCAAGTGTTGATCCACATATACGTCTATGTGCTACATTATCTTATAATGTAGGTTCAGGTGCTCAGTCCCAGTCTCTCCATTGATTCCCGTATACCTTTGTCTATATTTCTCCAGTGGTAAGTCCTTATAGTTTGAGGGCCTATCTTCAGATATATCAAACTTGAGTGTTTATGTCATTACTTTCAGTTCAGTTTGAATCAATTGGGGATGTGTCCCAATGACTCTCCAGTTCATGGATTAGTAGAGGCTTTGTTAGACTAGTTATCAGACTGTGGTTGTGTTGAGATTTCCAGTATAATGGTCGTTTGGACCGCGTATTATCTTTGTATTTTCTTTCATTTGATATGACAGTGCCAGTGTTTTGTATATTCCTTCTTGAATGAGTTATTATGAGAATTGATATGCTAAAAGGGTTAGCTTGGGGATTCTTGTATCCCTTAGCACCATGTGACGTCCCAGGACTCTTTTTTGGGGCTTTACATGATAGTTGAATTACCTATACTATGGGTGGCTTGTAGTTTTTCCCCAACTTGATGACTAGTGATTTTAAGACTTGTAATCTTTTGACTTTATAAATAATAAGGTCAATTAGTATGGACTTCGCGGTATTTATCAATGATTTATAGAATTAATGATTAAATTTCTATGCTATGACAATGTTGCTTTCTTTATGTTGAATTATAGTATGGGTATTTGGAAGTGGATTTCGGTAATTAGCCTTGGCGGGGTTGTGCTACCCGCGGTTTTTGGTAAATTGATGAAGTGGTTGTGCTTTATTGTATTATTGGTTGTATTCTATTGTGTGCTCTCCGGTGGTATGGGATATCGTGATGAGTTCTTTGTTGTGCTCTCTTTCATCCACTTTTCGGTGGTATGAGACGTCTTGCTAAGTTCTTGTGTATATGTTCTAAATATAGTTGATGATGATTATGGCAACTAGATGTTTTGCAATTGTGTACATGGCTTTATGTTTTTGAAATGATACTCAGTTATTATGGAGATTATGGGATATATTAAGGTAGTATGTCATGTTATTGCTTTAGTAGTATAGATGTTGTTACAGTGGTATCAAAGCAGAGTTCTATCATATCCCTTATCTTTAAGATCATTGTCTTACTTTATATCGTCTTTACATTATATTTTAGCTCAGTCAGCCAAAGATGTCTACTGAGTACCCGTGCTTTGGTACTAATACTACACTTCTGTACCTTTTTGGTGCAGACCTGGGCTCTAGTTGCCTCCATTGAGCTAGTTCATTTGATTTGACTATTTGGAGAAAAGGTGAGATATTAGAGATTGAGTTGCCCTCTTTCCCCTCTATCCTTATTTGTTTTTTGCTTTCGAGACAATTGTATGAGATTATTTAAGACATTTTAGATTCTGATATTGTAAATTCCTCTTGTCAAGTTTAGAAGCTCTTGTATTACTACTATCAGGTCATGGGATTTGTGTTTTAATATCAGTTGTCCTAGTTGTGAAATATTGTTATATATTGTGTTCATATATTGGGTCCAAGTTGGATGTTCTTACCAAGGTAACCCATTGCTATAGCTTCGGGTTACAGTATTGGCTTACCTACCGGTGGGATGTGGTAGGTGCCATCTTACTCGAAAATCGGGATGTGATAAATTGGTATCAGAGCCTGGGTTTCACCGATATTATTGATACAAGAGCAAGTGTCTAATAGAGTCCTGCGGATTAGAATGTTGACGTTCGTTTCTTATATTAGGGAGGCTATGTGACATTCTTAGGAGTCCTTCATTTTTTTTCATTCATATCATGCTAAGAGTTTGAGTTGGTTTGTAGTATATTTTGGATAACTCAAAATTGGTCATGGGGGTTGATTGGGAGCCTAGTTATCATCTTGTGTCACGATTATCTTTAAGATAAAGGTAAGAATTTCTTGAATTCATGCCTGAATTTCTTCGTATGGACCCAAAACCCCCAATTTAGCTTAGGGCTTAATTTTAGCCCAAGGTATGCTTAGTTTTCACCCATTCTTTGAAGGTTATGATTCCTTGTTCACATGTGAACATTAGGTTGGCCTCGAAAACTTATTTTTTGTATGTGGGACCCACTTAGGGTTTTGATGTCATTTTTGGACCTAGAGCACAATAGTGCAATATAGGTATTATTAGACTCATATTAAGAATAGATTATGGTTTTGATAGTGTGATGGCATTTTGAGGATTGTAAAGTAAAGACGAGCATGTGGTGCATGAAATGATGTTTTTCAATTTTCTCTTGAGGTAGGCTTCTATGTACTTTTCTTCATAGATGATGTATGATATATGTTGCGTGTGAATATGGATGTTAGTCTTGATTATGAGTAGGATAACTTGACCTTGATTATTGATGTTTATGGAATAGATAAGGGTTTTGGACCCATAAGATGGCATGTTTATGACCTTTTTGTATTCTTTTGCCTTCCTTCTTTTGTTTAGATTAGTTCTAGTATGGATATGATACAATGCTATGTTTGGAATATGGTTTTAGCATTTGAAGCATGATTTGTATATTTAGCCTTATCGGGCTAGTGTGGTAGTCTTAAAACCTTAGGTTAGGTAGAGTTAAACTTGAGTGCCCCTATTTCTAGTCAAGTTGCTATCTTAGGCTTAAATATGGATTACTTGACATCTAGAAGATAAACTAGATACCTTAGCCTAGTTTGGCGTATAGTATGCCTAATTATGGAAATTGTGGATTAGAAGTGGGATCCTTCGGCCCACTTAGGCCTAAGCTTATGTTAAGTCCTGTGGACTTAGTTTTGGATATTAGACATAGATGAGGCTAATAAACCTTAGAAAAGGGTTACTTCATAACTTGGTAACTTTTATTGATGTTCCCGGATTGTGGTTTTTGAGTTATGGTTATGATACTCTTTGTGGAAATGATATTGGGTATTTATAGATGATATTCCTCCTAGATACGTTATGTGTCCTATAGAGATGTTATTTCCTCTTAGACTTGATGATTGGACTATAGAGATGTTATTTCCTCTTAGATTTGATAATTGTCCTATAGAGTTGTTATTTTCTCTTAGACTTGATGATTGGCCTATAGAGATGTTATTTCCTCTTAGACTTGATGATTTCCCTATAGAGTTGCTATTTCCTTTAGTCATGATTGTTTGTCCTATAGAGATGATGTTCCTCTTGGATATGTAAATTGGCCTACAAATTTGATATTCCTCATTGTCATGTTGTATGACCTATTGATATATGATATCCTATAGACAATTACATGTCTATCTATATTATTCCTCTTAGATGTGAGATGCCTCTTGTGTGAGAGATGATGACATGCTTATCAATATTATGCCTCCTATATGTGAGATGATTAGGGATATGCTAAGGCTTATAAATATGAATATTGATATGAGTTCTTGATATGTGTATGGCCCTAAGGACATGATTATGATGTTGTGATTATTTACAATAAATTAATGGGCCAAGGTCTTTGTTATGATATTGATTGAATAGTTGAGAAGTGTGTATCATTATAAATGATGTGATTACAGTTTATGAATATAAATATGTATATGTTTATATACTCATCTCTCAGATATGGGACGGAGGAAGATGTGGTATGTTGCTTACGACATTATTGATGACATGCATAGATTTGGTATATTCATGATTATTATGTCAGCAACTTATATGATTCTAGATGAAATATGATCTTATGATTGTTCTGATTAATTGAGGGTTACGCTATGTGGTAGTTAGTTGTCTTTTAGGAGACTATAGCACTTGGTGGCTAGGAATCAAATGTATTAGTTAATAAGTTTTTCTTAGTTGAAATATGATAGCTATCGATGGTTGATGCGTGTCTAATATGACGTCGGGTTTAGCATAGATGAAGATTAAGGATATTGATGACTAAGTTTATAATGTCGATTAGTTGTCAAATGAGGGGTTATGTATAAATGAGGCTAGATAATAACTGATGTCGGTAATAAAGAAGTGTTTAGTTAATAACGTAGAATATTTGATAAATGTTTGATTAATGAATAGTTAAATAAGGAATAGTTGGTTAACAATGTTAGTTAATGAATGATGTCAGTTAATAAAAGATGGTTAGCTGAGTAGTAATGTGTTGTCTAGTAATGATTAACGGATATAGGATGAGTAGTTGATAATAATGAATGGTGGATAAATAGAGATTATGGTCTAGTGATGAACCTTGGCTAGATGTTAGATGTTGTCTACTTAATAAATAATGGTTAGTTGCTATCCCCTGAATAAGGATAATGTTTAGACAAATAACTAGATGTCACGTGATGACGAACGAACTAGTGGTTTCATTACAAATAGCGTTTATTAGATAATAACTAGTAGTTGGGAAGTAATGTTTAGATAGATACTTTATGGTGATACGATTATGTTCATGATTATATTAGTATATATTATTCCATAATGGTTATTGTGATGATATTGATACTCGGCAAGCCGGAGGATACTATTGTGATAATATTGATACCCGGCAAGGCCGGAGGATACTATTATGATGATATTGATATTCTGCATGGCCGGAGGATACTATTGTGATGATATTGAAATTCGGCAAGCTCGTAGGATACTATTGTGATGATATTGATACCCAACAAGGCCGGAGAATGCTATTGTGATTATATTGATACTCGGCAGGGCTAGACGATATTATGAAGATACATTGATACCCGGCAAGGCTGGAGGTTGATTGCGATAATAATGATCATGGTGATGACAGGTATGATGAGTTGTGATATTAATTGTGTACCTTGCATTCATCCCTACATGTGCATCGCCTATCACCAGTATGCACCTATGTCTATCAACCGGTATGGGATGATTGCATGGATATGGGTGAAGAATATGCTTTACGTTGTTGTGTATTGATTGAACATTCCGAGTCTGGGGTGGTGGGGGTACTCATAGGCTCGGCTTGGTATTTGGTTTCTCGAAATAGCCAGTTATTCATGTTGTTATTGATATTGTTGTTATCATTATTATGATCATTATTATGGCTAGCTTATGACAAATTGGTCATTGATTCAGTATTGGAATTTAAGGTACGTTTTAGGCCTCTCCTATCTTATAATTGCATTATTATGCATGATTATTTCATGTCTAGCCATATGGATTAGAAATCCCGAGTATGACAGTATTTAAATCCTGATAAGTGTTATAATGAGGTCTTAAATGAGAATATAATGATATAGGTTATGCTTTGAGATGACCTCATGTTGATATGTATAAATATTTATATATATATATATATGAAGATATGGTACCACTATATACCACTTCCTTTGTTGTTCATTTTGTATAGTCATTACTTCGCCTTGTATATTACTTTATATCTTTCTTTCTTTCCTTATTCGTATATATACTTGCGATATATGGTATAGCATTGACAAATATTAAATGTAGCTGGAATAAGATAGTTCACCTTGATACTTCCTTAGTCTTATTATGTTAGACTCTTGGATATGAATAGGATAGTTTTTTCTTATTATTCTCGTTGACTTATTATATGATTTCTGGACTCTTGGGTGTAGTTTTCATTATGTTTATGTGTTTTCTATATCTACTTTGGTCCTTTTGACGTTCTTAGTGGGCGAGGTGTCCTATGAGTTTGCTTTACCTCCAGATTTTGTTGCTATTCATCCAGTTTTCCATTTTTCCATGCTGCGGAAGTATATTCCTGAACCATCTCAAGTGCTTAGGTGGGACTCAGTCTAGTTAGATGGGCAGTAGGCCTTTGTAGAGGAGTTCGTTCTTATTTTGGCTAGTGATGTGAGGTGGTTGCGTACTAGAGAGATTCCTGTAGTTAAAGTTTAGTGGAGGCACTACCCAATGGAGGATCCCACTTAGGATTTAAAGAGCGAGATGCGAGCCTAGTATCCTCACCTATTCGAGACTTCAGGCATTTCCTCATCTTTAACTTTCGGGGCTGAAAGTTCCTTAGTAGTGGAGGTTATAACGACCCTGCAGGTCATTTTCCATATTCCATCTTATTTTCACCATTAGAGCTTTTCTATAGCTGGCCAAAGTCATCTATGAATTGTTGAAACTGATAATTCGGTTACCGAGTAGTTTATTGTTTTTTAGAACCAATTTCCCAATTAGAAGTCTTCATCGATTCCAAATGGCCACTGAGCAAGAACTCCAGTAAAATAATTTTGGATGCAAATTTGGACTGTGCCAGCAGTTATGTAATGTCAATTTTAGGATAGGTAGACCCTTGGTTCGGATCCCACAGCACCCGAGCTCATTTTGACCCATTGATCAAAAAGTCAAAAATCAAAATATATGAGTGTGGGACCCACAAGTGTCCTAAATGACCTTGGATGGAAAATCCGAATTCACCAATGCATTCAAAATATTGAATTTAGTAGATTTACATAATTCATTTGCGAAAAAGAAAGTCTGAATGAGTCCGGGAGATCAAAAATAAATTTTGACCTTGCGGACCTATCTAAACTCGAATAAAGGGTCTTCTGGCCGATTTTTGAGACATTCTTCAGCATTTTGAAAGTCGTAGCAACCATAAATATTTATTGACAAAAAAATGAATCTTGTGGGTTGATTAGAAGCTTAGCAACTTGTGTAATCCAATTTTTTTCTACAAATCTAAGGTAAGAATTCTTCTAATTTGATATTGATTTCATGGTTTCTTGACTCAAACCCCCTAAATCATTGTGGTTAAATTGTAGCCCCAAAATTGAGTGATTGACTCCAATTACTTGAGGGTTTTAATTCTCTAAAGAAAATTAGGCTATGGGTTGGTCTTGGAAACACCTTTCCAAGAGTGAAATCTAATTGGGGTTTTGGTGTCCATTTGACAACGGTTCTATAATGGGTATTGTCATTCTTGTTGTAATGCTTAGATTGTATTGTTGATAGCATTTCTTGTGGAAGAGGAAGCTTCTCAAAAAGGAAAGGAAAAACTTGTTGGTTCATGAGGTGCTTGGATTCAAGATAGGTTAGGCTTACCCGTATTCTAGATTTAGCTTGATTGTAATGTAATCATTGATATCTTACGAGATTGGGCGGGGAATTTAGATTATAGTTGATTAAATGGTGAACTTGGTATTTATTAATTGCTATAGGCCATAGATTTGTAAGGTATGATAATTGACCCTTAGTCTAGGACCTTGGTTAGCTTAACTGTGGTCTCATGACTAGTGTGAGAACACTATAGTTGTTCTAAGTATACTTGAATGGTATACTTCGCTATCCTTAGGAGTGTATTGACCTATATAATTCCTAGATAGGAGATGACCTTGGTGTTGGGTTGACTTAGGAAGGATTCTTGAAGATACTTTCCCTATGGACCTAGAAAGGATTGGTAAGCCCTTATGGTGAGGTATGAATGACCTAGCTTGATTCTGGGTAGAAGCTAGACTTGTGTTTGAAAACTTTGCATTCTCGGGATTTAAAAGTGGGACATAACCCACCTTAAGATTTGACTAAGTAAATGCTTAGCGACCTAGATACGTGGTGATTGTCTAAACTAATTGTACATAGGAGTTGTAATGGTTGAACTTGATTATCAGATTATCTTTTGATAATGACTAGAATAATCTTTTTAAGTGACTATTGTGCATGCCTTGTAAATACTCATGCTCTTGTTCATGCTCATATTACGTGTGAAGCTTATTAGTAAGGAAAAATGACAAGTGTTATCCCACATACCTATTTTTTATATATTGTGAACTTTTATGTATGCTTAATTATTTTGCTATGCATGTGGATGTATGATGTGTATCCGGAGAAATATGTGATATTATGATAATGCCCGGTTCGAGTACGGAGGAATATGTGATATTATGATGATGCCCGGTGAATTTGGAGAAATTTGTGATAATATGATGATGCCCGATTTGAGTTCGAGGGGATATTTTATATTATAATGATGACCGGTTTGAGTCCATTGGAATATGTGATATTATGACGATGCCCTGCAAATCCGAAGAAATATGTGAGATTATAATAATGCCCAGTTTCGAGTATGGAGGAATATGTGATATTATGATGATGCCCGGTGAATTCGAAGAAATATGTGATATTATGATGATTCCTGATTTGAGTCTGGAGGAATATGTGATATTATGATGATGTTCGGTGAATATGGAGAAATATGTGATATTATGATGATGCCCGGTTCAAGTCTGGAGGAATATGTGATATTATGATGATGCCCGGTGAATCCAGAGAAATATGTAACAGTATGATGATGCCTGATGAATCCGGAGGAATATGTGATATTATGATGATTACCGATTTGAGTCCGGAGGAATATGTGATATTATGATGATGTCCGATGAATCCGTAGGAATACGTGATATTATGATGATGTCTAGTTTGAGTTCGAAGGAATGTGTGATATTATGATGATTGCCGATGAATCCGGAGGAATGTGTTGATATTGTGATGATGTCCGGTGAATTCGAAAGAGGTAAGAACATTATGATGTCGTGCCGGGCAAATTTACTTATATGCATTGATATTTATAAGCTTAGGCCGTGTGGGGCCAACCTCCTATGTACTTGAATTTTGAGGTCTCTCTTGGTAAATTATTATTCGTTTCTTGTTCCAAATCACTATATAAGGGGTGTGACCCTTGTTGATACTAAATTAGCTACTAGAGGAAATTTATGCCTAATATTGAGTTAAGACTTAGCGTTATGTGTAAACTTGCATAAAAATTCAAGGGCTAAAATAATATATATACTTGACTTGAATAAGAGGTTATATTATGAAATTTTGCCTAGTAAGATGGATTATGTGATAACTAGCTACTTCTAAAATATATGATTATTATTTGGAACCTAGAAACCTAGTAAACTAGTTGGTGGACTTTACTTGATTACAATATGGAAACTAGTTCTTAAGTTTGTGACATGCTTAGTGATGATGGATCTAGTATTGCGTGATGGTTAGTTAACTTATATCCTAACATGTGAAGTTGAGATGCCTTAGTTGATAACTCATATCATGATGATTCTAGTTAAAGAATGGCCTTATGATAGTTGAATAACCTATACTATGGGTGGCTTGTAGATTTCTCCAACTTGATGACTAGTGATTTTAAGACTTGTAATCTTTTGACTTTTGAAAAATAAGGTTAATTAGTATGGACTTCGCGGTATTTATCAATGGATTATAGAATTAATGATTACATGCCTATGTTATGACAATGTTGCTTTCTTTATATTGAATTACGGTATGTGTATTTGGAAGTGGATTTCGGTAATAAGCCTTGGCCGGGTTGTGCTACCCGAGGTTTTTGGTAAATTGATGGAGTAGTTGTGCTTTATTATATTATTGGTTATATTCTTTGATGTTCTCTCCAGTGGTATGGGATGTTGTGATGAGTTTTTGTTTGATATTCTTTTGTGTGCTCTCCGGTGGTATGGAACGTCGTGGTAAGTTTTTTGTTGTGCTCTCTTTCGTGTACTTCCCGGCAGTATGGGACGTCGTGGTAAGTTCTTGTGTTTATGTTCTAAAGATAGTTGATGATGATTATGGCAAGTAGATGTTTTGCGATTAAGTATATGACTTAACGTTTTTGAAATGATACTCAGTTATTATGGAGATTATGGGATATATTGAGATAGTATGTCATGTTATTGCTTTAATAGTATAGATGTTGTTACAGTGGTATCAAAGCAGATTCAGGTTCGATCATATCCCTTGACTTTAACATCATTGTCTTACTTTATATCGTCTTTACATTATATTTGAGCTCAGTCGGCCGATGATGCCTACTGAGTATCCGTGCTTTGGTACTCATACTACACTTCTGTACCTTTTTGGTGCAGACCCAGGGTCTAGTTGCCACCGTTGAGCTAGTTCGTGCGAGTTGACTATTTGGAGACAGGGTGAGCTCTTGGAGTTTGAGTTCCCTCTTTCCCCTCTATCCTTATTTGTCTTTTTCTTTCGAGACAAATGTATGAGACTATTTAAGACATTTTAGATTCTGAGATTGTAAATTCTTCTTGTCAAGTTTAGAAGCTCTTGTATTAATACTATCAGGTCGTGGAATTTGTGTTTGAATATCGGTTGTCCTTAGTTGTGAAATGTTGTTGTTATATATTGTGTTCACATATAGGATCCAAGTTGGACGTTCTTACCAAGGTAACCCGTTCCAATAGCTTCGGATTACAGTATTGGCTTACCTACCGGTGGAATGTGGTAGGTGCCATCGTGACTCGGAAATCAAATCGTGACATTTGGGGTCCCGATATGACCCGAAACATGACCCAAATATTCTGAAATGCTTCCTAAAGGTCCCATTTCCTTCCTTTATCATAAATTCATTCAAAAGTTTTCATTAAGCACTAAGGAGGTATTGAATTAAATTAATTGAAAAATTAGGGGTTAACATAGTTATGCTCATTTTCTTGTGTGTCAGACACCATAATACTCGGGATGTCACACAAAGCCATCTACAATAGGTTTACTAGTTAATGATTGATTATATTTGATAAATTCACTTTTAGAAATATTTCGCAATGATTTGAAAAGATGTAACACTGCATTTTAAATGAAACAATACATTGATGCTGTTTATACCTAAACTTCAAAATTGACAAAATGAAGTTGTAAATTATTGCCTAACCTTTAAATAATAGAACAAGTTTGATCTATACTCAAAAGAATGTTAGCTATCCACTTACCTCTTGCAAATCGAATTACTTTCAGGCAAAGGAAACAAAAAAGCAAATATACGTAATTCTAACTAAAACAAAGATTATTTCACCCATGAGGTAGAAGAGTTTAGGGGTGATTAGATTCCGACTATAGTTGTAGCGAATACCAATTGAAATCAACTAGATATCATTCGGGCTCAACTTAGATAGACAACAAACTGAGGCGGCACGATGGGAGTGAAGAAAGGGAAATTTGATTGATTATTTTTTTAAAATTATGTCATCTATCAATATTTGTTTTTGGTTATTCTATTATACATAACCAAATTTAATTTTTTCAAAACTGTTTTAATCAATCTCGATTTTTCTTCAATGAACTTTTTAAAGCTCCATCTTAAAGTAACACCATTATCCGAATGTTCGATATGTTAAATAAAATGATAACAAGCTTTAGTATAACATAAAAGTATATAATTTTCATGATCTGGTGAGGCTACTGTACTTTTAAACTACTTGTAATAATGAGAAACTGATGTCGAACTGAGATATTCCTTTACATGACTTACATTGTCAACAATGAGGAAATAACATGAGAATTTATTTATAATAAATTTGATTTTTTATGTTGGCTATGCGATCAAAAGTCCCACATTTATAAGTGAAAGGATAGAAAAGCTACATATAAAGTGTATGATTTCTTAATAGTGTGAGGCCTTTTGGGAAAATCGTGTGGACTCTGCCAAATCGGACAATATTACACAATGGCGGAATAATGGGGTTCGGGGTTCGGTTGCTTATCCTTATGAGCTTGGAGATGCACACACAAGAAGAAGCTAGTTATTGGCTTTGGTTGCCATAAAATATACTCAAACGAGGTGGATGACACATAATAAATTTCGGTGACTTGTAGATCGTGGTGATGGGCATGGAACTTAGTTCGAGAGAGAGGTTGTTGAGTGTGTGAATAAAAGTCTCACATTGTTAGGTGAAAGGACTGAGAAGCTGCACACATAGAATGTAAGATCTCTTAGTGATGTGAGGCCTTTTGAGAAAAAACGTAGGACTGACTGAACCCAACAATTTAAGAAAAGCTTTGACACTCCTACAGAAGTTGGCAAAAATAATTAATCATATTGGAAAAGTGAGGCTATCTTATTTTCACTATTTAAAGTAGTGGAAGCATCAAACAAGTCCTCACTCATACCATGATCCATCTCTAGCCTAGGGGTGTCTAACGGGCCGGGCCGGGCCAACCCGGAACCGGCCCTCCCATTTTACCCGGGTTCCGGGCCGGTTACGGGCCGGGTTTGGAGTTAACTGGGCCGGGCCGGGCCGGGCCAAACAGTAAAAAAATTAAAACCCATCCGAACCCGGCCCACTTAACCCAATCCGGTCAAACCCATCAAGACCCGGTCAAACCCGGTTAAAAACCGGTCAAACCCGTTTAAAAAATAAATAAAAAATCCAATATACACTATATACACTCCAATATACACTATATACACTCCAATATACAATATATATTTTTAAAAAAATATATAAAGTATAAACAATTACACATATATACGTACCTTTCAATATATAATTATATATGACTATACGTACTACTTTAAATAAAACATATGCTATAATAGTATAATATATATATATACACACTACAATATATATATATATATATACTAATTTATAAAACATATACACATGTATACGTTAAATATATACTACTTTAGAAGATATATACACATATATATGCACTATTCAATATATATGTACTACTTTAAATAAAATATATACTACAGTATAGTGATATACATATATATATATATATATACAACAATATGTATATATATATAGTTACATACTAATTTATAAAACATATACACTTGTATACTTTAAAGATATACGTCTATAGAAGATATATACACATATATACGCACCATTCAATATATATGTACTACTTTAAAAAAAGTATATACTACAATATATATACTAATTTATAAAACATAAAGTAATGTATACGTTAAATATACACGTCTATAGAAGATCTATTCACATATATACACTTTATTCTATGTATATGTAATACTTTAAATGAGATATATACAATATATATACATTACAATATATATTTGTATAGTTATATACTAATTTATAAAATATATACACATGTATATGTTAAATATACACGTCTATAGAAGATCCATTCACTCTATTCTATGTATATGTAATACTTTAAATGAAATATACTATAATGTATATACATTACAATATATATTTGTATAGTTATATACTAATTTATAAAACATATACACATGTATACATTAAATATACACTTCTATAGAAGATATATACACGTGTATACGCACCATTAAATGTATATATACTACTACTTATAAAATATACTACATTATATATACATTACAATATGTATAGATATACTTATATACTAATTTATAAAACATATACACATGTATACGTTAAATATACACTTCTATAGAAGATATATGCACAAATATACAAAACATATGCTACTTAATATAATAAATTAATAATATTTGGTAGTAAATTAATAATATATTAGAAGTAAGTTTTTAATTTAAAGTAGAAAACTAGAAATTCAATTTAAAATTTTAAATCGTTAAATAAAAAAAAATAAAAAACAACGACTAAGGAGTGAATGAATTTGGGGAATTTTATTGATTGCAAAATGATCCAAAATTTATAATTTACATGAATGAAAAATCTATAAATTATGCATCATTTTTTCCAACTCATTCATGTTAATATTAATGGGAACTTGCATAGGATAATCGAAGTCAACGGGGGCAAAACCATGCATTGGACTTGATTCTACTGAGTTCTCCCGTGAAATCATAATTTCTTCAAGTTTCAGCTCGTCGCTCGGCTCCGGTTCCATTCCTTGGTTTCTTCTTTCTGCTCTAATCCAATCTCTGAGGCAAACTAGAACATTCATTGCATTGCTTCCCAATGAGTGTCGGTTGTCTCCAAGCTGCTGTCGTCCCTGACTGAAGGCGCTCTCTGATGCAACGGTTGACATTGGAACATTCAAGATATCTCTAGGTAATCTTGAAAGCACAGGATATTGTGATTCATTATTCCTCCACCAATCCAGCGTGTTGATCCGTCGTCTGCGATCCTCTGGTGCCGTCCGAAGATAATATTTCAGCTCTTCCCGATAAGTTGATGTGTAAGTTCTCTCATCAACACTGTTCCAACAATTTAAATCATAAAACAAATCAGAAAAACCACTATGTGTCGGCCTTTTAGAAGATGATGGCTCCTCGGGAGGATGAGGAGCGACAGTTGGAGTGATATTTGTAGGTAAGGCTGAATCAAATAAATCAACATAGTGATTATATAATTTTTCTATATAATCCTTTGCATCAGTCGTAGCCGTCCACAAATCAGGTTGTACTTGTTCAGAATCATGGTTAGTATTTATTTCTAAGTTAGTATAAATAAGAGTACTAAAGTGACACATATGATTATATTTCATGCACGGATTTAGCATAGCACCAACCAAGTAAATAGGGGGAATCGGGAAAAAATATTTTTTAAATTTTGTAAACATGGCGCCAGCAGCTTCTTTATAACCTTCTTTATTTTTATATTGTTGGAGCAAACCAGAAATATCGGCTATATATGCCAAAATATTACAAACAGTAGGATAGTAAGCATCGAAAAATTCAACCGTAGCTACATAAAATTTTTCTAAAAACTTAACAAGATCATTAATTACAACCCAATCAGAATTATGTAGCATGCAATCAACAGAATCAACAAATGAACCGCAATGTTGGTTAAAAGCTAGTGTAATAGGAATTCTATATTTATAACAAGTTTTTAGAAATTCATACGTAGAATTCCATCTAGTATCAATTTCCTCAGGCATCAAAATCGGTGTAAGTCCATTTTCTTGACATTTAAGTATAAATTCTCTAATTCTCGATCTACGATTATTTCCTTGAATAAAACCAACGGCAAGACGAATTTTTTCAATATAAAGCTCAAAAAACTCAAGACCATCTTTTACAATTAAATTATATATATGACATGCACACTTAATATGAAAAATTCCAGGCAAGGGCGGAGATAGCGTAGATTTTATTTTTGTTATAGCAGTCTTGTTGTTAGAAGCATTATCAAAAACAATACATAAAAATTTATTTTCTATACCATAATATCCGGCAATTTTAACAATAGAATCAGCAATAAATTGTCCAGTATGTTTACGATCTTCATTATATAAAAAAGCAAGAATACGTTTTTGCATCACAAAATTACTATCCATCCAATGACAAGTAACGGTTAAATAATCATTTTTATTTACAGCACGACCAAGATCAGAAGTTAGGGACAATCTACATTGAATATTTTTTATCAATGTTGATAAATAAAAACAATATTGTGAATGGAGTCTAAAAATATCAGACCGACAAGTAGTTCTAGGAATACCATTAAACATAGGATTATAAATTGCTTGTATATAACGAATAAAAGCATCAGAAGAAGGAAAACTAAAAGGCAAACAACCCACAGCTACCATTTTAGCTATTTCTTCCCTGTCCCTCAATTTATTATACTTTTTCGCTACTTGACCGGTTGTTGGGTCCATTCTAGTTTGCGTTGACCCACCAACATCCCCACCACCTTTTGCAATATTTAACTCTCTTTTGTGATCTTCAGCTATATGTCTCGTTAACGTACCCGTACCCCTTGCTTGCCTCCACTTCTATGCTTATATATTTGTTGACAAATATTGCACTGCACCTCAATATCTGATATACATTCAAAAAATTGCCATGCAATACTAGTTCTTTTACGAGGTTTTGGGACACTGGGAGGACGGGAAAGGAGATTCACTGATTCAGATCTAACGTTAGCATCTCCTACTGCGGGTGTTTCAGCAATATTTTCATTATCTTCGTCTAAATTAACTGCATCTACTTCATTTTCTTCTTCTATACCGTAATTTTCCTGAGCTTCTACATAATCCATATCGTGAGCACCTACACCTATTTCTTCCTCAAAAGGTGTACCAAGCGGTACCGGAGGCGAAGGCACACGGGTATATCTATTACTTGAACTACCTCTACCACTAGTAATTCGCTTTTTACTACCACTACCGCTTCCGGGACAAAAAATTTTAACACCTTTAGCAGCGAGGTTTTTTAATTTATCCATAATATAAATTAAATTAAACTAAAATATTCAAAATACACAAATATAATAAAATTAAATATTAAACAATTAATACAATAAATAAAAATTAAACGTAAGAGATGGAACGACAATACCAAATTTTGAAAGTATCTGAAGATTGCGACTTTAGAAACTTCCGCTCGTACTTTGTAAACGAAAATTAAAAAATTAAAGTGAACACTTTAAGAAATTAAATATATTGAATATTAGAGAATTGAGATTTGAGAGAGAATGAGATTTGAGAGAGTGAAAAATTGTGTGAAAAATGATTTGAAGTTGTAGGGTATTTATAGATTTTTTTTGGGGATTAAAAAATATTTTTTAAAGTTTTTTTTTGTTTTTTATTAAATGGGCCCAAACTAGCCGTTTGGACCCAAAAACGGCTATATAGCCGTTGGGCCAACGGCTAGTTTGGCCCAAAATCCAATTTTTTTTAAAAAAAATTTCGGGCCGGGCCGGGTTAACCGGACCCGTTTTAACAAAAAAACCAGCCCGGGACCCGGAACCCTAAAGCCCTAGGGCTTACCGGGCCGGGTTAGCTAATCGGGTCGGGCCGGGTCGGGCCGGGCCGGCCCGTTTGACACCCTTACTCTAGCCTCCTTAATCGTGTTCTCAACACCAATAATAAGTGTATTTTACTTAAAATAAGTTGGGATGATCACATGAACTCTCATAGTCATACTGCTCCAATTTAAGTCTGTGGCCTAACATGATCTCTTGTACATAAAGTTGAGGTTACACTTAATCAACATTAATTCTTTAACTAGTAAAAAGTAAGCGAAAGGGTATATTTAGTAAATTATTAGATTATGATGATTTAATTAGTGAAAATGTTAGTCAATACCACTAGATTATTGTAATTTAATCAGTCAAAGTGTATATTTAGTAAATTAATAATTGGTGTTTCACATTACAAAGCTATGAATATGGACACTTTTAAAAAAAAAAAAAAAACTTCTAGCCTACAATAATTTTTATAAGTTTTAAAGGAAATTTTACATTTAAAAAATATGGAAGAATGTGTTTTTTTTTATTTCTTTTTTGATGTTATATTTTTATAAATAAAAAAGGACGAGATTCATACTATAGAGCAAGTGAAAGAAAGAAAATGTTGATACACACTATGCATGTTATATAATATGTTTCTTTTAGCATATGATTACTTGTCACTTCTTCAAAATAGTCATTATTCTAGCAAATTACAATTTTATTAAGTTAATCTAGTTAACTTCATCAAAAATTAATTGTTACTCATCCTCTTCAATAACCACTTATCTTATTCTGTACTCTCCAAATATAGACAAAAAATAAAAATGCAAGTGCAAATTCCCCTTGTACCCCTCTCTAAACTGGCTGCTAATTGAGTTAATTAGACTTTTTTCCCTATATATACACATTAGAAATTGTAATATCATCACTGAAATTGATTTATTTTCCCAGCATGGCTGAACCAAAAAAGTATACTTTTAGAGAGTTTATAGCAGTGTTGGATGCTCAAGAACAAGAGTTCTTTGAGAAATTAAGGGCTGAGCAATCTCTTAATGAAAATCCTCCAACTCCCCCTAGAGTTGATCCTAAGGGAAATGGTATGATGAAAGTGGTGACTGATGAGAAGCCAAACAGGTAATACTAATAATCTTTGTTTTATATGTAGCTCATCTTTTACAAAAATTTTACATCTAACAAAGAGAATGACGCTTTTTTATGTAAGAAAATTCTGTAACTCTTAAAATTAGATTAATTTTGCCCTTAATAACATGTTCTTATAGTTATAAGAATGTCATGGCATATATGTTTAAGATCGCAAGATCTAAGAATATTTTTGGTACATGCTAAAAGACTGCTTTCTCGTTGATTTTGTAACGAAAAACATCGTCACATAAAATAAAACAGAAAAAATAAAGTATGTGTTACTTTATATCTTCTATGATTTATCTACTATTTCCAAATGGCAACTCTACTGATGCAGGAAAAGGAAGGGCATTGAGTTTGATGTGGAAGGTTCATCAAAGGTATTTGTCAATGGAAAGTGAAGTGATTAAATAGAATGAAGTGAAGCGGAGACATTGATGGGTTTGAATTTCTATGAATTCAGCTTATGACAATTTTTATTAATTCTTGTATTTATGGGATTTGTCCATGAGCTAAATGTATGCTTTTACAGTTTTATTCTAAAGATTTAAAAAACATTGAGTCTTATCACCTTTGTTTCTTTCTTAATTTATTTCTGCATCTCCCTAATCAAATTAGCCTACATTAGATTTACTCATTAATAATTTCTGCATTTCCTTAATCAAATTTGATAGACTCGCACTCAAAAGTAATCTTCAATGATTTTGAGTTAAAGTTTGAGAAAATATATCGCTGTGTCTAAAAAGAAATAATATATTGAACTCTTTATACCTAAATTTCAAAATTGAAAAAAAAAAAATATGAAAGAAAATTACTGTCTAATCTTCCTATATTATAATGAACTGATCCTCCAAAGGAAATAACTACAATCCATAGATTAAGTAGTCATATGACTCATTTTACATCTCTCAATCGCGTATTTTATTTTATATTTTCTTTTTGCCTAAATTTAAATCTCTCAAGATGGCAAACTCTTTATCTAAATACCAACTATATAATAAAAAGTGAAAAATGAAGAAATATTGTTGGAGGTAAAAAGTCTATGTATCATACAATTACTATAACAAACACCCCAAGTGGATTCATTGACTAAATAGAATGTTAATATTACTCTTACTACACCAATCATCACTTAATTAAAGAAAGTGGCAAGAATTATTAAGAGATGTAAAATTCACAAAAGGTTAGAAAATAAATACTTTACATTTCACCAAGTTCTACCACATGACTCAATCATACTTGGAAAAAAGCCAATTTGATCTCGACTCAAAAGAATATTAGCTATCGGCTTACCACATGCTAGTTGAGCATTATTTTCAAAATTGGACAAAAACAAATATATATAAGTTTCTATTTTAAGGTTGCTTATCTACCAAAGACCTAAAATTATCAGAAAAATTAATTAATGAGAGGACGATTTTATTTTGACCATTTTAAGTAGATGAAGCAAGTCCATTCATATCACGATCTATCTCTAGCCTCTTTGTATTCTCAGTATCAACAGTAAGTACACTTTAACTCGAAAATTGAGAAGATTATATGAAACTAACATTCGCTTGTACAAAAAGTTGATGGTTACATTTGATCAATATTAATTCTTTAACTCCTAGTAAAATTACTTTATTAATGAGTTCTTCGATACTTGTTTTTTTGTTGGATTTCCCAGTTGTTAGAGAGGAGCAGCCACATAAAAGATTTAATTTTGTTGGTAAAACATAAATTGTAGAAATCTCTTATTGCTAATTTAAGTTTCTTAAAGGCCCTCATGGTAATTTAGGCCAATGGTTGATATAAAATTTCATCCATTTTCACAACTAGTCTGTATACTTGCAATATGCAAAGTTTTCATTTATCATTAGACTTATTTAGATTAGGATTAAATTATTATTTTTTTGGTAAATTGGATAGATTATATATATATATAAAAGGAGTCATTACAAAACAGGGAGATCACTCCTAGAAGAGGCCCCTAGATTAACAGAATTACGGACATTAGTTGTAGTAGTAGTAGGCTTAGCATCGCTATTTACATGAAATAAGATAGATTGATTTCCTAGACTTTAAAGATTATTAAACAGCCACCAGGACACAAAACGATTACAAAAAGCACCATTAACATCATTTAGCAGATGTGCAGCAGCTGAAGAAGGAGGATACCAGAGAGAGACAACTTCGCCAAACTGGCATATGGAAAAATTTGTGCGGGACAAACTGTCGGCTACCTTGTTAGCTTTCCGAAAATTATGTTGTACCATTGGATTCCCCATGCTCTTCAACATTGACCTGGATTGAGTTAGAATTTCTGTAAACGACATGGTAGGTTGCTGTAATAGTTGAAGTACTTCTACCGAGTCAGTTTCAATAATAAGAGGAGTAAGATTGCGAGTAATAGATAACTCAAGTCCATGTTTTAGGGCTTCAAGTTCTGCCAGAGTGTGACAATGGCTATTGCCCGTAGTACAAAACCCAGCAATCCAAGTACCTAAATAATTACGTATAACCGCCCTTGTTATACTTTTAAGTGATATAATGCATACTTTTATTCTATCTTGGTGTGTTGTTGCAATATATATGCCCCTCCCAAACCACATCTAGCATTAGTCACAGAAAAAGAACCATCAATGTTAAGCTTATAAAGACCTTCGGAAGGTGCAAACCACCTAACTTTAATGCCTACAGTACTTTGATGGTTGCTAAGGATGGTAGTATAATTTATAGACTCTATGGTTTTTGCCCTAACAGCGGCATAATCAAGAAAATTGGTTTTTTATGGAAAATATTATTTTTTTGGTTTAGCCAAATATTCCAAATAGCCATAGGAAAAAAGGTCAGCCAATCTAAAGAAGCATCCCGAAAAGGAGAAGGATGAGATTTTAAAGAGTTTAGCCAATGTTGGTTTGTGATATCAAGTTGGAAGGGATTTAAACCTATGTCTATCCAGAATTTTTAAGCCACATAACATCCGGAGAAAATGTGAGTAGGGGTTTCAGGTTCTAAATGGAATATCGGGAAATTTGGATGTAGGAAAATTCCAATATGGTAAAGATAAGCAGTTTTGGGTAGCCTACTATGTGAGAAAAGCCACAGAAAATGGCGGATTTTGGCCAAGGAATTTAGTTTCCATATCCAACCGAAAGAATAGTTATCAGATTGATGACTATTAAACGATTTGTAAACTGATTTTCAAGAAAACAGGCAATTAGCGATGTTGTCCCAGTACAGTTTATCACAAAGACCAAGAGATGGGTTTGGACGAATGTAGTTAGCCTTTGTAATGAGAAAAAGGGGGATTTCGAAGAAAAGTTTGCCCCAATCCCACTGATGGTCTGTCCAAATATCTTAGAGGAAAAGGTCAGCCTTCTTTTGAGCTAAAGGACCATGGATAATTTGTCGGGTGGTGGGAAGTTGAGGGACCCAACGATGCATCCAAAGGTTAATAGAATTGCCCGTAGTCGGGGACCAAACAGTTGCTTGATTACAAATCATAGAGAACATTTTGCCAAATAAAGGAGGTAGTGGGTTTTATTAAGAACATGATTATATTTCGTAGAATTAGTGAACAGTCTCCAGTCTAGACTCATTAAAAGAGTTCAATTTTTAATATCGGCCTGATGAATACCTAAACTCCCATAGTATTTCGGAGAGGTAACCTTATCCCAACTTATGTGATGGAGCTTGCGCTTTTGGTCGGTTGGACCCCCAAGAAAATCTCTCTGCATTTTATCAATAGTGTTACACGTTTTTTAGGATTCTTGAAATATTACTTTGTGTAGGCTGGGATTGCGTCTAAAGTAGACCGGATCAAAACAAGTCTACCAGCCAGGGTGAGAAACTTAGATTTCCAGGAGGCTAGTTTTCGATGCATATTATCAATAAGGAATTGAAAATCTGCATGCTTAGGGTTTCTTTGTAGAATGATAAAACCCAAATATTTGCCAAATCTGTTTGAAGTTGATATGTAAAAGAGATCCTTTACTAGCACCCAAATACTTCGGGGGCAGGACGGAGGAAAAAATAGCTTTTGATTTGGATGCATTAATCTTTTTCCCCGAAAGGGTACTGAAATGATTCATGCAGTCATGAATCATATGGATAGAAGAAACGCTAGCCGTAGAGGTAAGAGTTAGGTCGTCGGTGAAAAATAGATGGGAAAAAGGTCCATGTCTATGCAGTGTAATTGGGTCCAAGAGCAAAGTATCGACCTGATGGCATTTATAATTGGAGAGAAGATCCATACAGAGAATTAAGATATACGGGGACATAGGATCGCCTTGCCGGATACCTTGAGATGGAGAAAAATAATTATTCTGGGTACCGTTAACTAGGACTGATATATTACTGGTGGAGATGCACGTCATAATAAGAGAAGTAATTTTTGGAGGAAATTTAAAGAAGAGAAGGGTACGATAGAAAAAAGACCATTCCAAATGGTCAAATGCTTTTTCCAAGTCTAGCTTGAGAATAAAGCTGGAAGATTTATTTTTTGACCGAGTAATATGGGTAACAATCTCTTGGACCAGGATAGCATTATCACAGGCATGGCGTCCTTTTAGGAAGTTGGCTTGATAAGGACTAATGAGGCTTATAAGATGAGGTTTAATTCGATTAGCAATAATTATAGTAATGATTTTATAAGTTCTGTTACAAAGACTGATAGGACGGAACTTCTCTAGAAGATTTGCATTAGAAATTTTTTAGATTAGACAAAGAAGGGTGTCATTCAATAAATGTGAGAGATTCTAAGTATTGAAAATCGTGTGGCACATGGATTTAACCGAAGGTCCAACAATACTCCATTGAGATTGGAAAAAATGAGGGTGGAGCCCATCCGGTCGCGGAGGTTTAAAGGGTTTGAAAGAGAACACAGCTTAGGATATTTCTATGTGATGAAGAGGATTGTCCAAAACTGAGAGGCTCAACTTATGGAAACTAGTATGGGGCTGTCTTAAGTGTGACCAATCAGTGTAGGTGTGGTTAGTGGTAAAACAATTGGAGAAGTAGTTGAAAACATAATGCGAGAGTTGATTGGGATCGGTAATCAAATTATCATTGGAGTCCTTAAAGTAAGAAATCTTATTTTGACGGCGCCTATTGAGAACAAACAGGTGAAAATATTTGGTGTTAGCATCTCCTTTACTAAACCAGTTTATGAGGGAGTACATTTTCCAATGATCCTCCTCCTACTTTAGGATATCATTAAATTCAGTCTTGAGAATACGTTCTAGGTTTTGAAGGAAGACACTAGAATCATAGCAAGGGTAGTTTTGAATCCTCGCGAGACGAGCTAGGATACGTTTCTTGGTACGAAAAATAATACCAAAGTTATGGGAAGTCCACTGTAAAATATTGTCCTGAAACTCCGAAATTGCACGAAAAAGATCATTTGTATCCCAACTTTACTTAACAATAGAACTAAACTCCGGATGATCCATCCAATATTTTTCTAACCTAAAGGGTTTTCTACCATTATCGGATTATTTATTAGTAAGGTAAATCTGTAGAGGGTTATGATCCAAGTGGGTTTTCGACAGATGGGTAACATGGACATTTGGCCAGCTTTCCATCCATTCGTTGGTGACAAAAAGCTTATCAAGTCTTTATAAGATAACTGTATTGAGTTTTTTCCTATGGTTTGACCAAGTATATTTACTTCCTTTATAACCTAGGTCCATAAGTTGATAGAAGTTGATACAGTTCCAAAATTCATAACTTCTAGTACTATTTATAAATACCCCCTCTCCCTTATTTATTATTTTGAGTAAGACTATCATTAAAGTCACCAACTACTAACCACGTCCAGTAATCAAATGAGCATAAGTTATAAGATTCTGCCAAAGAATTTTACGAGTATTATAATCAGTTCTAGCATAAATAGTGAGAAAATGCCAAGATAAATTAAAGGGGCTAATCTTAATCATTGCATGGATTTCTTGAGAGGTTTAGCATTTTTGAGTGACACTAACAATGTTGTTATGCTATAACGGGACTATACCTCCAAGTCTACCCACGGCCAGGACTTCCCAATAGTCATCAAAACCAAACTCATGCATGAGGCCTAAGTAAACACAGAGTTTAGTCTCTAGTAATGAGACAAAACAAAGGTTTTGGGAGTTGAGCAAATAACAAAAATTCCTCCTAAAATTTTCATTATTAACTCCTCGAGTTTTCCAAACTATAAAATAGTTTGCTTGATTCATTGGGGATAAAAAGTTGAGAGAAGGCTAGAAGCTATCATCGGAAGAAAACTGGCTGCAACGCAGTATCGGTGTCATTACAACTTCAAACTTCGCCACTATTTATGGAAGGTCTCTGATCCAAGGAACTTTTAAGAAGTGATACCAGACAGAGATAGATATATTTTTTGTCCTCGTCTTTCGAAAAGATCATGAGAGTCGCATTTTTGAAACTTGAGATTTTTGTGAAGGAACTCGTCCTCTTTGATATTTCCCCTAGTTCTCCGAGTCTCGGAGGCACTGGTTAGTGAAGGTTCACAAACTAACCCCAATGAATAGGAATTGAATTCCATGGAAGGAATAGCGGATTTGTATTAACTATTTCTTAGGGTGTGAAGAACGGCATTAGAGAAAATTTCATTCATAAAGGGGAATTGATTTAACAGATGTTGAAGATTTCAAAGAGACTAGAGTATGGATGAATCGTGGATCTGTGGATTGCACTAATGGTCCATAACATTCGATAGCCACATCAGATTCACAAAGTAATCAATTTCTTTTTTCATCCCTTTCAAAATCAGTTGGTCTAAGAAGTTGTGGTTTTGGAGAATGATAAGATGTAACACCCCAGGAGTACACCCTAGACGCCACAGAGTGACTGAAGCCCCAATGTATCATAAGATAACCCATGCTAGTACTTTTTGTGAGCACTGAATAACATAGTTAAGAACATTTGCAGGAAACAAAGCTGAAATACGCCATAAGTTTTTAAGACATAGCAAATATTTATGAATCATAAGTCTGAAAATAGTTGTTTGAAAATAATAATATAAAGATTGTCAATAACAACTAATAACTGAATGACTGACTGAAAGTGTCTGAAAGCCTCTACTAACTGAATGTGGAGTTGATGGAACAAGTCCTTAACTAACTCCGACTGACTACTGAACTGAACTTACTGAAGTAAACAAAACGGTCCTTGGAATATGAGGACTCACCACTGTTGTTGTTGTAGGTACGCTGGGAGATCTAGGTGCAGTCAGAAACCTGAACGTACGAACATATGATATAAAACATCATAGTGCAAGAAAATGAGTATTTAGTCAGTACTTTGAATGTACTGGTATTCTAAAGGGGATCGAGCTATTATGCATGGGTTCATGTGCATATGCAATAGCTGTCTGTATGAGTAGCATGAGGTACTGAGTAAGAATGCATGGAAAGCTGTAAAGGATGATAATGTACGACCAAGCATAAAATATGTTATGGCATTATCTATACACTAAAATACTGAATACTGATAACTGGAAAACTGATATTTGTATATTATGGTCAAACAAAACTAAATCTGATTACTGAACTAAATACTGGACTGAGACTGTGGGAGCTATCATCTAACCGACAGGCCCCAATATGAGCTAATTGGGGTCTAGCCTTTGACCCCAGTTGGAAGGGTGTCAATACCGTTCCACGGGTACTAACACTGGTTTTGTGGATCCACTAATGTGTTGTTTCAAAGGACTAAGGGTGTCAAGCCTAAACTGACGGGTGACCCTTGAGAGGTAGTCAAGCCTATGCTGATGGGTGACTCCTCATATCCTACATGGGCTACATAGTTCTAGATTACAGGGACTACTATTAACTACTCTGCCTAACTGGAGGGGAAGCCACCATCCCTATATTCGTTCGATGCTAAATCCTACACCCAACTGAAAGACACTAAATACTAAACTGACTATGTTTATCTATTGATTGTAACTGGTTGAACTGATAATGCTCATAACTATTCTAAAATCATTCTGTAGACATTGAAAACTAGATAAACAACTAAATTTCAGGTATTCAAACCCCCTGGAATCTATAGCAATAATAGTAAGTTCATACTAAAACTTTGAGGACATGACATGTAAGCATTTATTCAAAAACTCATTCTTGTAGGCATTTCGTCGAACACTTGCAATTTATGGCTTAAGATAAGCATTGGAAATAGTTTTAAAACTTGTAGTAATAGCATGATTTCAATTTTAAAATCACCAACTAAGTCTTAATTCGGCGAACAACACCATTCAATCGTGTGAGATTTAATAACAACAATAATTTCAAGTAGACATAGTATAGAATTGCAATTCATGGAAATTCATGGCTAAAAATCATAATAATCATGTAAAAATCATAACTTTAAATTGAAGTTGGGTTCTTGGACTCCATGGGTGATAAGGCCCCATGGATAAACATTTAACATACCTTAATTGAAGAATTCGTGAAGGTTCTTGGTGGATTTCTTGAGAATTGAACTTGAATTTCGAAAGGCTAGGGTTTGCTCTTACGAAAGGATTTGTTTCTTGGGGAGAAATTTTGGCTAATGACTTTTAGGATTTAATTCCATGTTTTGGATGGATTTGGGGTGATGGAAAAAAGACCGAACTGCCCCTTGGGGATTTAATCCTACAACTGAAATGCGGATTAGAGCTTCACCGAGATACAGTGACAGTCTCACCGCTATACCAACAGTGACACGGTCTAATCGCGGTGGGTTACTGGATTTGACATTTTTTTATTTTTTCCTCCACTACAATTCGGTAAGGCCTCTTTTGCTATTTCCACCACAATACGGTAGAATCACGGTAACTCACTGGAAATGACTATTTCCTTTTTGGCCTTCACCACGACACGATGGACCTTCCATCGCTATACTCACCGTGCCACGGTCCAATTGTGGTGAGCTGCTCTTTTGGGATTTGAAACACAGTCCAAATCTTGTCTGGAAAATCCAAAACATACTCGAGACCTGCTATCGACCACCTCGATCATGAATTAATCTATAAATCAACATTATAAGGCTAGGAAAGTTGGTATAAAAATTATTGAAGTTTAAGAGGCCTTAAAATGATTGTCTTAATCACTTAGTGAAATTCTCTAAGTCATGAACCCCTTAATCATGCAAGGGCGACCTGAAACTAGTTAGAATCATATGGGGTATTACAATATCTCCCCCTTGGGGACATTCGTCCTCGAATAAGACTGATTAAGTTGAGGATACTGAGGGACTGAAAATACAAAATGATTAGGCATAACATGAAAACGTGATTACATAACTGAGTCTAAAACATGGTGACTGACTGAACTAATTTATGGATGTATGCAATGCCACGAATATGTTTATATGGTTGGGACTGAGAATGGAAAAGAGATAATCTAAGGAAAACCATTACCTTGAGCTGAGTCTGAGTTTGTAGAGAAGATATGAGGATACTTGGTATGCATGTATGCTTTTTCTTCCCAAGTAGCTCCCTCAAAAGACTGATTTCTCTAAAGAACTTTGACCAAGGGAACTTTTTTGTTCCTCAGTCTGCGAATTTAGTGATCTAATATTTTAACTGAGAGTTCTTCGTAAGATAGGTCGTTCTGAATATCTACACTTTCTAAAGGAAAAACTACAGCTAGGTCACCAATACACTTCTTCAGCAATGAGTGGAATATTGGGTGCACTGATGCTAAATCTACAGGAAACTCAAGCTCATAGGCTACCTTTTGAAGTGACTCAAAATTCTGTAAGGGCCAATATATTAGTGACTGAGTTTCCCCTTCTTTCCAAACCTCTTCACTCCCTTTATAGGAGATATCTTCAAAGGCCCATCTTCAAATACAAAATCACCAATCTGAAATTCCAGATCTCTCATCTTTAAATACAAAATCACCAATCTGAAATTCCAGATCTCTTCTCCTCACATCTGAATAGGATTTCTGACGGCTTTGGGCTGTCTTAAGCCTGTCTCTAATCAACTAAACTTTCTCCAAATCATCAAACATCTAATCTGGCCCTATCAATGTGGTCTAACCTACGTCGAACCAACCAATAAGAGACCTACCTCTCCTCCCATAGAGAGCTTCAAATTGAGCCATCCAAATACTAGAATAATAATTGTTATTATATACGAACTCAATCAATGGAAAGTGATCATCCCAACTGCCTTTAAAGTTGATAACACAAGCTCTCAATATGTCCTCTAAGGTTTGAATGGTCCTCTCTTCCTGACCATCTGTTTGAGGGTGAAAGGATGTGTTGAGACAAACTTAGGTACCAAAACCCTTCTGAAAAGCCTTCCAAAAATGAGAGGTAAACTGAGTACCCCTATCTTAAATGATGAACAACGGTACTCCATGCTACCTAACCAACTCTCTAATATAGAGCTTGGCATAGTCCTCAGTTGAATAAAAAGTATGGACTAGCAGGAAATAGGCTGATTTGGTCATCCTATCCACAATGACCTAAATCGAATCATGCTGATGATGAGTACGAGCCAAACCCATCACAAAGTCCATTTTCACCTCTTCCCACTTCCAAGTGGGAATACTGAACTCCTGCATCGATCCACTAGGCTTTTGGTGTCCAATATTAACATGCTGACAAATAAAGCACTTAGCCACAAACTCTATAGTATCCCTCTTCATCCCACTCCACCAATAGATTTCCCGCAAATCACAGTACATCTTAGTGGCCTCTGGATGAATAGAGTAACTCTTATCATGCGTTTTTGCAAGATTTTACTATCTCAACTCATCCAGATACAGCGCACATAGTCTGCTTTGGCAATGCAGTACACCATCTCCCCCTTGGGATAAAACGTCTACTCTTTGATCTCTGACTAACTCTTTCAACTTAACTAGACTGGGGTCCTTTCTTGATTTTCTTTCACTTCGGCAACCAAAGAAGATTCCGAGCTATTTTTTACCCATACACTACCCTCAGCTGAGTCAACGAATTGAACACTTAATCTGGCAAGTTGGTGAACTTCCTGAACTAACTTCTTCTTATCACCCTCAACATGAGCCACACTACCCATAGACAATCTACTAAGGGCATCTGCCACTACATTGGCCTTGCTCGGATGATACAAAATACTCATATCATAATCTTTCAATAATTTGAACCACCTTCTCTGGCGAAGATTTAACTTTCTCTGTGAAAATACATACTGCAAGCTTTTGTGGCCTTACCCAGATGATACAAAACACTCATATCATAATCTTTCAACAATTCTAACCACCTTCTCTGATGAAGATTTAACTTTTTCTATGAAAATACATACTGCAAGGTTTTGTGGTCTGTGAACACATCAACATGCACCACATATAGATAATGCCTCCAAATTTTCAAGTAAAACACAATAGATGCTAACTCAAGATCATGGGTACGATAATTCTTTTCATGAGGTTTAAGTTGTCTAGAGGTGTAAGCTATGACCTTACCTCTCTGTAATAAAACACAACCCAAACCAACTGTGAAAGCATCACAATAAACAACAAACCCGTCTTAACCATCTGACAAGGTCAAAACTAGAGCTGAGGTGAGTCGAGTTTTCAACTCCTGAAAACTCTTCTAACAGGAATCTGACTACTAGAACTTGACTTTATTCTGAGTCAATCTGGACATAGGGGATGCAATATATGAAAACCCTTCAACAAACCATCGGTAATAGCCATCCAAATCCAAGAAACTCCTGATATCTGATAGAGAGGTGGGTCTAGGATAGTTTCTTACTGCTTTGGTCTTCTGATGATCAACTCTAATACCATAACCAGAAATAATATGACCGAGAAAAGCTAATGACCTTAGCTAAAATTCGCACTTGCTGAATTTTGCATACAACTGATGGGCTCTAAGAGTCTATAATAATACTTTGAGGTAGTCTGTATGATCGTTTTTGGTACGGGAATAAACAAAAATGTCATCGATGAAGACTATGATGAACATGTCCAAGTACTACTTGAACACATAGTTAATAAAGTTCATAAAGGTTGTTGGAGCGTTTGTGAGACCAAAGGTGTAACGCCCCTAGCCTGGTACCACGGACGCTACACGGTGATCATAATCTCGAAGGACCACAAGCTAACCCACGACTGGTACCTGCTGGAATAACTGTAAAATTATACTGAAATATGTGGAATAATCGGCTTAAATTGACATAAGGTTCAAAACGAAACATAACTGATAATACGGTATAAAAATACCAAAACTTAAATACTCTAGTCTGAAAAAGCCTCTAAACTGTATAAATGAGGAGTTGATAGGAAATGTTCCCAACTAACTCCAATTGCTGAAATAAGCTAAGTACTGAAGCACTAAAATAATGAAATAATCACGTCCTCAAACTATGAGGACTCACCACTAACTCTAACTACTGAAATCTGAACTACTAAGTGCAATCGGGAACCTGAGCGTCTGAACCTATGGTATAAAACACCATAGCGCAAGAGAAAAATATGTGTCAGTACATGAGAATATACTGGTATGCAAAGTAAGGTAGGCTGAATGCAAGGGTTCATATGCATGAACTATAACTGACTAAATAACATGAATATGACTGCGTGAGAATACATGCATGAATACGTGGACTGTAACTGAAGTCGTAATAATGCTAATTACTGAATCTTAATATTGATTAACAGATGTTTAAGTCTACGGATACTGTATAAATCAGTGGAACTATACTGAGTTTACTAATATCATGGATTACTAATAACTGATGTACTGTAAACTGAATGACTTTTTCTGACAGTCCTGATTCTTATGGAACTAGATGAGATCCGTACTGAGCTGAGTGGCTATATCTGACAGTCCTAAAATCTTAAGAACTATTTGAGTTCCTTACTGAAGAATGAGACTGAGACTGTGGGAGGTAATCATCTAACCGACATACCCCATAACTAAACTAGTGGGGTCCAACCTGTGACCCTAGTTGAAAGAGTGTCAATATCGTTCCATGGGTAAAGACAAGTTGTGAGTTAACCCTCTGCTAAGAGGGAGCTCTTCTGTCAACCCTTCGCTGGTAGGAGAACTCAAATGAGATATATTAACCCTAGCCTCATTGGGATATGAAATGCCCCAAATTTGGTACCCAAAACGCTACATGGTGCTCATGACCTTGAAGGACCAAAAGCTAACCCATGACTAATATCTGTAACTGGACACTGTATAATATATTATATAAATGCGGAAATAAAAGGCTGAAAGGACATAAGGTTTAAATATCTAATAAAATATAACATCTAGAAATACGGTATATCAATACCAAAACAAAACTGAAATAACTATCTGAACATGCTATAGTCTGGAAGCCTCTAAATTGTCATGTCCACAACTAGCTCTGGACTACTGAAATAATAAAGTAATAAAATAATCATGTTATCCACGAATGATGAGGACTCACTGCTAGTCTGGATGCTGAACGTCTGATCTACTAAGGATGCTCTGAAGGTCGTGCTTCTGAACCTATGGTATAAAAACACCATAGCACAAATGCGTCAGTACGATTGAATGTACTGGTATGCAAGTGAGGTAGGCTGAATACAAGGGGTTTATATGCATGAACAACACTAACTAACTGAATAACATGAACGTGAGAATACATGCATGATTACGTGCAACTAGCTCTGGACTACTGAAATAATAAAGTAATAAAATAATCATGCTATCCACGAATGATGGGGACTCACTGCTAGTCTGGCTGCTGAACGTCTGATCTACTAAGGATGCTCTGAAGGTCGTGCTTCTGAACCTATGGTATAAAAACACCATAGCACAAATGCGTCATTACGATTGAATGTACTGGTATGCAAGTGAGGTAGGCTGAATACAAGGGGTTTATATGAATGAACAACACTAACTAACTGAATAACATGAACGTGAGAATACATGCATGATTACGTGAACTGTAACTGAGATCGTGACATCACTGAATCTGAATACTGATAACATAAGTTTCATAGAGCTAATATACTATTATCTGAATGACTGTGTCTGACAATGCTATTTCTGATGGAACTAGCTGAGTTTCGTATTGAATTAGGTAACTGTATCTGACAGTCCTGAATACTGTAGAACTATTTGAGTTCTATTACTGAGGATGAGATTGTAACTATGGGAAGTAGTCATCTAACCGACATGCCCCAAATAAGATAATATAATTTAGTTGGGGTCCAATCTGTAACCCCAATTGGAAGGGTGTCAATACCGCGCCACTGGTAAGGACGAGCTGTGAGTAATCCCTTATCTAACAGGTACTCTAAAGAGAATGGTGGGACCCTCATCTAACAAGTTAGGTCACCTTATCAACCCTCATCTAACAGGTTAGATCTCTCAACCTACGTTGGCTACATAGTTCTTGAGTGCAAGGATTGCTTCTAAGAATCACAGCATCTACTCGCAGGTGAGTTCCCATCCTTGGGCTAACTCAGTACTGACTCCTACTCCCATCTGATTAGACACTAAATAAATTATACTACACTGACTGGACTGAGTTCACTAAGTTTCGTTGACTGATAAAATATTACTGAGATTATTAAGATTACTGAGATTGCTGAGTTTTCCTGAGTCATGAGACTGATTGAATTCTACTGAACATGGCTTGACTGAGAGTATTCTGAAACTGACATTGGCTCTAGGTACATAGCTAAATTATCGGGTACAAGTACCCCCAGGACTCGATAGCATGAAACTGACAAGACATGGCATTTCCTGGACTCACGAGCATAATCAACAATTCCTAATACAGCCATTGGGAAATTTTATGAGGTAGTTGATTATCATGGTTTGGTACATGAATAGGAATGCATATAAACATGTCATAATTTCATAAGACTAATATCATAAACAATCCATCAAACAATTTCAATGCATAACAATAACATAGAAGTCATTTTGAACATATGGGTAAAGCATGGGTTCATCAATTTGGTCATAATTGAGTCCTAAAGCATGATTCTTATTCTCTTGGGCATTTTATCAAACACATAGCATGCACAACCTTAGGCTTAGGCATATACACTAGTTCATACATCATGATTACTTTAATCAACTCAATTTAAAAGTTTCCAACCCACATACTAGCATAATTTTATGAAAAGTACATAAAGACTCCAGCTTGGGATTCATACAACCACATCAACATAATTAAAATCAACTCATCACATGGAATTCACAATTCATGAGTTTAAAATGGGATTCTTGTGCTTCATGGGTGAAAGAATCCCATGAATCAACACTTTACATACCTAGGTGGATGATTTCTTGAAGAATGGTGGAGGAAAGCTTGAATTCTTTATTTAGGATTAAATACCTAGGGTTTCTTGTTCTTGGGGATTGATCTTTAAGAGAAACCCTAATTTGGTATTGTGGAAGAATAATAAAGTTATGAGCTCTGGTCTGGTATAATTAGGGGTTAAAACGGAAGAAAAAAGACCCAAATACTCTTTTTAAATTGGCTTAAAATCGTTGATCGGAAGTGGAAACGATTTGGGCGACGGTCCATCGCTGGCTCGACGGTCCGTCGATCCATCCCATCGTACTTGGCCAGAACCTGAATTTCTTGCCTCATCTGCAATGGTTTGGGCGATGGTCCATCGCTAGCTCGATGGTCCATCGGTCCTGACCGTAGCACTTTGAAGGAAGACGGGTTCACTGCCTTAGTCGCGATGGCTTGGGCGATGGTCTGTCTCTAGCTCGACGGTCCGTCGGCCTGACCGTCGCTTCTGGATGGTTTCGATAGTTCTCTGTAAAACGTCCATAACTTTTTACTTCAATACCGGATTTGGATGAAATTGGTATCGTTGGAAAGCTAATTCAACTTCCCACATGATAAAAATTCAAAATTGGGGAAATTCTATCTTATTTAAACATTAATCATTTAGGAAGTCATTACTAACTCTTCTAGAGACTAGATTCGACTTAAAGAAAGTTTAGGGTATTATAATATCTCTCCCTTGGGAATAGTCATTCTCGAATGGGACTGACTATACTGGGAAAGCTGATAGACTAATCATACTTAAGGGACGTGAACATTTGAACATGTGTATATGACTGGAACTTTTGATATATTGAAATATCATATTGAATATGCATGTCTGATGTATGAATATGTGACTGACATCATACATGAGCATATGACTGGATATGCAAGGGTAATTGATACCAAGTTTATAAATGAAATTTGAACATGAAACTGAATAAGCTTAAGGAAAGCTATTACCTTGGGCTGAGTCTGAGTTTGCGGAGAATAGGTGAGGATACTTGGTCCACATGTATGCTTCTGCTTCTCAAGTATCTCTCTTAACGAACTGATTTCGCCAAAGAACTTTGACTAAAGGGACTTCTTTATTCCTCAGTTTACGAATCTGATAGTCAAGGATTTCGACTGGGATTTCCTCATAAGAGAGACTGTTCTGAATGTCTACGCCCTCAACAGGGACTATGACTGCTGGGTCACCTACGCATTTCATAAGCATGGAGACATGAAAGACTGGATACACTGAAGCTAGATCTGAAGGCAACTCAAGATCACGGGCTACTTTGCCGAAACTACTGAGAATTTTAAAGGGACCGACATAGCGGGGACTGATCTTTCCCTTCTTACCGAACCACTTTACTCCCATCATGGAAGAGAATTTTAGGTATACATAATGACCAATCTCGAACTCGATATCCTTTCTGCGTACATCTACGTATAATTTCTGTCGGCTCTGAGCTATCTTAAGTCGTTCTATGATTTACTGAACTTTCTTTAAGGTGTTGAATACCAAGTCAAGCCCTACTACTGCGGCCTTACCCGCTTCGAACCAACCGATTGGAGATCTGCAGCTCCTACCATAGAGAGCTTCAAATGGATCCATCTAAATACTGGAATGATAGTTGTTATTGTATGCAAACTCAATCAAAGGTAAGCGGTCATCCCTACTAACCTTGAAATCAATTGCACACGCCCTTAGCATATCTTCCAAGGTTTGAATGGTCCTTTCTACTTATCCATCTGTCTGGGGATGAAAAGCGGTAATGAGATGAACTCGGGTACCAAGACCCTTTTGGAATGCTTTCCATAAATAAGAGGTGAACCGAGTACCTCTATCCGAAACAATGGACAATGGAACACCGTGTCATCTGACCAATACCCTGATATAGAGTTTAGCATAATCGTCGGTTGAATAAGAGGTATGGACTGGAAGGAAATGAGCTGATTTGGTCATCTTGTCTATAATAACCCAGATTGAATTATATTGATGTCGAGTACGAGGCAAACCCATCACAAAGTCCATGTTCACTTCTTCCCACTTCCAAGTGGGAATATTGAACTCCTATATAGACCCACTAGGCTTCTGATGCTCAACCTTAACCTGCTGACATGTAGAGCACTTAGCCACAAACTCTGAAATATCTCTCTTCATCCCACTCCACCAATAGATTTCCTGCAAATCATGGTACATCTTAGTGGTTCCTGAATTAATCGAGTAATGCGCACCATGAGCTTCTGCAAGAATTCGTTGCCTCAATTCATCTACACCTGGCACACACAGATGATTCTGACAACGTAATACACCATCTCCCCCTTGGGAGAAAACCTCAACCTTCTGATCCTTGAATGACTTTTTCAACTTGACTAGATTGGGATCTCTATCTTGTTTTTCCTTAACTTCAGAAACTAGAGATGATTCATAACTACTCTGAACCCATATATTACCCTCGGCTGAATTGACTAAGCGTACACCTAGTTTGGCAAGCTGATGAACTTCCTGAGCTAGATTCTTCTTACTGTCTTTAATATGAGCAACACTGCCCATAGGTAGTCTATTAAGAGCGTCGGCCACTACATTGGCATTTTTCAGATGATAAAGGACACTTATGTCATAATCTTTTAGGAGCTCTAACCACCTTCTCTGACAGAGATTAAGATATTTCTGGGAGAACACATACTGAAGGCTTTTATGATCTGTGAACACATCTACATGAACACCGTACAAGTAATTCCTCCAAATCTTCAAGGCAAAAACTACAGATGCTAACTCAAGGTCATAAGTAGGATAATTCTTCTCATGGGGCTTAAGCTGTCTGGAGGTGTAGGTCATGACCTAACCATGCTTCTAGGGATGGTAATAGTGCGGTGGGGTGCGGGCGCGGTGCAAGTTTTTACTAAACCCGCAAGTTTTAAAACCGCACCGCACCGTATCATATTTAAACCCGCACAAACCCGCCCCACATTCATACCCGCGGATAACCACACCACACCGCCCCATGTGTTTATTTTTTCCCTTTTTTTTGAAAAATTTGTTACTCCATTGAAAATCATAATATTTTCAAATCTACAACTAGAAAATAATAACTAATTTTTATTATATCACTTTTCACTAAAAAATTGTTAAAAAGGTATAACGTGTACAAGTAATGATCAAATAACATAATTTTATTCAAATGAATAGAGATGTTAAAAAAGCTACTATAAAATTATTTATTTGTAGTTTTATGCATGTAGTTTTAAGTATCATAAAATTTAAGTAAAGAACACATATAATTTTAGGTATATTCACGAGAACAATATTAATTTTTAGCTTTTTTGTTAATTTAAACCCGCATATACCCGCAACCCGCACCGCACCGCACCATTTAAAAAAATTACTTTAACCCGCACCGCACCCGCACCACACCGCATAACTTAAAACCCGTACCACACCGCATAACTTAAAACCCACACAGCACCACACCCGTACCGCCCCATTGCCATCCCTACATGTTTCACGAGGACACAAACCAAACCTACTCTAGATGCATCACAGTACACTATGAACCCATCTGAACCATCTGAAAGGGCTAAAATTGGGGCTGAGGTGAGTCAAGTCTTGAACTCCTGAAAACTCTTCTAGCAAGGATCTGACCACAAAAACTTGACTTTCTTCTGAGCCAATCTGGACATAGGGGATGCAATAGAAGAAAATCCCTCAACAAACCATCTGTAATAGCCAGCCAAACCTAATAAACTCTTGATATCAAATGGAGAGACAGGGTGAGGTCAGTTTCTTACTACTTTGGTCTTTTAACGATCAAATCTAATGCCATAACCAAAAATGATATGATCAAGGATTTCTACTGACCTTAGCCAAAACTCGCATTTACTGAATTTGGCAAACAGCTAATAATTTCTGAGAGTCGGCAATACTATTCTGAGATGGTCTACATGATTTTTCTCGCTACGGGAATAGACAAGAATATCATCTATGAAAACTATGACGAACATGTCCAAGTACTACTTGAACAAATGGTTCATCAAGTCTATGAAAGCTGTTGGGGCGTTGGTAAGACCAAAGGACATGACTAAGAATTTAAAGTGACCATACTGAGTTCGGAAAGCTATTTTTGGAATGTGACATTCTCTAACTCTGAGCTGATGATAACCTGATCTGAGGTCTATCTTGGAGAAGTAACTGGCACCCTGAAGTTGGTTAAGCATGTAATCAATTCTGGGAAGTGGATACTTGTTCTTGACCGTGACTTTATTGAGTTGACGGTAGTCTATACACATTCTAAGAGAACTATATTTCTTTCACACGAATAAGACTGGCACACCTCACGGGGACACACTAGGTCTGATTAATCCCTAGTCTAGGAGATTCTTTAACTGTTGTTTCAATTCTCTGAGTTCTGCTGGTGCCGTTCTGTATGGTGGGATAGATATGGGTTGAGTATCTGGAAGGAGATTAATGTCGAAGTTTATTTCCCTTTCGGGAGAAATTCCTGAATGATCTTCGGGAAAGAAATTTAAGTATTCATTCACTACTAGGACTGATTTAAGACTGGGAGTTTCGTAACTAGTGTCCTTAACTCGAACAAGATGATAGACACATCCCTTAGATATTATTTTTCGTGCCCGGAGGTAAGAAACAAGCTGACTTTTGAACGTTGAAGTACTACCCCTCCACTCTAGGACAGGTTTATTCAAAAACTGAAACTGTACCACTCTGTTTTTGTAGTTGACTATGGCATAACAGAAATGAAGCAAATCTATGCCGAGAATAACGTCAAAATCAGTCATCTATAATTCGACTAAGTCTGTTGAGGTGACTTTCTGAGATACCATAACCGGACAGTTCCTGTATACCCGCTGGGCTATGATAGTTTTACCCACTGGGGTAGAGACTGAGAAGGACTCTACTAGAATTTTGGGTCTAACTCCAAAATCAACTACTATATAGGGAGTAACAAAAGACAAAGACACTCCTGAATCTAGCAAAAGCGTAAACATGTATATGAAAGATATGTAACATACCAGTAACCATATCAGGAGAAATTTCCTGATCCTGTTGGGACTGGAGAGCATAGAGTTTATTTGGGTGTTGCCCACTGGTAGAACTAGAAGAGGCACCCTATTGATTCAAGCGATTGGACTGAGCTGGAGGGAGATTACGCTGACCCTGAGGACCTGGCTGGGGACAATCTCAAACTCTGTGGACTATCTTACCACATCTGAAGCAAACATCACTACCAACTCTGCAAGTACCCTGATGGTTCCTTCCACATGTCTGACAAAGAGGATAGGTTTGGGCACTACTAATACTGCCCTGAGACTTAGAGCCTGGCGCCTTATCTCTGTTGCCGTCTCTGAATTTTGGCATTGGAGAACTGGCTCAGGAAGGAGATGGAATGGATGACTTTAAGAGTAACTAAGAACGTTTACCACCCCCTGACCTAGGATGATTGAAGTTAAAGCTACCGGTTCTAGCTCTCTTATTTTGCTTCTCTCTTATCTTAATCTTCTACTCTTCTATCTGTTGAGCATGGATCATAAGCCTAGCTATGTCTATCTCACTAATCAGCATCGCAGATCTGCTCTCATTGACCACACTATCATTCACCCCAGAAACAAACTTACTCATCTTAGCCTTCTATCTGCCACCACATAAGGAGCATATCTATCTAGTTGAGTAAACTTAAGAGAATACTCTTTCACTATCATATTTCCCTGCTTGGGGTTGATAAACCCTAACACCTTAGATTCTCTCAGATCTATGGGAAAGAATTTATCTAGAAATGCAGTGGCCAACTCCTCCCACTCAATAGGCCCTGCATCTGCGGCCTTCTCTGCCTTCCATTGCTTGAACCATGTATGAGACACATCTTGCAACTAATATACAGCTAGCTCAGCAATCTTACAAGCAGTAACCCCCATAATATTTGTAACCTTCTTCACCTGATCAAGGAATTCCTGAGGGTCCTCATCTGACTTAGACCCAAAAAAGGATGGTGGATTCATTTAGGTGAAGTCCTGAATCCTAGCTGCATCTGAATTGGCCACTAGGTTAGCTGGAATGATAGTTGGTCATTCATTCTGGGTAGCAACTGAATTAGCAAGAGTAGTGAATGCATCTCTGAACTTTGCATGAGAAACATGTTTATCCAAGGGATTTGCTTGGACATGACGGGCTGACTGATTTCCATTTATTCTTCTAGTAGGCATGTTCTGTAAATGAAAGGGAGAAATGGATTAGACTGGAGGTTAAATTTGAGGTCATACTCACTGGCATGATATGAACGCTGAAAGAAGGGAAACTATTCCTAAAATATTTTATAGCCTCATGTTCATAAATGTGGTGCGCAATAAACCCATGTACAAGACTCTACTAGATATGTCTTTCAGACATCCTTGGACACTCTTAAACCTTAGGCTATAATACCAAGTTTGTAATGCCTCGAATCTGGTACATAAAATGCAACACGGTACTCATGACCCCAAAGGACCAAAAGCTAACCCATGACTAATATTTATAACTGGGAATTGCAGAATATATTGTATAAATGCAGAAATAAAAGGCTGAAAGGACATAAGGTTCAAATATCTAATAAAACATAACATCTGGAAATATGATACATCAATACCAAAACAAAACTAAAATAACTGTCTGAACATGCTATAGTCTGGAAGCCTCTGAACTGTCTAAAAACTGTGGAGTTGATCGGACATTTCCCCAAATAACTTTGGACTACTGAAATAATAAAGTAATAAAATAATCATGTTATCCTCGAATGATAAGGACTCACTGCTAGTCTGGCTGTTGAACGTCTGATCTAGTAAGGATGCTCTGGAGCTCGTTCTTCTGAACCTATGGTATAAAAATACCATAGCACAAATATGTCAGTACAATTGAATGTACTGGTATGGAAGTGAGGTAGGTTTAATGCAAGAGGTTTATATGCATGAACAATACTAACTAACTGAATAACACGAACGTGAGAATACATGCATAAATATATGAAATGTAACTGAGATCGTGACATCACTGAATTTGAATACTGATAACATAAGTTTTGAATAACTAATATACTATTATCTGAATGACTGTGTCTAACAGTCCTGATTCTGATGGAACTAGCTGAGTTCTGTTCTGAACTGGGTGACTGTATCAGACATTGCTGAATTCTATAGAACTATTTGAGTTCTATTACTGAGACTGAGACTAATACTGTAACTGTGGGAAGTATTCATGTAACTGACATGCACCAAATAAGATAATATAATTGAGTTAGGGTCCAATCTGTAACCCCAATTGAAAGGGTGTCAACACCCCGCCACTGGTAAGGACAAGTTGTGAGTAATCCCTCATCTAATAGGTACTCTAAAGAGAATGGTGGGACCCTCATCTAGCAGGTTAGGTAACCTCATCAACCCTCATCTAACAGGTTAGATTTCTCAACCTATGCTGGCTATGTATCTTTGGAGTGCAAGGATTGCTTCTAAGAATCACACCCTCTACTCGCAGGTGAATTCCCATCCTTAGGCTCACTCGGTGCTGAATCCTACTCCCATCTAATTAGACACTAAATTAATTATACTGAACTGAATGGACTGATTTCACTAAGTTTTGTTAACTGACAGAATATTACTGAGATCTTATAATTGACTGAGATTACTGAGATTACTATGATTGCTGAGTTTTCCTAAATCATGAGACTGACTGAATTCTACTGAACATGGCTTAGCTGAGAGTATCCTGAAACTGACACTGGCTCCAGGCACACAGCTAAATTATCGAGTACAAGTACCCCCAGGACTCGATAGCATGAAACTGACAAGACATGACACTTCCTGGACTCACGACCATAATCAACAATCCCTAATACAACCATTAGGGAATTTCATGAGGCACTTGATTATCATGGTTTGGTACATGAATAGGAATGCATATAAAAATTTCATAATATCATAAGGCTAATCTCATAAACAATCCATCAAATAATTTCAATGCATAACAATAACATGGAAGTCATTTTGAACATAAGTGTAAAGCATGGGTTCATCAATTTGGTCATAATTGAGTCCTAAAGCATGATTCTTATTCTATTGGGAATTTTATCAAACACATTCCATGCACAACCTTAGGCTTAGGCATATACACTAGTTCATACATCATGGTTACTTTAATCAACTCAATTTAAAAGTTTCCAACCCACATACTAGCATAATTTCATGAAAAGTACAGGGACTAGGACAGGGACTGAGATTGTAGCTAAGACGGTAATTAATACTGTAACTATAACTAAGACTGTAACTGAGAGTGAATGTTGGTTTCTGATAACTCAGGTTTAGACTGGTACTGAAGTACTGAATTCTGATAGCTAAGTAACTGATAACTAAAAGCCATAATCCTGTAAGACTATCTGAGTCCATTACTGAATATTGATTACTGAACTGGCATTGTAACCGAGGCTTAAGGGATAGAGCATCAACACCCTCGATACATCAAGAAATCTAAATTGAGGAAATATGTGACATAGTCTAAGTTTGGATGATCACTAAGAATAAAACATGAGTCATGTGGGCTGAGCATACTGTAATGTATGACATGAGTGCATGAGTCATGAGCTACATGACCTAAGTTCAAAGTTACTGTACTCATGGAACATGATTCGTAACACTGAGTAAACTAGAACTCCTCATACTAAGAACTGGAAAAGCACACGATTCTATGGAAACTGCGTGAATATAAGTTGTATTCATGGAACTGAGACGTAAAACATGCGTAAGTATCGTGATTACTATAGTAAAAAACTTTGCACTGAGATAGGGATGGGTCGGGAATCATCTTTCCTTATTGATTTCCTACACATACTAGCAGTACTACTAGAATCTGAAAGCCTGACATTTCTGAGATATCATAACCGGACAATTCCTATATACCAGTCGGGCTATAATAGACTGACCCAATGGGTGGAGACTGAGAAAGGACCTGTTAATAGTTAGTTCGACCTTAATGTTTGATTGTTATGAAAAGAGTTACAAAAGACATAGAAGCTCCTGGATCTGATGAGACATAAACACATAAATGGGAGATTTGTAACATACCAGTGACTGCATCAGGAGAACTTTCCTGATCCTGTCGATACTGAAGTGCATAGAATCTGTTTGGGCGTTGTCCACTAGTGGCACTAGAAGTGTCACCCTGCTGATTCGGGCGATCAGACTAAGCTGAACGATGACTATGCTAACTTTATGGACCGAGCTTGGGATAATCTCAGACTTTGTGACCCGACTCGCCACATCCAAAACACTCATCACTACTGGATCTACACACACCCTCATGGTGCTTGCCACAAGTCTGACAAAGGGGATGGGTTCGGGCACTGCTGACACTACCCTGAGACTTAGAGCCTGGTGCCCTATCTTTGTTACTAATTTTGAACTTAAGAACTAGAACACTGGCTACGGAAGGAGATGGAACTAAAAACTTCTAACTATACTAAGAATGGTTATCGCTCTCTGACCTTGGTTGGGCAAAGCTACAGCTACCCATTCTAGTTCTCTTATTTTCTCTCTACTTCTTGAGCTTCTACTCCTTATTCTATTGAGGATAGACCATAAGCCTAGATATGTCCATCTACTTAATCAATATCACAGTCCTGCATTCCTTAACCACTCTACCCGATACCCCAGAAATAAACTTGCTCATTCTGGATCTATTGTCTGCTACTACATGGGGGGCATATCTGGATATCTTGGTGAACTTGAGAGAATACTCTTTCACACTCATACTACCTTGACTTAGGTTGATGAACTCTAACACTTTGGCTTCTTTCAGTTCTACGAGAAAGAATTTGTCAAGGAAGGCAGTAGCAAACTCTTCCCACTCTATGGGCTTTGCTTTTGTACCCCTATCTACCTTTCATTGCTTAAATAATGTATGGGCTACATCTTGTAGCTGATAGGCGGCTAACTTAGAACTCTCACTGGAAGTCACTCCCATGATATCTGTGACTTTCTGAACCTGGTCGAGGAACTCCTGTGGATTCTCTTCTGACTTAGAACCTAAGAATACGGGAGGATTTATTCGGGTGAAGTCCCGAATCCTGGATGTAGCAATATTGGCCACTGGGTTGGTCGAAACAACGGTTGGTCGTTTATTCTGAGATGTAACTAAAATAGCAACAGTAGTAAATGCAGTCCTAAATTTTACATGGAAAACATGCTCGTCCAGGGGATCTGCCTGAACAGGCTGAGGTTTTGACTGATTTTTGGTTTTTCTTTCGTTATACTTTTAGGAGGAATGTTCTGTAAACGAAAGAGAAAAATAAATTATACAGAGATTTTAATTGGAGATCATGCTCACTCGCACGACATGAATACTGAAAGAAGGGAAACTATTCCTAAAACATCTCATAGCCTCCTGTACATAAGTGTGGAGTACTACACACCCATGTACAAGACTCTACTAGATGTGGATTTTCAAACTTCCTAGGACTCTATTAAACCTTAGGCTCTAATACAAAGTTTGTAACGCCCTGAGCCCAGTACCCCGGACGCTACACGGTGCTTATAATCCCAAAGGACCACAGGCTAACCCATGACTGGTACCTACTGCAATAACTGTAAAATAATACTAAATTATACGAAATAATGGGCTAAAATTTCCATAAGGTTCAAAGCTAAAACATAACTGATAATACGATATAACAATACCAAAAGTGAAATAAATGTCTGAAATACTCTAGTCTGAAAAAGCCTCTAAACTATCTGAATAAGGAGTTGATGGAACATGTCTCCAACTAACTCCAACTACAGAAATAAGCTAAGTACTAAAGCACTAAAATAATGAAATAATCACGTCCTGGAACTATAAAGACTCACCACTGACTCTGACAATTTAAATCTGAACTGCTAAGTGCGATCCAAAACCTGAGCGTCCGAACCTATGGTATAAAACACCATAGCTCAAGAAAAATGTATGTATCAGTACGTGATAATATACTGTATGCAAAGTGAGTTAGGCTGAATGCAAGGGTTTATATGCATGAACTATAACTGACTGAATAACATGAATATGACTGTGTGAGAATACATGCATATATACATGGACTATAACTGATGTCGTGATAATGCTGAATACTGAATATGAATATTGATTAACAGATGTTTAAGTCTACGAATACTATATAACTGGTAACTGAATGAATGTATCTGACAGTTATAAATCTGTAGAACTATACTGAGTTTACTAATAATATGGATTACTGATAACTGATTTACTATTAACTAAATGACTGTTTCTGATAGTCCTGATTCTGATGGAACTCGCTAAGTTCCTTACTGAGATGAGTGACTGTATTTGATAGTCCTGAAATCTAAGGAACTATCTGAGTTCCTTACTGAAGACTGAGACTAAAACTGTGAGAGGTAATCATATAACCGACATGCCCCATAACTAAACAGGTGGGGTCTAACCTGTGACCCCAGTTGGAAGGATGTTAATACCGTGCCATGGGTAAAGAAAAACTGTGAGTTAACCCTCTACTAATAGAGAGCTCTTCCATCAACCCCTCGCTGGTAGGAGAACTTGATTGAGATGTATTAACCCTAGACTCGTAGGGATATATCTCAACCTACATTGGCTACGTAGTTCTAGAATGCAAGGATTGCTTATAAGGATCACACCCTTTACCGACTGACAAGTGAGCCCTCATCCCTGGGTTCACTGGATGCTGAATCCTACTTCCAACTGAATAGACACTGAACTGATTTCCTAGTTCATACTAGGCTTGACTGAACTGTTACTGATTGTACTATTTAACTGAACTGAGTTTACTAAGTTTTGTTGACTGATGGAATACTACTGAGTTCTATTAACTGACTGAATTTACTGAGGACTGAACTCAATACTGAATGGGACTAAACTTATACTAGGTCTACTGAGTTTTCCTGAGTTATGTAACTGACTGAGTTCTACTGATTTTTGAAACTTGATTGAGAGTACTACTGATCATGGCTTGACTGAGGTTATCTTGACAACTGACACTAGCACTAGGAACACAACTAAATTCTTGGGTATTAAATACCCCCAGGACTCGATAGCATGAATATAAATAGGACATGACACTTCTTGAACACATGACCATAGTCAACATTTCACAATACAATAATTGAGGGATTTCATGAAGCATTTGCAAGTCATAAGCTTACACATGAATAGGAATGCATGCTAACATAACATAATTTCACAAATCCATACTTATGAGCATTCCACCAAATCATTACAAGACATAGATTAAGCATGGGAGTCATTTTGAACATGTGGGTACATTATGAGTTCATCATTTAGATCACAAATGGGTCATAATGCACAATTCTTATTCACTTAGGCATTTTAACAAACACATGGAATGCATAACCTTTTCTAAGGCATAAATCACAACTAATACATCATGGCTATATCAAGCACTTTAAATTTAAGGATTTCAATCCACATACTAACATAAAGTCATGAAAATTTAATAAAGATTCAAATCTTGGAAGTCATATCACAACATTAACATGTGTACAATCAAGCCCACAACATGGAATTCAAAATTCAAACTTTGAAAAGGGTTTTTTGATCTCCAAGGATGGAAGGGACCCTTGGATGAATACTTTACATACCTTGGTTGATGATTTCTTAAAGATTAGTGCAGGAAAGCTTGAGTTCTTGATTTGGAATTAATCACCTAGAGTTTCTTGTTCTTGAGAAATTGTGAAATAGTGAATGTATTTAGCCAAAAGGGGGCTAAGTTTTGTGTTATGATGGCTGAAGATCAGGGAAAAAAAACTAATTATCCTTAAGGATGTAGTCATTTAATGACTGAAAACTGGGCACCGACGCGACGTGTTGATGGTATCGACGTGATACTCGACGCATATAAACCAACACAATAGGCAATGCGGCGCACCAAAATCATGTTGGTCCACTGTTTTGGGATTCCGAACGTGGTTTAAACGCTGTTTGAAAAATCCAAAACTTGTTCGGGAACACCTATTGACCTTCCTGATCATGAATTAACAAAAATATAGACCACTAAAGGATATTAAGGTCATGAAATAAGATTTCCAACTTTCAAAACCTAAAAATAAACTACGTCTGGAAACTTAGCTAGAATTTTCTAAGCCTGGGACCCCTTGACAAACTTAAAGGACTGAATTAAGCTAGGAATTTTGTAGGGTCTTACAAAAAGACATGAGTAGAAACTCGAAGTGACCATACCGAGTTTGGAAAGCTATTTTCGAAATGTCATATTCTCTTACTCTGAGATGATGATAGCCGGATCTGAGGTCTATCTTAGAAAAGTAACTGGTACCCTGAAGCTAGTCAAACAAGTCATCGATTCTAGGAAGTGGGTATTATTCTTAATTGTGACTTTGTTCAACTGACGGTAGTCAATACACATCCTAAGAGAACTGTCTTTCTTATGCACGAAAATAACTAGTGCGCCCCACGGGGAAATATTGTGCCCAATGAACCCCTTATCTAAAAGGTATCTTAATTTTTCTTTCAACTTTTTGAGTTCTGTTGGAGCCATTCTATATGGCAAAATAGAGATAGGTTGGGTATCTATAAATAGAGCTATCCCCAAATTAATTTCCCTTTCGGGAGGAACTCCATGAAGATCTTCAAGGAACATATTTAGAAATTCCCGTACTACTGAAACTAACTCAAGATTTGGAGTCTTTGAGCTAGAGTTTTTAACTCAAACAAAATAGTAGATACACCCTTTAGATATCATTTTTCTCGCTCTAAGGTACTAACTAAGTTGACCCATAAATGTTGAAGCACTACCCTTCCATTCACGAATTAACTTATTCGGAAACTGAAAATAAACAAATTTGTTACTACAATCAACGGAAGCATTGCATGAGTGAAGCTAATCCATACCGAGAATGACATCAAAATCAGTCATCTCTAACTCCACAAGATCAACCGAAGTGACTTTATAGATATTGTGACCGGATAGTTCTTGTATACCTACTTGGCTACAATAGATACACTAATTGGGGTAGACACTAAGAAGGGTTCTGCTAAGGTTTCGAGACTGACTCTAAAGTTGACAGCTATGTAAGGGGTCATAAGAGAAAGAGAAGCCCCAAGATCTAACAAAGCATAAACATGTAAATGAAAGACCTACAACGTACCAGTAACCACATCAGGAGAATTTTTCTAATCCCATCAGGACTGAAGTGCATAGAGATGGTTCTGACGCTAGCCACTACTAGCACTGAAAGTATCACCCTGCTGAGTCAGGTGACCTGCTGTAGCTAATGACTAAGAGGAATGGCCCCAATGGCGCATATATCTTCCTTTTAGAGTAACCACTCGACACTCCTGAATTTTATGGCCTGACTTACCACACCCAAAACATACATCACTGCTAGCCCTACACTCTTCTTGATGATTCCTGCCATACTTCTGGCATAGAGAATTCATCCGAGAACTGTTCACACTACCTAGAGATTTAGACCCTAGCGCCTTCTCTTTATTATCATTTCTAAATTTGGGCACTGGTGCACTAACTGAAGACAGAGCTGGAGCTAAAGATTTCTGATGAAATTGAAGATGGTTACGACTCTCTGACCTTGGCTGAGAAAAATTATAGCTACCTTTTCTAGCCCACTTGTTCTCCCTCTCCCTCACCTTAGATTTTTCCTCTTCAATATGTTGAGCATGCACTATAAGTCTAGACAAGTCCATCTTATTAATCAACATCGCAGTCCTACACTCCTTAACCATACTATCAGACACCCAGACACAAATTTTCTTATCCTAGACCTATTGCCAGCTACTACATGAGGAGCATACCTAGCTAACTAAGTGAACTTGAGAGAGTACTCCTTTACACTCATGATGCCCTATTTCAAATTAATGAACTCTAACACCTTAGTCTCTCTCAGCTCTAATAGAAAGAATATATCTAATAAGGCAGTAGCAAACTCCTCCCATTCTATAGGTCCTGTATCTGTACCTCTATTCTCTTTCTACTATTTAAACCATGTGTGTGCTAAATCCTTCAGCTGGTAAGCAACCAACTCAGCACTCTCACTAGAAGTCACCCTCATAAAGTTTGTTACCTTCTTCACCATATCTAGGAATTCCTGTAGATCCTCTTCAGACTTGGACCCCAAAAATAAAGGAGGATTCTGGCTACGGTAGTATTGGCCACTAGGTTGGCCTAAACAGCAGTTAGCTAAACATTTTAAGATGCCATGAAATGAGCTAGAGTGGTGAATGCAGCTCTGAACTCTACATGGGAAACATGCTCATTTAGGGGATCTCTCTAAATGGGCTGAGGTGCTAACTGGTTCCCATTTCTTCTTTCGTTAGTCTTTCTGGGAGGCATGTTCTGTAAATGAAAAGAAAATTAGATCATAAGAAGAGTTTAAATTATTCTCATGCTTAATTGCACGATGTGAATACTGAATGACGGGAAAACTCTTCCTAAAATGTCTTATAGCCTCTTGTCCATAAGTGTGGCACGCTTCACACCCATGCACAAGAATCTAGTTGACGCGGCTTTTAGACTCCCTAGGACACTTTAAAATCCTAGGCTCTGATACCAAGTTTGAAACGCCCCAGGAGTACACCCTGGACGCCACAAGGTGCCTACAGCCCCGAAAGACCACAAGTTAACCCATGCAGGTACCTATTGTGAGCACTAAATAACATAGCTAAGAACATGTACTAAAAACAAAGCTGAAATATCCCATATGGTTTTAATACATATCAAATATTTATGAATCATAAGTTTGAAAATAGTTGTCTGGAAATAATAATATAAAGACTCTCAATAACAACTGATAACTAAATGACTGACTGAAAGTGTTCGAAAGCCTCTACTAACTGACTATGGAGCTGATGGGACAAGTCCCCAAATAACTCCAACTCACTACTGAAGTAAACATAACGGTCCTCGGAACATGAAGACACCACTGTTGCTGTTGTGGGTATACTTGGAGTTCTAGGTGCGGCCGGGAACCTGAACGTCCGAATCTATAATATGAAATATCATAGTGTAACAAAACTAGTATATGGTCAGTACTTTGAATGTATTGGTATGCTAAATAGGGTCGGGCTGTTATGCATGGGTTCATGTACATGTGCAATAGATGTCTGTATGAGCAGCATAAGGTACTGAGTAAGAATGCATAGAAAGTTGTAAAGACTGATAATGTACGACCAAGCATAAAATATGTTCTAGCATAATCTGTAAACTGAAAAACTAAATACTGATAACTGGATAATTGATATTTGTATGCTATGGTCAAACAAAACTCAATCTGATTACTGAACTGAATACTGGATGGACTAAGACTGTGGGAGCTATTATCTAATCGACATGCCCCAATATAAGCTAATGGGGTTCAACCTATGACCCCAGTTGGAAAGGTGTCAATACCGTGCCACGGGTACTAAAACTATTTGTGTGGATCCACTAATGTGTTGTCCCAAAGGACTAAGGGTGTCAAGCCTAAACTAACGGGTGACCCCTGAGAGGTAGTCAAACCTATGTTGATGAGTGACTCCTCGTATCCTACGCTGACTAAGTAGTTATGGAATACAAGGACTACAACTAATGACTTTGCCTAACTGACGGAGAAGTTGCTATCCCTGCATTCGCTCGGTGCTAAATCCTACTCACAACTGAAAGACACTGAATACTGGACTGACTATATTTATCTATTGATAGTAACTAGTTGAACTGATAATGCTCATAGCTATCCTGAAATCGTTCTGTAGACACTAAAAACTAGATAAACAACTAAATTTTGGGTATTCAAACCCCCAAGACTCGATAGCAATAATAGTAAGTTCATACTAAAACTTTGAGGACATGACATGTAAGCATTTATTCGAAAACTCATTTTTGTAGAAATTTTATCAAACACTTGCAATTCATGGCTTAAGCTAAGCATGGGAAATAATTTTAAAACTTGTAGTAATAGCATGATTTTTATTCTAAAATCACCAACTAAGGCTTAAATCAGCGAACAACATCATTCAATCGTGTGAGATTTAATAAGAACAATAATTTCATGTAAACATAGTATAGAATTGCAAATCATGGAAATTCATGGCTAAAAATTATAATAATAATGTAAAAGTCATAACTTTAAATTGAATTTGGGTTATTGAACTCCATGGGTGATAAGGTCCCATGGATGAACATTTAGCATACCTTAATTGAAGAATTCGTGAAGGTTCTTGGTGAATTTTTTGAGAATTGAACTTGAATTTCGAAAGGCTAGGGTTTTCTCTTGAGAGAGGATTTGTTTCTTAGGGAGAAATTTTGGCTAATGAGGCATATAATGCTCTTTTAGGTTTTAATTTCATGTTTTGGATGGATTTGGGGTGATGGAAAAAAGACCGAACTGCCCCTTGGGGATTTAATCCTGCAATTGGAATGTGGATTAGAGCTTTACCATGATGTGGTAAATGTCTCGCCGCTAAACCCACTGCAACGCGATCTAATCGCGATGGGTTACTGGATTTTGATAATTGCTGATCTGGCTACCACCGCGATACGGTGAGGCCCTCATCGGTATTTCCACCATGACGCCAGTGGAATCATGGTGACATACTGGAAATGACCATTGCCCTTTTGGCCTTAACCGTGACGCGATGGACCTTCCATCGTTATACTCACCGCGACGCGGTCCAATCATGGTGAGCTGTTGTTTTGGGATTTCAAACGCGGTCCAAATCTTGTTCGAAAAATCCAAAACTTACTTGAGACCTGCTATCGACCACCCTGATCATGAATTAATCTAGAAATCAACATGCTAAGGTCGGAAAGGTTGGTATTAAATTTATCAAAGTTCAAGAGGCCTTGAAATTACTAAGTCTTAATCACTTAGTGAAATCCTCTAAGTCATGAACCCCTTAATCATGTAAGGGAAAGCTGAAACTATTTAGAATCATACGAAATATTACACAAGAGTCTTCACTCTGTTGATTTCCATCGAAAAGTGGGTTACATATCCTTGGATCGCTCGTTCTATCTAAGTTAGTGGTTGGTGATGGGGATGCACTGGTTGTGTAGTATATACCAGTAGATGTTAAGCCATTTCCAGTGACATTTGAGGAGGAGAAATCATTTTAGTTTGACTTAATGAACGGGTTAGAGGATACAGCTAGACTTTTTGGTGAACTGGGAGTGGCAGGACTCTGTCCATGTTGTAAGTGTGAGAGCTTATTTAACTTTGTAGGGGTAGAGAAGAGGAGTGTAGTATTTAGTTTAGCATTTAATGCAAGAGTAGTTTCAATGGAAATACAATCATTGTATGTAATAGAGAGTTCAAAGAAATTATTGTAAAGATCTGTTATGGGATTATTTTTGCATGCAAAACATCAGCATTTGACAAGTGTTCTGCCAGGTGGAAACATTTATCTTTATGTCTGTAAAGAGGGAGTGAAGTGGAGGACAGCTGAGCCCTAGAGTTGGAATTAATTAAAAAATATTGAGTATTTGAAGTAAGGTTTTTTGGAGAAGGATCCACGTAGTTAAGGGAGTCAGAAATGATGATTTTGTCAGTGTTGGAAAAAGGAGTTTGCAGGGAAAATCCACAAGTAATGTTATTTATTAGAGAGGGGTCTAACTTTTGCTGATGTTTTTGTTTAGTGGGGCTTACGTCAGAGCAAATTTTTCTTTTGGAATAGTAATTTGATCAGGAATAATTTCTTCATTCAGAATATGAAAATTATTAGGATTGGTGACATTATCCCCTTTAGAAGATCGCCATATTCTTTTTTTGTCTAAGTTATTATTTGCAGTAGTAGAGCTTTTAAACTTATATGAAACTCGAGAACTACTATTAATAGGCATTGCAGAGAAATTAACAGAGGGTGGAGGCGTACCTTTTGCCAATTTGAATTAAGATTGAGATTGTACCTTATCATTGTTTCTCATCAATACATCTTCCTTCGGAGGATCTAAAGCAGGGGATTCACTATGAATAACATCGGCATCAACCTTAGTATGACATTGATCTTTATTGTCCAAATTTGGCGTGGAAACTGGATTTGTTTTTTCCAGTTTATTAGTCTTCTGCCTCGGTGGGAACTTGACAGTTTGCCATTCTTGTTGAGGTGGTGGAGGCACGTCTTCTGCATTATAGAGATCCGGGGATTGTGATTCTGGTTGATGCTGTTATGACTAAAAGGTGCAATCCTTACGAATATGACTAAAACGACCATATCCTATACACAAATAACCATCTCCCTCATACAAAATTTCTTGTGTATGTGCAGCGATTTGGATGGAACTGAGGACCGGTTCATCCATTACAATTTGAACACACAAGCGGGCATAACATCCACGCAGTGTCGAACTGGTGCAAGCATCGACTTTCAACAATTTACCAATTGCATTACCAATTTCTTTAGAAGGATAGCATCATAAAATTTTATGGGTAGGTGAGGAAGACAGATCCAAATGGCTGAGTAAGTAACTCGTTCCTTTTGCGGCACAAAATTGGGCTCTCAATTCTTGATAGATCAGAGAGATAACGTCCATTAATAAACCATGGACCATTTTGTAAAACTTGAGATACACTACTCAGGTTGAGTAAACTTTGCAATGAAAAAACCCAATCCAAGATCAATTAGTTGAAAGACCTCCGGAACCTTCTATAAAGATATTAATTTTTCACGGAGATATTGATGGGTTACCTTTGCGCCCAGTAACTTGATAATTAAAGAATGTTTCCATGGAGCTCATAGTCTGGTCGTATCGTATTTAAAGAGCTTTATAACTTTGATTCCATTAGATAATTCCTCAACTCCTTCATTAATAAGGACCTCAGTACACTCGATGTCAGTAGTATCAACACAGTCCTCCATTTATAGGTTGGATATGATTTTCGAAGTGAGAAGCTTTGATTTAAAGGTTTGTAATTTGTGAGGGGTTGAATCGGAAGGGTCAGGGGGGTTTTGATTTAGATCTGGGAAGTTGGAAAGACTTTTCATTGACAAGTTAAAAGATTTTATATTTTATCACCACTGTGTAAATTTCAACTTCTCCCATCTATATTACTTTTTTTTTTTTAAAAATGAACTCTTCATACATGTTTCAAATTTTCATCAATTAAAACTAGAATAGTAAAGAGCTCAAGGAAACAAAACTAACAAAACTAGTGATGATAAAGTAATGGATCTTGGGCCTAACTCAACCTCAAAAGCTAGCTCATGAGGGAAGGATTGCCCAAGACCATATAAGGAGACCAAGGACCCTTTAACCCACCGATGTGGGACTCCAACACCCCCCCACATGCCCAGGGCTGGACATCTGGAGCGTGGACAATATAAGACGGGGGGCCCAACATCGGAAACAATGAACTGGATGGTCTGGCTCTGATACCATGATAAAGAAATGGACATTGGGCTTAACTCAACCTCAAAAGCTAGCTCATGAGGGGAGGATTGCCCAAGACCATATAAGGAGACCAAGGACCCTTTAACCTACCGATGTGGGACTCCAACAAGTGATCCAATTAGCAAATTGTTAAGTCCATTTTCAGTAAAGCAAAAGCCAAGAGGAAATAAATGAATTAACTCACCATTAACCAAAGATATTCTAAATTAATTACTACTGCATATAGACAGGACTTGAGAGGTTGAAAAAAGTTTAGTTCAAAATTTGCAGTACCCCCCTACCCTAGTATCTTGAAATATGATATTACTATATTACTACCATTCTTTTGTGTTTAATGAGGGACAAAAAAAAATACAACTATCGAATCATATAATAGAATAACACATTGTTTTCTATGTTTTAGAAATAATGAAGGAGTTCAAAGTATGAGAGTTGAAGTTCTTAGTCTCGACTTGAACCTTGATTTTTTTCTTAATTAACTTATTAAAATAAATTTAATGGTATAAATTATATGAGTGGTCGGTGGTAAAGATACAATGGTGGGAGGGAGAATGGAGGGAAAAAAAAACTCAAAATTAGAGGAAGTTTAATGATCAAATTTTCTTGAATACTATGTAAAAGTTTCAAATATACCCACCACTTAAAATAATTAATCCTTAATTGCGTGGAACATTACATCACCAAGTGCTAAGCTTCCTATGTTTAAAAATAAGGGCAAATTTGTTCCACTTGACATAGTTCAAGGACAAGTTTGATTCCAACTAGTAACAATGAGGGTATATTTGACCTCAACTATTAATGGAGAATATATATGTTTCACTTGACATAGTTCGAAAGAAAATTTGACTCAACTAATAACAATAAGGATATATTTGACCCCAACTATTATCGGGAAGCAAATATGTTCTATTTGACATAATTCAAGTAAAGATTTGTTCTATTTCACCTAGTTCATGGGCAAATTGATCCAAACTACAAATGGAGAGCATATTGATTCCCATATTTATTCCTTCAGGGGTAAATTTTGATCATTTACCTTAATTTCTATAATATTAGTAGGATTTAATAAAATTAATTAAAATAGTCTAAGTGAAGATGTTAATCAATACCGCTAGATTATGATGATTTAATAGTCAAAGTGTATGTTTTGCAAATTATTGTTTGGTGTGTAATATTGCAAATAATATATGAATATTAGGATTTGTTAAAATTAATCAAATTAGCCTTAAGTACTGAAGATTTTAGTCAGTACCACTGGATTATGGTGATTTAATTAGTCAAAGTGTATATTTAGAAAATTACTGATTGGTGTGTAATATTGTCATGCTATGCATTTGAACACATTTTTGATCTACAAGTTTACTATAATTTTATAAGCTTTTTAGGAAAATTAATTTGTACTCATTTCTTCAATAATCACTCAGCTTATCCTATACTCTACAAAAATTATCCAAATCCCTCTACACACTATAAATTGGAACATCATCATGACCAATCATTAAAACTAATTTATTCTCCCCACAAGTGAATGTAAAAATTAAGACATGGCTCAACCAAAGTATGTTCTTACATGGGTGTTCAGACCAAATAAGAATGTTCAAGAACAGGAGTTCTTGAAGAAACCTGTTAACGAACATGATTCATCTTTGCCAAATTCTCCTCCTCCCATTGATCCCAAGGAAAATGAAGTGGCGAAAAAGATGATTGATGAGAAACCTATCGATAGGTAATCACTTAACTTTGTTTCAAATTTATCGTTGGTGACATGTTTTTATATAATCATAAAAATATCATGGTATATAAATTTAAAATTACAAGTCCAAAGAATACTTTTCTTATATGTGCTAAAAGTCTGTTTTTTCACTCTTAGATTTTGTATCATCTTTACATATTTAAAATGAAACAGCATAGGGTGCTCAACTTTATTTCTACCATCTTTTGTCTACTACTTTCATAAGGTGATTATTTTTATTGATGCAGGAAAAGAAAGGACAATGAATTTGATAAAGAAGGTTCATCAAGAGTTGTTAGCCGTGGAAAAAAGAGAAAATAAAACAAGAAAAGCTTATTTAGAAAAGAAGTGATTATTATTATTATTATTATTATTATTAAATAAGGAAGTGGAGACATTGAAGGGATTCAATTTCCCAAGTGTTTAGGTTTCATCAATAACAATTTATTAGTTTATGGCAAATAGACATTGAAGGGATTCAATTTCCCAAGTGTTTAGGTTTCATCAATAAAAATTTATTAGTTTATGGCAAATTTATTAATTCTTGTATTAATGGATATGTCCATGAACTAAATGTATGATTTTAGAATTTCAGTATGAAGATTTAGATAACCTTCAGTGTCTCTGTCTCTTAATTATCACATTTGCTCCTTTATTAATTTGTTACTTTGATTTTGAGTAATGTTTGAGAACATGTATCAATGTATTGATTAGAACATAGGACTGAAACTGTTTATACCTAATTTCAAAATTGAAACTAAAAATGTCAATAAGCTGTAAATTGATGTCTAACTTCAGATATCTATGAACTTAAATAGAAGGAAATTAATGAAATCCATAGATTTATTTGATAGTCATTTTTCATCTCTCTCTCTCTATCTATCTATCTATCTATCTATCTCTATATATATCTATCTGTCTATCTCTCTCTATATATATATTATATCCAACTTATAACCGCTTAAGGCGACAAAATGTTTAGCCAAATGCCAACTGTGCGATAGATAGTAAAACAAATGAATACACATTATCATACAATTACTGTAATAATTCACCCTACGAGTAGTTGAATTGACTTGTATTGAATTATAATTATTCTAATCACTTCTAGAAATTTGTAAGAATAATAAAGAGAAATAAAGTTCAAAGTAAGTTAGAAAATAAATATTCTCAATCAAGTTTATCATGTTCTTCTCCCGATTCTGTCATACCTAAAAATGATTGAATTTGATCTAAACGAGTGTTAGCTATCTGCTTATCACATTCTAGTCGCATATTATTTTCAGGAAATTGGACAATAATATCTATAGGAGTAACTAAAGATAATTTGTGCTTTAAAATAAGGAAGTATTATAAAACAAGAAAGAATAAAGAAGAAAAGTAGAGAGAATAGAGAGAGTAATTGTTATTTCTTGAGCTGCATATTACAATGAAGGAAACCTTCTATTTATAGGGGAAATTTACTCCTAGTCTGAGTAAAAGACAGATGCTTCAAATCCAAATAGATATCAAAGTAAATCTTGATAGATCTTGATAGACATTCACTATAATGTAAATACATTTATAACACTCCCCTTGAATGTATAATTGATAGATAATGTGCCTCGTTAAAACCTTACTAGAAAAAACTCAGTGAGAAAAAATCTAGTAAAGAAAAAAGAGTACACATCTCTAATAATACGCATTTCGGTTGCCTCATTAAAAATCTTACAAAGAAAACCCAGTGGAAAAAAACCTCGCAAGGAAAAAAGAGTACAACGCGTATTAACTCCCCCTAATGAGAACATCCTTGAATCTTTGCATCCTGATCTTATGCATCATCTTCTTGAAAGTTGCAGTTGGAGGAGACTTAGTGAATAAATCGATCACATTCTCACTTGAAAGAATCAGTTGCGCGTTAATAACACCATTTTTTTGTAGCTCACGTATGTAGAAAAGCTTTGATGAAGTGTGTTTTGTTCTATCTCCTTTTATGAATCCTCCATTAAGATGTGCTATGCATATTGCATTATCTCTATATAAAACTGTGGGTTTATTATCACATTTCAAACTACATTTTTCTTGAATGAGATGTATCATGGACCTTAATCATACACATTCTCGACTTATTTCATGAATAGTTATTATCTCAGCATGGTTTGATAAGGTGGCTTCGATAGACTGCTTTGTATATCTCCAAGATATGAAAATATCCCCACATGTGAACACATTGCATGTTTAAGATCGAGATTTATGCGGGTTAAATAAATATCCAGCATTAGCATAATCAACATGGTCAGGACTGCAAGATTTAGAATAAAATAAGATTATGTGTTTGATCTCATTTCGATGTCTCTTAATAGGAGCAGAACTATATTTTGCTAACAAATTAACTGAAAAGGGTTATATCAGGCCTTGTAGTATTTGCAAGATACATTAGTATACCAATTGGACTAAGATATGGTACTTCAGGACCAATCCAATTCGGTATGTTTAACATTTCAACAAATAATCTTATTGCTTTTGAAAACTCTCCAAGAGTTTCAATGATTTTCAAACCATCAATTTATCACTCATAAGGATAATAAACAAGTTTCCCAGAAACTTTATATGCTTCAGGCATTTTAAATCCTTTAGGAATTTTCATATAGATTTTTGTCAAGTGATATTATCAATATGTGTGACATCTTCAAGTGTTTGGACTGCAAATCAAATAAATGTTATGCTTACCAAGATGCATCTTTTCATGTCACTTGATAAATGTTTCTACGTCAGCATGCTTAAATTGATGTAGAATTCAGATCCTCATAATCTTTCACAATATTACGTCAATATTATATCAAAGATATCATCGACGGTTTCTCATTGTGTATCGTTTCGCAATGTGACATAATATTTTGAGATCTCATCACTTCATTATTTTCAGGTACCTGAACCTATCATAAGGTTTCATGAAGTGTTATGTCGTAGGCTTTTCAAAGCACATTGACTTCTTATTATGATTATTTGCTCCTTGTTTCATTTGGAACCGATTAGTCTATCATGTTTCATGCATGCATAGACTTTGTCCTTCAAGGACACAAAATAGAAGCACTTGTAGAATAAATATGAGATACTTTCGGCATATGACTTGAATTATCTTATGAATGAGGATCTGATAATAATTCCTAACATACTTCATAGCTGCTTATAATCTCCCTCTTATGTTAGAAAAACTAATATACATCCTCCATCTTCTTTGAGGAATCCATCTTTTTGCATTATGGTATATTCATTAATCGTATACCTCACATCAACTATTAGATGGACAACGTGTGGTTCCTAACTTAGAACCAATTGAGAGGGAAGAAATAATCATAATTTGTTGGTCTAATGCATACAAGTGCTATTGTATACAATACATCATATTTCAGACCAGCACATGAAGCTTTGTTCTCATTAGTAATGGTTTAGCTATTTATCGAAGGCATTCAAAGCCAAACCATCATCATCAAGATGAATTGTCTTGATTATACAATTTGAAAATTATATTCTTAACTCAATTTTATTGGGCAAGCAACATTATGAATGTCAAACTAGAGGTTGACAATAAATGTACATGTGATTATCTTATATCGATGCATCTTAGTAGATCACATGACTGGTGAACGGGCCCATATTCATCTTTTATACTTTTCAGATTTTAAGGGATCCAATCCCAATATTAGTTGATCCAACCAACTTATTATGAAAACAAGCAACATTAAAAGTAATGAAGAATTTTTTTAATTCTTAAATATATGTTACATACTCAGTATGCAAATTTTTGGGATGTCGCAATCGTTCATGTCAATTTATGAATTTTTAATCTAGTAAACTCCAAGTTTACGTGACATGTGCTTTTGCGTTAGTAAATTTCAGATTTACTACTTCAAAAGTAGATTTCAAAATAACTCTTCTCAATTATTCTTCCTCATTCGGAGGTGAGTTGTGATACCATCAATTCTCAGTTATTCTTCCTCATTCGGAGGTAAGTTGTGATATCATCACAATCAATTCTCAATTATTCTTCCTCATTCGAAGGTGTATTGTGATGTCTTCACAACAAAAAATACGTTAGAGTATATATACAGTCACATTCACCCCCAAGGTATAGATCTGTATTTATAATAATCAAAATTTTCATTCCAAAAAATGAATTATAATCATGCATTAAGCGTATCAAATTATGATAGCTACTATAAAAGCAAATTGAGGCATACATATGATTTATTGCTACCACATTCAATTCAAAGAATGAAGCATATTTAATTGGACATGTTTCATTAAATATCCATTATTTTGTCTTAGTCATAATAATATCATTAATATGGTGCATTGAGATTCAAACTCAAGGTCTTATCCATATAAAGACGTCTTAGACATAAATCGATGGGACTTGAACCCAACATACCCTTTTGATAATATTGTTCTTGAGGAATAATTTAAAACATAAATGGTTCCAAATCAATTATTTTTCCTCAAATCCAACAATAATTATATTATTAGTAGCAAAAGACAAATAACATAAGGAATTACTAACCTTGAAATTACCTTTAGATTCATAATCACACTTTATTTGGCAGAATCTCGTGCTGAAAAAACAAGAAAGAATAAAGAAGAAGGGTAGAGAGAATAGAGAGAGTAATTGTTATTTCTCTTGAGGGATTTCCTGAGGTGTGTATTACAATGAAGGAAAATCCTTCTGTTTATAGGGGAAATTTACTCTTAGTCTGAGTAAAAGACAATGCTTCAAATCCAAATAGCTATCAAAGTAGATTTTGATAGACATTAACTATAATGTAAATACATTTATAAGAAGAGATGTTTTTATAGTTGAGGTATGAAAAACGATTTCCACTTATGACAATTATTTTCATTTAGAAATGATAGTCCCAAAAAGTTCTAACAATTCCATGAATGAGGAGTATAAGTTTATATAATTTTCAGCAAGAATACAAATTTATACGTAGAATTTTTCACGACTGCAAAAAATAATCGCTCTTTAATAAACAATTTGGTCGATCAATACTTTATTAATGATTTCTTTAATTACTACTGACATGGTAGACGAGTCAAATTAACATTTTGCACATTATGTCTAACCAAACATAAAATAAACTTTTCACCATATTTAATCTTATTGAGGTCTTTGCTAGAGTCCAGAAGATCAAGTTGGTTCTTATTAATTTCTAGAGGTCAAAATCCATTACATTAATTTAACGTGTTAGAACGAAATGTCATATCATAAATCTCAATGGTTCAGGGCCAAATCTGAATACCCAATTACTAGTAACAACAAGGCATATTGGACCATAATTATTATGGGGAGCGGATCTGTTCCATTTGATATAATTCAAGAGAATTTATTTCATTTCATATAATTCAAGAGAATTTATTTCATTTCATATAATTCATAGGCAAATTTGATCCGAATTATACGGAGAGAATATTATCTGAATGTTAGGATTTACTAAAATTAATTAAAATAATCTCAGTCAAGATGTTAGTCAATACCACTAGATTATGGTGATTTAGTGTCAGTTTGGGATTGTTTTTTAAAAAAAAGAAAAAATTAAAATGATGTTTGGTAAACTTGCAAAAGTACTTTTAAAAAGAGGCCAAAATACATAAAGTAACATATCTATGTATTAAATTATAAAAAATAACACTAATTTTATGAAATTACATTTCATAGCATTTATGATATATTTTTATTGTGTTTCTCTTTTTTTTACCGTATTGGAAAAGTAACCTTCAGTTACCCCTATTTTCACGTCACTATTCCTTCTCTCTCCATTTTTGAAAGATATTTTTCCGTTTTTTCCGCCATTAACAAAAACTTCCAGCTTCACTTTTACTTTCTTTTGCACGGTTTTAGCTATATCAAATCTTCATATATTTCAGGTAACACTTAATTTAGCTATTGCATGTATTTTTTTTTTTTTTTGGGGGGGGGGGATTTTTCAACTCTTAACACATCTCAAAATCAGATTTTTTTTTTTTGTTTTAATGGATGAACAAACACTAGAATCACAAAATAAAACTACTGGCATACGAAATTTAAATTTGGTTTCAGATTTTGGACCGTCTTTTAGTATCGGTTTAACTCAAGAAGAAGTTGTTAAAGTTGTTTCATCTTCTTTACAGTTTAAGAAATTTCACAGATCGAAGGAGATTAGGTCAAAATTTCGCAACGATCCGGTTAAGATGACAGAAATTATGAAAAAAAAAGGTTGCAGAAAAAGCATTCTCCAAAGGAAACAAAAATTAAAAAAAAGGGACAGATAAGAAAAGAAAAGCTCAAGAAATTGAAGTTTTGAGTAGTAAGGTTGATGAGGAAGTGCAGAATTCTTTTGCTGACGATTCTCAAGAAGATAGTGATGAAGAGGTATTTTTCTTTTGGTGTAAATGTATTTTTTAAGTAAATGTATTTTGCTATAAGTTTAGATGTTACTAAAGTTGTAAGTTATATGTATTTTTCGAAATACTGAATATGTATTTTATGTTTTTGATGATATGTGGAGGACAAATTTAGTAGAAAACATATTTGTGAAGATGATAGGATAATTGTGAAAATATATTGTTAATAAATAGGTTAATACTCATGAACATATTTTTTTTGCTATATGTATTTTTATATATTTAATATGTATTTTTTTAAGAATTTGTTATATTTTGCACTGACAAAATAAATATGCTTATAACTTTTAGTTTAACTACCATATCAGTATATTCGCTATAGGGTATGCCATTGGCTACATGTATTTTTTTCTTACTTGATATGTTTTTTTCAATCTTGGTTGTATTTTTACCATAATTGATTTATATTTTTCAGTGTTTGTTGTATTTTTAGCATACTTGATTTATATTTTTTAGTGTTGCTTGTAATTTTGATTATATGTGATATATTTTTTTCAGTGTTGGTTGCATGTTATATTTTTTTTTGTATGCTTAAATTTTATTTACAGATTAAGAAGTGGTAGTTTTACTTTGTATAGGTTATGCGGGACGAAATATTCATAGTCAGAAAACTTCCAAGATTTGCACCACACATGTGCTCGTACAGTGACAAAAATATTTATGGAAGCATACACGCAATTTTAAACAAGGAACAGTTTAAAAAATTTTGCGACAATAATATTTTTTGTTATTTTTTGAAGAAGCAGCAATGTGTAGTGCAATCACAGTTGTGCAAATGCGTTATGATGCTTGAGGTGAAGGGTAGTTCTTCTTCTGGGATTCTGATTTGTGGTAATGACACCTTTCTTAATTTTACTCCCAGGGAATTCACTATCATAACTGGACTGAATTGTGTGTCAAATAAATATGACTTTATTTTTTATGAGGTTGTACCAAATAGGATGGTTGAGAAGTATTTCAATGGGGCAGAAATTACACAGAAAAGACAACTATTTCTAGCATTCACGGAGAAAGTATGGGAGGAGAACAATGATGAGGATGCTGAGAAATTTGCAATTCTGTATTTCATGCATTCATTTGTGTTATCTAATGTTGAAACTGTGGTTATATCTCATCTTCATTTCGATTTGGTCGATAGTGGAAGATATAAGGATTTTCCATGGGATTCTTTATCTTTTGAAGATCTGGCCAGAAGTTTGAGCAACCGGTTGAAAGCTGGTGGTCAATTTTATTTGATTCAGGGAATGCCACTGGCTATTAAAGTGTGGCTTTACGAGTGTTGTTCTAATGTCCCACCAAAGATTGCATCAAGGTTGATAATCGGATTCTCCAATTATTAAATTGAAAGACGATTGCACCTCGTCCACGCTTTGAGTTTTTGATGAATGTTATGTTCAATGACAATGGCAAGGTTTGTTGTTACTAAATACATATGTATTCATATGTAATTTACAGTATACATATATACATTTTCATTTACAATTGTTTAACTGGTTTTTTAACATATATTATTTACCTATTATTCTATGTTGTCTTTAAGAACATACAGTCAACGAAAAAGTAGCTGACAAAATTGCAATACCAAAGAAGGATGCAATACAACATGAACGTTCTATTGATTCTGATGACGAATTTCAGGATCCACCATCAAGAAAGACCAACGAACATTCAAAGAAGAAACAGAAGGTTGATTCATCAACACCAGTAGAGAAGAAACCTTTAAGGAAAAAGCAAGTAAACGAGCATACCCAAACGAGGACATCAGCTACTCGTGCTGCAAAGGGTGATGGAATGAAGACACCAGTTTTCAAGCCAATTCCAACACGACGGGCATCTTCTTCAAAAATGAAGAAATGAAAGAAAACATCTCATATTATTTTTCCTCAGGTACAATCAAAGCTAGATATTCATGTAGAGGAAGTAGCCGTCTCAAAGCCTGAGAGTCATGTTGAGAAAGAATCCTTTATTTTTTAGAAAATATTTGTTTTACATGAAAAAAAACTTTGTTTATTGATTTTGTATCAAAACAGGTTCGTCTCGAGTTTAAAGAAATTCCTGGACTAATGAGAAAAAAATTCAAAAAGATGAAAAAAGCATTTGATCAAAGCAAGGTAAATTTTTTCTTTGAAAATCTTAGTTGATTTGAATATGTATACTTATTGGACTGCCTTATACAAATACAACATAATAACTCATTATGTTATTGGACTTAATTTTTTCAGGATCAGGTTGTAGATATAGAAGTTGATAAACCAAATGTTGATGAGGGAGGGTTAGAGCAATCTGGACAAGGGTTAGAGCATCCTGGACAACATTTCAGTCCTGATGTTGTTCAATCTTCGAATAATATTTATGACGGTACAAAGGTAAATATTAAAGTTCAAATATAGATTTAGTTGTACTTTTAAAGTTTATAGAACTTTCAAATTTGAAATTGAATTGAAGATTGACTTTAGTATGATATGCAAGTTTTATTTTTTTATGTGTTGTTTACTTATTAAATACATATGCATTATTCATTAAATACAATTATTTTTTACATCACATTTAGTGTATATATACATTTTTGATGATGCTCACATAACAATACATATAATTTCGTTTATTAAAAATATTATAACATGCAACATAGTGTGTTTTTAGTTTTGTTCAAATATATATTTTTCAATTTGATGTTATATATCAATATGTATTTTTAATGTGTTCTACACACTGCAAATGTATCTTTTAGTTTTACTCATATGTATTTTTTTAGCACTACATATATATGTATTTTAACACTGAGTGTTTTATTTGTTATGTTCATAAATATGTATTTTTGAGTTTTATGTTATATATCAATATGTATTTTTAATGTGTTCTATACACTGCATATGTATTTTTATTTTACTCATATGTATTTTTTAACACTTCATATGTATTTAACAAAGAGTGATTTTTTTTCTTTATGTTCTTTAATATATATTTTTGAGTTTGATGTTATATATCAATATGTATTTAAGTGTATTTGTATATACATATATTCATTTTCATATAAAAAAATATATTTTGTTTGACTCAAGTATTAATATGTTATTTGAATTTGTATATGTATTTGTAGCAACAACATGCAGATAAAGATCCTGACCTCCAGAATATGGATTATTTTGGTACCGAAAGATCACCACAACGATTAAGTTCGGAGGTTGATCAGGAATTGGAGGCAAATTTGCTTGGTAAAAAGGTAAATAATTATGTTTCATATATATATTCATTTGAATTCACATATATAAACAAATACAAGTACATGTTTGTTTGATGTTTTGATTTTTTTATTTGTTTTCAAGGGGTGCACTGATTTGCATTCCAAAAAAATGAATGTTGAAATTGATTCTCAATAATTAATCCCTGATGAGCTTCTCCAAAGTATAAATTTGGATTACTTACATTCTGAGAAAGTTGTTCAACATGATTGTCGAGTACGTATAGTGATGTTAACTTTGTCTTCATGTCATGTAATAATTTAGAGGACAATTAAATTTTTTTTTTCTTTTTTTGCAGACCAGCAATGAGAAAATTGATGAAACAATTTTGTCTGATTCACAATTTACAATCCCTGATGAGATGTTACCGAGCCTAAATGCCTATCAAATACAAAGCATCATCATACATCCATCAACAAACCATCTAGAAGAACATGAAATTTTGGATGCAAAAACTTCTGAGACTGTTACTGGAAATCATGCTCAAGTATGTATCTTAATATAATATATTTAGAGTTTATTTAGGTTCAATTTGATAGAAAAAAAGTAATATTCTTTTTTTAATTTTTTTGTTAGATGAACAGAGGGATCACTGATTTGAGTTCAAATTCACTGATGAATTCAGAGGTCGAACTTGCTACAGAGGAGCAAGTTAGGACACCAACTAATACACAATAAGTAACCAAGGATGAACAGAGGGATGAACAATTGTGGCCTGATTCACAAAACACAATTCCGGATGAGTTTCTACCTAGCTTGAATGTTTACGATCAAAAAAGCATCATGATTCATCCATCCGCTAATCGTGAAGTTAACACTCCCAGACCAAAGTTAAAGATTAGGCTACCATCAAAATTTAAGAAATTGTCATACACCAAAAAATTTGGTTCAGCAGCTGGTAAGTGCAATAAGATATATATAATTTTTTATGTAATATGTCTTGCAAATACGTTTGTATTTATTAAGTTTTTGTATTCTATAATTATATAGGGAGATTAGCAGGGTTAATACGCATATTCCCCCAGAAACATCCATTTTTATGTCACTCGATTGATGGGATAATAGATATGAAGATTGTCAAGAACTTCAATGACTGGATTTCTGCCGACCAATTAAAAGCTACTGCTAAGAGGTAGTTCTTTTGAATTGCTTAAAATTATTTTTTTGTATCAACAGATGTTTTCATGGTTTACCATCTCCTTAAAATACCTAGAAAAGAAAAAGTGGATCATTACAAGAGGGAAAAATCAGAAATTCAAAAGATGCATTTTGGTGTTGAGACTGTTGAAGACAAAAATTGGTTCTATACAATGGGGTTTGCAGATCAGACATGGACAGACTCAGTTAGTATATTATTTTAAAAATGTTTCCATTTCGTCTGTAACAATACTTAAAAATACATATTAGGTTATATTGAAAATACATATGGTTTAACATATATGTATTTTTAAGTATTCAAAGTATGATATAGTATACTACATCACATACTGTTGCATATACTATTAGATAACATTGTCCTTATGTAACTGAACTTTAAGAATGCAATTTTAGATACACAAGTCTTCTACATTAATATAAAAAAATGCATATGTATTTTTTTCTTGGATACACTTTAATATTTAGAATACAATTTTTTTGAATGCTCTAAATTTTGTGGTATTCACTAATCCGGCATATTGATGTCTGCTTATACTACTTGAGGAATAAGTCAAAGTATGATCCACATAGTTCATACAAAAATGAGTCAAAAAAATCATACAAATACAGTACAGTTGACTGTAACTTTATGAACGTAATTAGATCTTTGAATGATGTATATTCTATGGATCATCAAAACCTTAATGATTGAGGACAAGAGCACCATCTTATTGAAAACATCAATGGGTTCCGTATGCATGCTGCAATGCCATGGCATACAATGGAAGACATTTTTATTCCGATTAATATAAAGGAAGAACATCACTGGGTTCTCACGGTTTTATCATTTTCAGAAAGGTGTATATTCTTGTATGATTCATATGAATCCAGTGATCATTATGCGGCTGTTCTTGCTAAGATCAAGAAAATAGCAACGATTATTCCATTGTGTCTCGAAGCTTGTGATTTCTATGTTAAGAAAGGAATTGATCTTCAAAATCATCCAAGATACAAAGACAAAGAATCCTCAGATATGTTTGATGTTTTATTTGAAGATGATTTTCCTCAACAACCGAGTGGAAGATTGTAAGTTTTCAATTTACATATACCGAAATTGTATGTTTGTACAAAATATATTTCACTATTTAATCAGATTTATTTATTTTTTGTAAGGATTGTGATGTCTTTATGATTATGTATGCAGAGTGTCTTTCTTACGGTCACAAAGTTATTGCGACTGAGTTCGATCCCAACGCACTACGTACAAGATAAGCTGCACTTTTGTGGGACTATGGGATCCAAAAACAAGAAGCAAATGCTATTAGTGATGTCGAAGAACCATTGAGGCCTACAAGGTAAAGTAGAATAACTAGTGTCACTGAAGTTGTTGATGTATGATGGTTGATGAATTTTTGACTTTTTGTATTTTAGAAACTAGTTTATGGATGTAGGTTTTGATTGTACAGACTAATTTTTATGTTTTGAATTGGTTCTATTTCATGGAGTTCTACCATTTACTGTGAGATATTGTTAAAAAAAACTTACGTAGTTTTTATATTATGTTTAAAAATACATATATCGTATAAATTAATTGTATTTAGCCTAAAAATACATATGCAGTGTTAAAATCAAATATTGCAAAAATACATATAGAACATTCATAATATGTATTTTATTATGTTGTTGTTGTTCTTTAAAGTTTTTCACCACCTTTCTATATTGTTAAATATAACATGTAGTGTGAGATTTATGAAGTTCTACCTTTTGCTGTGAGATTTAGTTAAAAAATACATGTGTAGTTTTCATATTATGCAGAAAAATACATATGTTGTATAAATCAATTGTTTTTCAGCATAAAAATACATATGAAATGTTAGAATCAAACATTACAAAAATACAACTGCAACATACCTTATATGCATTTTGAGGATGTTTTCATTACCTAAAATTATAAATTAGGATTTAAATTAAAGTGAAATTTCAAAAATTATTCCAGTTATTTACAAAATAAATATACAGTGTTGATATTTTGCTACAAAATACATATGGATTATACATTAAAAATATTTGTCAAAAAAATACATATGCCATGTTAATATAAAGCTAATGAAAAATACATATAGATCAAACCTAATATGTAATTTTAATATGTGTTCATTTTAAATCATTATACAAGAGAATTTGAATTACAGATAAATTTGACTTTTTAATGTAGTTATAGATTTGATTTTAGTTACAAAATACATATGCAGTGATGATATTTTAATTAAAAATACCTATGAATTATACATCAAATGTATTTTTACAATGTAAATACATATGCAGTAATAACATTATGCAATTCAAACATATATTTGCAGAATATGTCACATATATTTAAATATTTGAACAATTAGGAATTATATACTTATTTGGTTAATCAAAGTTACCACCTTTAACCTAAAATATATTTACTATGTTAAAAATACATATGAACTGCTGCTAGAAAATACATGTGTAATGTATAGCTTTTGAAACATATATAGCTCCATTATTCAAATATTACTTTCTTCAATTGTCAAATGATTCATAAATGCATTAACTAAACTGAATTAGTTCATCATTATAAAAAATGAAAAAAAATATTTTAAGAAATAATACAGAAGAAGAAATGTATCATTTGCGATATTTAATGTATCATTTGCGATATTTCCTACAAGAACGTCTATTGTGACCCTTAGCCCCACAACCACTGCATGAGTTGATATTCTTCTTTCCAAACATATCCCAACCTGATTTTCCACGATCCTTCTTTGCAGGTCTTCCTGGAGGTCTTTTGAATTTTGGAGGCAGTACTATTTCATCATATATGCTCTCTGAAATTATCCAATCATCGCTGTGTGGCAACGGGTAGATTGGAACATCGTATGTCTTTAAAACAGTTTTTGATTTAAACAAATCTGAACAGTATGGTCCCTTCTCAAAAAAAAATTTCTCCAACACCGCACAAGCATGTGCACATGGTATCTAATCCATTTGAAAAGCATTATATGAGCACTTTTTTTCCTTGATGCAAACAATGAAGTGCTTTTATTTGTCGTGTACCGTATACACATATTTTGTGGCTGGTACAACCTAACATAAAATAAAAATTAAATGCACTGATACAAAAATACGAATTCCATATTTCATGATATGTTGTAAGCACACCAGTATTTTTGAAAAAAAAAATACTTATGCAAATAAAAATACATATGCAGAATACTTTTTAACAGAACAGCCAAATACATATGCAGTTGTTAATAATTTTCAATACAATAAAATTCATCTGCAAAATACATATTATGTTTTTAAATTTTCATATTTTTTATGTTGTATATCTTTTCATTAATTTACAACTGCATGGAAAGTATTTTTCATATTTATGTTTTCATAATTATAATTTCCACAAATCTAAAAGGTCATACCGTCATACGGGTACATAAAGCCTCGTTATCACTGAGTATGTCATTAAACTTTTCAATGAGTGTTGTGAAGGTATATGAAGCCTCCTGCCTATTTTAACAATTCCATTTTGGAAACAGTATTCAAACTTCCTCAAGAAAATCATAAATTGGCAGTTCTCTAGTTGATACAAGCACTCCATTTATTGACTCCGTAATGCTTGAAGTTAAAGTCCATCCTCGGTGAACTGTTGCATACAACCTAGCCCACTTTTCGTAACCCTCCAATTCCAAATATTTCTTCACCCTCATATCAGTTGCCTCAACTTTTTCCGTTAACATGTAGAATTCTGACTTTGAATATGATTTGGCCATTGTATAAAAGATCTCCGACAATGCATCGTATGACTTTCTGTAAAGTTTTTTCACATTTCCTCATAGATTCCACATACATGCATAATGTGGAAAATCTTCGTACACATCACCAACAACCTTTATGATGCTTGGATTCCTATCAGACACAACACGCATGTTTTGTCTTACCCCGTACGCTTCCTTTAGATTCTCGAAGAACCACGTCCAGGATGTATCATTTTCAGAATCAAGCACATCATATTCCAAAGAAAATATATGACCTGTATACATAATTCATCATTTTCAGAATCAAGCACACCATATGCCAAAGAATAAATATAAACTGCACAGTGCAAGCCGATTTAAATACAGTTAGGAACTGCATATGTATTTATTAAAAATATAGGTCAATTAAAATATATATTTTATCTACCATAAATGGTATCAATTACATATAATAAAATATAATTGCACCTAACTATCAAACATAATCAATTTTACATGTTTCATTCAAGAAACTTTGAAAATATATGTAATTACATACAGATATATAAATATGAATTTGATATATTTATTTTTCAAGTCAACAACAGAAATACAAAAAAATACAACCAATTACACAATGTAATTATTATTAAATGATACTAACCTGCTCCGTCCGTTGTACATGCTGTTACAAATGCCTCAGTATACATTTCTCTCAGATGACTAGCATCAACAACTACGACTGGTCTACAATGATCGAATTCTTTAATGAATGCATGTAGAGCGATAAATACATACAAGGACGCATTATCATCTGTCTTCTTCATTCTTATATGTGACTCCAGATAAGTAGTATTCAGCACATAAAAGTATGATGGCAGTTTCCCATAAGATGCTGATGGCTTACCCCTCAACTCTTCTAACGCTCTTTTCTTGGCCCTCCAACATAAAGTGTATGTCAAATCTACACCAAAATCTTTCTTCATGTCATTTTTATTTTCTTCGCACTGTATTTTCGTTTGTGGTTTTTGAATTTCTATTTAACCATACCAGCTATCAACGTACTAGTTGCATGCACCTTTGTATAGATCTTATCCTTCACTGGGCAAGTATGTTCAAGTATGAATCTTCTAATTCTAAACATTCCAGTGTCTCCTATGCCTGATGCACACATTAAGAACTCGCAGTTTCTTGATTTGCAAAACAATGTATAACAGAATCAAACATGATTAAATATATTCAAAATACATATCCAAAGTAATATTTAACAAAATCAGAGTGATATAGAATGTACGTACGTTTTCTTACTAGACCTTTTACTGCGCGTTTGAAATTTTTTCCTAATTGCATAGTCCTTCATGATTGACTTTAAAATTTTTTTTGTCAAGTAAACCTAATCGTCCTCAACATGCTTGTGATGTGGGTCTAAGATAATCACCTCAACAGTACCATCTCAAAAAAATCTAATGCTTGTGTATCTTCACAAACCACCAAAGCTCCTTCATTTGTTGTATTTATCAATATTTGCAAGTTGTTACAGTTGATTCCTATTTCAGCAACACATATAGATGAACTTGCCAAGTTGTTCCCTACAACTTTATCCAAAATGCTTACATATAAAGAAAGACAATTCATGTCTTGTATCATCCTTTTCTGCAATATAAACACCTTCAAACCCATATCGTTATGTATTTCTATTTGCCCTGCATTATCAGTGATTTGATATTCCACTAAAATACCTTTTTTGGTTAAATTCACACTTAAGTGAGATGTCAAAATATCGTGAAGCTCAACGAATGTAGCTGATTTGCTCAACAGTATATCATCAGTGACATATTCTTCAAAGCTCTTTTCATCAAAATTGAAGCTTTGTGATCACTATTGTATTATTTTATTATAGTTTATAGGTTGTAGATGAATTTACAGGTAGTAGGATGAATGTCGGTCGACTTTGGTAATTTTTTTTAGGTAAATGTTCGGTTTAATTGTATTATTTTTATATCTCTGTTTTGATATTATTTTTTTTATGCGTAAAGGTGAAGTTTAGTTGTGTTATTTTGATATCACTATTGTCGTATTATTTTGTTATAGTTTACAGGTGGTAGATGAGTGTCGGACGGCTTTGAAATTTTTTTTGTATAAAGGTTAGATTTAATTATATTGTTTTGATGTCTCTATCATCGTATTGTTAGGCGGTAGATGAATGTCAATCGGCTTTGAGAAATTATTATGTTAAAGGTTAGATTTAATTAAATAAATTCTCCAAAAGATGTTGAATTTAATTATTGTATTCATCTTTATCATTTAAACAAATATCCTATTTAGTGTAACGTTTGAACTCAATAAAGTAAGGTACACGCTTGAGGCGCGTACACCTAAACTAGTACAAATAAAAAATACAAAATTATGCGAATCCCCCCCCCCTCCCCAAATTTTCCTTACATATGCATATATTATATTTTTATTTTATTTTTTAAATGACTGGTGTTTTTAGTTTTAATATACTTTTCAAAAATTACTTATTTTTAAACTACAAGGAGTATTTTATTCACTTAATCCTAATTAAATACCTTAAATACAGAAGTTATTCTTTAATGATATAAAACTTCATGTATTAAAACAAAAACAAGGACAATTCTGGAAGCATTAGATAATTCGTTCTTGAAATTTTAAAATATCACTTATTATGAAACAAAATGAAAAGGTTAAAACACCACTTATCTAAAAACAAAAAAAGTATTCGTATGTATCAATTATGCGCAATGTTCAGATTTCAAGGATTAAATGGACTTTTTAATAGTAATTTTTCATATTCTTTTAGAAAAAGAGTATTATAAATTGTAAATCAGTATGCTTATTGCAGTTGTCAAAGTCAAAAAAATTGAATCTCCAAAAAAGTTTCATACAAATTGGAATCGAGAAAGTATTTTAATTTTTTATATGAAAAAATAGAAAAATGAACTTCAAGTGATATTATATATAATATATGATTTTATTTTTTTAATAAAATCTTGAGGTTTCTCGTTGAAGTTTTGCTTTGAGCTCTCTTATTTGTCGAGTTGTCCCTGTCATCCCAAGGAAAATAAAGTGGTGAAAATGATGATTGATGAGAAACCTGCAAATAGGTAATCACCTAGCTCTAAGAATATTTTATATATATATATAGGGTTTTGCTAACATTTCACATGAAGGTAGTATGTTAGTAATATACCCATTTTTATTTTTCCTTAAATGTTCTTACTTTTTGTTACAATCCACTAAAGTTAAAAGGCATTTTTGTCATTTTCTTGAAAAAAGAGAGCCTCAAATTCCTTCTTCCTCCATCCAAATTCCTTCCTCCAACAGTACCCACTTCAAAAATAGGACAAAATCCAACAATAAAATAATGATGAACCCACTTCAACTCTTGATTTCTTTCAGAAATGGCAATAGAGAATTCTCCAAATTTATTTAATATCTTTGTTCTTCTCTTAGACAAATTCTACTTATCAGTGATGGTGGTCAAATCTTTGGTGGAGTTTGCATCTGCAAGTAAATAAATGAAACCAAAAAAAAAAGAAAAAGTTATTTGCATCTAAGAAAAACTTGACCCATTTAGTTTATTTCTCAATCAAATTTAGAATTATTTATAAGGATCGGAATGTAATAAAAAATAAATTATAACATTATTAATGCGCGGGTAACGTTATAAGAAAAGAAGAACTATAAAAGAAGACCTTGAAATTAGGAAGAACTATTGCTGCTGGGTCATTTCTTCGTTGGATATTGTATAAGCTGGGTCTAAAGGGGGGAATCGGAGAAGAAGGGTTTTGAAGGGAAATTAAGTTAAAAGACCAAAAAGTCCCTAATGATTCTTGTTTTAATGAGGTGGCAGGGATATTTTGATAAAAGAAAAATGAATACGTTGCTAATATACTACCCTTCATGTAGTATGTTAGCAAAACTCATATATATATATATATATATATATATAAATGAAACAGAGGGTGCATAACTTATTTCCACCATCATTTGTCTACTATTTATATATGGTGATTTTTATTGATGCAAGAAAAGGAATAAAAGTGAATTTGATAAAGCGTACTTCATAGCAGCGGAAGCAAGAGAAAATAAAACAAGAAAAGCATATACTTAGAAGAAAGTGCTAATTTTTTTTATTTTTTATTTTTAAAAAAGGATGTGGAGACATTGAGGGGATTGAATTTCACAAGTGTTTGTTTTTCATAAATAATAATTTTCTTTAATACAACTTTATTAATTCTTTTATTAATAGGATTATGTCAATGAATTATATGAATGCTTTTAGTTCACTTTCTGGCACTTGCTGGTACAAAAATTCATGGAAAATAGACATATAAAATTCAAACAAAATTTGGGTTTGATTCATGATTATTAGGATTGATTAATTAATTTGAATCTTATAAATTAATTAGTCTATTTTATTAAATTCAAGATCAAGGTCCATTATATCTTGGAGCCCAAACCCATGCTATGTGTCAGGTGACTTGGCGTTTTCGTCAAATTAAAAACCAACAAGATGACGCCACATGTCCAAATGATGTGGAAACCTCATTCAAATTCAAGAACCAGCCAAAACTCGTCAAGGGTCAAAATAACATGTTTTGGTCAATCACAAGCATCCTGGCCTACTCCCAACAACTATAAATAGGAGGGTTACATAAATTTCTAAAGTTATTCGGCAAGCATTGGAGAAAGCCACAATATCGACTACATAGTTCTTCAAAAGAGCGGTTGTAACACCCCGACTCTACTCCCTGGACGTCACACGGTACTTACGACCTTGAAGAATTACAAGCTTACCCATGACTGGTACCTGCTGTGAGCACTGAATATTAATACTGAAATAATGCAGAGGTTAGGCTGAAATGCCATAAGGTTCATAATCTGAATACTGATAAATATAACAACTGACGATAACATCTGGAAACTGAATACTTTCTGAAACTAGTCTAGTCTGAAAGCCTCTAGCTGAACTGTCTGAATGTGGAGTTGATGGGACAAGCCCCCAACTAACTCCGACTAATAAAATACTGAATCTACTAAAATACTGAAATGAATAATATCCTCGATGGATGAGGACTCACTACTGAATTTGCTGCTGCTAACTGAATCTGACGAAGCGCAGTCAGGAACTTGAGCGTCCGAACCTATAATATGAGACATTATAGCGCAAGAGAAGTAGTATACATCAGTACTTTAAATGTACTGGTATGCTAAGTAAGGTGGGCTGATATACATGGGCTCATATGTATGAGATGATAACTGAATGAATGAGATAAATATAACTGAATGAGAGTACATGGGTAACTGAGACTGCTGTAAATACCAAGTATGCAATACTAGGCGTATACATACATATATTATATCTGAGATCATACTGAAACTGATTACTGAGTTCTGATAACTGAGTGACTGATATCTGAGATTACTAATAACTGTATTACTGATAACCGGGTAACTATTTCTGACAGTACTGATTCTGTTGAACTAAACTGAGTCTGAAACTAAAACTGTAACTGTGGGAGTGTTCATCTAACCGACATACCCCAATTATAAACTGAGTTGGGGTCCAATCTGTAACTCCAGTTTGAAGGGTGTTAGCACCTTGCCAAGGGATACTAAGAATGCTGGGTCAACCCTAATCTGGCAGGAAGACTCATGAACTATATATATATATATATGGTTGCGTCAACCCTAGTCTGGCAGGAGGATATCTTACCCTACGCAGGCTACGTAGTTCTGTAATACAGGGACTGCTACTAAGGGTCAAACCCTCTGCTGGTAGGAATGCCCCATCCCTGGGTTCACTCGGTGCTGAATCCTACTCCCAACCGAATACATACTGAACTGATCACTAGACTGTACTAGGCTTGACTGAACTGTTACTGATTGTATTGACTGACTGAACTCGGTGAGTTCTGTAATTAACTGAGTACTATTTTTCGTGACATTACTGAGACTATTTTGTAGCTACTGTAGTTCTAGGTAAACAACTAGCTGGTCAGGTATTGAATACCCCCAGGACTCGATAGCATCAATAGTAAAACATGGCATAATCTTGAAAGCATAACAATAATTGCTTGTTAACAATGCATTCACTTAGACATTTTGTCAAACACTTGAGAGACATGAACTTGTACATGAATGAGAACACATGCTAACTTGTCATGATATCACTATTCAATTCTCATAGGCATTCTATCAAACACTTGGGGAGCATAACTAATGCACATGATAATGATCATCACATAAGCATCATGAGTACAATACTCAACTTGCAATTAGAAGGTTTAAAATGAGGGTCACATAATTCAACGAACATACTATCTTGATTTTCATAAAACTTGAAATTAATCATGGATTGAAACCCCAAACATCAATACATACATGAACAAAATCAAATTCCAACATGAAAATCATGAAATCATAAACTTGTAGTTTAAAAGGGGTTCTTGAACTCTAAGGATGGAAGGAAACCCAAGGATGAACACCTAACATATATTGATTGTTAATTCTCTGAAAGTTGTTGGTTATTTCTTAAGCCTAGGACTTGAAATTGAAAGACCTAGGGTTTTGTTCTTGAGAGAAATTGAGAATAAAGAATGAATTTTGCTCTTAGGATGACTTAATTTCGTATTTTAGGGCTGAATAAAAGTGAGAAATTGACTTGATTATTCCTCTGAATGCGGAATTAAAAGAGTAAAAATTATGCCCAGTGATGCGCAGACCAATGCACCGCGTCGATTGGGTCAACGCGATGGCCGACGTGCCGCATCGAGATCGCATCGGCTCACTGAAATTTGCATGCTTGAACTAGTGACAACACTATCGATGCGATGGGCGATGCGACGCATCGAGATCGCGTCGATCCATTATTTTGGACACCCAAACGTGCCTCAAACGACGTCTGAAAAATCAAAAACTCGTCCCGAACACCTATTGATATCCCTGATCATGAATCAATCTAAGGATCGACATTTTAAGGTTGTAAGGGTCGAAAATAAAGTCATCGAAATATCGAGGCCAAATATGAGACTAAGTATCAATACTTCGCTAAAATTTTCTAAGTCTGGGACCTCTTTTCATGCTATATAGGACTTAATTAGCCTTGAACTTTTACGGTGTCTTACAACGGTCGATAGAGTTCTTTCCAAAGATCAACACGAAACAATAAAGTGTTGCACGATGTCCCCAGAGATTAGGGATGTCAATGGGACGTTGCGGGTATGGGACAGTGCAGATTTTAGGCTATGCAGAGCGGTGCAAATTTTAGACTATGTGGGTGCAGGGTGGGTGTGGGGCGAATTGAAGTAACTTATTTTTTTAAATGGTGCGGTGCGGGTATATGCTAATTTAAACTAAAAAAAAGATAAACATTAGTATTATTCTCGTGAATCTACCTAAAATTAAATGTATTTTTACTTAAAATTTTATGATACTTAAAACGACATATATAACACTACAAATAAATAATTTTATATTTTTTTAAATCTGGTAAAATAATTTTGCAACTCAAAATATCAAACAAAATTTTAAAGGTTTTTCTTATTAAATCACTTTGGCGTGCAACTTATTTAATTTATCTGGATCAAGGACTTAATAATTATATAAAATGATTGTCCTCTAATTTTAATTTCTTTATTCATCGTAATGAAAATCTGATATTTGATTATTACTTTTATTTGACAATTTCTTTTTGAAAAGTGATATAATAGAAATTGAATGTTACTATTTCCTAGTTGTAGATTTGAAAATTATGATTTTCATCGAAGTTATAAATCTTTTAAAAAAGTAAAAAAACAAAAATGTGGTGCAGTGCTGTGCAGGTATGCATGAGTATGAGTGTGGGCGGGTTTATATGGGTTTAAAGGTGATGCGGGGTGGTACGAAGTGGTTATAAAATTTATGGGTTTAGAAAAAATCAGTACCGCACCTCCCCATTGCCACCCCTGCCAGAGATCAAACATATCTCAAGGAGGTCTGAATTATCCTGCATTCGAGAAACACGCTACCGACAACCCTAGAATCACAAAGAAATCTTAGGAGAGAAGAATCAAGCAAACAACAAAATTGTACATACAAGATTCATTAATAAAATTATTAATTTTCTTTTATTTATTTTTGCTTGCAGTTAATTATCAACACCACAAAATTTATTACAAAAAAAATTTGGCACGCCTAGTGGGACTAATTCTAATCTTTATCTCATCGTTCTACAAATTAAAAAATCACAAATTCAACTACTGCAATGGACTTTAAGAAAATCAATGACGTTTCATGCAAGAAGTCTAATACTGTTGCATCTGCTGAGATCAAACTTATTGATCCCATCAATCGACGCAAGCTCAAAGCTTGTGTTTTGGATGGATCTCAATACTTCACCTCTTTGGAAATGATGAAAGGAGGAAATCTCAAATTTCGGCTGTAACTACAACACCTGATACGAGAATGACAATGGAAACATGAAACACACTCCAAGTAGTCCACAAATCACAACAAACCATGGACTAAATGGAGACCTCTCTCGGATTCGCTATAACTACACAATAACAAGATAGAAAGGGGTGATTTCAACACCAAATCAATCAACCCAAACTATGATTAACAACAAGAATATGAAGAACAAGATGAACCTAACAATGGGAATAACAACAACACAAACGGGTACAATACGAGATACCAACATTACAAGATTAGAAGAATTGAAAGGATAGATAGAGTGACATACACTATCTCATGAACTAAGAACCTAAGTGTATTCAAGCACCTAGATCCTTAATAAAATGATAATAAGAACGCCTACTCTCTTTGGTGAGCACAAGAGAGACCTCAACCTCCTCTAGCACCCAAGGTTCTAAGCAAGAATACAACACTAGTGATTCCACCCTAGTATCACCCTAGTTACAAGTTTCAAATTTGTGCCTCAAGGAGAGAGGACTTGTCTTTCAGTGTTATACAACATTCATTATCATCAAAATCTAATGAATGAAACCCTAAAAGGTTCTATTTATAGATATTACTAAAATAGTGTGAAATATCCATAATACCCCTCAAGGGTAAGGTTCCTATCAAGTCCAAGAATTGGGATAATTTTGGTGTGTTTAGGCCCTCTTTTACACTTCACTTGTTCACTTCCTTGGATGGATTCGTTACTCACTCATTCACGTCCATCCTCGTGGTCGTATTTGTATCATCCTCACCTTTCTGAAAAGGATTCGACCTCGAATCCGTACCTCACAAAATCAAGATAAAACGACAAGCACACATCCTCAAGATATGAGGGGTTAGGGTTAGAAAAATACACACATCACATTCCATGTCGAGGGGGGGGGGGAAAACTTGGAGTATATCCACGGGTCCTTTGTGTTGAACATAAAAAGTTTAGTAAAAAGACACAAAAAAATGGCCATCATCCGTAAAAAGAGATAAGGAAGAACTTTGAGTTCCTTCATTAGCACCCACAACCAAACATTGCTTGTCGTCTTGACCAAGCATTAAGTAGGGAGTGTAGAGATTTCCACATTCCAAGAGGGTGCCGGGATCAAATGAAAAAATTAGCCAAGGGCCTAAGCCGAGGCTATCCCTTCCTTCCCCTAGAATGTCACTCCCACATTCACACACAAAAACATTTTCATACACATAGTGTCTATGAACAAAACTAATTGCAATACTTTTACCACACAAGATCTTCAAATAGTCATGTGCATTATAAAGATCAATTCTATAGACATCATCACTAGCTTGAGAATTTTTAAGCACACTATTCACATGCTCAAGTAGTGAACTATATTTAAGAGTAAATTGATAATTATGCTCACCAAGAGTACTCATTTTCAAGACTACACATTCCTTGCATATAAGAGTACTCTCATCTTCCAAGAAGAGATTTCCATCTTTAGGAGGAATGTTGTCACACCATAGTGGGTTTGCATATCGGCTATAGCCTTCAAGGAAAGCTATACCATCATTATCACCACTAGGTTCATTAAGAGTGTTTATATCATCTTCAAATAAGACATTAAACCTAAAGAGAGAATGATCTATCTCACGGAAAGATTTATAACTAACAAGTGCTTCGCTCCCTATAAGTTCACTATCACGTACCAAAGATATTTCAATCTCCGCTTTACCTTGGTGTGGGTCGGGGTAGCCCACCTCTTCCTTCGGAAATCTCTCTTTACAAGGTGTTTGGACAAGGAAAGTTGGATTTTGTGGGATAAGTTTAGGTAGCAATTAGCATAGCCTTTCCACGTGCCATTTCATTTCTTCAATATAGTCGGTGATGCGGTCAAATATGGCATCGAGATTGGTGGTAGCCATGGTACCTGAAACAAAAGACAACAACGAACAACAAAACAAACAAACTTGTTAGCTAAAAAATATCTCACCACACTCTCACTCTCGATTTTTACCTCACACTTGATTTCACATGTACTGAAAACCGGCTTGTACTTCGTGAGTGATTAAGGGATGAGTCTATTTTTGCCCAGAATAGATTTTCATTTGAGTTGACTCAAAAGAAAATTTGTTTATGGAATTTAACCAACAAGACACAATGAATTCACAAAAGAGAGAAGCACATAACAAACGCTTAACACGAATGAACGAACATAAAGACTAACTAACAATCTAGTAGATGAGTACTAGTTTGGCAATTAGTAGTGGAACCAACAAAATTAAAACTAAGGAACAACAAAAGGAAACTAAGAAATCTGAAATTTGAGCCAAAGTTTTATGCGTGAACAATAACTTGATGATGTGGCAGCCACGTATTGGTTGCGGTTTCTACAATTTTTATTTTTCAAAGTCCAAGTCTGGACAAATTTTAATTTGGATTGGTGGAATTTATTTTAAGGAGGGAAGAATAAGTCTTGGAGCCTTTTTTCAAGTTTCAAATTTCAAGACTTGACTTTTGTAGTACTTTTTCTTAAAACATGGACCCTGTTTCATGGGAAAGTGGTTGAGAAGTGATGTAAAGTTTTTTGGTGGTTGGGGGTCTTTCAAGACTAACAATTACTTACACCTCTTTCCTTCACCTTTTAGGATCTATCATTCATTTTATGTTCTAACAATATATGAAAGAAGGTGAAGAACTTAAAGAACAACAACAACCACACCAAGTAAAATAACAACAATCTTCAAGAACAACAACAATTCCAACGGCCAACCCTAATCCACAACAACAAACGGCCAAGTCTCTTTAGTGTTGTGTCTTCGGTTTTAACAAGAGATGAAGGTTGTGAAGAACTTCAATAACAACAACAACATTCACCAAGAATAACAACAACAACACTCCTTTCAACAACAACCAAACATACGGATAATCAAGTTTCTCAACAACAATATCTACCACAACAATGTTCAACAACAATTGGCCAAGCTTATGTTCACAATAACAACATCAAAACACAAGCTCAAATCAATATATAGAGTCAATGTGTTAGTTAGGAACAAAAATAACACTTATAGAAAACAAATACATGTAAAAATATCGGCCAAGACACAACAAAAATATAATTTTGGGTCAAGAACACAAAATGGACAGATTGTTCTTTTTCTGGAATTTTCAGATTTCAATTTTTTTTTCAAGTGAGCTAGCCCAAGATTTGATCTTGTAGGAACAAGATCAAGCCATGCTCTGAAACCAAATGATACAAGAATGACAATGAAAACACGAAACACACTCCAAACAGTCCACAAATCATAACAAACTGTGGACTAAATGGAGACCTCTCTCGAATTCGCTACAACTACATAATAGCGAGATAGAAAGGGGTGTTTTCAACACCAAATTAGTCAACCCAAACTATGATTAACAAAAAGAATATGAAGAAAAAGATGATCCTAACAATGGGAATAACAACAACACAAACGGGTACAATACGAGATACCAACATTACAAGATTGGAAGAATAGAAAGGATAGATAGAGTGACATACACGATCTCATGAACTAAGAACCTAAGTGTATTCAAGAACCTAGACCCTTAATACAATGATAATAGGAACACCTAATCTCTTTGGTGAGCATAAGAGAGACCTCAACCTCCTCTAGCACCCAAGGTTCTAAGCAAGAATGCAACACTAGTGATTCCACCCTAGTGTCACCCTAGTTACAAGTTTTGGATTTGTGCCTCAAGGAGAGAGGACTTGTCTTTCAGTGTTATACAACATTCATTATCATCAAAATCTAATGAATGAAACCCTAAAAGGTTCTATTTATAGATATTACAAAAATAGTATGAAATATCCATAATACCCCTCAAGGGTGAGGTGCCCATCAAGTGCAAGAATTGGGATAATTTTGGAGTGTTTAGGCCCTCTTTTACACTTCACTTGTGCACTTTCTTGGATGGATTCATTACGCACACATTCTTGTTCATCCTCGTGGTCGTACTTGTATCAACACCGGGGGTAACTTTGCATCTATCTTACCAAACAAATTGTCTGAAAGTGTCTTCAACTTTGAAGAATCCAACGACTCAACAAATTCTCCAGCTTCAACAAAAGTCAAAACCTTCATGGTTGATGCTGCTTCCATGAATGAGAAGTTTGCAATGATAGAGAAGACCTTTAGTGCCTTGAAGAAGTCTATCAATGAAAAAGATCTTCAAATCATTCAACTTATGAGCAAATTAGATCTCTACAACCCTAGAGAGTCAAGTTATAATCTACTATCGCAAGGAAAAGTTGATGTTGGATCTCTCATCTAGTCAATTGATAATCAATACGCTAATCAATCTGCTTTAATGGTCACTCAAAAAGTTTAACAACGGCAAAATATGATTGCAAATACCATCAAGTCACAATATGACAGTCCGTTACAAAGTTTCATAGAATACTCAAAGTTGTATTCTAGGCGAATTGAGGGCTTACTGATGTCAATTGGATATCAACCGCCAAAGTTTCAACAATTTGACGAAAAGGGGAATCCAAGGCAACACATCACTCATTTAGTTGAGACTTATAGAAGTGTTGGTACATATGGTCATCTTCCTGTCAAGCAGTTTATTCGCTCTTTGAAAGAAAACACCTTTGATTAGTACACAGACTTGGAGTTAGAATCAACTAATTGTTAGGATAAACTAGAAAGTCAGTTTGTAAATAGTTTCTACAACACCCATCATATGGTCAGCATGATGGAGTTTACAAATACAAGAAAAAGTAAAGATGAGCTTGTAGTGGAATAGATTAATCACTGGCGAACATTGAGCTTTGAATGCAAGGATCAACTTTCTGAAACTTTCGGAATTGAAGTTTGCATTCAAGAGATGCATTGAGGCCTTATGTATATCCTCCAAAGAATTAATCCTTGAACTTTTGAAGAATTAACTACACGTGCTCATGACATGGAACTAAGCATTGCAAATTATGGAATGGTGCCACCTGCCTTTGATCCTAGGATAGAAGTCACAAAATTCAAGGACTCTTCAGAAGACTAAATTAGGGAATCTATGGAGACAACGTGAGTTCTACGAAGGCCTCCACAAGTGTTTTTCCCTTTTTTCGATTTGAAAGGGTTTGAAAAATATTATTCTTGACCTTTTAAACTATTCTAAAACTTTAAAGAAAATTTGAAACAATTTATGAAATTACAGAGTCGCCACTTGATTTTTGAGAAAATATCAAGAAAAATTAAAAATATTACTTAAAAGATTCAAAATAGAAAAAATATTTTAAGTTTAGAAATTCTGAGTAAGCGGTTCCTGTTAATACTCTTGGAAGATTGTTAAAGCACCAAGAGTATCCGCTAACTTGCGGTTATATGGACTATTTAAAAATAACTTTTTTGACTAACTGTAAAAAGGGAAATTGTTTTTTCTTGAAAGGAAAATGATAAAGGAAAATTGTCTTCAAGATTTGTGCAAAATAAATTCTGATGACTTAGCGGACATTTTAACTAAGTCTAAGAAAACTAAGAATAATTAGAATATAAAGGGGAAAGGAAGAGATTAAAGGACTTAGTCTATTAGGCCCAAATCATAAACTCTGTCCTATGCTAATTTTGGCTTTTGACCCATGTGCACCTGTCCTAATCTAAATACTTGTGCTTTTGGCCCATAACCTGTCCTAAGCTAGTTTTCGGACCTTTGAGACCCAAAATTCGCTTCACCTATATTAAATTACAACTTTGACTTCGAGGTCCAAATGAATTAATAAATAAATGAATAAATAAAAATAAGGCAATAATAAAAATTGAGACTTTTCAAATCTCTTAGTAACCTCATCAATGGGTATTCACCCATTATTTTTCTTCTTTTGTCTTCTTGCACCCACGTCTCATATAATCGACTTTGGGTTTAAAAATTCGGATTTGACTCGGAGAGATGGACCTCATTGGCCCATTATGAAATACAAGAGGAAAGGAGTCCATTTTGACTACAACATAAATTCAGGCAAAGGAAAAGATAAAAAAATAATTAATGTGTTCGAAAATTCTATACTTAATAGATAAATGATGAGATGAAATAGTAGAATTATCAAGCATAAAGAAATAGTAAGCTGTGATATCAAAGCAAACCAAATTATCCAACGAAAAGGAAACTAACCCACCTCCTAAATAGTCTTACAAAAATTGAATCTGGCAACCCTTGAAAAGAAGACATGAATCCACAAGCATAGTTGCTTAAAATTTGGAGAAATAGATTAATACATATTTGCTCATATCTATTACTTAGAAGAAAAAAATCACTATAACATGTGAATAACAATGGTATGTCTAAACACTTTAAGAAGTAAACCAATAAGTGAAGTAAAGCAAATAACATATATTAAGCATATTTGAGAAATGATGTTCAAAGACAAGATAGGAGAAATAGTAAAAGATTAATTCTAAGAAAAAGTGCAATTATGTCAACACCTATTTTAGTTCTACATCATTTCAACAAAACCTATAACCCTAACAACTTTTCAATCAAAACAAGAGAAAATCAAAGACAATTTTGAACACAAAAATGAGTAACTGACTACTTCAAATTGAGAAATAATTTCACAGACCCTTAACAATAGTAATCATTCCTTTTCGACATAAAGGAAATAACTTTACATACTAAAAGCAAAAATATCCACCAATAATGAATTTAAACAAAGCATGACATGCATTTTAAGCAAAGATAAAAAATTTATCCATAATATATAATCAAAGAATAAAGTCAAAAGGCGAAACAATCAATATTAACTATTCTTTTCAACATAAAGGAAATAACTTTACATGCTAAAAATAAATATATCCGCCAACAATGAATTTAAACAAAGCATGAGTATACATTTTAAGCAAAAGATAAAAACTTTACCTATAATAATCAAAGAATAAAGTCAAAGGAAAAACAATCAATATTAACTATTTTTTTCAACACAAAGGAAACAACTTTACATGCTAAAAGCAAACATATACGCCAACAATGAATTTAAACAAAGAATGAGTACATATTTTAAGCAAAGATCAAAACTTTATCCATAATAATAAAAGAATAAATCCAAAAAATACGTTCAACTATTCCTAACACATTTTTATACCATGAATATGAAAATAGCCCTAATATCGACACCATAACATCCTAGGCCTTCAAGGCCATCCACGAAAAATAATTCTAGCAAACAAAATTACAACTACGAACTATGAAAAAGAAAAAGATGAAGAAGAAACAAATAATAAAACTAAAAAATTACAACTATGAACTACGAAGAAGAAAAAGAAAACGATAATAAAACTAAAAAGGGGAAAAGGTGTGATTACCTTTTTGGGGGCAGCAAAACGGAACTACAAACTTTCTTCGGAGTCTTGATCACCACCGAAAAGCATTCAACTTGAGAACTTCAGTTAGCCCGCGAATTTCACGAAAAAAGAAAAAAATTTCCTAAAAAATAAACTTCTTTGCTCAAAGTTTTTTTTTTCCAACCTTGAGACTTGTATTTCTACCAAAATAATGGTAGTATTTATAGTAAAGGATGGGGATTCCATTCTTTTCATCCACCAATGTGAGAGAAGAGTATTTATAGGAAAAGATGAGGATTCGATTCTTTTCATCCACCAATGTGGGGGCGAAATTTAGGGGTATTTTTGGAATTATAAAATTGAAGATAAGGTGAGGTGGAAGATAAGGTAGGGAAATTGTACAATATAGTACAGTTTTTGAATTTCAAAATTGGAAAAAGGACTTTGAGGGGGAATTGTACAATCTAGTACAAAATTTTGAATTTCAAATTTGAATTTTGGGATTTGAAGTTATTTTTGGTGGGAATTGGGTAGAAGTTATGAGAGTTTTGGGGAATTTTGGGGTTATTTAAAATATAATCCCAATTGGAATTTAAAATTTAGCCATATTTATTTAATTTGACCAAATTAAAAATTAATTGACGAATTACATTGCAATTATGGCCAATTTGATTTCAATTATGGTCAAATCTAATAGATTGACTAAATTAAATTGAAATTTGATACGAATTAATACTTTCTTTAATCTCGAGCTTCTTGATCTAATAAAATCAAACATATATTCATCCAAATAATTTTTTTTGAGAGTAAATTATATTTAAGACAAGACTTTATCCGTTCAAATTAATTTTCAAGCTTATCTCCGTAAAAGCTCAAACTTTGATAAAAATATTCATTCAAGTAACAAAATTTATACAATCTCGTATATGTGAATACGATAAATGTATAATCGTCACTTAAATGAAAAAATTAACCTAAATAAATATTTTAGAGCGCATTTATCCAGATGAAATAAATATTTTACTTTTATTTAAAGTTGAAGAAACCCAGGATTAAATTTAGTTGTGGAGTACAAAAATTAGGTGTCAACAACTAGAACAAAAATTGAAAGAGAAAGGTCCAAAGAAACAAACGCGAGAAGTGAAAAATCAACCAACCTTGAAGGAGTTACAAATAAAGATATATCCTTTTTTCTGGCTCTGATGTTTCTGCGATTCTTGATGAGTTTCTAGACAAATAAGTCGTTGAACTCCCTAAGTCAATAAGACCTAAATAATCAAACAAAGTCAACGATCCTAAGTGTTGCAATTTTTCGCACATTGTTAGTCATCACACCATAAGATGCTTCATCTTAAAGAAAAAGATCATTACATTAATACAAGAGGGAAAGATCATCCTTGATAATGATGATATAGTTGATGCAAATCATGTTAGCACCAAACTGCACCATATGAATGGTTCAGTTTCAAAAGTTCTACAATCTATGCACTCTGGGGCATCATCAAAAGTGGAAGAAATCATCATGCTATAATTTGGGAGGTTTGACCTAATCCAAACCTTGAAGAAACAACAAGAAAGTCCATAGAAAATGACTACTCCAATAGCAAGAAAGGTGATACTTGGACATTGATCGCTAGTAAAAGAAAGAAATGTAAGGAATTTCTAAACTCCCACTTCTAGTCGACATGACATCAAGTACAAATCTTTTTCAACCAATGCAGGCCATAAAATTCAATACCAAACTGAAGTTCAACAATACTTCATTACAAAGGGTTGAGAGAAAATTTACATTACAAAAATTCTTTCCCAAAATGCTCCTTAAGGCACGAGCTTAAACTGCATGTCACTCTTGACCCATATGAATCAAAACTGTGAATGACTCTAAAAAAAAAGAAAAAAATAATGAAAATAAAAAAAAAGAAAAAAAAAGAAAAGAAAAAAAGACAAGAAAAATAAATTAACTCATCATCCTGAACTACGTTAGGACTGATCGTCTTACCCGAGGTACATAGGCAGCTTAGAGTAATTTTTACCCTAAGTTCAATTATATGAGTTAAAGGGGGGGGGGGGGGGGTAAAGGATGTGTCCTTACTTGAGCATGAAAATAACACTTTGAAGTGACATAGATATCACAATAATTAGACATTTCCTCATTAAGTTTACTGCGGACGTGCAAAGGTGATGCGACTGACAAGGCAAAGCAGACATTGATAACATATCTGTATAAATTCATAAAGATGTTGATTAAAATTTTTATATATGCTATATCTTTTGGTGTTATGTTTTCAACAAAAAAGACGGCTCTTGATTCAAAGGTTCCTATGTCGAGTTATTAATTTTCTATCTGTAAAAATTCGTAAAGGATTTGACCTTTATATTTTATATATATGGTTGATACTAGAGACCCATTCAGAATAAAAAAAAAATCCCCTTTAAATCTCCTAAACTTAACCATTTTTAAGTGACTAAGTCACCAAACAACCAACATTCAAAACAAAAAAATCCCTTTAAAGTTTCTACACTCAACCATGTTCAAAAATCTAAGTCACCAAACAAACCACATTCAAAACAAAAAAATCCCCTTTAAAATCCCTACACTGAACCATTTTAAAGCAACTAAGTCAACCACCAAACCACATTCAAAACAAAAAATCCTCTTTAACGTCCCCACACTTAACCATATTCAAGTAACTAAGTCACCTACCAAACCACATAAAAAATAAATCCTTTAAAGTCCCTACACTTAACCATTTTAAAGAAACTAAGTCACCTACCAAATCACATTCAAAATAAAAAATTACCTTTAAAGCCCTATACTTATCCATATTCAAGAAACTAAGTCACCTACCAAACCACTTTAAAAAAAAAAATCTCCTTTAAAGTTCCTACACTTAACCATTTTCAAGTGACTAAGTCACCAAATAAACCACATTCAATAAAAAAAAACCCTTTAAAATTCCTGCACTCAACCATTTTCAAGTAACTAAGTCAACAAATAAACCACATTCAAAAAAAAAAAAAATCCTCTTTAATGTCCCTACACTTAACCATATTTAAGTAACTAAGTCACCAACCTAACCACATTAAAAGAAATTTTATCTTAAAAGTCTCTACACTTAACCATTTTCATGCAACTAAGTCACCTACCAAACCACGTTCAAAACAAAAAACCCTCCTTTAAAGTATCTACACATAACCAGATTCAAGTAACTAAGTCACCTACCAAACCATATCAACAAAAAAAATCCCCTATAAACTCCCTGCACTTAACCATTTTCAAGTGACTAAGTTACAAAACAAACCACATTAAAAACAAAAAAAAACCTTTAAACTTCCTACACTCAACCATTTTCAACTAATTAAGTCACCAAACAAACCACGTACAAAAGAAAAAAATCCTCTTTAAAATCCCTACACTTAACTAATTTCAAGAGACTAAGTCACCTACCAAACCACATTCAAAACAAAAAATCCCATTTAAAGTCACTACACTTAGAAAAAATCCCTTTTAAAGTCTCTACACTTAACCATTTTCAAGCAACTAAGTCACCCACCAAACCAAATTCAAAATAAAAAAATCCCCTTTAAAGTCCCTATACTTAATCATTTTCAAGAAACTAAGTCACATAACAAACCACATTCAAATTAAAAAAACCGCTTTAAAGTTTCTACACTTAACCATTTTCAAGCAACTAAGTCACCTACCGAACCACATTCAAAACAAGAAATCACCTTTAAAGTCCCCACACTTAACCATTTTCAAGCAACAAAGTCACATATCGAATTACATTCAAAATAAAAAAAATCTCCTTTAACGTCCCTGCACTTAACCATACTCAAGTAACTAAGTCATATACCAAACCACATTCCAAAAAAAAATCTCCTTTAAAGTCTCTACACTTAACCATTTTCAAGCAACGAAGTCACCAATCAAAGAACATTCAATACAAAAATCCTTTAAATTCCCTACACTTTAGCATTTTCAAGCAAATAAATCACCTACCAAACCACATTCAAAACAAAAAATTCCCTATAAAACCCCTGCACGTAACCATTTTCAAGTGACTTAGTCACCAAACAAACCACATTCAAAATAAAAAATCCTCTTTAAAGTCCCTACACTTAACCATTTTCAAGTAACTAAGTCACCAACCAAACCACATTAAAAAAAAATTCCCTTCAAAGTCCGTACACTTAACCATTTTCAAGCAACTAAGTCAACTACCAAACCACATTCAAAACATAAAAACAACCCCTTTAAAGTCCCTACACTTAACTATTTTCAAGTGACTAAGTCACCAAACAAACCACATTCAAAAAAAAATCTCCTTTAAAGTCCCTACACATAAACATTTTTAAGTAACTAAGTCACCAATCAAACCACATTAAAAAAAAAATCCTCTTCAAAGACCCTACACAAAACCATTTTCAAACAACTAATTACAAACCAAACCACATTCAAAACAATAAAAAGTCTTTAAAGTATCTACACTTAACCATTATCAAGCAATTAAGTCACCTGCCAAACCACATTCAATACAAAAAAACCCCTTTAATGTCCCTACACTTCACCAATTTCAAGCAACTAAGTCACCTACCAAACCACATTCAAAAAAAAAATCTCCTTTAAAGTCCCTACACTTAACCATATTCAAGTAACAAAGTCACCTACCAAACCACATTCACGAAAAAAAAAATCCCCTTTAAAGTCCCTAAACTTAACCATTTTCAAGTAACTATGTCACCTACCAAACCACATTTAAACCGAAAAAACTCCTTTAAAGTCCACACACTTAACCATTTTCAAGCAATAAGTCACCTACCAAACCATATTCAAAACAAAAAATCCCCGTTGATGTCTCTACACTTAACCATTTTAAAGCAACTAAGTAACCTACCAAACACATTTAAAACAAAAAATCTCCTTTAAAGTTCCTACACATAACCATTTTCAAGAAACTATGTAACCTACCAAACCACATTCAAAACAAAAAATCCACTTTAAAGTCTCTACACTTAACCATTTTCAAGAAACGAAGTCACCTACCAAACCACATTAAATACAAAAAAAACCCTTTAAAGGCCCTACACATAACTATTTTCAACCAACTAAGTCACCTACCAAGCAACATTCAAAACAAAAAACCTCTTTAAAGTCTCTACACTTAACCAGTTTCACCCTACTAAGTCACTTACCAAACCACATTAAAAAAAATTCCCTTTAAAGTCTCTACACTTAACCATTTTCAAGAGATTAAGTCACCAAACAAACCACATTAAAAATAAAAACACCTCTTTAAAGTTCCTATACTCAACCATTTTCAAGTAACTAAGTCACAAAACAAACCACATTCGAAACAAAAAATCTTCTTTAAAGTCCCTACTCTTAATCAATTTCAAGAAACTAAGTCACCTACCATACCACATTTAAAAAAAAAATCACCTTTAAAGTACCTAAACTTAACCATATTCAAGTAAGTAAGACATCTACCAAAATACATTTAAAAAAAAATCCCCTTTAAAGTCTCTACACTAAATCATTTTTCAAACAATTAAGTCACCTACCAAACCAAATTCAAATCAAAAAACACCTTTAAAGTCCCTAAACTAAACCATTTTCAAGCAACTAAGTCCCTAACTTAACCATTTTCAAGTGACTAAGTCACCAAACAAACCACATTCAAAACAAAAAATTTCTTTTAAACTCCCTATACGTAACCTATTTCAAGTAACTAAATCACCAACCAAACCATATTCAAAACAGAAAATCCCCTTTAAAGGCCCTACACTCAACCATTTTCAAGTGACTAAGTCACCAAACAACCACATTCAAAACAAAAACACCACTTTAAAGTTTCTACACTCAATCATTTTCAAATTTCTAAGTCATCAAACAAACCACATTCAAAACAAAAAAAAATCCCCTTTAAAGTCCCTACACTTAACCATTTTCAAGCAACTAAGTCACCTACCAAACCACATTCAAAACGAAAAATCCTCTTTAAAGTCCCTACACTTAACCATATTCAATTAAATAAGTCACCTACCAAACCACATTAAAAATAAAAAAATTCTCTTTAAAGTCTCTACATATAACTATTTTCAAGTGATTAATTCACCAAACAAACCACATTCAAAATAAAAACACCCCTTTAAAGTTCCTACACTCAACCGTTTTCAAGTAACTAAGTCACCAAACAAACCACATTCAAAACAAAAAAATCCTCTTTAAAGTCCCTACACTTAATCAAATTCAAGAAACAAAGTTACCTACCATACCACATTCAAAAGAAAAATCCCCTTTAAAGTCCCTACACTTAACCATATTCAAATAACTAAGTCAACTACCAAACCACATTTTAAAAAAAAATCCCCTTTAAAGTCTCCACACTTTACCATAGTCAAGTAATTAAGTCATCTACCAAACCACATTTACAAGAAAAATCCCCTTTAAAGTCTCCACACTAAACAATTTTTCAAACAACTAAGTCACCTACCAAAACACATTCAAAACAAAAAACCCCTTTAAGTCCCTAAAATTAACCATTTTCAACCAACTAATTCACCTACCAAGTCACATTTTGAACGAAAAAACCCCTTTAAATTCATACACTTAACCATTTGGAAGTAGTTAAGTCAGCTACCAAATCACATTCTAAATGAAAAATCCCCTTTAAAGTCTCTGCACTTAACCATATTCAAGTAATGAAGTCACCTACCAAACCACATTCAAAAAAAAAAATCTCTTTTGAAGTCCTACACATAATCATTTTCAAGCAACTAAGTCACCAACCAAACAATAGTCAAAATAAAAAAAACCCCTTTAAAGTCTCTACACTTAATCATTTTCAAGCAACTAAGTCCCCTACCAAACCACAATAAAATAAAAAAATACCCTCTTAAGTTCCTACACTTAACCATTTTCAAGCAACTAAGTCGCCTACCAAACCATATTAAAAACAAGAAATCACCTTTAAAGTCCCTACACTTAACCATTTTCAAGCAACTAAGTAACATACCTAACCACATTCAAAATTAAAAATCCCCTTTAAAGTTCCTACACTTAACCATATTCAAGTAACTAAGTCATATACCAAACCACATTCAAAAAAAAAAAAAATCCTTTAAAGTCTCTACACTTAACTATTTTATGCAACGAAGTCACCTAGCAAAGAACATTCAATACAAAAAAACCCTTTCAAGTCCCTACACTTTACCATTTTCAAGCAAATAATTCACCTACCAAACCACATTCAAAATAAAAAATCCCCTACAAACCCGCTACACGTAACCATTTTCGAGTGACTTAGTCACCAAACAAATCACATTCAAAATAGAAAATCTCTTTAAAGTCGTTACACTTAACCATTTTCCAGTAACAAAGTCACCAACCAAACCACATTTAAAAAAAAAATCCTATTAAAGTCTCTACACTTAACCATATTCAAGTAACTAAGTCACCTACCAAACCACGTTAAAAAAAAAAACCCTTTAAAGTCCCTACACTTAACCATTTTCAAATAGCTATGTCACCTACCAAACCACATTCAAAACAAAAAACCCCTATAAAGTCCCTACACTTAACCATTTCCAAGAAACTAAGTCACCTACCAAGTCACATTCAAATCAAAAAATGTCTTTTATAGTCCATACACTTAACCATTTTCAAGCAACTAAGTAATCTACCAAACCACATTCAAAATAAAAAATCTCCTTTAAAGTCCCTACACTTAACAATATTCAAATAACTAAGTCACCTACCAAACCACATGTAAAAAAAAATCCCCTTTAAGGTCCCTACACTTAACAATTTTAAAAGAACTCAGTCACCTACCAAACAAAATCAAAATAAAAAATCCCTATAAAGTCTCTACACTTAACCATTTTCAAGCAACTAAGTCACCTACCAAGTCACATTAAAAATAAAAAAATCCCCGTTAAAGTCCATTCACTTAACCATTTTCAAGAAACTAAGTCAGCAACCAAACCACATTTAAAACAAAAAATATCCTTTAAAGTCCCTACACTTAACTATTGTCAAATAGCTAAGTCACCTATCAAACCACATTAAAAAAAAATGTCCTTTAAAATCTCTACACAAAAGCATTTTCAAGCAACTTAGTTATCTACCAAACCACATTTAAAAAAAAAACATCTTTAAAGACTCTACACTTAACCATTTTGAAGCAACTAAGTCACTAACCAAACTACATCTAAAACAAAAAATCCCCTTTAAAGTTCCTACACTTAACCATATTCAAGTAACTAAGTCACCTACCAAACCACAAAAAAAAAACCCCTTTAAAGTCTCTACACTTAATCATTTTCAAGCAACTAAGTCATCTACCAAACCACATTAAAAAAAAAAACCCTTTAAAGTCCCTAACTTAACTATTTTCAAGTGACTGAGTCACCAAACATAGCACATTCAAAACAAAAAATTCTTTTAAAAGTCCCTACAGTTAACCATTTTCATGTAACTAAGTCACCAACCAAACCACATTCAAAACAAAAAATTCCCTTTAAAACTCCTACATTTAACCATTTTCAAGTGACTAAGTCACCTACCAAACCACATTCAAAACAAAAAATTCTTTTAAAGTCCCAAAACTTAACCATTTTCAAGCAACTAAGTCACCAACCAAACCATATTCAAAACAAAAAATCCCCTTTAAAGGCCCTACACTTAACCATTTTCAATTGATTAAATCACCAAACAAACCACATTCAAAACAAAAACACCACTTTAAAGTTTCTACACTCAATCATTTTCAAATTTCTAAGTCATCAAACAAACCACATTCAAAACAAAAAAAAATCCACTTTAAAGTCTCTACACTTAACCATTTTCAAGCAACTAAGTCACCTACGAAAACATATTCAAAACGAAAAATCCTCTTCAAAGTCCCTACACTTAACCATATTCAATTAAATAAGTCACCTACCAAACCACATTAAAAATAAAAAAATTCTCTTTAAAGTCTCTACACATAACTATTTTCAAGTGATTAATTCACCAAACAAATCACATTCAAAATAAAAACACCCCTTTAAAGTTCCTACACTCAACCATTTTAAAGTAACTAAGTCACCAAACAAACCACATTCTAAACTAACCTCTTTAAAGTCCCTACACTTAATCAAATTCATGAAACAAAGTTACCTACCATACCACATTCCAAAGGAAAATCCCCTTTAAAGTCCCTACACTTAACCATATTCAAATAACTAAGTCAACTACCAAACCACATTTTAAAAAAAAATCCCCTTTAAAGTCTCCACACTTTACCATATTCAAGTAACTAAGTCATCTACCAAACCACATTTACAAGAAAAATCCCCTTTAAAGTCTCCACACTAAACAATTTTTCAAACAACTAAGTCACCTACCAAATCACATTCAAAACAAAAAACCCCTTTAAAGTCCCTACACTTTACCATTTTCAAATAGCTAAGTTACCTACCAAACCACATTCAAAACAAAAAACCCCTATAAAGTCCCTACACTTAACAATTTCCAAGAAACTAAGTCACCTACCAAGTCATATTCAAATCAAAAAATCTCTTTTATAGTCCATACACTTAACCATTTTCAAGCAACTAAGTAATCTACCAAACCACATTCAAAATAAAAAATCTCCTTTAAAGTCCCTACACTTAACATAATTCAAATAACTAAGTAATCTACCAAACCACATTTAAAAAAAAAAATCCCCTTTAAGGTCCCTACACTTAACCATTTTTAAAAAACTCAATCACCTACCAAACAAAATCAAAATAAAAAATCCCTTTAAAGTCTCTACACTAACCATTTTCAAGCAACTAAGTCACCTACAAAGTCACATTAAAAATAAAAAAATCCCCTTTAAAGTCCATTCACTTAACCATTTTCAAGAAACTAAGTCAGCAACCAAACCACATTTAAAACAAAAAATATCCTTTAAAGTCCCTACACTTAACTATAGTCAAACTGCTAAGTCACCTATCAAACCACATTAAAAAAAAAATCTCCTTTAAAATCTCTACACATAAGCATTTTCAAGCAACTTAGTTATCTACCAAACCACATTTAAAATAAAACACCTTTAAAGACTCTACACTTAACCATTTTGAAGCAACTAAGTCACTAACCAAACTACATCTAAAACAAAAAATGTCCTTTAAAGTTCCTACACTTAACCATATTCAAGTAACTAAGTCACCTACCAAACCACAAAAAAAAAAAATCCCCTTTAAAGTCTCTACACTTAACCATTTTCAAGCAACTAAGTCATCTACCAAACCACATTAAAAAAAAACCCTTTAAAGTCCCTAACTTAACCATTTTCAAGTGACTGAGTCACGAAACATAGCACATTCAAAACAAAAAATCTTTTAAAAGTCCCTACAGTTAACCATTTTCATGTAACTAAGTCACCAACCAAACCACATTCAACACAAAAAATTCCCTTTAAAACTCCTACATTTAACCATTTTCAAGTGACTAAGTAACCTACCAAACCACATTCAAAACAAAAAATTCTTTTAAAGTCCCAAATCTTAACCATTTTCAAGCAACTAAGTCATCTACCAAGTCACATTAAAAATAAAAAAAATCCCTTTAAAGTCGATACACTTAACTATTTTCAAGCAACTAAGTCATCTACCAAGTCACATTCAAAATAAAAAAAACCCTTTAAAGTCGATACACTTAACCATTTTCAAGAAAACCACAAGGGTTGGTGTGGTGGTTCAACACCTCACCCTTTAAGCAAGAGGTTGGGGGTTCGATTCCCACCTCTGGTGAATGGAGCAAACTTTTTGGCCAGTTTCCTACCGATTAGTGCACTGACCGAAGGAACAAAGGATTAGTCTCACGGCTGCCGACACTGGGGACACCTTGGGAAGCCAAAAAGAAAAAAAAACATTTTCAAGAAACTAAGCTAGCAACCAAACCACTTTCAAAATAAAAAATCCCCTTTAAAGTCCCTACACTTAACTATATTGAAATAACTCCTACACTTAACTATATTGAAATAACTAGGTCACTTACAAAACCACATTAGAAAAAAATCTCATCTAAAGTCTCTACACATAACCTTTTTCAAGCAACTTCGTCATCTACCAAACCTCATTTAAAATAAAAAAAAACCCTTTAAAGTCTCTACACTTAACCATTTTCAAGCAACTAAGTCACCAACCAAACCACATGCAAAACAAAAAATTCCCTTTAAAGTTCCTACACATAACCATATTCAAGTAACTAAGTCACCTACCAAACCACAAAAAAAAATCACCTTTAAAGTCCCTACACAACCGTTTTCAAGAAACTAAGTCATCTATCAAACCACATTAAAAAAAAACCCTATAAAGTCCCTAACTTAACCATTTTCAATTGACTAAGTCACCAAACTAACCACATTCAAAATAAAAAATTTCTTTTAAAGTCCCTACACTTAACCATTTTCAAGTAACTAAGTCATTAACCAAACCACATTCAAAACGAAAAATCACCTTTAAAGCTCCAACACTTAACCATTTTCAAGTGACTAAGTCACCAAACAACCAACATTCAAAACAAAAAAATCCCTATAAAGTTCTACACTCAACCATGTTCAAATATCTAAGTCACCAAACAAACCACATTCAAAACAAAAAAATCCCCTTTAAAATCCCTACACTGAACCATTTTAAAGAAACTAAGTCAACTACAAAACCACATTCAAAACAAAGAATCCTCTTTAACATCCCCACACTTAACCATATTCAAATAACTAAGTCACCTACCAAACCACATAAAAAAAAACCCTTTAAAGTCCCTACACTTAACCATTTTAAAGAAACAAAGTCACCTACCAAACCACATTCAAAATAAAAAATTACCTTTAAAGCCCTATACTTAACCATATTAAAGAAACTAAGTCACCTACCAAACAACTTTCAAAAAAAAAATCTCCTTTAAAGTTCCTACCCTTAACCATTTTGAAGTGACTAAGTCACCAAATACACCACATTCAAGAAAAAAAACCCTTTAAAATTCCTGCACTCAACCATTTTCAAGTAACTAAGTCATCAAACAAACCACATTCAAAACAAAAATATCCTCTTTAATGTCCCTACACTTAACCATTTTTAAGTAACTAAGAAACCAACCTAACCACATTAAAAAAAAATTATCTTTAAAGACTCTACACTTAACCATTTTCATGCAACTAAGTCACCTACCAAACCACGTTCCAAACAAAAAAAAACCCTTTAAAGTATCTACAGATAGCCAGATTCAAGTAACTAAGTCACCTACCAAACCACATTAAAAATAAAAAATCCCCCTTAAAGTCTCCACACTTAAACATTTTCAAGCAACTAAGTCACCTACCAAACCACATTCAAAATAAAAAATCCCCTTTAAAGTCTCTACACTTAACCATATTTAAGTAACTAAGTCACCTACAAAACAAAATTCATAACAAAAAATCCCGTTTAAAGTTCCTACAATTAACCATATTCAAGTAACTAAGTCACCTACCAAACCACATCAAAAAAAAAAAAATCCCCTTTAAACTCCCTTCACTTAACCATTTTCAAGTGACTAAGTTACAAAACAAACCACATTAAAAACAAAAAAAAAACCTTTAAACTTCCTACACTCAACCATTTTCAAGTAATTAAGTCACCAAACAAACCACATACAAAAGAAAAAAATCCTATTTAAAATCCCTACACTTAACTAATTGCAAGCAACTAAGTCACCTACCAAACCACATTCACAACAAAAAATCCCATTTAAAGTCACTACACTTAGCCATATTCAAGTAGCGAAGTCACCTACCAAACCACATTAAAAAAAAATCCCTTTTAAAGTCTCTACACTTAACCATTTTCAAGCAACTAAGTCACCCACCAAACCACCTTCAAAATAAAAAAATCCACTTTAAAGTCCCTATACATAATCATTTTCAAGAAACTAAGTCACATAACAAACCACATTCAAATAAAAAAAAATCCCTTTAAAGTTCCTACACTTAACCATTTTCAAGCAACTAAGTCACCTACCAAACCACATTCAAAACAATAAATCACCTTTAAAGACCCCACACTTAACCATTTTCAAGCAACTAAGTCACATACCGAACTATATTCAAAATAAAAAATTCCCCTTTAAAGTCCCTACACTTAACCATATTCAAGTAACTAAGTCATGTACAAAACCACATTTAAAAAAAAAATCTCCTTTAAAGTCTCTACATTTAACCATTTTCAAGCAACTAAGTCACCTATCAAAGAACATTCAATACAAAAAACCCTTTAATGTCCCTACACTTTAGCATTTTCAAGCAAATAAATCACCTACCAAACAACATTCAAAACAAAAAAATCCCCTATAAAACCCCTGCACGTAACCATTTTCAAGTGACTTAGTCACCAAACAAACCACATTCAAAATAAAAAATCCTCTTTAAAGTCCCTACATTTAACCATTTTCAAGTAACTAGGTCACCAACCAAACCACATTAAAAAAAAAAATCCCTTCAAAGTCCGTACACTTAACCATTTTCAAGAAACTAAGTCAACTACCAAACCACATTCAAAACAAAAAAACAACCCCTTTAAAGTCCGTACGCTTAACTATTTTCAAGTGACTAAGTCACCAAACAAATCACATTCAAAACAAAAAATCCCTTTTATAGTCTCTACACTTAACCATATTCAAATAACTAAGTTACCTACGAAACCACATTAAAAAAAAAATCCCTTTTAAAGTCTCTACAATTAACCATTTTCAAGCAACTAAGTCACCTACCAAACCACATTCAAAATAAAAAAAATCCACTTTAAAGTCCCTATACTTAATCATTTTCAAGCAACTAAGTCACATAACAAACCACATTCAAATAATAAAAAAAACCCTTTAAAGTTCCTACACTTAACCATTTTCAAGCAACTAAGTCACCTACCAAACCACATTCAAAATAAAAAAAATCCACTTTAAAGTCCCTATACTTAATCATTTTCAAGCAACTAAGTCACATAACAAACCACATTCAAATAAAAAAAAAACCCTTTAAAGTTCCTACACTTAACCATTTTCAAGCAACTAAGTCACCTACCAAACCACATTCAAAACAATAAATCACCTTTAAAGTCCCCACACTTAACCATTTTCAAGCAACTAAGTCACATACCGAACTATATTCAAAATAAAAAAATTCCCTTTAAAGTCCCTACACTTAACCATATTCAAGTAACTAAGTCATATACAAAACCACATTCCAAAAAAAAATCTCCTTTAAAGTCTCTACATTTAGCCATTTTCAAGCAACTAAGTCACCTATTAAAGAACATTCAATACAAAAAAACCTTTAAAATCCCTACACTTTAGCATTTTCAATAAAATAAATCACCTACCAAACCACATTCAAAACAAAAAAATCCCCTATAAAACCCCTGCACGTAACCATTTTCAAGTGACTTAGTCACCAAACAAATCACATACAAAATAAAAAATCCTCTTTAAAGTCCCTACACTTAACCATTTTCAAGTAACTAGGTCACCAACCAAACCACATTAAAAAAAAAATTCCCTTCAAAGTCCGTACACTTAACCATGTTGAAGAAACTAAGTCAACTACCAAACCACATTCAAAAAAAAAAATAACCCCTTTAAAGTCCCTACACTTAACAATTTTCAAGTGACTAAGTCACCAAACAAATCACATTCAAAACAAAAAATCCCCTTTAAAGTCTCTACACTTAACCATATTCAAATAACTAAGTTACCTACGAAACCACATTCAAAAAAAAAATCCCCTCTAAAGTCCCTACACATAAGCATCTTAAAAAAAAACTAAGTCACCTACCAAACCACATTAAAAATAAAAAACCCCTTTAAAGTCCCTACACTTAACCATTTTCAAGTAACTAAGTCACCTACCAAGGCACATTGAAAACAAAAAATCCCCTTTATAGTCCATACACTTAATGATTTTCAAGCAACTAAGTCAGCTACCAAACCACATTCAAAACAAAAAATTCTCTTTCAAGTCCCTACACTAAACTATATTCAAATAACTAAGTCACCTACCAAACCACTTTAAAAAAAATCTCCTTTAAAGTCTCTACACTTAACCATTTTTAAGCAACTTAGTCACCTACCAAACCACATTCAAAACAAAAAAAACCCTTTAAATTATCTACACTTAACCATTTTAAACCAACTTAGTCTCTTCCTTGTCTTGAGTCGGGGGTCTATTGGAAACAACCTTGCTACTTCCCTGGGAGTAGTGGTAAGGACTGCGTACATCTTACCCTCCCCAGACCTCACTATGTGGGAATACATTGGGTTTGTTGTTGTTGTTGTTGTTGTAAACCATTTTCAAGAAACTGAGTCACCTACCAAACCACATCCAAAACAAAATATCCCTTTTTATGTCACTACCCTTAACCATATTGAAGTAACTAAGTGATATACTAAACCACAAAAAAAAAAATCCTTTAAAGTCTCTACACTTAACCATTTTCAAGAAACTAAGTCATTTACCAAACCACATTCAAAACAAAAAAATCCCTTTAAAGTTCCTAACTTAAACATTTTCAAGTGACTAAGTTACCAAAACAAACCACATTCAAAACAGAAAATTCCTTTTAAAGTTCCTACACTCAACCATTTTCAAGTAAATAAGTCACCAACCAAACCTCATTCAAAACAAAAAATCCCTTGTAAAGCCCCTACACTTAACCATTTTCAAATGACTAAGTAACCAAACAAACCACATTCAAAACAAAAAAAAAAACCTTTAAAGTTTCTACATTCAACCATTTTCAAATATCTAAGTCACCAAACAAACCATATTCAAAACAAAAAAATCACCTTTAAAGTCCCTACACAACCATTTTCAAGCAAATAACTCACCTACCAAACCATGTTCAAAACGAAAAATCCTCTTTAAAGTCCCCACACTTAACCATATTCCTGTAACTAAGTCACCTACCAAACCGCGTTAAAAAAATCCCTTATAAAATCTCTACACTTAACCATTTTCAAGCAACTAAGTCACTTACCAAACTACATTAAAGAAAAAACCCTTAAATTCCCTACACTTAATCATTTTCAAGAAACTAATTCACCTACCAAACTATATTCAAATTAAAAATCCCCTTTAAAGCCTGCACACTTAACAATATTCAAGTAACTAAGTCACCTACCAAACCATATTCAAAAAAAAAAAATCCCCCTTAAAGTTCCTACACTTAACCATTTTCAAGTGACTAAGTCACCAAACAAACCACATTCAAAACAAAAAAACTCTTTTAAAGTTCCCGCACTCAACCATTTTCAAGTAACTAAGTCATCAAATAAACTACATTCAAAACCAAAAAATCTCCTTTAAAGTTCCTACACTTAACCATATTTAAGCAACTAAGTCAACAACCAAACCACATTCAAAAAAAAAAATTTCATTTAAATTCTTTACACTTAACCATATTCAAGAAACTAAGTCACCTACCAAACCACATTGAAAAGAAAAAACCTCCTTTAAAGTCCCTACACTTAACCGTTTTCAAACAACTAAGTCACATACCAAACCACATTCAAAACTAAAAATCCCCTTTAAAGTCCTTACACTTAACCATTTTCACGAAACTAAGTCACCTACAAAACCACATTCAAAACAAAACATTTCCTTTAAAGTCCCTACACTTAGCCATTTTCACGCAACTAAGTCACCTACCAAACTACATTCAAAACAAAAACTCTCCTTTAAATTCTCTACACTTAACCATATTCAAGTAACTAAGTTACCTACCAAACCACATTGAAAACAAAAACCTCCTTTAAAGTCCCTACACTTAACCGTTTTCAAACAACTAAGTCACCTAACAAACCACATTCAAATCTAAAAATCTCCTTTAAAGTCCTTACACTTAACCATTTTCAAGAAACTAAGTTACCTACCAAACCACATTCAAAACAAAAAATTTCCTTTAAAGTCCCTACACTTAACCATATTCACGCAACTAAGTCGCCTACCAAACCACATTCAAAACAAAAAATCCCCTTTAAATTCTCTACACTTAACCATATTCAAGTAACTAAGTCACCTACCAATTCACATTCAAAAAAGAAATCTCCTTTAGAGTCCCTACACTTAACCATTTTCAAGCAACTATGTCACCTACCAAATCACATTCAAAATAAAAAAACCCTTTAAATTCCCTACATTTCACGACCCAAACCGAGGCCCTGGCCGTGAAGAGCATCCTAAACCATGAAGGCTCGGGCGCCCTTCTATACCTGATAATCATGCACGATATTCATATACAAAAAGGAAAATGCACAAAATAATACAAATGGAATCATGGTCATTTCTAGCTTCAACTGAATAGTATAGAATGAAACCCATAAACATCTAACAATATCTAACACCCGTTCGCGAAATCTCTAACATTATAGGATCAATCATAAGTCTAGAACAAAACTGGGACAAGGCCCCCTGTGGGACCCAATACCAAAATAACATTATAATGTTCTAAAGACAAGTCCTTCCAAAATAAAGAAAGCTCACCAACTGCTCACTTCTGCCTGACAAATTTTACGGCTTAGTAGGAACTATGGACTGAGCCTCAAACCCTGAAATATATGGGGTCAGTACAAAGTACTGGTGCGCAGTGCAATCTAAAATAATGAATTTTATAAAACATAAGTGAGAGCAATTTGCAAAACAGTATGCATGACATAATTTAAAGCACATGGGCAATTTCAAATAATCTTAAAGCAATTTTCTCAATGCAGTTCTAATCTTGGTATTACTTCTGAGCTAGATGGTACACCCTACATTTCTACTATCCCACGGGCTATGTGGAATCCTCCCTTGACTCGGCGTCCAAGCCCTCAATCCATGTTTACCGCAAGGATTGGGGTTTCATCATGGAGGGACACGCAAGATCACAAAATAGGGTGTCATAATCCCAAATCATGTCAACATGTCATGGTAGTGCAAAGATCACAAAGCAGGGCTCCTAACCATAGTCCCAATTTGGGACGTCATGAATCAAGGTACATAAGATCATAAAGCATGGTACCATAACACCGTGTCGGCAAATCACAGTTTCTAACATAGAGTCTTTCAACTCGTACTTTCTTCGAGTAATCATCTAACTCTCTTTAAGCCCATTTTTAACCTTTTATGATCATGCATATTTCAAAAAAAAAATTCAGAAAATCTGATCAAAATTTGACTTCCGTTGTAATTCTGTTATGGCCTTATTTGTTTTGGTGTCGTCACACCAGAAACTTGCAAGTAATATTACTGAGCCATACAAATATCATATACAATCTCTTCTTTCGAAATATAAAGTTTGAACCACAATACTTCGAATCAATTCAAGAAGATTTCATACTTCAAACATTTAACAAACTATGTAAAGTTCATTCTTTCAAGCATTTCAACAAACACATGGTGGTCATCAAATTTTTCATATAACATGCGATTTTTTTAATAAACCTCTTTAACTTTCAACACTAAGTTAAATTCCCTCTCATCAATTCAAAATCATGATCAAGTCATAAACCAAAAACAAACCATTTATATTATGTTTTCAACAGTGTACTTCAAATAAGTCGTAACTTACAAAACTAGGAGCTTGTAAATATAAGGGGGATTTTTAGTAGTTCATGCTCTCAATTCAATCATTCAAACTCATCAAACATATTCATATATATATATATACTCATACATAATTATAAATCAACTTTAGGGAAAGGCCTCAAGACTAAAACAATAGATAAAAAAGGATTCATAATACATAGTTTGTAAATGAAATTTCAAAACCCCTTTATCAATTCATGATTTCTCAACATTCAAAACATCATTAAAAATATTTTCATCATGCCCATGTAGATTAGGAAAATCCCACGCACCTTAGATTATAAAAGTTGAAGGATAGAACCTAGATCCTATTCTGTTTCTTGCAGATCTTGACCTTAGGGATGCGTTCTTGATTTTTGGGGGAGGAGTTGGGGTTTGTTTTGAGAGGATTTGAGATGTTGATTTGCTGAATTAGGAGAGAAATGACGTCCCTTGAGGGTTATAAGTCGTGGGATGGCACCCATAAGGGTTGAAAAGACTAAATAGCCCTTAAAAACGCCAAAACAACAACTAAAGTTTAGGTGCGGGCGTTGGAGCACGCAACTACTGCCTCTCACACAATGGATGTAACTTTTCGTCCGGGTATCGGATTTTGGAGAAATTGGCATCATTGAAAAGCTACTTCTAAGACCTTTTATTTGATAGATAGTAGGACCTATAATTTGATATATACGAGAAGTTATAGTCAATGAAAATTGACCCAAGTTTAAACATCCACTAAAACTTAATAGGTAGAAATATTTTCAACTCGTCATAGAGTTAGTAGATTTTTGTGACTAGAATTCATATTAAAAGGTATTCCTACACCATAGGATTTATCACCACACATGTATTAACAAGGAATCATCTAGTTCGGGTCTATACGCGTAGGAACGACGGTCTAGATTCTACCCCGAAGGTACAGGGTGTTACATTATCTCTCCCTTGGGATCATTCATCCCCGAATGATGGGCAGGGACTTCTTAAAGCTCTAAAAGTGTAGAATAAAGAACGTAATATTGATTTGAATATTTTTCCTCAACAAAAATATGCAAAGGCATCACACAATCTTCATGATAACTCCTAGGAAAACTTATAAACATGAAACCTGCGATAACAAAATTTGACATCGATATGATCTTGGCATGTGTATCGCGGCACATGATCAAAACATTATTACACATGAATTTTTCCTAAGAGTCCTTGATTAAGATTGGTACAAAACATGAGGTAAGATTCTCGCAAGATGTATGAATAGAATAGAAACATACCCTGCCTCAATTTCTATGCTCTCCACTATGAGTTGAGCTGTGATTATCACATTTCAATATCTAATACTTATAATTCCCCACTAAATGCATAACTACAAGAGTTTGAATCTAACTGCATTGCACTCTCTTGTTGAATCCTAACTCGGGACTAAAAAATGTCAGCTTAAGCTATGGGACTCCATATTCTACCTCTCTTTAAGAAGATTACTTCACCTTAACACTACCATCAAACACCCTCGGGTCTTAAATCAAGGAGTACTAACCATACAAATGCATTGGTTTGTGTTTTTATCAATCACATCATTCAAGCCTAATCATTACTACACTCACTACACGGATCTCCCTACTAACACCAGCAATTTCAATCACTCTCAAAATTATTTTCGCCATATTTCTCCTTCTTAGTTTTTCACACAACAAAAGTTTATCTACTTCTTTTCCCTTTCTTCTGTAGCCTTATCTCAAGAAATCACATAAAAACAAATTTCAACTTCAAGAACATCTATTCCCCTGCCTATCACATTACTACTCTTCCAGAATCACCATCATACTAACATACGGAGGGTCATTGAGGGACCGAAGCATAAACATCAGGAATGGAAGTAACACTTGTCAGACCATAACTTATACTTATCGTACTACTTAATGAGGGACATAAGGTGAAGATACGGTAAAATAGACACGAAGTGCATCATATATCTAGTGCCTGGATCATAAGTAAAGAATCATTCGGCTTGAACACAACACAACATGAGTCCTTAGGATAAACCATAGTGAGAAACACAAACACTTATACACATAAAACTTTATCTAATAAGCTGCTACCTGGGGTTCAACTTATTCCTTTGTACTCATGTTCTTTTCCACTTAATGACTCAACTACAATTCGTTGTTCTAACGCTAATCCCATGCATATAAATATATCATAATTTTCCACTCCTTTTTCAATGAATTTCCAACCTAGGATATTGCATACCTCCCATCAAGCTGCCTACAAGTTCATTCCCTTAAAATACACATTTAACTATGGCACATAAGTTTATCCTCTCCTTGACATCATTTCTACCCCTCAAAATCTTCTATATACCTCCTCCCATAAAGTACTAATTTACAACTACTAGATAAAAGACAATTAAGGGACTAAAGTCACATAAAAGGGTTAGTCGATCTTAATCTTATAATATAACCCATTACGATCTTATCTACTTTTTTCACTCCTATAATTCTGAGCTTCATCCTAGCAATTTCATATCCCAAAATACCAACAACAATTCTATAGCAATTCAGCAAAGCCAGCACCAACAACAACCAAGTACAAATTCTCATTTTATTAGTAAAATTCCCAAGGATTGTAATGCTGATTCTGGAGTCCAAAATCAGCAACCCCAACCCCTTGATAATAGTGTTAAATATGATAATTCTTTTTTCCCAAAGTTCCAAGCATAAAACTAGCAACCAAGCAAACAAGAAAGTGCAAATGGAAGATGAAACATCAAAGGAAAAAAAATAGAGAAATCTGGTACAAGAAATTTTAAAGCAAATGATAGAAAACAAGTTGTAGCTGCTAGAAATGTCCTATCTAGAAGGACCCAAGGTATTGACTCAAAGATCCATAAGACCCGCCCGGATAAGTTAAATATTTTTGCTAGGTAAGGCTGGTGTGAAGGAGAAAACTACTAACCTACAGGAAGGGGTTTTCGGGGAGGGGGTTTAAAATCTAAAACTCCTGCTACCACTTTTCAAAAACAGCAAGAAGATATTTTGTATATTGTTGATGTGAACCAGTCTGTTTTGGTTAATAAATGGTTGCATACAGAGGCTCAAGATCATGGTTTTACAAGTGCAAAAACTGAGTTTCAGAGCTCAGAATTTGCTTAACACACTGAGGTTCAAGGTGCTGTGGTGATGAATGTTCAAAATTCAGCTTATGTTCAGAATAATGTTATGGCTGCAGCTGATCATAATAAATATATCAGTGAATGTTTAGCTGAAGAACAAGCTCAGGTTCAGGTGGATGATACTAATGGTAGGGTTGGGGTTACTTCCCATCCTCTGAACAACAGGGCTACTTTTGGCAGCAAAAAAGAAAAGAAATCAGATTAAAAAGAGATAAGAAAAAGGTGATAATAGGGATAAGAATCTGCAACAAAAGGGTAATCAGAATTTTATGTTAATGAATAAACAAGCAGGTCTTAATGTTGAGCCGTTACAAATCGATGAGCAGATGATGTTTGTAAATTCAACACTATTCCAGCAATGTCAATCTCATAAGGGAATATTATTGATGAGTACAATGTTTTCAACTCTAAAGATGGAATTGATGAAGACACATTGCCTATGGAAGAAGATGAGAAAGGTGATACCAGTGATCACTTAAATAGAGCTTTAGACTCTAACTTTGACAATGAACTACAAGAAGAAGTTCAGAAAATCAGTGATAATCAAGGCCTTTCCCCAAGAGGTCAGAAGAAGAGAATGACAAAGACCAAGCAGAACACTACAATTTGTTGGAATCAAAAGAAGGTCCCAATCTAAAAATCCTTATGATTAGTACAATTTGTTGGAATGCTAGGAGCATCAATACTCAGGGTGCTCTTGAAAGACTTCAAAAACTAAAGAATTTTCACAGAATCTCAATGATTGCCATATTGGAACCTTTCTCAGATAATTCTCAACTAATTTTTTATAAAGTTAAGTTGACTATAGATAATGCAACTTGTAATGTGAATGGTAAAATTTGGTTATTTCAGAATCAAGATATTAAATGCAGGGTGTTGGATCAAGATGATCAATAGATCACCTGTGAGATCAAGCATGTCTCTCATCCTAGTACTTTTATCAACACTTTTGTCTATGCTAAATACAGAGATTACATGAGAAGACCTTTACGGGACAAGATGCTTCAGTTTTCCAGTTTGAATAAGCCTTGGTGATTTTTAGGTGATTTTAATGTTATCATTGATATTGATGTAAAATTAGGAGGCCAGATGTACAACATGAATAAAAGCTTTGAGTTCATTGGAGTGATTGAGGCTTGTGGGCTTACTGACCTTGGTTTTCATGGTCAAAATTTTACCTAGTGCAATCACAGAAGTGCTAATGACAGGATTTGGAAGAGGCTTGATAGGGAAATGGTTAATGACCAGTGGCTTCAGATCATGCCCCTATCCATTATTACTCATCTCTCTTCTACAGGTTCAGATCATTGTCTCCTCTTGTTGGAAATTTCTCAAAGACAAGAGAATGTTATTAAATATTTCAAATTCTTGAATTGTTGGGTTGATAATCCTACTTTAGTGATACTGTTAAGAGATGCTAGGGCAGACCAGTGGAAGGCAATCCTATGTAGAGATTTCACATGAAAATGAAAAGAGTTTCTCATACTTTAAGCAGCTAGTCTAGGAGCAAATATAGGGACATTTATTCTGTTGTGAAAGAGTATGAGGAGAAAGTAAAAACTGCTGAAGAAGAAATCATCCACAATAACACTGAAGAGGTTAGAGCAAAATTAAATCGTCTCAATACTGAATATATAAGCTATCTCAAGTTGGAGCAATCTATTTTGAAACAAAAAAACTCAGCTTCATTGGTTTAATGAAGGGGATGCTAATTCTAAGTACTTCCATGCCTTGATGAGAGGGAAAAAGAGAAGGCTTATTACTCATAAAATCAGTGAGAACCACATCATTGGGGTAGTTAGACTCTTAGACTTGTATCGCCTCGACAGTGAAGCATGTCCCACGAAATTAGAATAAGGAATGAATTTAGATAACTTTCTGACAGACAACTCTACCACACGAACTAGAGTATGAAAGAATAAGAAATAACTCCTAAATGCCCGACAGCCTCCTGATTATAAGTGTGGTGCACAACACACCCATAAGCAAGACTCTACTAGACATGATTTTGCAGACACCCTGGGACCATGAACCACTCTTTGATACCATGTTTGTCATGACCCAAACTGAGGCTCTAGCCCTGACGAGCATCCCAAACCGTGAAGGCCTGGGCTCTCTTCTATACCTGATAATCATGCACAATATTCATATACAATAAGGAAAATATGGAAAATAATACAAACGGAATCATGTTCATTTCTATCTTCAACTTAACAGTATAGAAGACACCCATAAATATCTAACAATATCTAACACTCGTGCGTGAAATCTCTAACATTACAAGATCAATCATAAGTCTAGAACAAAACTGGGGACAAGGTCCCCAGTCGAACCCAATACCAAAATAACATAATAATGTTCTAAATACAAGGCCCTTCGAAATAAAGAAGGCTCACCAACTGCTCACTTCTGCCTGACAGATTCTACGGCTTAGCAGGAACTCTTGACTGAGCCTCAGACCCTGAAATAAATGGGGTCAGTACAAAGTACTGGTGCCCATTGCAATCTAAAATAATGAAATTTATAAAACATAAGTGGGAGCAATTTGCAAAACAATATGCATGACATAATTTAAAGCACATGGGCAATTTCAAATAATCTTAAAGCAAGTTTCTCAATGCAGTTCTGATCTTTGTATTACTTCTGAGCTAGATGGTACATCCTACATTTCTACAATCTCGTGGGCTATATGGAATCCTCCCTTGACTCAGCGACCAAGCCCCCAATCTAAGTTTTCTGCAAGGATTGGGGTGTCAGCATGAGGGGACATGCAACATCACAAAGCAGGGTGTCATAATCCCCAATTAAGTCAACATTTTATGGTAGCGCACAAGATCACAAAGCAGGGCTCCTAACCATAGTCCCAATTTGGGACGACATGAATCAAGGTATACAAGATCACAAGGCATGGTACCATAACCCCATGTCGGCAAATCACGGTTTCTAGCATAGAGTCTTTCAACTCGTACTTTCTTCGGGTAATCATCTAACTCTCTTTATGCCCATTTTTAGCCTTTTCTGATCATGCATCTTTCAAAACTTTTTTTTCTGAAAATCTAATCGAAATCTGACTTCTGTTCTAATTTTGTTATGGCCTTATCTGTTTTGGTGTCGTCATACCCAAGGCTTGCAAGTCATATTACTGAGCCATACAAATATCATATACAATCTCTTTATTCGAAATATAAAGTTTGGACCACCATACTTCGAATCAATTCAAGAAGATTTCATACTTCAAACATTTAACAAACTATGTAAAGTTCATTCTTTCAAGCATTTCAACAAACATGTGGTGGTCATCAAATTTGTCATAAAACATCCAATCTTTTTAATAAAACTCTTTAACCTTCAACACTAAGTTAAATGCCCTCTCATCAATTCAAAATCATGATCAAGTCATAAACCATAAACAAAACAATTATATCATGTTTTCAATAATGCACTTCAAATAAGTCGTAACTTACAAAACTAGGAGCTTGTAAACATGAGAGGGATTTTTAGTAGTTCATGCTCTCAATTCAATCATTCAAACTCATCAAACATGTTCATATATATATATATATATATATATATATATATATATATACTCATACATAGTTATAAATCAACTTTAGAGGAAGGCCTCAAGACCAAAACAATAGATCAAAAAGGATTCATAATACACAGTTTGTAAATGAAATTTTAAAACCCTTTTGTCAATTCATGATTTCTCAACATTCAAAACGTCATTAAAAATGTTTTCACCATGCCCATGTAGTTTAGGAAAACCCCACGCACCTTAGATTATAAAATTTGAAGAATAGAACATGGATCCTATTCCGTTTCTTGCAGATCTTGACCTTAGGAATGAGTTCTTAATTTTTGGGGGAGGAGTTGGGGTTTGATTTGAGAGGATTTGAGATGTTGATTTGCTGACTTAGGAGAGAAATGACGTCCCTTGATGGTTATAAGTCGTGGACTAGCATCCATAAGGGTTGAAAAGACTAAAAAGTCCTTAAAAACGTGGAACCAACAGCTGAAGTTTAGGTGCGGGCGTTGGAACGCGCAACTACTGCCTCTCACACAAAAATGGCTGTAACTTTTTGCTCGGGTATCAGATTTTGGCGAAATTGGTTTCGTTGAAAATCTACTTCTAAGACCTTTTATTTGATATGTAGTAGGCCCTCTAATTCGATATATATGGGAAGTTATGGTCGATGTAAGTTAACCCAAGTTTAAACATCAACTAAAATTTAATAGGTAGAAATGTTTTCAACTTGTCATAGAGTTAGTAGATTTTTGTGATCTCAATTCATATTAAAAGGTAATACCACACCATAGGATTTATCACCACACATATATTAACAAGGAATCATCTAGTTCGGGTCTATACGCGTAGGAATGACGGTCTAGATTCTAGCCCAAAGGTACGGGGTGTTACACTACACTTAACCATTATCAAGTGACTAAGTCACCAAATAAACCACATTAAAAAAAATCCCCTTTAGAGTTCCTACACTTAACCATTTTCAAGTAACTAAGTCACCAACCAAACCACATTCCAAACAAAAAATCCCCCTTAAAACCCCTACACTTAACCATTTTCAAGAGACTAAGTCACCAAACAAACCACATTCAAAACAAAAAAATCCATTTAAAGTTTCTACACTCAACCATTATCAAGTAACTAAGTCACCAAACAAACCACATTCAAAATAAAAAATCCCTTTTAAAGTCCGTACACTTAACCATTTTCAAGTAACTAAGTCACCAACCAAACCACATTCAAAACAAAAAATCTCTTTTAAAGCCCCTACATTGTACCATTTTCAAGTGACTAAGTTACCAAACAAACCATATTCAAAACAAAAAATACCCTTTAAAGTTCCTACACTCAACCATTTTCAAGTAACTAAGTCACCAAACAAACCACATTCAAAACAAAAATTTCCCCTTTAAAGTCCCTACACTTAACCATTTTCAAGCAACTAAGTCACCTACCAAACCACATTCAAAACAAAATATCCCCTTTAAAGTACCTACACTTAACCATATTCAAGTAACTAAATCCCTACACTTAACCATTTTCAAGCAACAAGTCACCTAGCAAACCACATTCAAAATAAAAATTTCCCTTTAAAGCCCCTACACTTGACCATTTTCAAGTGACTATGATTTTCAAGTGACTAAGTCACCAAACAAACCACATTCAAAATAAGCAACAACAAGCCCAACAAGAAGATAACAACAATGCTAGTGAATCGAACAAGGCCACACACGGCTTCACTAGACTTCAATATGAACAATAACAAGAAGATAACAACAATGCTAGTGAATCGAACAAGGCCACAGGCTTCACTAGACTTCTATATAAACAATAACAAGGCTTCATTATAATAAAATAGAGAGAAATCAACTTACCTTTGCTTGGCCTAAATTAAAGTGAAAGAGATAAGCAGTCATCGAATCTAGATTCAGATGTGCTGGTAGAGCAAAGATACTAAATTAAGAGCAGAAGAATAATTTTCAGCCTGTCATTAAAAATAAAAAAATTTAATAAATAGTATCCTAGCAGACGAATAATTTTCAGTCGATAACACCTTCAATCCAACAAAACCCATATAAAAAATAACAAGCAAAATCACAAAAGAAAATCAAGAATCTGAAAAAAATGACAACGAAAGTTTTCAACTTTAATAAATTTCTACCATGAATAACTTCAACCAATATCAATTACGACAAAATATTCCAATATTTCAATACAAAATTTCACCTTTAAAGGACCTAAACTTAATCAATAGCAAGTCACTAAGTCACCTAACATGTTAGGAAACTAAACCACGTTCAGAATAAAAATTCACATTTCAAGTACCTAAACTTCAACATTTCAAGTCACTAAGTCACCTCTAAAACAACAAACTAAACGACCTTCAAAATGATAATTCACATTTCAAGTACCTACGCATAATCAATTTCAATCAATTAGGCAACAAATATGTTTTCATTCCCAATAATTAGGCAACAAAACTACCTTCTTGACCATTTGGCAAAATAAGAAAAATCTTGACCATTACCTACAATCAATTTCCACATTCCCAACCACATTCCAAGTTCTTACAAATATGTTTCATCTTAATATCACCATAAAAAAACTACCAAAATACTAAAGCTATAAAGGAGTAACAAATAAAGTAAACCCTAATTTCCATTTGCTACTATTTGCTAAAAGATTTTTTTTTCACAACTTAGATCTCTAAATGGGGAATGCAAGATAGTGAAAGATAAATTAAATATCTAATATAGCCTTGCTCAATTCATTATTTGAATGCCCAAAACAAGCATACTGAAAATTACATAAACACACAAAAAAACAGGGATACAACTAGAAAAGCTTCATGTGTGTGTACCTGAAAATCAGCGGCAGTCGACGACATTAGTGGAAAGAGAGTGTGTTTATGTGTGTATGGTTGCCAATTTGGGGAAGAGAGTGTGTGTTTGTGTTTAGTGTGTGCGATTAGAATTAGGAAAGTGGAAATATTTTGTTGCTTTGGGTCGGGTAGGGTCGGGTGGGGTTGGGTTAATTGTTTTTTTTTTTAATTAACAGTAGTCGGTTTTCTAAATATTTTTGATAAATTAAAGTTTAATAAACTACAATTAATAAATTAATAAATCAAAATCAATATATAACAAATTAATTTTTTAATAAATTCTATAATCTTTATAACAAATTAATTTTGCAAATTAAGATAAATTTTTGGTTAATTAGATTTTAATTATAATATTATACATTATACATACATATATATATGTGTGTGTGTATATACCTCGTAATACAACGTGTTAATAAGATAAATTATCGATTACTTGTCTTACATTATTACAACGTCAATAATATACACATATCAACATTGACACTAAATAGTATATCGATTTCCTCTATTTTTATTAATTATTATGAAAACCGACCACATGTGGTCAGTTTTCAAAAATTATATTTGAAATTAAAGTTTAATAGATTACAATTAATAAATTAATAAATTACAAAATAAGTTAATAAATTAAAAATAATTTTTAACAAATTAAAATTTTAATAAATTCTATAATATTTATAACAATATTCAATTAATTTAATACAATTCGTATATATATAAATCAGATAAGTAGTTATTTTATCATCACATCAACACAAGTAGTATATTTCCTCAATCAAATAATAATATCAATAAATTTTGCAAATTAAGATAAATTTGTGGTTAATTAGCTTTTAAATACGATATATATATATATACCTCGTAATACTAGTCTTACGTTATTACAACTTCAACGACATACGCGTGTCTACATTGACCCAAAATAGTATATCTATTTCCTCAATAGTATGATATATATCAACGTATCATTCAAACTATTCTAATATATGGATTTAGTTATCTAGCTTTCGATTACTACATATGTCACTACACGAGATATACATATATATACATATATTCAATCGTCTATCAGCTTTTAAATACGTACTATAAATATCACAAATACGATTTTACTGCTCCAGAATAATATACAACGTATTTCACAAATACTCAGATGAATTATTGATTACATTATCTTATGTCATTAATATACCTTCAATGTATAATATGTATGTACTATATATATATATATCTATACATATACACACATATACACACTATCGACCATATCAAGTTCTAACTATGTACTGTATATATCACATACGTACACAAGCATATTATCCAATAATATAATGCGACGCGTTTCAAATACATATACTCAGATGATTGATCGATTAATTATATTTGATTAGCTTAGTAGACTAGGGTTTGATTACATCGTTCATCAACCGATCACTACATGATATATATATATATATATATATATACATACATATATATATATATGTATATATAAAGACATTTATATATATGAAATCTTGAATGCGTAGTATATATATCACATTCACAAGTATATTACCTAATAATAGAACAAGTTCATTATATATTCTGATGAATTATCTGTTATGTTTTACATTATTATGACTAAAATAGTAACATAATATCATTATCTCAACGGTATGATATATATATATATATATATATATATATATATATATATATACACACACATATTCATTATACAAAGATTATGAATGTTTAACGTTATTTAACGTATATACGAAGGAAAATCTTTATTTTATATATTGAAACATAAGTAAAAGATAAAGATTATGTTTACCATAATTTTTTTATTTTATTTGATATATTTTTTAGTGTAATTTTTTCAAAAGATTTAAGAATGATTGATTTTTATTATTATTATTATTATAATGATTATCGACTACATGTGATCAATGTAATTTTAAAAAATTATATATATATTACATTATATATATAATTATTTTTAATGAAACTAATATATATATTTTATTACATATATATAATTATTGATTACATATAAAGATTTTGTTTAACATAATTGTTTTTAATTTAATTAAAGTGGTCGATTTTTTTAAAAGTATTTTCTTTTTTTTTTATTTTAAATTAAAAACCGACCCCAAGTGGTCGGTTTTTTAAAAATAAATTAAAAAAGAGTTTTTAAAAATCAACCACAAGTCGTCGTCTTTTAAAAATATTTTTAAATTATTTTTTTAAAAAACACCGACCACTAGTGGTCGGTTTTATTATTTTTTTTAATTTTTATTTGTAAAATAAATTATAATTAACATAAAAATTATTGAAATAATTATTTTGATTTTTTAAAATATAAAAGCGACCACATGTGGTCGCTTTTTAAAATAATTTTTTTTTTTTTTTAAAAAAACGACCACTTGTGGTCGGTTTTTTCCGACCACATTGTGTGGTTGGATTTTTGTGATCATTTTTTCATTCTATTTTAGTAGTGTTTTAACTTAGTTTAAGGGTGTTGAAGTCTTTTCATACCTCTAAACCATCCCTAATCATTCTTTAATGTATTAAGGGGCTTTAAAACACATTATTTCCACCCTCTTAACCCTAAAGTCCAATACACGATTTAAAATCCTTCCCTTCTTCCCAAGAATGAACTTCATCCTTTCTCTCCAAGAATTAAACTATCCAATCTCCAAGTGCAAACTTTCTCCAAGGATTCGTCCAATCGAGGTATGTGGGGTTATGGACAACAACATTCTTCCATCCTTGTTTCCAAAACTTGTTTAAAATTTTAAGTTATATGATTTGAAATTAGAGTTCATACCCAAGTTATCTTATTTTGAGTTTATGTTATTATTATGTGACTGAATTATTAAAGTATATACTTGTTCTCGTTTATTTACGTCTTGACTTGAAGGATTTTCTATTATGACTATAATACCATGAGTTTGATTTGAAACATTGATTAAGGACTTTCAATTGAGTTTTAAGCATTATATTGTATTACAATCTATATGAAAGAAAGAATGAGATTTAAATCTTAAGTTTATGCACTAAGTTTACAAGAAAAGTTTGATCTTTTGATTCAATGATAAGTCTTGAAATCCACAAACATTTACCATCCTTATGATTTAAAGCAAAGAAAAGAATAATTGGTTTCTAGTATACCAATCATTATGCTATTTTAAGGTGAATTTTCTAAAGTATGAGCATATAAGTAATATGGGAGTAGTATTTAGCACCGAGAAGGAAATGTGGATGAGCATATCCTTAATTCCTATAAACTACGACCCATCATAAGTTAAGCTTTCCCAATATGGATGAAGTTAATTATAATGATCACTTAAGTTAAGGTTCTATTCCGATGGCAAGGGTAGAACAACTCTACACAACGTGGGTAAGACGTTAGACTCCATGGTAGCTCACATGGTTTATGTCTGTTAGAAGAACCTCCCAAAAGATAGAATAAAAAGTAAAACTTTTAGAAACGAAGTTTTATGGATCAAAAAGTTTATCCTTATGCTTCATTACTCATGTTTATGATTTTGAAATCTTTGTTTTATTCAATGTCAAGATGATTCATTTACACTTAGGTTGCATCATTGAAAGTTTATATGAATATTTAGTTCTTATTTTACTTATGCATTCACCCTATATACTCAGTATATTCTAGAAGTACTGGCCCACATATATTTCAATGTGCTACATTGTCTCATAATATAGGTACCAGTTGTAGCCCACCAATCATATAATTAGACAGTAGTCAGCAGGTGATCAGTTCTTTTGATTCGAGAACTCCAGTCAACTTTAGTTCCAATACTATTCTTTATTTAGTTATATTGATTAGGGTTTATTGGGGGTCATGTCCTAGCTACTTATAGTCAGTATTAGTGGAGGCTTCATAGATGGTTATTTTGAGTTGATGTATTTATTTTCAGTTTATTTTGTATAACCAAAATATAAATGTTTTAAACAGTTTTGTATTGAACATATTTAGCAAAGACATCTTTTCCTTTTATTTCTTTCATATTTATGTAACATATTCAGTTACTCATGAGTTATGCAAGTATCATGTGTTAGCTTAGTATTACTTATGGTTATAATCACCGTGTGACGTCCAAGAGTAGTCTTATAGCATTACAAATTTGGTATCAGATCACAAGGTTCAAGTGTCCTAGGGTATCTATGAAATCGTGTCTAGTAGAGTCTTGTGAAATGGTACAGAGATGTCTGTACTTTTCTTCAAGAGGCTAGAGGGCATTCAAGAAATGTTTTTCTTCTTTCATGTCTCAGATCATGCTGGAGAAAGGTTCTCTAAGAATATTATACCGATTATCATCATGATCCATTCATATCAACTCTACCTTATTCTTAAGGCAATAGAAATAGTTAAGCTTAAATTCTTATAGATAGAGCTTTCTCAGACAGTCCCCACAGATAGTTATGGGATTACGCGTAGGCTAAGAAGTATCCCATTAGTGCTTTTAAGTTTTGAAGTTTGAAATATTTCATTCATGTTCATAAAAATCGTGCAATAAACCAAAGTCAGATGTGCCCTCAGATCCCTTCTCAGAATCATATGACAACATATGATCTAGAGATAAGAGCATGAACCTAAAAGTTTAGTAGCGGTAAAGTAAGGATAGTGTTTATCTGGATTTAGTAGATTATGTATCCATGTGGCTAGTTGTATGAAAGGTGAATCAGTTGGCTTGAAACCGTGTATGCAAGAATTTAAGTTTGTTGATTTGAAATTAAGTATGATAATGTGTCTATGATCTAGAGGTGTACCAAAGGTGATATGAGATTGTATTATTTCTAAGTTTTAACAATGTTTGTGCTTAGATAGTACCCTTGAGGTGTTAAATGCGAATGAGGCTATGTAGTATATAATGTTTTTACCAGCAAAGTTATGGGCTATAGGTGGTTGATATCGGATATTAGGTGTAGTAGTAATTCTCATAGTTTAGGGAAAAATATAAGTTTAGAGGTTTGATATTAGTAGGCTATGAAGGAAGTTAGTATGGTTCATTAAAGTTTGAGAATATCCATGTTAAGTGTTAGAATCTAAGTTTGAATCTTGGATGATTGACCTAATAAAAAGAAGAGTTTGAAATTCTCGATGCTGTGAACTTAGGGTATGGTGATACTCTTAAAAATTCGAAGTTAGTAAGTGTTTAAGTTGTTATATGATGACTATTGGGGCTATAGAAAGTTAAGAGTTATATCTCAGAAGGGAGTACTAGCAGTGGGTTTTACACTTTCAGGTATAGTCTTTCAGGGTGAGTTTTTTTTATGCATATTTGTTATATCTCAGACTCTAGAGTAAAGTGATTGTAGTCCAGTTTAGAGTTTATTAAAGGGGTCCACAGGCTTAGCATAATGGCGTAAAACTAAGGGGGAGATGATAGAACAAAGAATCAAGTCAGGCTCTCAAATTCTAGTAGTGATGCCAGTGTATTGTAGAACATTAGTAAGGGAGGAAGATGCTCGATCCATTCTTATCTCAGTGCAAATTTTATTACTTTAGTAATCACAACATCTACTCAAGCCTCATAAGTAAACTCCATGATCATATCTCATATTCATGCATTTTCCATAAAATCATGTCCACTCCCAGCTTCTAGTATGAGAAGTTACAGTTCACTCAGCAATAAGAATCATATTCCATGAATTCATGAACTCTAAACTCAGGTCATATAACTCATGACTCATGTATTCATGCTTTACAGTATGTGCAGTTCCAGGATCTCATGTTACACTCTAAATGATCAGCGATATTTAGATTATGACATGTATATCCTAAGTTAAGTTTTAAAGTTATGGATAGTATCCTTTCATGCTTCAGGTCCTCACGTTTTAACCTTTCAGTGAACTCTCCTTGCATAAAGATAAGGGTGATAGAAATTTATGAACAATTGTTTAGATGGGAGAGAGAGTAAATGTTTTTTGTTGGGGAAAGATTGTTGTATGCTTGTTTTATCTAAGGCTATAAGTGTGAAGGGAGATTGAGGAAAATATTTTGGTAGATGTTATGGTTAGATGAGAATTCCATGTGTGTCTTCTTAAGAATAGTGCAAGAAAGTTATTGATAGAGTTTTAAAGAGTATGAGAAATATACTTTTATGGGTGTTTGCCTAGAAGTTCGTATATAGTTATAATGATAGGCTTGAATGTCTTGTTGGTATATAAGTGGAAGGGTGCATTGTGTGCTACTAAATTCCTAGTAAGAGGTTGAATTTAGTTGCTGAAGTGGTAAAATTAATTATCCTAGAGATGAGAAGTTGTGAAAACACATAGGGTATTAAATTCATGGTTCAGACCAGTATTATGGTGTTATGTGTAGTACCTTGTGATTTCGAGTTAGGCTTGAACATAGTAAGAGTATGTAGCTCAACTCAGACTTTGTCTAGAGTAGTTATATGTGCCCATGAGAGAATTATAAGTTGAATCAAATGATCATGGATTTTAAGGGGAAAAATATAGTTGAGGGAGTATTTTAGAAGTATGGCTAAGCTTGAAAGTTAGCATTTACATTTCCTAAGGCCTAGTAATTCTATCATAGCTTATGTTTTATAGGACTATTTTTCATGTTATGGAATTATAGCCATATTGCGATTCCTTATTCAAACATCTTATGCAGATCATGCCCAAAATTTCTTGCTCCCTAATGTTATTAGAACTTTTTGCAAAGAGTGTTGAAGAAATACTCTAGTTGAGTATAAGTTTTGAGTATAATTAGTACGTATAGCCAGCAATTCAAGTTAGCAGTCAGACAAGTAAGCTTCTAAGGTTTTCCACCTTTTCATCTAGTCTTACTATTCGAAGACTCATGAGTATGGCTATTCCATGAGTTAATTCATTCACATCCATGAAAATGGCAAATTCAGTTCAGTCCATGCATCATGTCTATGATTAAGATATTTAGTCATGATTCAGTTCATAAGTGTTTAGTGAATGATCTCAGTTTTCCAAGTATTCCAGCTCAGACATTGTAATACCCCTTGTACGACCTTAGTCTCGTTGTCTCATGATTCGTGCTTATATAATGTACTTGGTGATGCCATGAACCTTTTTTTATTCCTAAACGTGTCTTGTTGAGGGACAAATTCCTAATGAGAAGTGTAACGCCCCAAGAACCTATCCCGAGATGTCACACGGTGCTTAAGGCCACACACAACCTTAAGCTAACCCTCTGAGACTGTCTTTACTCCTATAATTCACCATGACAATAATCGAGCGGTAATAAGGAAGAATAATCATGCCATGAATATACTGAGATACAAAATAATACTGTCTTGTATAATCAAAATACCAAGGTTCTATACATGGTACTCTAGTATGACAAAGCCTCTACTATATAAGACTGAAGAGCCATTGGGAAAGATCCCCAATTGACTCATACTGAACCAAAAAATAAACAACCATCAATTAGCAAGACAAAAATCATGAATATAGGTCCTCGAACCATGAGGACTCACCAACTGCAGGAATGGTGATAAAAGTACTCGTAGATCACTGTCGCGGCTAAGACTGAGCACCTGAACCTATATCGCGAGGAAATATAGAATGCAAAAGATTATAGGAGTCAGTACTTGGGAATGTACTGAGTATGTGAGGGTGGATGCAACATTTTAAATAATATCATAAGTGTATAAGAAAATCATGCATGCTGACAGTAATAACTCTCTTCGCTTGAATTATCTGTAACATTATTTCCATAAATCATCAGTAATAACACATGCTTCATAAATCTCATAAATCATTCAACTTAACTCAAAATCTTTGACTCATGACTTAGAGTAACTCGGTAACTCAAGGTATTTAGATCATAATGGGTTTGGGAGTTTCTTAAAACCGACATAACTACTCCATGTGAGCCGCATGGAGTTCAACAGTTTTCCCTCCTAAGGAGAGAACCCCACATTGGCAAAGGTGTCATACTCTTTCCTGGGAGTACAACCTCAATCTCATCATCACAATCTCATACTCGGATTTTGGCCCACAATTATCAACATCAATCCTATGGTGGCACGTAGTTCTGGGGAAATACAAAATTTCCCGCTCGGTGCTAAATACTCCTCCCAGACTTAGCTTAGAATGCGATAGGAAATCCATCTCAATCAATATCAACTCTTGGGTCTATCATGATGACTAAAATAACTGTATATCTCATCGGTAAATCATATACGACTGTGGATTCCTAACTCGACTCAAAATCAAACAATCTTTCTCAACATCAAGTATCCTTGCTTATCAAATCATTTCAAATACCAAAGCTTCAAGGAAACATCATCGGACTCATTCTTGACTTTCAATCTCAAGTATCGATATGTATTCAATAGTCAAATCTCTCATACAAAAACACAAATCTTAACACTTATCATAAATCACTTAAAAATCATCAATATATATAATGGCAATATACAACTCATGGAATAAATAATTAATTTAAGAAGCATGACGGTGAAATAACCACAATTATCAAGCTTATTCAACTCAAGTCTCATAAATCATACATAAAGAAATTTGGGTGTAAACCCACTTGCAAAATCATGTAAATCAATAATAGAAAGTAAATCTTTAGGCACAAGAAAATCTTTAGGCACAAGAACGAAAGAAGTATTCTTGTTCAAACCCCACATACCTTGAATTTTGATTTGAAGATGTAGAAACTTGTTTGGAACTCTTCTCACACTTTTAGGCCAATATTCTTGATGCCTTTGTCTTGGGAAACTTAGTTCTTGAATAACTTGGAGAAAGTCATGGAAGTTTCTTTGAATTTCTTGGAAGAGGATTTGGATTTTGGATCTTGAAGAAACCTTAGTTTCTAGGAGATTCTTGGAAGATTGGAAGAGAAATGAGAAGAAAAATGAGTGGCTCTTCTCCACTTTGATATATATATAAGACCATATGGGGAGGAAATGACCAAAATTCCCTTTTTGAAAAAGCTGAAATTCGCTGATCGGGGCCTGTGATGGTCGATCTGACGGTCCGTCAAGTCTCCTGACGGTCCACCAGATCGTCTGTCACTCAAGTACCAAAACTGGAACGTTCTGTCTTGACATGAAGGTCGAAGTGACGGTCCATCAGGAAACTGACGGTCCACTAAGTCGTCCGTCACTCGAGGGCCAGAAATGAGACATTCTGTCTCGACCTGACGGACCCCTTGACGGTCCGTCAACTTTTTTACGGTCCACCAACTTGGCTGTATCACGATGGCCTGAAAAAGGAGTCACTTGCTCGGCTTGACGGGGAACTTAAAGGTCCACCAGGGACCTGACGGTCCACCAGGTCGACCGTCAAACCTGGGTGATCCGATACCGTTGAGTAAAACGACCATAACTCACTTATCCGATGTCGGATTTTGATGAAATTGGTATAGATGGAAATCTTATTCAATTCTCTACATGAAAAAAGTATAAATTAGATAAATACAAAATTTTTTAAACATCAAACACTTTAGAAGTCATATATATCCACTCAAAAGAAGGATTTAGGCTTAAGAAATGATCGGGGTATTACAAGAAGTTACATACCTTATTCCATTCTTAGAAACTCTTGGAATTTTGTTGCATCAGTTATTAATTCATAGTTATATATGTATAATCATACCATGAACATTTCAAGTGAGTTCTAAACTCTCAGCATGAATCAATTCCTTATAGTTAATAAAGTTAAGTCAGCTAAGATACCAGTTTCATGATGAAAGTTCTAATGTTTTATCTCATCTATATCTTTCATTAGAAGACGTATCATGTGTACCTTATTCCATACTTCTAATGTTTTAATAAGTTTCTACCCATAATTCGAGGACGAATGGTTTCAAGGGGGAGATAATGTAACACCCTACATCTATGAGCTAGAATTCTAACCGTCATTCCTACGTGTATAATCTCCAATACAAATAATTCCCATGTGAATATAAGTTTCATTATCATTATCCTAGTGTTAAGAGAGCTTATGAGGTGAAAATGTTCATAGGAATCACTTAGAGAAAAGTTTAGCTAAAAGCCTTTGATTCAGCTAAATCTTAGTATCCGATTCTACAAGGATCAACTTTGAACTTGTATAAATTTTTACATATGTGGAATTTTGCATCTCAATACCCATCAAATTGTAGATAATTGAATGAGATTTCCAACGATACCAATTTTGCCTCAATCCGATACTCGAGCGAAAAGTTATGACCATGCTAAGGCCATGTGTTGCATGGAAATCACAAATAGCCACTGGATGAGGTGTGTTATTAGCACGCGGCACACAACCGCAGGTGTGCTATTGGCGTGCATCGCCTAACAATAGTATAGTGCCCAAAATTTCTCCGTTTTGACTTAGTTTAAGAGAGTTGAAGTCTTTTCACACCCCTAAACCGTCCCTAATCATTCTTAAACGTATTAAGGAGTTTTAAAACACATTATTTCCACCCTCTTAATCCTAAAAATTTAATACACGATTAAAAAACCTTCCCCTCTTTCCAAGAATGAACTTCAACCTTTCTCTCTAAGAATTCAACTATCCAAGCTCCAAGTTCAAGCTTTCTCCAAAGATTCGTCCAATCGAGGTATGAACAAGGACATTCTTCCATCCTTGTTCCCGCAACTTGTTTAAAAGTTTAAGTTATATGATATGAAATTAGAGTTCATACCTAAGTTATCTTGGTTTGAGTTTATGATATTATTATGTGATTGAAGTATTAAAGTATATACTTATTCTCGTTTATTTACGTCTTGACTTTAAAGATTATATATTATGACTTGAACACCATGAGTTTGATTTGAAACATTGATTAAGGATTTCCAATTGAGTTTTAATAATGATATTGTATTACAATCTATACGAAATAAAGTATGAGATTTAAACCTTAAGTTTAAGCACTAAGTTTACAAGAAAATTTTGATCTTTTGATTCATAGATAAGGGTTGAAATCCACAATTATTTACCATCCTTATGATTTAAAGCAAAAACAAAGCATAATTGGTTTCTAGTATACCAATCCTTATGCTATTTTAAGGTGGATTTCCTAAAGTATGAGCATGTAAGTAATATGGGAGTAGTATTTAGCATCGAGAGGAGAATGCAGATGAGTGTATCCTTAATTTCTAGAAATTACGAGCCAACATGGGTTAAGCTTTCCCATATGGATGAAGTTAAGTATAGTGATCACTTAAGTTAAGGTTCTATTCCGATGGCAAGGGTAGAACAACTCTCCCCAATATGGGTAATACATTGAACTCCATGGTAGCTCACATGGCTTTTGTCGGTTCGAAGAACCTCCCAAAAGAAAGAATAAAAATTAAAGCTCTTAGAAACTAAGTGTTATGACTCACAAAGTTTATCCTTATGCTTCATTACTCATGTTTATGATTTTGCAGTTTTTATTTTATTCAAGCTCAAGGTGAGTCATTTACACTTAGCATGCATCATTGAAAGTTTATATGAATATTATGTTCTTGTTTTACTTATGCATTCACCCTCACATACTCACTACATTTCAGAAGTACTGACCCACATATATGACTATGTGCTACATTGTCTCATATTATAGGTACCAGTTGTAGTCCACACATCATAATCAGACAGTAATTAGTAGGTGATGAGGTCTTTTGATTCAAGGACTTGAGTCAACTCTATTTCTAGTACCATTCTTTATTCAGTTGTATTGATTAGGGATAGTTGGGGGTCATGTACCGGCTACCTATAGTCAGTATTAGTAGAGGCTTCATAGATGGTCATTCAGAGTTGATGTATTTATTTTCAGTTTGATTTGTATAATCAAAATGTAAATATTTTAAATAGTTTTGTATTGAACATATTTAGTAAAGACATCTTTTCAGCTTATTTCTTCCATATTTATGTAACATATTCAGTTGCTCATGAGTTATGCAAGTATCATGGGTTAGCTTAGGATTACTTGTGGTTCTAAGCACCGTGTGACGTCCAAGAGTAGTCTCGGGGCATTAAAGGGGGAACATTTAATTTTGGAAATTTAAATAGGTTATTACAGATAGCTAGTGATTAGCGTGTGAGGATTGTTATTCGTTTTTTGTTCTTTTTTATTAATGTTTGTTCTTTGTTGATCTCCGTAGATGGGATTTTTTGGTAGTTTTTGCTTTTTCACCTTAAAAATTTCTATTTACTTAGTTGTTTTGGCCTTGAAAACCTCAATTTAATAGATATTTTTAAGGTAAAAAAAGCAAAGTAAAACTGCCAAAAATTTCATCTAAAGAGATCAACAACTAACTAATATATTGATGAAAAAGAACTAAAAACAAATAACAGTCCTCAGCTGTTGACCACTATCAACCCTAACCTATTTAAAAAATTTAAAAATTAAATGTTGCCCCCTCCCACCCCAATACAATTGATATATCTAGTTAGAGATAGCTATGTCTATCTTTCAAATATGATTGTGGAGTTTGTTATTGTGAACAACTCTCACAACAATAACATACTTTGTTTTTTTGTTGTCAGATGAGGTGAGATTCAGATGTCCTAGTAAGGAAGGTGAGAGAGGTTGGATATATTTGATACAAAGATAATCTTATGATCTTCTACAAAAGGATGAAACATCAGTAAATAGAATTATGGAGGCTATCCAACACTTTTCTGAGACTACTGACTTGTCTGCACATTTTGATAAATCTAACATCTACATAGCTGGAGTGAATGTTGATGTACAAAGGAGGTTACTTGAACTTACAAGGTTCCAAGTGGGTGGACTCCCTATCAGATACCTAGGCTTACCACTTTCCAATAAGAAATGGTCAAAACTGGACTGTCAGCAGCTAAGTATTAAGATCACTACTATGTTTAGAGCTACTTCAACAACGCACCTTTCCTATGCTGGTAGACTCCGAATTCTGTTGTATTTGCTCTGTAGAACTTTTGGGGTTATGCACTACTTCTTCCTCGGAGTGTTAGTAGAAGCACAACACAGGAAGTTCTTATTGGGGGCACTGAAGAAAAGAAGAAGGTTTCTCTAGTAAAGTGGTGTCATGTATGTTGGTCAAATGCTCAACGTGGCCTTAACATCAAAAGTTGCAAGCTCTGTCATATTGTTGATGTTGGTAAATTGATATGGTGGATGTACCAGAGAAAGGATATGCTGTGGGTGCAGTGGATTCATAGTGTATATATGAAGGATGGAGAAGATATTTGGGCTCATATTCCTCCTCAGGACTGCAGCTGGTACAGGAAACAACTCAACAAAATCAAGCTGGGTATGCAGCCATGGTGATGTTCTAATAGGTGTCAGCTTACAAAATCAGGTCTGTATTTCATTTCCAAGAGTTATTATGCTATCCTGAGTCAAAGACCTGTTTGGAGAGGGAATGATAGGGTCTGGAGTAGGGTGGTGCTTCCAAAACATAGGTTTCTTACATGGCTTGCAATGCAGGTTAAGTTACTTACCAAAGAAAGAATGATGAGGTTTGGGTGGCAATGTGACAATACTGGCTGTGTCTTATGTGATCAAATACAAATGAACATGTCACACGTCTTTTTGCTACTTGCAGCATAGCAAAAACTGTGTGAGAACAACTAACCAGTTGGCTGGGAGTGAATGCCTATCTCCAGGAGGTACAGACTGCCATCTTCCTGATAAGAAGGAAGCAGTGAAAAACGTTTAAGAAGGAAACTGTGACTGGAACCAATAGAGCTATGATACACAATATCTGGTTAGCCAGGAATGGGAAAATTTTCAAAAAACACTAGGTAAATGTTGAATTCTTAGTTCAGCAAGTGAAATTAGTTATTAGGGAGAGAGTGACTATGCTAGCAGGCTCAAAATATGCTAGGAAATGTGCAGATTTTGTTGAGAGACTATAATTAGTGATCAAACTGAGGCTTAGTTTGCTCTACACCCTTCCTGGATGGTGGCATTAGCAACTGAGTGCTCCTTAGGTCTATTCGATTTTGTTGGCATGATAATATTATCATTTTATTGCCAAAAAAAAAATACCTCATTATGAACAATTGTAGGGAATTCACATAGCTTGAGGTTGTAAGCATATCAAAAGACATTGTCCTTAAGGATATTATCCCGATATGGACGTATCCCTCAAGATTCAACATGTTCTTCTAACATTAATTGAGAGTCAGAAATTGATAAAGATTTGTTAAGAAAGAAACCTAGCCATAAAATATAACCGGTAAAATATTTTTCTTTTGGTTTCACTCTCTCTATCCACATAGAAAGACCGTAATGGTATAACTGCGTGTTTCTCCACTCTTACAGTAATGGTAGAAGGAAAATGTGTATCCGTAATCAAATGAGCACCTGTCAAAATCATCAATATAGACACACAACAGAAGGTATTTAAGTCAATTTAATTAAGGAATTTAATTGAATTGACTACAAAGAAAATAGCACAAAACTCCCTCAATTAATTATAACAAGTTAACGGTGATAGAGAGACAAAAGTAATAGGTAGGTAGTTGTAGTGAAAAAAATAAAGGGTATATATATAAGTAATTTTAGATAGTACAAAAATATATATTTTTTGAGGTATCAAATTATATTCCCACAATTCCCTAGGGAATAGAACAAAAGAAGCAGTTTTGCTAGGTTTTTACAGATGAGTATAATGCATTGAATCTGACTTCGCGTAGACTATTGATCTGAACTAGATAAAATAAGATTCAACTTACGAAACAATCGATGAAGTTTAAGACTTCTGTGAACCAAGAATTAGATTAATTTATTAAATATTCTTAAATCAAATAATTTTTTGTTTATCTGACAATAAACATGAAGTATATTATTGTTGTGAGAGTTGTTCATTTTGGATTTTTAAGAGGTGTGAATGAAAAATGAATAGGTGTTTTTTCCGAAAAGGCACCAAGAGAAATGATGTAATTTGAATAGGCACCTTTTCGGATTGAATGATTATGACCTTTTCAATGGATAGTGACTTTTACGAAGAGTTCCATCTTTTTTGAAGAGTTGCACCCTTATGAAGGGGTGTACCTTTCTGAACCATTGCTTCTCTTCACGAAGCAACACCTTGATGACTATAAATACCTGAATTTTTTCTCAGGTAAAGACAATTTTTTTTAGTAGAAAAAAAATCTTCTTCTTCTAAAAAACTCTCATGTGATCATCATATCGTTGAGTGTGTTTGAATTTTCTGAAAATTTGAGGTACCACTATTTTCAGAATAAGAATCATTTTATCCTCAGAGGAAAGATTCCATAATCTCGGGTACTTGAGGGGAATAAATTTTGTAAGGACACACCGTGTATTCGGTGGACTTCATTCTATAATTTTCTGCTTCATCTTCTTTTTTAAAGTTGATAAACACTTTATTTTGATAGGTCATTTGATTATTCATTTGCACTTGTGTTTGAAGTTGTTGTAACTTCATTATAGTTCTTGAACTTAATATTGAAGTTTGGGTTGAAATATATAGATTTTTGTAGCCGAAATAACAGTTCGCAATAACAAACTCCCCAACGATATCTGAACAATTGCCATAGCTATCTCTAACTAGATATACCAATTAGGTTGGGGACCGAGGGGTGGGGGCAACATTCAGTTTTGGAAAATTTAAATAGGTTATGGCTGGTAGCTAGTGATCAGCGGATGAGAATTGTCATCCATTTTTAGTTCTTTTTCATCAATTTATTAACTAGTTGTTTGTTTCTCTGTAGATGAAGTTTGTCAGTTTTACTTTGTTTTTTTTATCTTAAAAATCTCTATTTACTTGTCTGTTTTGACCTTAAAAAGCAAAGTAAAATTACCAAAATTTTCATCTAAAGAGATCAACAGACAAAGGAAAAAAATCTACAAACAACTAACCAATACATTAATGAAAAATAACTAAAAACGGATAGCAGTCCTCAGCCGCTAACCGCTATTAGCCCTAACCTATTTAAAATTTCCAAATATTAAATGTTGGCCCCCCCTCCCCTTCCCCACCCCAACTTATTGAGATAATGCTTGTAATTTGTAATTTGTTCATGGAACTGGGTTGGTTAACCTGTTTTATCTGATTGCTATATTATAGTTGCCTGCTCAATACATGACTTGGACTTGTCTTAACCTGTTGATTTCGTCCAAATTAGCAAGAAATTGTTGAAACTATTATTTTATTCCTTCCGTACACCCTAGGTAAATGCGGATAACTTGTATGGTTAAATAGATCCATTATAAACAGTGGATCTATTTTTATTTGTGCGTGGATATTTCTTAACTTTTCTAAATATTTTTATTTTTATTTTGAGTTTATTTATGTTAGTTTTATCGATATTCATATCTTGGGGGTGATTATATGGTAATTGATTAAATGCTTTACTATAGTATTCTTTAGTTTTTTCTCTTAGTTTTTGTAATTCTTCTATATTATTTTGAAGGTATTCTAAATATTCTATATTTTTTGTTTCAAAATATCCAATTAGATTGTCTTTCATAAGTATTTCTATTAATCTTATTTCTTTCATATTTTGTCTCCAATATTTTAAATATTCATAGTCTATCATTTTATCCTGTAGTAATTGTAGATTTACAAATTTCTGTTTAATAATTTATCCTAATTGTACTGTAATGTATATCTAATTCTAGATTTTCAATGCTATTTATTATCTTGTGTTGTTCTTCTCGTAGCGAGTTTTTAAAATTATATAAACTATCACATGTACTTTTTCCTAAATTTTCTAGGGTTTCTTCTATCCATATTAATTTGTCTTTTAGATTCTCCATTATTTTTCTAATTCGGTTTCTATAATTAATTTCTTCATTTAGATTATCTTGATTTTCTCTAGTTTTCCTAATATATTCTAACATTTCTTAATCTGAATAATATTCATCTGGGTAATTATCCAGGTATAATTGTTCTATCCAATTTATAGTTTCAATTTCATAGTCTAATACTTTTTCTAATATTATTCTCTTAATATCTATAATTTCTATATCTCTAAGTATATATAAGATTAATATTTTAAGATTATCTATCATTTAAAATTGGTTAAATACTTTATTATAATATTTTTTAGTTGTTTGTTTTAATCTCATTAATTTTCACTAAGAAATTGTATATATTTTATATCTATTTTCCAAAATTCTAAATATACATAATTTATCATAGTTAGTGTATGAGTTTGGTATGTAAGTATTTATAAGAGTAGTTCGGTAGGTGTGGTATATAATTAATTCTAGTCATAAAATATCTATTAAATATTTTTTCCAATACGATTTTTCTTATATCTACTATTTCTATATCCTTAAGTACATATAAAACGAGTATTTTAAATTTATCTACCATTTCGTCAGATAAATAATTATCCATTTTTCATAAAATTGCTATTTTCAGAATATTTCCTTCAATCATGCACATAACAAAATATGATCACTTTAGATTGCTATATACTAGATTATTCTTAAATAACATATTCTTCGGTCACTATTATCATGGTAATCTGGATACTTTTCCCTTAAACAACGCCTCTACTCTGGTTACTTCCCTATCACGGCTTTCTTGCCTCACCGATTTTACCTTTAGGATGACATAGTTCTTAGGGATTTTTCTCCTTTTCCACTTTGCTAATAAACTTCTTAGCATGCTATTTTTTGAATAATTCTACTATAAAGCAACTAACATGAACTTATTTTATCATATTATGATTGTTAGAAATTTATAAATTTAGCTATTCATAATAGTAAATGAATATACCTTTTCTGGTAGGTTTGATAATTCTAAGCTTTGTTCCTCCATAGCTTTTTTCATTGAAAAATATCTGTTTTTTAATAAATAAGCAAAATATTTGTTGTAGACAGAGAGAGAATTTTTTTGTTTCAACGCATGAATGCTTGTCCTCCTTTCTACCTTCGATGTCTTTTATTTATAATTTGAAACTTTACAAAAGTTTTCCTTCCTCATTTTACACGTTTCTAAAACTTTACAAAAAGTCTTCAAAAATTATCTACATCTACCTAACCTCATTTACTATACTTTACAAATGTCTTCTAAAAAGACAAAAACTAATTAAACCCTAGACTAATAATAGTCAAAAACCTATACAATTCTAATAATTTACGTAAATAAAATTGTGAAAGTTTGTTACATGTCGCTTTCACAATTTAATAGCTTGTCTTTTATCTCCATTATTGTTTCCGCTGATATCTTCTTCTTGTCGTATCTACTGCTTTTTATCTTCTTTCCAGCTGGCATGCTTATCTTCTTGATTTTTTATTTTATTCTAGCCGAACTTCTGGGATAATATTATCTTCTCCATTACATCTCGAACATTGATTATCTGGATATTTGTGTCCAATTATCTTGCAATATCTTGTCAATAATCCGTCTGAAATAAATCCTCTCTTAATTGCTCTTGCAGTAGATTGTTTTTTGGGTTAAGTAATGTCATTATCCATTGTCTAACATCTTTCATATCTTCTTGTCGTAGTTCTTTTGAATTTGAATAAATCATCTGATGGTCTCTTGAATAATAGCTCCATATTCGATTTCCAATGGCATAATTGTTTGCTAGTTCTTGATTAATTATAGCTAGTCCAATAAGTAGTTTGTTTGCATAAAAATCAGGTATCTCAATTCTGGGTATCTCTGGCTGCTGCACAATATCTTCTGGTATAATCATATCTCTGGTTAATCCTATTTTTACAACTTGTATAACTGGTTTTATCTCATCGTATAATATCTCTGCTGGTGCAATATAACACTTTATATAAAATAGATTTTCTTTGGTTACTCTTTTATAGGTGTTGAATATTTTTTATAATTCTTCCATAGCTGATAGTTCTTCTCCATCTTGGGTGTATATGGTATTTAATAATCCATAATCAAAATAAGTTTTTATTAAGCTTGGGTTGGTTTTGGGTAGTGCAATTAGCTTGTTGTGACCTTGTAATCTTTGGGTTATATAATTTGTGTTGGGTTCTTTGATATCTGTAGCACTGGGTTTAAGGTTAAGAAAAGTTTGTACTCGGTAGATATTTTCTATGTATTTTTGGGCTGTATAGTTATAAACTTTTTTATCTTGGTTCAGACTATCTCGATATGTGGTAATTTGTGGGGGTATGTTCAAGAGGTCTTTTTGTATTTTTGGTGTAAATGGTTTTTCAAATGTCTTATTTAAGTTCATATTTTGGTATCTTTTTTCAATAACTCCTTTGCTTGTACCTGCAATTGTAGATTGATAAACGTTATGGGTTTTACGGAGTGTCCCAACGTCTCCTTCTAGCTCTGGAATTTTAATGTCTTCTGATCGACATAGCTCTGCACACTGCTGAGTTAGCTGATTTGTAGCTACATACTTCAGTTTATCTTCATTAGTCTTTAGTGTTTCTATTTCATTACCCATACTGTCCACTTTTATTGAAAGCGTAGTTAGGGTTTTGAATATCTTTTCTAAAGCATCATCTTCTATTATATCAGTCTGTGTAGCTTTGTCTTGATATTTAATCTGCAATAACGTTTTTGTTAGTACTAATTACTTCAATTGTAAATGTAAAATTTAATATATTCAATACTAGTCTCCGAATCTCTTTTGTTGTAACTGAATTTTGTATTTTCTTTGTTAGCCACCAACGTACCTGTGTATTATTTGTTCGTACAATAAACTTGTTATATACAATATAATGCTCAAATGCTAATAAACATTTATATAATGAACATAATTCTTTTCTATTTATTTCCCATTTTATTTCTGTTTCATTAAACGTTCCTGAATAATATCTACAATGATGTTCTATTTTTTCATTTCCATACCTATATTTAAGTACTCCTCCATAACTACATTCACTAGCATCTGCTTCTACTATATATATAAATTTTTTATTTTTGTCTGGGAATTGTAATTTTGGTAATTCTTTACAAAGTGTTTTTATTTTCTGGACTTGTTTTTTATCTTATTCGTTATAATTATATTCTACATTCTTTTTTAATTTTTTCTGTAAAGGCTTTAGATTTTCTGCTAATTTTGGTATGTATTCCCTTACTTGGTTTACTAATCCCAAAAATGATTGTAATTTCTTTTTTGTATCTAATTCTTCTTTTGAATTTATTATTTTTTGTACTATATGTTGTTGCATTTTTACTCCACTTTTATCTATTTGTATTCCTAAAAATTCTATCTGTTTTTTCATAATTTCATCTTTCTTTTCACTTAAACTTATTCTCGATTTTTCTATTATATCTGTAAATTGTTCTAATAATTTTAAATGTTCTTCTTTGGTTTTTGTATATAATAGTATATCATCTATATATACTATACAGTTAGGCAATTTTTTAAAATAACTATCCATAAAATGTTGATATCTGGTGCATTTTTATATCCAAATGGTAGTACATTCCATTCATAAAATCCTTGTGGTACCGTAAATGCGGTTAATTCCTTAGATTCTTCTTCTAACTTTAAATGGTAACATCCTGATTTAGAATCAAATTTACTAAAGTAATTATATCCTTGTATTTGTCTTATTTTTAATATCTTATTTGGTATTGGGTAATTATATGTCATAGTTTTTGAATTTAAATTTCTATAATCAATAACAATTCTACTTTTTCCTCTTTTTTGTTCACTATGTTTATTTACTATAAATGCTGGACTATTGTATTTACTATTATTTTTTTGTATATATTATTTTTCTAATAATTCATCTATATGCATTTTAAATTCTTTTAAATCGTCAAAATTATATGTTAATGATTTTTGAGTTATTATGTTATTTTTATCTATTAATTCAATTTTATTGTGGTTTTATGTTTTTCCCATCCTTTTAATGGATCTTTACAATATAATTGTTCTAATTTTTTCTTAATTATTTCAATCTTACTTATTGAAAATATAGTTATTTCATTTTTATTTATTGAAAATGCGACCAGTTCTATTGTATCTTCAGTATTTTTTATATTTTCTAATTTTTGTGTAATTTTTTCACTTCCTTCTATCCAATCAGTTTTCTTTCTTATTTTATTAGAACTCTTTTTGCTCTTACTTTCTGTTTACATGGTGTTGTAAACCACCAATCCGTTCTAGTTATTATATGTGGATATAATTTATCTAAAGACGGCATTCCTAAAAGCATATCTTTTGGTGTCAGCTCATAATTATAGATTTCTTCTATTGTTAATATTTTATCCCATACTTGTGTTTTTACATTCTTAGCTTTATAAGTAATTAATCTTCCTTCGTTATTAAATCCTTTAACTATTATTGGTGTTTTTAATTTATCCCATTTACTTTTTGGTAAACAATTATATCTACATAAATTAGCTTCTGCTCCTGTATCTATCATAGGCGTATAATATCTACTGTAATACCCTTCTACTACTATCTTCATTAATACATATATTTTCATATCATGTTAAAGCTCTTCTTAAGAATCATTTCTCTCTGTTATATGTTATAGATAATTGTGTATGCTCTATATTATATGGTTTTACTTGTTCTAGCCATTTTATTCCTAATATTATGTCTGCTTTTTGCATTTCTTCTTTTATTTTAAATTCTATTTTTATTTTTCTAACTCCTATTGTTATTTTTTTTTCTGCTATATTTTTAGTGTTTATTAAGCTTCTTGGTAGAATTGGGCATATATTATTGTCAGATTTTATTTTCTCATTTTTTATTAGATATCTTGCTATATAATTTTCTTCTTGTCCTGTATTTAAGAGTATTAAATATTCTTTTTCATTTATTGTTCTTGTTATGTAATATTGGTTTAAATTAGTTATTGAACTTGTTTCATAACTTGTTCTTTTTGATGAACTTGATGATTCTGTTTTTTCATAAGCTATTCTTTTTGTTGTACTTATTCTATCATTTATTATTTCTAAATTTTCTTCTATATCTATGTCTCTATAACTATAATCATTATTATCAATTGTTTTTACAAATTGTTCGAAAGGACTTTCTATTTGTATTTTGTTAATTTTATTTTTTCCCGTTATTTTATGTTTTGTTGTTAATACATATAAATTTTTACATCTTGCTGTAAATATTTTACTTCCTGGGGTTAATTCTATTCCTGATATTTTCCAATATAATACTAATGATTTATCTATATTTTTATCTGTTATTGCTACTGAATAATTTGCACTTATTATAAATTTAAATTTTTGGTATACTAAATTTCCTTTTATGGCAGTTATTATACTTTTTCTATAGGTTTTATAATTCTATCATCTACTAGGTATAATTCTATTGGTGTATCTATTCCTTCTCTAAAACATTCTTTTATCAATATCCACTAAAAAAAACCGTGTTTAGCAACAGACCGATAACGTTGCTAATCAACATAAATCCGTCACTAAAGCCGTTTAGAGACGGATCAGTGATGGAATATTAGTCATTGCTATATTGCGCGTTGCTAACCATTTAGCAATGAAAAAAATAAAATCCGTTGCTAGATTTGCAACGTCATAGAGACGACTTATATCCGTTGTCATTTTTTAGCAACAAATATATTCGTTGTTATATTTATAAATATCGTTACTAATTTCATGTTGTATTTCGTCGTTTTGATTATTTCGTGACCAAATATTTCATTGCTAGTCTGTCGCTAAAAATTTTGTTATTTAGTCCCCAATTTTTTAAAATTCTTAAAATATCCAACATTCATATAAAAGAACCCACATATATAGATAGCAAAATCTTTTTAAAATATCCAAAATTTATATAAAAGAACCCACATATATAGATAGCAAAATTTAAACATCCACAATACCAAACATAGCAACATCTAAACACAATTATGTCCAAAACATCCATAGTACCAAACATCAACCAACTATCCTTAAAACAACCCACATCATCCATAATACCAAAGATAGCAAAAGTCAAACACAATTCATGAGAAGCTGAATATGAAGTCTTTCCACAAGAAACACAAAGAGTTTGCCCATAGTAGCCTTTTGCTTCATATCCAAGATCAAATACTCTTCGCTTCTTTTCTCCTACGGCAACTTGGCAATGTGCTTCAATTTGATCAATATTAGATTCTGATAATGTTTTTTCTCATTATATTTCTTCAAATCTTTCCTGTAAATAGAGGAAGTGAAATTATAACGGATTGTACCTAAAAATGATTAGATGCCAAAAACTACTTTAAACTAAAAAAATAAGAATTAAGTAAACTATTACATTAAGATTTAGTCATACATGGACGATTTGGGAACGTTCATCAACTAAAGATTTTCTATCATGACCATGTATGTATGCAATCACATGGGAGAGAACATTTAGCATTTCAAGGGGGTGTAAAATTTCACATACAGAGAATAATCCTTGTGTTAGTCAAACTCTCTTTACATAAGAAAAGTGTATTCAAGAAATAATATATTTAAATATCTATAGCTAATTACAGAAGTTTAGAAGTTGTAGTTCATGTTTTACTAGGACAGTTGAAACCAAATGAAATTGTTGAAACTTGAATGATCATATGCACTTCAAAATTGTAACAACTGACCACTACTTAAATAAAAGAAATAAGCAAGTTGTAGATGATCATTGTAAAGTGTGAAATTTCATCAATAGGGTAGATGATACAGAGGATTCGTATGTGACATAATACAACTCCATATAAGACATGAATTTACCACGTAGGATGCCACACAAAATATATGTGTCTACGCAGAGGTGGAGCCAAGATTTTTGGAGGTTCAAAATCTAAAGAAAAATTCACCGAAGGAGGTTCAACATCTACAATATATAAATAAAAATTATTTTAATCATGTATTAATAATTTAATTTTTCATCGAAGGAGGTTCGACCCTCTTATTACTAGGTTGGCTCCGCCTCTGTGTTTACTTGCTCAATTTTATACAAATTTAAGCGTCTACTTGTTCACACCCAAAGTTAGAGGACATAAATGAAAATTGAAGTCAATTAGTTAAAGAGCACGATAATATATTATGTCTTTTTAAAATATTACTTAGATTAGATGCATCATTTAGCTCTCAAATCTAAAGAACTCAATTGTATTTAACTTCCAATAAACTCTTTTTTTATTGCTAGTTGTCTAAAGATAAGTTTGGGAAAGCTAGCTACTACGGAATCATTAGTTCAAATTTCATCAATTACGAATTCAGTTGACTAAAGGCAATCATTCAATGTCCATAAACTAGTTTGAACCTTATGCTAAGCATATACGTAAGTTGTAACAACTCAAATTATTAAGGATACTATTGTTAACTTGAGCTTAGGTGCTCATGCTTTTTAAAATATGTCATTCAAAATTTAAGGATTATTTTTTATGTATACTTAATCTTTTTTTCATGCTTTGCCAATTGAAATTTCCTTAACGTGTTATATGTACACCAAAGATTATAAACTTCATGGACGTATCAAACAGGAGACGAACAACTAAATAAGACTATATCCTTCAAAGTTCTTACATATACGAGAAAATTGATACTAACATTTTGCAACTTTAACTAAAATATTACACTTTATCTCACGTACCAAATAACCCGTAAAGGTATAGTTGAAAATTATTGGAATTAATGGGGTTTGGTGGGAAAGCACACAAATCTTGGCTGAAGTTACTCCACCTATACATATACTATGGTCTCCTGTATTTTCAATTCATATTTGAAAGTATTGTCTGGTGGGGTAATCCAAATAAGTTGATAATTAAGTGGGACATTTCCAACCACACTAAGCATAATTACTGATTTATTTAATGACGATTAGTTAATACTAAAGTTTCATTAAGTGAAAATAAATAAATATGGTGGTGGTCATATAAAAATTAAGATTCATTATTGTTATTCTTTAACAAAAACTGAAGGACCCAAAAATATGTCTATAATAATATTTTAGAAACCAGAATGCTAGTTGATTCATTTTAAAGTCATATAAACTTGAAAAATCTTCTCACGATTCATCAAAGAGACATATATGATACAAAGGATTCGAATAGACAATCTCAACTAGTCCGAGATTAGAGTTGATCGATTGGCTGATTTCATATATGAATTGATAATTCGACCCACACTATAACAACTTTACTCTATAAGATATACTCACCACCATTGATAGATGAGATCCTAATCGTTCTATCTCTTTAACCAATGAACCCAAATGTTCACAGTTTTGACCATTATCAACTTATCTCAAATAGCTAACATTTACGTTTTCTTGATTTTGTCATAAAAAATTTGAGAAGGCTTGACTGAAAGATGAAATTTGTAGAGACGCACAAAGGGCAAAACCAGAGAAGGGAAGGGATATAACACTTGGAAGATAAACACATTTTTTTCTCGGGGAGGAAGGATGCATGAATGTGTAAGATTGCAACAGCATGGCGCCAATTCAAATCTGATGGCCATTTGCAACAGTTTAGCTTAGAACAGCTGACATAACACTTATCGTGAGATAGATAAGTTCATTAAATGAACAAAAATTAAGTGGTAATTTTGTTGATCAACATAATTTTGAAAAAACGAAAAATGTCACTGTGCAGGCAGCAAGATATAGACATGTATACACCTGGTAAATCCGGCTTAAGGTCTACTGTTAATTGCACTGCAGTGAGAGAATCATCCTCGCCTCTCGTATCCAGCACAGCTCTAGAGTCCCCAATATTACCAATAACAAGATTCTTACCCTGCCAAAAAATAAAATAAAAGACTTCATATTTAGAATAAAATGGTTGAAAAACTAGCTAGCTTCAACTTCCCAACTGTGAAAAGGGGAGGGACGATAAATGGAATGATGAGGAGCCCATCCTACATACATGTCCAATAACAATTACATATCCTAAGAGAAAACCTTTCCTATCCCGCCAGGAAGTAGTGACATACATATAAATTAACTATCTAGAAAAAGTATTCAGTAGCCAAGTATCTCATAATATTGCATTGCATTTGTAATTGATCATCTTCCACAGATATACACGTACAACATAGACGTCAGAAAATAAAGTATTTGTTCAACTTTCAAATGGCTTTTTATGTAACTGTGTAATTATCCATGATAGGAATGGGAAGTATCTAGCCATAATATAACTATATATAAAGAGTATGCAATAACCAAGCCTCTCATAACATCATTCGTCATTAAACTTCTTCCACAGATATACACTTGCAACATAAAAGTCAAAAACTAAGCATTTGTCCAACTTACAAACAACATTTCCAATTTACTGAATTTGCTTATATGAGGTCATTCCCATCCTCCATTTATTTGCAATGAAATAAAGCAAATATAATGCAGTGAAGTTTCAACTATATAAAAAAAAGTTCTAAAAATAACTTGACGGGGTCAGATAAAGAAATTTTTAAAACCCTAACATAATCAGTGTACGCAAAACAGTTAAAATTCAACCACACAACCAGAAAATTTGTTGAAGAAATTTTAAATTAATAAACATGCAACAGAAAATATCAAAAAACCCACAAACAGAAATTCTGAGAAAAAAATCCGGTTCCCATTTCGAGTAAATAACCATTTATCGAACTTTTTAACACAATAATTGAAGAACCCTAAGTGAAAGAGCTCAAAAAACCCTAAACCTATCATTTACAAGTGACTTCTAACATAGAAATTAAGAAATTAAAAGAGGAGAAACAACTAAAATTGCGAGATATAGAATCTTACCTCTAATTTAGATTCAAAATTCACCGATTGATACCCTTTTCGACTGATATTGACTGATATTAGTTGGTCGGGTAACGGATTCAGCAATGGATTTTAAATGCGTTGCTAGTTATTTATTAAAAATATACCTAATATATTTTCTAAAAAGGGTAAAATACTTCCATTGAAAAAAATTTCGTTGCCATTTCCGTCTCCACCATGTCAAAAAAAATTTCCACCATTTATGTCGCTAATTTTATCATCAAAATAAAGGCGCCAATATTTACCGCCAAAATATAGCAACGAGTTTTATATTCTGTCGCTAATCCGTCACTAATTAGGCTATTAATTTTAATTTCATTTGTTTAGCAACAAAATTTCTATTATGTTGCAATTCCGTCGTTAATTAGCGACGGAAATGACCTAGTTGCTAGAAATTCATTGCTAAACTCGATTTTTTTTGTAGTGATCTCTGCACCTCCAAGGTGTACATATTTTATTGGGTCTCTACTTTTTATATCATTTATTTCTTTATTAATTATCCTTTTTGTTACTAGTGGTATACTAGCTTTACCTTTTGGATATCTACAGTCTATTACATGTTCTTTTTGGCTTACTACGTAGTATTCTTCTTTTCTTCTACTAAATATGTTTTTTATTGTTGGTATTTTAAATATTTTTTCTACACTTAAATCTAATTCTTTTCCTTTTATTTCATCAAATATATGACTATCAAATATTATTTTTTGATCTGTTCCTTCTTCATTTAAATATTCTTCCTTTGTTATTATTTTTATATCTTCTTCAGTTATTTGGTTTATTCTTATATCTTCTTCAATCATTTAATTCATCTAATTCACCATCTATTTCATTATCTGTTTCATTCTCTGAAATTTCATATATACTATCTTCACGTTCTAATTCGTAATCTATATAATCTATCTGCATATATTCTGTATTTTCTATTTTTATTTCTGATATTTGTTTATTTTTTGGTTTGTTAGGTAATTTACAATCGCTAGCTAAATGTCCTAATTTTTCGCAATTATAACAAGTACATTCTTTTATAGATTTCTTTTTCCTATATGGTCTTTTATGTTTATAATTTTTTACATAATATCTTTTTCTTGGTTTCTTATATTTATATTTTGATTTTTTGTATTTCTTATATTTCTTATGTCTTTTTCTTTTCTTATAATATCTTTCTTCGCATCCAAATTGAGGTGCTATTTTATCTTTGCAACATGCTAAATTTCTTATTAATGTTTTTTCCATTTTTATTTCTTCTCTATATTTGTCACATAAGTTTCTATACCATTGTTGTAAAAATTTTATTCTTGCTCCTAGAGTATCTACTATTTTTGCTTCATCCCAACTTTTTATTATTTTTGAACTAAATGGTTCAGGTAATTTATTAAAATATAATTTTCTTATTTCTTTACTTTCTTCTGTATTATATGTTCCTTTATAATAATATTCTTTAAATGCACAAGTATATTCATTTATGTAACACATATTACATATTGCTAATTTTAACATTAAATTCCTATTTATATCATTCTCTTCATTTTGTTCTTCTTCTGTTGTTGTCATGCTGCTAAATTCGTCTTTTATAGCTATTTTATATTTTTTTAATAATTCTATAGGTGTTAATTTAGTTGTAGTTGTTGATGATGTTTCTTCTGTAGGTTTGCTAGTTTTAATACCCTTTTACTATTTTCAGTTAGATTTGAAAACCATAATTTCACTGTTCCTATTAATGTTCTTTCTATATATTCTGGTGCATCTGTTACATTTATATTATTATCTAATAATTGTTTTGTCATATATCCTATCCATAATTGTATTATTTTTTCTGTATCTATTACACAATCTAAGTCTAAAAAGTTATAATTTTTATTAACTATTTATTTTGGTGTCCATTTGTTTTGGTGTCCATTTGTCATATTCATCCTTTAGATTATATTTTTTAACTTATTCTTATAATATGTAGGTTTTCTTATTTCTGATGTTCTAGGTATTATATTTTTATCTTCTTTTTTATCAAGAGTATTTATTTTTGTGTTTCTATTTTCTAAGTTTTCTTCATTCATTACTTCTTGTTTTTCATTGATTTCTAATTTTTTGTGTTTGTTAAGATTTCTGTATATGTTTCACTATCTTCTGAATCATAATTATCTGTTTCTTCAATATCTATTGTATTTATTTCTAATTTTTCTTTAAATTGATTTATCTCGTTTAATAATTTTTGTTCTATATCTTTTTCTTCTTTTTCTTTCTGTCTTTTTTCATACAAATCTTTTAGCATTTGTAGTTCTTTTTCTAATTCAGCAATCCTACTATTTTTAGTTTCTTCTATTTTTCGTATTTCTTCTGTAGTTTGTTGTTTTATTTTTTCTATTTCCTTTTTTCTATCTATTTCTTCATTTCCTTTTTTCTATTCTTACCATAGCTGTCAATTTATCTTCTAATTTTAATTCTTCTTTTTCTAACATTAAATATAAATGCTCACCTATTTTGTTATACCTTCTTCCTAGATTAGAAAATACTATTTTTATTTTTAATCCTTCATGGTTTTCATATATTTTTTCATCTATTATAAATTCTTCTTTGTTCATTTTTATTTAATTGTTAATAGATCATGTTGGTATGTATATTCTAGACTATCTATTGTTGATTCTAAATTTGATATTTCTTTTTTTGTGTGTGTGCATTTATTGAGTTTTTACTAACTCCGGCAATTATGTTATATTGTAGTCTTTCTATACTTATTTTTAATTCTTTACGTTTTCCAGATATTATTTAGTTTAATTCTTTATATTTTGGTATTTTTTGTACGTTATTCATCTAAATAATATTTTGGGGAATATCTAAATCTAGTTTTATCAAATAAGTCATAATTAATAAATTAATCAAATAAATCCAAATATATACTACTTCCGTAACTTTAACTTCCATAGTCCTTAGGTGTCTGAGTTTTTTTTTTTTTGAGTTTGCTTTTATTTTGTTTACTTGTATATATACATAGGACAATGTATAAAATTATCAATCAATCAAGAAAAGGAGAAGAAATTTTCTGCAATATCTTTATCTTTGTTTTCCTCAATTCATTGAATTTCTTTCAATTCTTACATGGTATCAAAGAAAGGTTGATTCAATCATCTTGTCTCAAATTCTCATTCTTGTGTCTCAATTTCAATCATCTTATCTCAATTTTTCATCATGTTCAATACCCTAAATAATCTAATTTGTTCTTACTGTAAGAAATCAGGTCATACTGTGGACAAATGTTATAAAATTCATGGATTTTCTGCTAATTCTAAATTTACAAAGCAGAGAAAATTTCAAGTCAACGACAGTTTTCAATATTGTTAAGGAACAGGTGGGCAGTAATGTTCCAAACACTGGGTTCTTGACTCAAAAGATTGTGGGACGACTGTTGGAGCTTTTTTAGCAATTGAATATTGTAAAACAAGGTAAAAATACTCAAGTTTTCGTCAGCATGAGGATTGCAGGTAAAGATAAGTTTTTCAATTCTTATGCACACCTAGTAAACATTGACAATAATTTTGGGATAATAGATAGTGGAGCAACACATCATATGACCCACAATAAATCAATTCTTTCAAATTTTAAAGCTTTGCCTAGTGCACTCATGGTGAATCTTCCCAATTCATACAAAGTAAGGGTAACTCAATCAGGAATAGTCTGTGCATTACCAAATCTTGTTTTAGAGAATGTTTATATATCTTCTTTCAAGTACAATCTCTTGTCTGCACAAAAATTGTATATTCTTAATTTTAAAGGGTTCACTCATTTTCTTAATGATTATTCTCTATTCGTCAAGAAATCTGACTCCTCTATTTCAATAGTAGAAGTATATGTCGATGACATTATTTTGATAGGTAATGATAATGCTGAGTTGCATGCATTGAAGATATTTCTACAAGAGGAGTTTAGAATCAAGGATTTGGCAGATTTACATTTTTTTCTTAGGCATGGAGGTATTGAGAGAACCTCATGGAATCATTATTTCACAACAAAAGTTCACAATTGATCTTCTCAAGGAATTCAATTTCACACATTTTTCACCTGTTGCATTTCCTCTTGATCCTACAATAACACTGCATTTAAATGATGGGGATGCTATTCCAAATCCCATTATATATAGACATCTTCTCGATAAGTTGAATTAACTTACTCACATAAGGCCAAATCTTGCATTCACTATTCAACACCTTAGCTAATCCATGCAAGATCCTCGTCAACCTCATCTTACTACTACATTACGTGTTCTTCGTTATTTATAAAAAAACCAGGTTTGGGCTTTTTATCAATGCTTCTTGTTTTTTTGAGCTACTTGTTTTATGACTCGTATTAGGGAACACGTCCAAATTCAAGAAAATTAGTTAAGGGATTTTATATATCACTTTGGGGATCTCCAATCTCTTGAAAGTCAAAGAAGTAAACCTCTATTTCTCTTAGCTCCGTAGAGTCTGAGTATCATTCTACGAGGCATGTCGTTGCTGAGATCACATGTTTGTTCATTGATTTCAAGATATTTTCTTTCAAATATCATTGCCTATTCCTCTCCATTCAGATAGTCAGGCAGTAATACGTATTGCTAAGAGCCCCATGTTTTACAAGAGAACAAAGCATGTTGAGATTGATTGTCATTTCATTCATATAAAAGTTTTTGGATGTGCTTATTTCACTTTCATTTGTTCCATCCTCCTCTCAGGTAGCTGATCTAATCAAAAAATCACTCACCGGTCCTCTTCACACATTATTTTAGGCAAGTTGGGTGTCCGTTCATCCCCTCCAACTTAAGGGGGAGATAATACTGTAATTTGTTCATTGGACCGGGTTGGTTCACCTGTTCCATCTAATTGCTATATTATAGTCTCCTGCTCAGCACATGACTTGGACTTGCCTTAATGTGATGATTTAATCCAAATCAGCAGGAAATCATTGTAAATATTATTTTATTTCTTTTGTATTTTATTCCTTTTATACACCCTAGGTAAATATTTTGTGTATCCTTATTTAGGCTAGTATCCTATCTTATTTAGGAGTGTATTATTCTTTACCTTATTTAGGAGTCCTTAGGTGTTTGGGATTGTTTTTCCTTTGGATTTGCTTTTATTTTGTTTACTTGTATATATACATAGCTCATTGTACAAAATTATCAATTATCAAGGAAAGGAGAATAAATTTTCCATAAATTCTTTATCTTTATGTTCCGCAATTTATTTAATTCCTTTTAATTCATACACAACTCCCCCTCCCACTCCAATCTAATTGATATATGTAGTTAGATATAGCTATGGCTATCTTCCAAATATGATTAGAGAGTTTGTTATTGTTGTTGAAAAAAATACTATAATATTGATATTGAAACTGAAATTAATAATAATAAGTAAATGGTCACAAAATTTGTGTCATGGCAAGCCAATGCCTTGAAAGAGATTTCTTCCTGACTTCGATGTAAATCATTCTAGCCAGTCGCTCTTCAAGGTTTCACAACTACTTTCAAACACGTTCACGCGTGGTGAAAAGTTTGGAGGTTATCCAAACCAATTGCCCAAAAATAATTAAAGAAGAAGAGGAAGGGGGAAGACTTTTTCTTTTTTTCTTTTTTTGTGGTATTTCTTATTTTTGGTATGTCTTGTGTTCACCAAAGTCATGGTTTATATAGGATGCAAAAGGCTATATCGAGAAGAGAGTTAATGGTATTAAAGTAACATTAATTCATAGTATCATTAAATCAAATGTTACCGATGCTTGTTTTTTTCTTTTGGAATGGATATGTAGGTTCATCTTATTTGAAACATACTTCTTTATTCATTGAATTACACAAAATGCTTTAAGGAAGCATTAACTCCACAATCTCCCACTAATGCAAAAATAAAGAATATGAATAAATTTTGGAAAAAAGGAAGGAACATGGACTTAAGTGTCAATATTTTTTGATTTGAATTGATACGTAGTGATATGGGACAATAACAAATATTCAAAAAATGAAGTACTCTTGAACTAGATGTACATAAGTTGAGAACCCAACAACACATACTATATCCTTGTTTTTAAGCAACATCTGCGATATTACAAAGTATTTTTTATGGTCATACACAAAAACCTTGGTTCTCATGAGTGCTCTAGAAAGACAACCCAAGTCTTTCATAAAAGGCAACCAACCTTTTACGCTCAAGTAGCTGATCCATCAAGTCTATCTCATAGAACACCTTAAGGCTATGGATAATTAAGAGTAAAATAAAGCTCAACCTTATAATACACTACCACGCGCCATAGGGATAGGATATGCAGTGTTTATTGAAGGCCTATTTGACCACAAATAGGTATCTACCATATTAATTCAATCCATGGTATTTAGCCTCACCTTCCTCGATAATTCAAAGACCATTTTCCTTGTCAAACCCTTGGTCATAGGATCCATCAAATTTCTTTCTTACCTTACATATTCCAAGGAAATAACACTATGTTTTAATAATTGTTTAACTGCACCATGTCTAATGCAAATATGTCTCCTTTTTCCATTGTATACACTACTTTTAGCTATCCTAATTGCCGTCTGTGAGTCATAATGTAAATAAACTGGTGACACTTGCCTTCCCTATAAAGGCACATCTGCCAAAAGGTTTCTCAGCCACTCAGCTTCTTGCCCTGCCGACTCGAGAGCAATGAATTCAGTTTCCATGGTAGAACGTGCTGTACAAGTCTACTTTGATGAATTCCATGAAATAAAATATCCACCCAAAGTAAACACATAAATCATTGCCAGTCACCCAGTTTGCATCACAAACCCTTCTAAAATAGCATGAGATTTATTAAAATGCAAACACCAATCCATAGTACCTCTCAGCTACCTTAACAAATGATGAAGAGCATTCCAATGTTCACTATTGGGATTATGAGTATATCTACTCAATCTACTAATAGAATACGCCATATTAGGTCGAGTATAGTTCATAAGAAATATTACACTCCCAATTATTTTAGCATATTCAGTTTGAGAAACACTGAAATTATTATTCCTTTTCAAGTGTATGCTAGGATCATAAGGAGTTCTCACTGAAACTACATAAAAACAATCAAACCTTTTCAACATTTTTTCAATGTAATGATACTGATACAAAGAGAAATCATTAACAAATCTTTTTATTTTAATCCCTAAAATCACATCAGCTACTCTAAGGTATTTCATTTCAAATTTAAAAAATAAAAATTTCTTAGTTTCATTTACAACATTCACATTAGGGCCAAATATTAACATGTCATCCACATATAAACATATAATCATACAATCTGATCCTATCGTTTTAGAATAAACACAAGTATCAGATGAATTAACAACAAAGTCATTATCCATTAATGTAAAATTAAATTTTGCATACCACTTTTTAGGTGCCTCCTTAAGTCCATATAATGATTTTCTTAATTTACATATTTATCCTCTTGTTCTGGGACCACAAAACCCTCAAGTTGAGTCATATAGATCTCTTCCTCTAAATCACAACTTAAATAAAGCAGTTTTGACATCCATTTTGTGTACCACCAAACTATGAATAATGGCTAAAGCAATAAGAGTCCTAATGGTCACTATTTTAGTCACAAGAGAATAAGAATCAAAATAATCAACACCTTCATTTGTTTAAAATCTATAATCATAAGTCTATCCTTATATTTATCAATTGTGCCGTCAGGCCTTAATTTCTTCTTAAATATCTACTTTCTACTTATGGGTTTACAACCTTTAGGAAAATCATATAAGTCCCAGGTGTGATTAGAAACTATAGAGTCTAATTCATTTTTAATAGCCGTTTTCCGAAATATCTCATCTATTGAACTCATTACTTCATCATAAGTCTTAGGCTCTTCTTCTATATAGTAGACAAACACTAATTAAATCATTTAAAGTATCAATGTCAAAATCCTCAGTTAAGAAGGTGGTGATAAAATCAGGACAAAACTAGTCTCAGTTCAATGCCTTTTACTCCTTCTAAGTTTATTTTCATGCGCATTAGCAATAACATCAGATGCAGACATAACATGAGAGTTAACAGGCATAGATATAGAAGTATTATTTTTCTCATCATTAGGCATATCATTTTTTAAAGAAAAAACATGCTAAAAAAATTTTGCATCTCTAGATTCACAAAGAAAATAATCATTTAATGACATAAATTTATATGCAATACTACTTAAAGAATAACTAATAAAGACAGCGTTAAAGCTCTTTGAGCCTATATTTACCCATTTAAAATTAGGTAGATCAACATTAGCCAAACACACTCACACTTTCAAAAATTCCAAGTTAGGACAAAACACTTTCCACAATTCATATAAGGTTTTGCTAACTTTTTATGATGGACTCTATTAAGAATATACCCTGCATATAAGGCGGCTTCCCCCCACATATAGTTAGGTAGATTCTAGCTTAAAAGTATAGAATTTATTATTTTCTTAAGGGTTCTATTCTTTCGTTCGGCTACACCATTTTGTTGAGGGATATAGGGAGTACTAAACTCATAGATAATACCATTTTTATCACAAAAGTCTTCTAGAGATTTAATACTATATTCACCGCCTCTATCAGATCTAAATATCTTGATTTTTCTGTCTAATTGATTTTATACTTCTATTTTGAATTTTAAAAACTTGCTTTTAGACTCATCTTTAGACTTAAGGAGGTATACCTTAGTGTACCTAGAAAAGTCATCCACAAAAAAAATGTAATACTTTTTCCCACCTTTGATGATAGTGTTCTTGAAAATCTACTAAGATTAAATATACTAAGTTCAAGCAATTTGATCTTTCTACAAGTAACATATTTAAAAGGTTTCTTAGCATTCTTTGCTTTTACAACTAGGACATTACAAATATCGTCAATATTTATTGCAAGAATTAGTCCCATTTTTCTAATTCTTTTAATTAAAGAATTATTAACATGGCCTAGTCTACCATGTCATAAATTAATAGACTCAGTAATATAACTAGAATTAAAAATACTTGCATTATTGACAATCTCTTGATCAATGTTCAATACAAATGAGCCCTCGCTAAGATATCCCTTCCCAATAAAGTATTCTCCATGAGAAATAATTATTTTATCAGCTTAAAAAAAACTTTAAGGCCTACTTTGTTGAAAAGTGCTCCAAAAACTAAGTTTCTAAGAAGCGAGGGAACATACAGAACATTGTTCAAGGCTAAATTTTTTTCAGAAGTTAATTTAACTAAAAATTTCCCTTTATAATAGCTCCATCAGTAGTGAAGTTACCCACGTAGAAATACTCGCCATCAATGGATTCTTCAAAGTCATGAAATAACTCTTTGTTGGCACATAAATGTCTTGAAGCACCTGTGTCCAATACCCAATCAGTCTTGTTAGGTACAAGATTTGCCTCAAATGTTTTTGGAAAAATTACTTTATCACCTTAGTAATATGATCTTAGAAATCATCTTTTCCTACCTGTTTTGGCTTTTGTTCATTTCTTAGAAAACACTGAACAACCCTGTGGCAAAGTTTTTCGCAGACAAAACAAGGCCCCTTTGTTTTTTCTAATTTGATTCTTTGTCTTGTTGAAATGATTTTTATTCTTCATTGATTCCATATTCTGGACATTTTTTTGCTTGCCTCCGTACCTGTCTGTTGCAATGGTACAAGAATTTTCCACAAGATTAGCTTTAGAAGAATTAAGAGAAAGAGTTCCATCTTATTTTTCAGACGATTTTCCTTCTTGGGTCTCAGATGGCTGATAAATTCTTGGAGAGTTAGATTCTTTTTCTTATGTTTTAATTGATTTTTGTAATCACTCCAGAATGGTGGGAATTTTTCAAGAAAAAACATTAGCTTGAAGATCTCACACATTTTTTTGCCCTCATTGAGAACATCAATAGTTAGATTTTCATATTCATGAACTTGTTCCATGATTGGCTTATTGTCAACTATTTGGAATTTAATCCACTGTTTGACAACATATTTTTTCTTTCTTGAATCATCAACACCATATTTCTTTTTTAAATTATCTCATATTTTCTTAGCAGATTTATAAGTAACAAATAAATAAAATAAATGTTTAGTCATATAGTTCAACAAATATCCTTTAATTGTTTTTTTTTATCTTTTTTAAATTTCTTTTAGGTAACATCATCAACTAGTTGGGTTTAAAATTGAGAGGGAAGCTCGTTGTTGCAAATTATGGAGATGATAATTCAGATGACAAAGAAAAATATTCTTAAAAGATTATTATTAATATGGTTTGATATAACGACCTACATATTGAAAATAATATTAAAAAAATTAAATCCTATTGAGAAATATCTACCCCTAAACAAGACTACTTGAGCACTACTTTGTGGATGCTACTGTAATGTTGTATGAGAAGAGGGATCTTCTATTTATAGAGTTTCAAAACCTTTCTTTCAAAAAAGAGGTTATCCAAATATGAAAAAGAATTATATTTTTCTTTCAAGAAAAGTAAAAGTAATTATGATATTACTTTTATTTTCCTTCTAAAAATGTAAAACTTAATTTTGTTAAGAAAATCAGCGCAAAAACTTTAACAAATCTTCCCTTTTTGACTTGATTTTCTGGCAATATAATTTTGATCTTCCTTCTTCGCATAATCTTCATATATTACTGCTTCTTACCATGATTAAAAGTTTATGTGGGTTAAAAACTATATCCTTATGCATTAAAAATAAAAGCATTAACATTATCGAAGTCCTGTGTTATAAGTGAACAGGGTTAAAAGTGGAGCCTTGTGCATTGAAAGTGAGCAAAGATTAAAAGTGGAGCTCATGCATTAAAAGTATATGGGCGAGTTGAAATGATCTGAAGCATTAATGTAAGTAGAGGTTGAAAGTTGGAGTATATATATAATGCCCCGGATCTGGTACCCGAAATGCTACACAGTGCTCATGACCCCAAAGGAGCACAAGCTAATCCATGACTGATATCTGTATCTGTATACTGTATAAATGTGGAAACATGAACTGAAAGGCTATATGGTTTAAAACTGTAACATAACATTTGGGATGGGGTATAAATACCCAAAAACATTGTCTAAACATGATAGTCTAGAGAACCTCTAACTAACTGAACTGTCTGAATAAAGAGTTGATGGGACATGTCCCCAATTAAATCCGACTATTGAAATGACTAAGTACTGAGATAATGAAATAACAAATCATATAGTCCTTGGAGGATGAGGACTCACTGCTGACTGACAGCAGATATCTGGAATCTACTGATGCTCTGGAGCTCGTGTCTCTGAACCTATTGGTATAAGACACCATAGCACAAATACATCAGTACTTTGAATGTACTGGTATGCATGTGAGGTATACTGAATACATGGGGTTTATATGCATGAAAAATACAGACTAACTGACTAACTGACTAACTGACTAACATGAACGTGAGAATTCATGCATGAATACATAGTAACTATATCTGAGATCGTGAGAACATGAAATTACTGACAACTAATTATGAATGATAACTGAGTTTTGATGACTGATATAACTCATACAATGAGTGACTGTATCTGACAGTCTTGAATCTGATGGAACTAGCTGAGTTCCAAACTGTTCTGAGTTGACTGTATCTGACTGTCCTAAATTTTGTAGAACTATCTGAGTTCTATTACTGAGACTAAATAACTGAATCTGACAGTCCTGAATTATATAACTGAAGCTGTGGGAAGTAGTTATTTAACCGACATGCCCCAAATAATGTATTATAGCTGAGTTGGGCTCCAATCTGTAACCCCAATAGGAAGGGTGTCAATACCGCGCCACTGGTAAGGAAAAGCTGTGGGTGACCCTCATCTGATAGTATTCCCTAAAAGAAAATGGTGGGACCCTCATCTAATAGTGTTTATCCACCTCATAAACCCTCATCTGACAGTATTGATGTCTCAACCTATGTTGGCTACATAGTCTGGAATGCAAGGATGACTTCTAAGAATCACACCCTCATCTGACAGTGTGTGTTCCCATCCTTGGGTTTACTCAGTGCTAAATCCTACTCCCATCTGAATAGACACTTAACATGGATTACTGAACTGAACAAAATTAACTGAATTAGCTGAATTCCGTTGACTGAAAGAATATTACTGAGATTTGATAACTTACTGAGATTACTGAGATTACTGAGTTTTTCCTGAGTCATGGGACTGATTGAATTCTACTGAACCTAGCTTTACTGAGAGTATCTTCAAACATGACACTGATTCTAGGCACACAACTATATTTTTAGGGTACAAGTTCCCCCAGGACTAGATGGAAGGAAACTGACAAGACATGATATTCTTGAATACATGACTAACATCAACAATCCATAATACAATAATTAAAGATATTTCTTGGTCATTTGATTATCATATCTTGATACGTGAATAAGATAGCATGTATACATAGCATAGTTTCATAAGGCTAACTCATGAGAAATCCAACAAAAATTTCAATACATAAGAATAACATGGAAGTTATTTTGGATCACAAGTTGGATATAGTGCATAATTTTTATCCTCCTAGTCATTTTATCAAACACCTTACATGCACAACTTAAGGCATAGGTGAAATCAACAAATTTCACAAATCATAAACCACCAAATTCAAGGATTTCAATTTACATGCTAACATAGTTTTCATAATTTCAAATAAGGATCCCAACATGGGAATCAAACAACAACCATCATATAACTTGAGCATCCCACAATATAATAATCATGATTCATAATTTAAAATAGGGTTCTTAAGCTTTTTGGATGAAAGGAATCCATAAATCAACACAACGCATACCTTAGTTCTTGATTTAGCAAAGATTGATGGAGAGATTTTTTTGAAATTGAATCCCCAATTGCAACCCTAGCTTGTTCTTGAGAGAAAATTGAGAGAAACTAGTATATTTTGGGTGAAGAATGGCTAAATTACGTGTTATTGGATTTAAATAGGGGTGGGAAATTGACCCTTTTAACCTTGGACGCGTCTTTTAAATTCAGTGAAATTTTCTTGAATTGGACCCCTGGCGTGACGCGGCACTATCGCATCGTGTCACTGGAATTTGATAACTGGGAAATTGAGGGATGGTGCGACGCGGATCCATCATGTTGCCACTTCATTTGCGACCTGGAAGTTTGGCGCGACACGCCACTATCGCGGACCTCTACTGGAATTTGGCAATTGCCATTTTCTCCTGTGGCGCAGCGCGCCACTGACTAATATGGCCCTATTTTACAACGGAAACTGGAAATAGTCATAACTTCTTACCCGATTATCGTATTTAGGCGAATCTTATATCGATGGAAAGCATATTGAATTTTCCACATGACCTGTAATCACAAGTCTATCCTTATATTTATCAATTGTGCCATTAGGCCTTAATTTCTTCTTAAATATTTACTTGCTTCTTATGGGTTTACAACCTTTAGGAAAATCATATAAGTCCCAGGTGTGATTAGAAACTATAGAGTCTAATTCACTTTTAATAGCCATTTTACGGAACATCTCATCTATTGAACTCATTACTTCATCATAAGTCTTAGGGTCTTCTTCTATTAAGTAGATAGATACTAATTCATCATTTAAAGTATCAATATCAAAATCCTCAGTTAAGAAGGTGGAGATAAAATCAGGACAAAACTAGTCTCAGTTCAACGCCTTTTACTCATTCTAAGGTCATTTTCATTCTCATTATCAATAAAATCAGATCCAGGCATAACATGAGAGTTAACAGAAATAGATATAGAAATATTATTTTGCTCATCATTAGGCATATCATTTTTCAAAGAAAAAACATGCTAAAAAAATTTTGCATCTCTAGATTCATAAATAGAATAATCATTTAATGACATAAATTTATATGCAATACTACTTAAAGAATAACTAATAAAGATAGAGTTAAAGCACTTTGAGCCTATATTTACCCATTTAAAATTAGGTAGATCAACATTAGCCAAACACTCTCACACTTTCAAAAATTCCAAGTTAGGACAAAACACTTTCCACAATTCATATAAGGTTTTGCTAACTTTTTATGATGGACTCTATTAAGAATATACCCTGCATATAAGGCGGCTTCCCCCCACATATAGTTAGGTAGATTCTAGCTTAAAAGTATAGAATTTATTATTTTCTTAAGGGTTCTATTCTTTCGTTCGGCTACACCATTTTGTGGGGAGATTTAGGGAGAACTAAACTCATAGATAATACCATTTTTATCAAAAAAGTTTTCTATAACTTTAATACTATATTCACTGCCTCTATCAGATCTAAATATCTTGATTTTTCTGTCTAATTGATTTTATACTTCTATTTTGAATTTTAAAAAATGCTTTTAGACTCATCTTTAGACTTAAGGAGGTATACCTTAGTGTACCTAGAAAAGTCATCTGCAAAAAAAATGTAATACTTTTTTCCACCTTTGATGATAGTGTTCTTGAAATCTACTAAGATTAAATGTACTAAGTTCAAGAAATTTGTTCTTTCTACTAGTAACATATTTAAAAGGTTTCTTAGCATTCTTTGCTTTTACACCTAGGGCATTATAAATATCGTCAATATTTACTGTAAGAATTAGTCCCATTTTCTAATTTTTTTAATCGAAGAATTATTAACATGGCCTAGTCTACCATGTCATAAATTAATAGACTCAGTAATATAACTAGAATTAAAAATACTTGCATTATTGACAATCTCTTGATCAATATTCAATACAAATAAGCCCTAACTAAGATATCCCTTCCCAATAAAGTATCATCCATGAGAAATAATTATTTTATCAGCTTAAAAAAAAACTTTAAGGCCTACTTTGTTGGAAAGTGCTCCAGAAACTAAGTTTCTAAGAAGCGAGGGAACATACAGAACATTGTTTAAGGCTAAAGTTTTTTCAGAAGTTAATTAAACTAAAAATCTGCCTTTATCGTAACTCCAGATGTAGTGAAGTTACCCACGTAGACACACTCACTATCAATGGATTCTTCAAAGTCATGAAATAACTCTTTGTTGGCACATAAATGTCTTGAAGCGCCTGTGTCCAACACCCAATCAGTCTTGTTAGCTACAAGATTTGCCTCGACAATTTTTAGAGAAATTACATTATCACCTTAGTAAGATGATCTTAGACATCATCTTGTCCTCCCTGTTTTCGCTTTTGTCCTATTCTTAGAAAACACTGAATAACCTTGTGGAAAAGTTTTTCGCAAAAAAAACAAGGCCTCTTTGATTTTTTCAATTTGATTCTTTGGCTCGTTGAAATAATTTTTCTTCTTCATTGATTCCATATTCTGGACATTTTTTTTCTTTCCTCCGTACCTTTCTGTTGCAATGGTATAAAAATATTCCACAATATTAGCTTTAGAAGAATTAAGAGAAAGAGTTCCATCTTATTTTTCAGACAATTTTCCTCCTCGGGTCTCACATGGCTGATAAATTCTTGGAGAGTTAGATTTTTTTCCTTATGTTTTAATTGATTTCTGTTATCACTCCAGAATGGTGGAAATTATTTAAGCAAAACATTATCTTGAAGATCTCACACATCTTTATGCCCTCATTGAGAACATTAACAGTTAGATTTTCATATTCATAAACTTGTTCCATGATTGGCTTATTGTCAACCATTTGGAATTTAGTCCACTGTTTGAAAACATATTTTTTCTTTCTTGCATCATCAACACCATATTTCCTTTTTAAACTATCTCATCTTTTCTTAGCAGATTTATAAGTAATAAATAAATTAAATACATGATTAGTCATATGGTTCAACAAATATCCTGTAACTATTTTATTATATTTTTTAAATTTATTTTGGGTAACATCTCAACTTGTTGGGTTTAAAATCAAGAGGGATGCTCATTGTTGCAAATCATGGGGATGATAATTCAGATGACAAAGAAAAATATACTTAAAAGATTATTATTAATATGGTTTGATAAAATGACCTACATATTGAAAATAATATTAAAAAACTTAAAACCTATTGAGAAAAATCTACCCCTAAACAAGACTATTTGAGCACTAAATTGTGGATGCTACGGTAATGTTGTATGAGAAGAGGGATCTTCTATTTATAGAGTTTCAAAACCTTTCTTTCAAAAAAGAGGTTATCCAAATCTGAAAAAGTATTATATTTTTATTTCAAGAAAAGTAAAAGTAATTATGATATTACTTTTAATTTCCTTCTAAAAAAGTAAAACTTAATTTTGTTAAGATAATCAGTGAAAAAACATTAACAAATCTTCCCTTTTTTGCTTGATTTTCTGGTAATATAATTTTGATCTTCCTTCTTCTCATGATCTTCCTATATCACTGTTGCTTACCATGATTAAAAGTTAATATGGGTTAAAAACTAGAGCCTTATGTTTTATAAATACAATCATTAACATTATTGAAGTCTTGTGTTATAAGTGAACAGGGTTAAAAGTGATGCCTTGTGTATTGAAAGTGAGCAAAGATTAAAATTAGAGCTCATGCGTTAAAAGTATATGGGCGAGTTAAAACAAACTCAAGCATTAAAGTAACCAGAGGTTGGAAGTTGTAGTATATATGCAATACCCCGAATCTGGTACTCGGAATGCTACACGATGCAGGGTGCTCATGACCCCGAAGGATCACAAGATAACCCATGACTGATATCTGTACCTGTATACTTTATAAATGCGGAAACATGAACTAAAACTCCATAAGGTTCAAAACTGTGACATAACATCTGGGATGGGGTATAAATACCCAAAACAAAACTGTCTAAACATGATAGTCTGAACACGATTGTCTATAAAGACTCTAACTGACAGAACTATCAGAATAAGGAGTTGGTGGGACATATCCCCAACTAACTATGACTACTGAAATAATTAAGTACTGAGATAATGAAATAACAAATCATATCATCCTCGGAGGATATAGACTCACTGCTGATATTTAGAATCTTCTGATGCTCTGGAGCTCGTGTCTCTGAAACTATGGCATAAGACACCATATCGCAAATGCGTTGTACTTTGAATATACTAGTATGCATGTGACGTAGGCTGAATGCATGGGGTTCATATGCATGAACAATACTGACTAACTGACTAACATTAACGTGAGAATACATGCATTAGTACATAGTAACTATATCTAAGATCGTGATAACATGAAATTACTGATAACTAATCATGACTGATACTTGAATTCTGATGACTGATATAACTGATAACACGAGTGACTATATCTGACAGTCCTGGAACTAATGGAACTAGCTGAGTTCAGAATTGCTCTGAGTTGACTATATCTAACAGTCTCAAATTCTGTGGAACTATTTGAGTTATATTACTGAGACTGAATGACTGTATCTGACAGTCTTGAATTCTATAACTGAAACTGTGGAAAGTAGTTATCTAACCGACATACCCCAAATAATGCATTATAGCTGAGTTGGGGTCCAATTTAAAACTCCAATTGGAAGGGTGTCAATACCGCACCACTGGTAGGGACAAGCTGTGGGTGATCCTCATCTGATAGTGTCCCCTAAAAAAGAATGGTGGGACCCTTATGTAATAGTGTTTATCCACCTCATCAACCCTCATCTGACAGTGTTGGTGTCTCAACCTATGCTGGCTACATAGTTCTAGAATGTAAGGATGATTTCTAAGAATCACACCCTCATCTGACAGTGTGTGTTCCCATCCCTGGGTTAACTCGGTGCTAAATCCTACTCCCATATGAATAGACACTGAACATGGATTACTGAACTGAACTGAATTAGCTGAATTCCGTTGACTGATGGAATATTACTAATATCTGATAACTGACTGAGATTACTGAGCTTTTCCTGAGTCATGAGACTGATTGAATTCTACTGAACCTGGCTTGACTAAGAGTATCTTGAAACATGACACTAATTCTAGGCACACGCTATATTTTTTGGGTACAAGTACCTCCAGGACTCGATAGAAGGAAACTGACAAAGGATGACATTTTTGAATATATGACTAACATCAACAATCCATAATACAATAATTAAAGACATTTCTTGGGCATTTGATTATCATTGCTTGATACATGAATAATATAGTATGTATACATAGCATAATTTTATAATGCTAACTCATGAGCAATCCAACAACAATTTCAATACATAAGAATAGCATGGAAGTCATTGAATCACAATTTAGCTATAGTGCATAATTTCTATCCTCCTAGGCATTTTATCAAACACCTTATATGCACAACTTAAGGCATAGGTGAAATCATCAAATTTCACAAATCATAAACCACCAAATTCATGGATTTCAATTTATATGCTAACATAGTTTTCATAATTTCACATAAGGATCCCAACATGGGAATCAAACAACAACCATCATATAACTTGAGCAACCCATAACATAATAATCATGATTCATTATTTAAAATAGGGTTGTTGAGCTTTATGGATGAAAGGAATCCATAAATCAACACAATGCATACCTTAGTTCTTGATTTAGCGAAGATTGATGGAGAGATTTTGTTGAAATTAAATCCCCAATTGTAACCCTAGCTTGTTCTTAGGAGAAAATTGAGAGAAACTAGTATATTTGGGTGAAGATTGGCTAAATAACGTGTTATTGGGTTTAAATAGGGGTGGAAAATTGACCCTTTTAACCCTGAACGCGTCTTTTAAATTCAGTGAAATTTTCCCGAATCGGACCCCTAGGGCGACGCGGTACTCTCGCGCCGTGCCATTGGAATTTGATAACTGAGAAATTGTGGGATGGTGCAATGCGGAGCCCTGGAATTTGTGACCTGGAAGTTTACTATTGCGGACCCCTACTAGAATTTTCCAATTTCTATTTTCTCCAGTGGCACGGTGCGCCATTGACTAATATGGCGCTGTTTTACGATGGGAACTTGAAATAGTCATAACTTCTTACCCGGTTATCGGATTCAGGCGAATTTTATATCGATGAAAAGCTTATTAAATTTCCCATGGCATAAACAACATTCAATTTAGAAGATAATATGTGACATTCTTGGGATGAAATTAGTTAGGAAACTTCAGGGTGTTACAATATCTCCCCCTTGGGAACATTAGTCCTCGAATGCGACTGACTGAGAGGGGAGAAACGATAAGCCAAAGTACATACTGAACATGAACAACTGAAGCATGACTGACATGTATGATATTTATACTGAGCATGCATATCTGATGCATGATTTCATGACTTAACTGACTCATGAACACATGACTGAGATTTCAGATAACTGAGTTTCTCACAAGGAGAATGCATGTCTGATGCATAAACACATGACTAATCTGATGCATGAACACATGAATGAATATGAAATAGTACTTAGTACTAAGTTTAAAAATGGAATCCTGAGCATGAGGCTGATATCAAGTTGTAACTGAAATCTGGACATGAAAATTGAAAAACTTAAGGAGAACTGTTACCTTGAGCTAGATCTGAGTTAGCGGAGAAGAGGTGAGGATACTTGGTACATATGTTTGCTTCTGTTTCCCAAGTATCTCCCTCAACGTACTGATTCTGCCAAAAAACTTTGACTAGAGGGACTTCTTTGTTCCTCAATCTACGAGTCTGATAGTCCAAAATTTTGACTGGAATCTATTCATAAGAGAGGTTGTTCTAAATATCTATGTTCTGAATAGGGACTATAACCGCTGGGTCACCTATACACTTCTTGATCAAAGAGACATGGAAGACAGGATGAACTAAGGCTAGATTTGAAGGCAATTCTAGCTCATAAGCTACCTTGCCGAAGCGACTGAGAATTTTGAAGGGACCGATATATCGGGGACTGAGATTTCCCTTCTTGCTGAACCTCTTCACTCCCTTCATGGGAGAGATATTTAGATAGACATAGTCACCAATATCGAACTCGAGATACTTTTTACGCACATCTGTATAAGACTTCTGTTGGCTCTGAGCAGTCCGAAGTCTTTCTCTGATCCACTAGACTTTCTCTAAGGCATCGAATACTAAGTCAGGAACTATAAATGAAGCCTTACTAACTTCAAACCAACCAATTGGAGATCTGTACCTCCTACCATAGTGAGCTTCAAATGGATCCATTCAAATACTGAAATGATAGCTATTATTGTATGCAAACTCAATCAAAGGCAAGTGGTCACCTAACTACCCTTAAAATCAATTGAACATGCCCTTAGCATATTTTTTAGGGTCTAAATGGTCCTTTCTGCTTGACCATCTATCTGAGGATGAAAGGATATATTGAGATGAACATGGATACCAAGACCCTTTTGGAATGCTTTCCAGAAATGAGAGGTGAACTGGGTACCTCTATCTGAGATAATAGATAACGGAACACCATGTAATATGACCAAATCCTTGATATAGAGTTTGGCGTAATCCTTGGCTAAATAAGAGGTATGAATTAGAAGGAAATAAGATGATTTGGTTATTCTGTCTACAATGACCCAAACTGAATCATGATAATGACGAGTACGAGGAAAACCCATCACGAAGTCCATGTTCACTTCTTCCCACTTTCATGTAGGAATACTGAAATCCTGCATGGACCCACTTGGCTTCTGATGCTCTATCTTAACCTGCTTACATGTAGAGCACTTATCCACAAACTCTGCAATATTTCTCTTCATACCATTCCACCAATAGATCTCTCGCAAGTCACGGTACATCTTTGTGGCCCCTGGATGAATAGAGTAGCACACACTATGCCTTTCTGCAAGAATTTGCGGCCATAAGTCATCTACATCTGGAACACAGAGACGAACCTGACAACGCAATACATCATCTCCCCCTTGGGAGAAAACCTCTACTTTCTAATCCTTGACTGATTCTTTCAACTTGACTAGATCGGGGTCTCTATCTTGCTTTTTTTTCACCTAAAAAACTAGAGATGATTCTGAACAACTCTGAACCCATATATTACCCTCTTTTGTATCGACTAAGTGAACACCTAGTCTGGCAAGATGATGGACTTCCTGAGCTAACTTCTTCTTACTGTCCTCAACATGAGCAACACTACCCATAGACAATCTACTGAGAGTGTCAGCCACTACATTGGCCTTGCTCGGATAATAAAAGAGACTCATGTCGTAATTTTTCAAGAGCTCTAACGAACTTTTCTGATAAAGATTGAGATCTTCATGATAAAAGACATACTAAAGGATTTTATGATTTGTGAACACATCTACATAAACTCTGTATAAATAATGCCTCCAAATCTTTAAGGAAAATACTATGGCTGCTAACTCATGATCATGAGTAGGATAATTCTTCTCATGGGGTTTAAGTTGTCTGAAGGCGTAGGCTATGACCTTACCATGCTGCATGAGAACATAACCCAAACCCACTCTGGATGCATGATAATACACTACGAAACTATCTGACCTATCTGGAAGAGCTAAGACTGGAGCTGAGGTGAGTCTAGTCTTCAACTCCTGAAAACTCTTCTCGTAAGAATCTGACCAGTGAAACTTGACTTTTTTCTGAGTCAAATGCAATAGACGAAAATCCTTGAGTCAAATGCAATAGACAAAAATCCTTCAACAAACCGTAAGTAAAATCCAGCCAAACCCAAGAAACTCCTGATATTTGATGGAGAGACAGGTCTGGGCTAGTCTCTTACCACTTCAGTCTTTTGAGGATCTAGTCTAATTCCATCATCGGAAACGATATGACCAAGGAATGCTACTGACCTTAGCCAAAATTCGCAGTTACTAAATTTGGTGAACAACTGATGATTTCTGAGAGTCTGAAGTACAATTCTGAGATGGTGTACATGATCACGCTCACTACGGGAATAGACCAGAATGTTATCTATGGAGACTATGACAAACATGTCCAAGTACTACTTGAATACACGGTTCATCAAGTCCATGAAATCTGCTGGGGCATTGGTGAGACCAAAGGACATGACTAGGAATTCCAAGTGACCATACCGAGTTTGAAAAACTATTTTCAGAATGTCACATTCTCTAACTCTGAGTTGATGATAGCCTGATCTGAGGTCTATCTTAGAGAAATAGCTGGCACCCTGAAGTTGGTCAAACAAGTCATTGATTTTGGGAAGTGGATACTTGTTCTTGACCGTGACTTTATTGAGTTGACGATAGTCTATGCACATTCTGAGAGCACCATCTTTCTTTCGTACGAATAAGACTGGTGCACCCCACGGGAAAACACTAGGTCTAATGAACCCCTTATCTAAGAGATCCTTCAACTACTCTTTCAATTTTCTAAGTTCTTCTGTTGCCATTTTGTATGGCGGAATAGATATAGGTTGAGTATCTGGAAGAAGATTGATGCCGAAGTCTATTTCCCTTTTGGGAGGAATCCCTAGAAGATCTTCGAGAAAGACATCTAAATATTCATTCACGACTGGGACTGAATCAAGACTGGGAGTTTCAGAACTAGTGTCCTTAACTTGAGCAATATGATACACACATACTTTAGATATCATTTTCCTTGGCCGAAGGTAGAAAATAAGCTGACCTCTGAAAGAGGATACACTACCCTTCAACTCTAGAACGGGTTCATTTGGAAACTGGAACTGGACTATTTTGTGTCTGCATTTGACTGTGTCATAGCAGGAATGAATCCAATCCATGCCAAGAATGACATTAAAATCCATCATCTCTAATTCGACTAAGTCTGCTAAAGTGACTTTCAGAAATATCATAATCGGGCAGTTCCTGTATACCCACCGGGCTATGATGGTTTTACCCACTGGGGTAGAGAATGAAAAGGGCTCTGCTAGAATTTTGGGACTGACTCCGAAATCAACTGCTAAATAGGGAGTAACAAATGACAAAGAATCTCCTGGATCTAGCAAAGAATAAACATGTACATAAAATATCTGTAATGTACCAGTAACTATATCAGGAGAATTTTTTTGATCATGCTGGGACTGGAGAGCATAGAGTCTATTTGGGCGTTGCCCACTAGTAGCACTAAAAGTGGCACCCTACTGATTTCGGAGACCGGACTGAGCTGAGGAGTGGAGATGACTCTGATAACCTGACTGGGGGAAGTCTCTGACTCTGTAGCTTGGCTTGCCATATCCCAAACAGATATTGCTACCAGCTCTGCAAGTACCCTTGTGGTTCTTACCACAAGTCTGACAAAGGGGATTTATTTGGGCATTGCTGACACTGCCCTGAGACTTACAGCCTGGAGCCCTATCTCTATTTCCATCCCTGAACTTAGGAGCTGGAGCACCAGCTGAAGAAGGATCTGGAAAGGATGACTTAGGATGAAACTGAGAATGGTTTCCTCCTTCTGATTTAGGCTGAGAAAAGTTGAAACTACATGTCTTTGCTCTCTTATTCTGCTTCTCCCTCATCCTAATTTTTTGATCTTCTATATGCTGAGCATGAGTCATAATCCTAGATAAAATCACGTCACTATTTAACATCACAGACCGACACTCGTTGACCACACTATCGTTCACCCCAGAAACAAACTTACTCATCTTGGCCCTGCTATCTGTAACCACATGAGGGGCATATCTAGATAATTGAGTAAAATTAAGAGAATACTCTTTCACCATCATGTTGTCCTGCCTGAGGTTGATAAATTCTAACACCTTATCTTCTCTCAGCTCTAGGAGAAAGAACCTCTCTAAGAATGTGGTGACAAACTCCTCTCACTCTATAGGGCCTGCATCATCTTGCCTTTCTGACTTCCACTACTTGTACCAAGTGTGAGCAATATCCTATAACTGGTATGTAGCTAGCTCAGAACTCTCACTAGGAGTAACCCCCGTGATGTCTATAACCTTCTAAACCTGATCGATGAATTCCTGAGGGTCCTCATCTGACTTAGGCCTGAGAAAGGATGAAAGATTCATTTGGGTAAAGTCTCAAATCTTGGCTGCAGCTGAATTGGCCACTGGGTTGGTCGGAACGACAGTTGGTCATTCATTCTGAGCGGCAACTGGCTGAGCAAGAGTAGTGAATACAACTCTAAACTCTGCATGAGAAACATGTTCGCCCAAATGTTCTTCGGGCTGAGGGGCTGACTGATTCCTATTTCTTCTTTTAGGAGGCATGTTCTATATAAGAAAGGGAGAAATTGATTAGATTGAGAGATTGACTTGAGATTATGCTCACTGGAATGACATGAATACTGGAAGATGGGAAACTATTCCTAAAACATCTTATAGTCACCTGTACATAAATGTGGCGCACAACACACCCATGCACAAGACTCTACTAGATGTGGCTTTCAGACTTCCTAGGACTCTATTGAACCTTAGGCTCTGATACCAAGTTTGTAATGACCCAGATCTGGCATCTGAAATACTACACAATGCTCATGACCCCGAAGGACCACAAGCTAACCCATGACTGATATCTGTACCTATAAACTGCATGATATACCACATAAATATGGAAACATGAATTGAAAGGCCATAAGGTTCAAAACTGTAATATAACATATAGGATGGGGCATAAATACCCAAAACAAAACTGTCTAAACATGATAGTCTGAACATGATAGTCTGAACATGATAGTCTAGAAAGCCTCTAACTGACTAAACTATTTGAATAAGGAATTAATGGGACCTGTCCCCAACTAACTCCAACTACAAAAATAACTAAGTACTGAGATAATGAAATAACAAATCATATCCTCCTCGGAGGATGAGGACTCATTGCTGATTGACTGCTGATATCTGGAATCTACTGATGCTTTAGAGCTCGTGTCTATGAACCTATGGTATAAGACACCATAGCACAAATGTGTCAGTACTGTGAATATACTGGTATGCATGTAAGGTAGGCTAAATGCATAGGGTTCAAATGCATGAACAATACTGACTAACTGACTAACATTAACATGAGAATACATGTATGAATACGTAGTAACTATATCTGAGATCGTGATAACATAAAATTACTGATAACTAATCATGACTTATAACTGAGTTTTGATTACTGATATAACTGATAACATGATTGACTGTATCTGACAGTCTTGAATCTAATAGAACTAGCTGAGTTCTAATCTGTTCTGAGTTGACTGTATCTGACAGTCCTGAATTCTATAGAACTATTTGAGTTCTATTACTGAGACTGAATGACTGTATCTGACAGTCCTGAATTCTATAACTAAAACTGTGGGGAGTAGTTATATAACCGACATACCCCAAATAATGCATTATTGTTGAGTTGGGGTCCAATCTGTAACCCCAATTAGAAGGGTGTCAATACCGCGCCACTGGTAAGGACAAGTTGTGGGTGACCCTTATCTGATAGTGTCCCCTAAAAGAGAACGGTGGGACCCTCATCTGATAATGTTTATCTACCTCATCTACCCTCATCTGACAGTATTGATGTCTCAACCTATGCTGGCTACATAGTTATGGAACGTAAGGATGACTTCTAAGAATCACACCCTCATCTGACAGTATGTGTTCCCATCCCTGGGTTCACTCGATGCTAAATCCTACTCCCATCTGAATAGACACTGAACATGGATTACTGAACTAAACTAAATTAACTGAATTAGCTGAATTCCATTGATTGACGAAATATTATTGAGATCTGATAACTAACTGAGATTACTGAGTTTTTCCTGAGTCATAAGACTGATTGAATTCTACTGAACCTGGTTTGACTGAGAGTATCTTGAAACATGACACTGATTCTAGGCACACAACTATATTTTTTCGGTAGAAGTACCCCCAAGACTTGATGGAAGGAAACTGACAAGGCATGACATTCTTGAATATATGACTAACATCAAGAATCCATAATACAATAATTAAAGACATTTCTTGGGCATTTGATTATCATAGCTTGATACGTGAATAAGATAGCATGTATACATAGCATAATTTCATAAGGCTAACTCATGAGCAATCCACCAACAATTCTAATACATAAAGATAACATGGAAGTCATTTTGGATCACAATTTAGCTAAAGTGCATAATTTCTATCCTCCTAGACATTTAATCAAACAATTTACATGAACAACTTAAGGCATAGGTGAAATCATCAAATTTCACAAATCATAAACCACCAAATTCATGGATTTCAATTTATATGCTAACGTAGTTTTCATAATTTCACATAGGGATCCCAACATGGGAATCAATCAACAACCATCACATAACTTGAGCAACCCACAACATAATAATCATGATTCATAATTTAAAATAGGGTTCTTGAGCTTTATGGATGAAAGGAATCCATAAATCAACACAAAACATACCTTAGTTCTTGATTTAGCAAAGATTGATGGAGATATTTTCTTAAAATTGAATCCCCAATTGCAACCCTAGCTTGTTCTTGAGAGAAAATTGAGAGAAACTAGTATATTTTGGGTGAAGAATGGCTAAATCACGTGTTATTGGATTTAAATAGGGGTAGGAAATTGACCCTTTTAACCCTGGATGGGTCTTTTAAATTTAGTAAAATTTTCCAGAATTGGACCCCTGGCGTGACGCGGTGCTATCGCGCCGTGTCATTGGAATTTGACAATTGGGAAATTGAGGGATGGCGCAATGCGGAACCATCGTGTTTCCACATCATTTGCGACCTGGAATTTTGGAGCGATGCGCCACTATCACAGACCTCTACTGGAATTTGACAATTTCTATTTTCTCCTGTGGCGCAGTGTGCCACTGACTAATATGGCGGTGTTTTACGACTGAAACTTAAAATAGTCATAATTTCTTACCCAGTTATCGGATTTAGGCGAATCTTATATTGATGGAAAGCTTATTGAATTTTCCACATGAAAAAAAGTAAAAATCTTACAAATTTCTCATGGAATAAACACCATTCAATTTTGAAGATAATACTTGACATTCTTGGGACGAAATTAGTTAGGAAACTTTGGGGTATTACAATATAAGCATAGGTTGAAAATTAATTTTGTTTTAAAGATGGAGCATGTACCAACCCATTTATTCATTACTAAATTATCCTGATGAATTGATGAAAAATCTTATTTTTCATTCCTCAATATTAACTTGAGCCCAAAATAACCATCATTTTATTTATTGTTTCATCTCAATTTTTTGGCTAAGATTTAAATCTTTCGATGTGTTTATATAGACTCAAACTCAATATATTTAATTATTCATGAGTGATAATATCAATAATTTAGTTTGAAATTTCTTTTTCTATTAATTATGGTCGTACAATATCCCTAGCACAAAGTTAAGTTTAAAACTTTATTTTCGATAGAGTTTCGATATGGGTTTTTATTATGGTCAACTTCAAATGATCATATATCTTAGAATATAAGAAGTTAAGAAACTCAAACACACTAAATAAAAGATCTCCGAGTCCTCTTTCCAACTCAACAAACCGTTCGTCAATCCAAATTTGGAGTAAAAAGTTATGACTATTTTTCTAAGCACTGTCCGGGCTGAAATGGGATTTCGCTGTGGGAAAAATTCTGATGGTATTTAAATTAGCTTCATACGTATTTTAGGTCTAAAAATATCAAATTTCATTCCCTAACCCTAGAGAGGTTATTTCTCAAGGCTTAAGATGAAATTCCTTTGTTGAGGTAAGTTTTTCCATTATTTTCTTCGTCTTTGAATCCTTCAACATCTTCGAATCCTTAGAAAGACCTTTAATGATGGATTTTTTTTCGAGGAATACTCATGGGTGTTTTTAATATAACCTAGAGCTAATTTTAAACTATAAATTAAATATTTCTAACATGAATTTCATAAACTCAATTATGAATTTTGATGGTTAGGAACCTTGAATTTCGTAATGATGAGACCTTTAGCATAAAAACTCCATTAATGGAGATGGGTTAAGCTTGAAAGAGCTAATTAATGGTTAACTAACATTAGAAAATGATATAGACCTTGAATTAAGGATAGAACTAGTGAGTTTAAATCCCCAAAATATTTGTTTGAAGAGTAATTGTTTAATTACTGTTATTATTGCTTGATTTTTAGATGGTTGATTATTCTCAGGCATGAAGGAAAATAAATAACATTCTTATTGCTGCTTACTTCTTTCAATAGCTTGGCGTCCAGGTAGGCTTGGTTTAATGAGTAGAAGATTGTGTTATTTTATATTTTCATAATTTAGAATTGACGGGAGAAAGCATCTCTAGGCCCGTAGGCATGGAGTTGAGGTGGATAAAGACACGAGAACATAACTTTAATTACGAAAATAATATTATTGATTAATTATGTGATATTTATGACAGTATGTGCTATGTGCCCGCAAGGAGATTGTTGTAAATGAAGTATGTGGACTTGATAGTTCTTAGTTGTTCTGGTGATGAACCTACTTGAGTTATAATGATATTAATTTGTATTTATTGGACAATAATACGATGTGGAGAATCATGCTAGGATCAAGTATTGATGAGCATAGCAATATCTAAAGGATAGATGACTTGAATTAGTGTAATTATTGTATTATAAAGAAAGAGGTAGTGATAGTTTAATAACTATGAGTAACTAATGCTCCAATAGTGACTTGCATGCTTAAGTGTTAAATTATGATTTATTTTATAATATTCTTGTCTTGGTATTGATAAAAAAACTTTATATATTGGATGTCGATGATAGGCTAAATTGGTGATAATGATGATTTATTAAATTGTGCGTATGAGAGGCTTGTTTGATAATGATAACTCCTTGAATTAGTGTCATGAATGGCTTGTTGACGATCGTGATGAATTATTGAAATAATGCCCATGAGAGGGTCAAAATATTGATAAATGAAAGAACTTGATTGAATTTCTTTATGATTTTAAGTGCACTTGTAAATTTAGTACGTCGTATTGCATTCCGAAAGATAGTGTAAATTTAATAAAATATATGTAATATTTATTTATGGAGGATCGGATACCATGCTGGCACAAATATGAATATTGATATTACTTATTTATGGAGAATCGGGTACCTCACCGGTGCGAATATAAATATTGCTAATATTTATTTATGAAGGATCGGGACCACACCGGTACAAATATGAATATTGATATTACTTATTTATGGAGGATCATATACCGCGTAATATTGATAATATTTATTTATGGGGGATCGGGTACCATGATGGTATGTATATGAATATTGATATTACTTATTTATGAAGGATCAGTTACCGCAGCGGTACAAATATGAATATTGATAATATTTATTTATGAAGGATCGGGTACCACACCAGTATGGTACATGAACTTAGATTGTCCCCTGCAGGTCATGACTAGTTGGGCAAAAAATATGTCCCTTAGCAGGTGTGTACAGATTAATGTTGATTTTGAATGGTGGTGAGGTTTACTAAGTTGATAATGAACTAATGGTGTTCTAATGATGAGGTTTAAAAGGCCATAATTGTTAATTATGAAAAGATTGTTAGTAGCAATGTGACCGATGTTAAATTTTAGTATTGCCGAGAGATGTGATTGAATCATATTCCACGAGCCGACATGGTGATAATAATAATAATAATAATAAAGTAATTGATAATGAAGTAATCCAAAGTGACGAATCCAATGAATAATACCAAAGAAAGGATCCCAAACTTCAATAATTGAATTAATCCTTTTTCAATAGTATGTATAAGGTTTGTTAATGAGACTTAAATCTAGAGTGTCTTACTGAGAAATGAGTTGACTTGTATTTGCTACTTGATTGTCTCCTTGAGATTAATTGGGTGACATGTGCTTGAAAAAGTGAAACTCCGTGTTTCTTTCTATACGTTGGTCAACTTGCTTCATTCATAGTTGTGGTAATTATAGTTTACCCAATTGGCTATTTATTATTCCTTAATGTTATAAGAGAGTATTTTATTGTTAGCCTGAGAGTTTAGTGTGATTTTTCTATGATTATTAGGTTTATCCTATAGATGTAGGTAATGAAAGAGATAAGGTGAATAAAGAGGGATAGCGATGTATTAGCATTGGATTGTGGTTGATGGTGTGAATTAATGAGGCTAGAGTATGTTAGTAGTGAATATAATACTGATGGAGTTGGAAGAGTATTTGTATCATGACCCAAATCGATACCCTATCCGCGATGAACATCTCGAACAGTGAAGGCCCGAGAGCCCTTCTCTAACTGGCAATCATATACACAATTTATATACTATAAGGAAAATGCAAAAAAACATGATAAGACGGAAACATGGTCATTCTTTTACTACAACTGAACATACGAAAATGAGTTCATGAAACATTCAAAAACACCACTAGCCTGCGAAATCTCTAACAACTCAAAAACACTACTGTCTGAATACTGGGACAAGGCCCTTAGTCGTACCATAAACTTACATGAAATATCAATATCAAATCAACCAGTACTTTCGAAATAAGGGAGGTTCACCATCTGCAAACTTCGAACAACCCAATCTACTGCTTAGTAGGACCTCAAGACTGTGCCTCAGATCCTAAAATATAGGGGGTTAATACAGATGTACTAATATGCGGAACAATCCAAAATAATGTACTTTTATATATAACATAAGTGAGAGCATTTCATTAAACATGTCATTTTAAAACATTTGAAAACACATGGGCATAATTTGATAAATTTAAAAACACTTTCTTGAAATCGTGACTGTACTCTTTATTTCACTTCTAAGCTAGATGGTACAACCTACAATCTGTAATTCCATAGGATATATGGAATCCGCCCTTGACTCAGCGGCAAGCCCCCAATCTAAGTTTGCCGCAAGAATTAGAGTATCTATAAGGGGAGACACACAAGACCAGACAACATGGTGTTATGATCACCAATCAAATCAACATGTCATAGTAGTGCACAAGACCAAAAAGCATGGCTCCTAACCATAGTACAAAATTAGGATGACATGAATTAAGGTACACAAGACGACAAAGCATGGTACCATCACCCCGTGTCGGCAAATCACGATTTCTAGCATTGAGTCTTTTAACTCGTACTTTTTTCGAGTAACCATATAACTCACTTTAAGCCTATTTCAACCTTTTCTAAGCATGCATCTTTCTGAATTCAAAATCTAAAAATCTGAGTAAAATCTATATTTTAGTCTATTCTAAATCTGCTATGGCATTCATCTGTTTGGTATCGGCACAACAAGACTTGCAAGTCATATCTGGAAGCCATAAAATATCATGTTACAGTACTTTCATTCAAAACAAGATGTTTAGACCACTAAATCATTCAAATAGTATAAGAGTGTTTGTATTTCAACATACATGAAAACTTATGCAATGATTTTCTCTTTCAAACCTTAAACATGGGTGGTCACTCAATTTGCAGTAAATCATGCAATTCTTTCAGTAAACATCTTTAACATTTATCAACAAGCAAAAACACCGTCTCTTCAATTCGTAACCATTTGCAAATCATTTAACAATAGCCAAGAACATTTATAGAGGGCTTCTAAATGTGAAGTTTGATCAATTCGAACAATATGAATATCAAGAAGTATCATAACACGAGAGAGAGTGAAAATATTCATTCTCTCAATTCACTTTCAAATTTCAAACACATACATAAATATATATGGACAAAAATAAAATTTAGAGGAAGGACTCAAGACCAAAACATTATCATCAATAGGGTTCACAATGCATAATTGTCAATGTAAATTCAAAAACCCTCTTGTAAATACATGTTTTCCCAACATTCAAACATTAGAAAAGAAATTTTTTCACCATACCCATGTAGTTTAGAAAAACCTCACGTACCTTAGATTACTTGTCATGACCCAAACTGATGGCCCGTGCGGGCACCTACGCTATTCTAAGTAGCTAGGAGAACCCTTATTACCCAACTAAAAATATGCGAAAGACTTGTGTTTTTAAGGATATATAATGTAAATTAAATACTAATAACTAAACTTTTTTAAAAACTTCTTACAAATGTTCTTCACTATCCCAAGACTTGGCCAGACATGTACAAGAGCTACCTTTTACAACATAGACTGACAATGAAATAAACAATACAAGGACTCTAACATCTGCCAGGAAGAAAGTGCAGAAGTTAGTGCTGAATATTGTAATCTATCTAGTAAAAGCAAACTAACCTGCATTCAGTCTACACCCCAATAAGGAGTGTAGAAGGGTAAGTACAACCACACATACTGGTAGGCATCATCGAACGATCGTGTTAGTTCATATAATCATAAAATAGAATTAAGGAAAATAAACCATGACATCTTGAATGGAATATAATTCAATCAAGGCTATAATAAAATTATTACTTTACCTATATAAGTTACATCATCCAATTACTTTTCCAACTCCATCAGTATTATATTCACTACTAACATACTCTAGCCTCATTAATTCACACAATCAACCACAATCCAACGCTAATAAATCACTCATCCGCTATTTTCACCTTATCTTTTTTCATTATTCATATTCACAGGAACAAACCCATAATCATAGACAACCCACATTAAATTCTCGAGCTAACAACCAAATGCTTTCATATAATATTAAAGAATAATAACTAGCTATTCTGGCAAGCTATGATCAAAACACGTATAAATTAATCAAGTCAACCAATATGTAAGTAAGCACAAAGTTTCACTTATTCAAATACATATCACATAAACAAATACCCAATGAATCAATAATAGAACAATAACAGATCAAACAGTGGTCACAAACAAGCCACATAACCATTAAAAGTATCAACCATACTGTAAACATCCACAGACTCAACACAAATATGTACACACATGCTTTCAGACTTATTTTTGACCAAATAGTCATGAACTACAGGGAACAATCTATGTTCATGTACCGTACCGACGTTGTACCCGATTCACCATATACATATCCATACCAGCGTGGTACCCAATCCATCATATACATATCCGTATCGGTGTGGTACCCTATCCAATATACACATATCCATACCAGAGTGGTACCCAATCCAACATATTCATATCCATACTGGCGTGATACCCGATCCATCATATACATATTCGTACCGGCGTGGTACCCGATCCAACATATACATATTCGTACTGGCGTGGTACCCGATCCAATATACATACATCTGTGCAGGCGTAGTAGCCGATCCAACATATACATATCCATACCGGCGTAGTACCCGGTCGATCATATACATATCCTTACCGGCGTGGTACCCGATCCACCATAAACAAGTAATATCAATATCAAAACTGTATCACAAAGAAAGTTTTATACTTAACTTTGTGTTAGGGATATTGTACGCCCTTAATTCATACCTAAAGAACTTTAAATAAAGTATTGATATTCTCACTCATGAATAATTAAATTCATCGGGGTTGAGTCTATCTAGACACATTCGAAGGCTAAAATCTTCGCCGAAAAGTTTGAGGTGACCTAATTAATAAAATATTGACTATTTTGGACGCAAGTTAATATTGATGAATGAAAATTAAGAATTTTCATAAATTTATTATGAATAATTTATTAATGATAAAATGAGTCATTTCAATCAGATACCAATTTACCATCCGTTTGTCCTCGAACGGACATTCAGTGGAGAAAAGCACAAGGTTGAAATTAGAGAGACATTACTAATAGAGTTGCTTATACTGCATTCTATTTACTTACCTGATATACTTATCGACTAACCAACATTCTATACTCAATCATTCTATCAAAGCCTTTCAAAATATGAAGATACGGAACAAAATATTTACACACGAATCACTTAATCACCTTTCAACGACCTAAGTCTTAAACTTTAGTTTACGAAAGCAAGATAAAGATGGTTAAAAGATTCACCTTGAAGAAGATAAATATTCAAAAATACCTCTTTTTTCACCCAAAGCTCTAGATCCCAAATTCAACTCTGAAACGTGCTACGAGGTGCTACATGAATCAACTACTCAAATTGTCAAGATTAGATAAGTCACATCTAATCCACCCAACACACAAGATCTCCCCAAGACACCTGACTTTGTTTCTAGACAAGAATACTTCATCCAGAATCTATATTTGATTATATTTAAGCCACCACACCACTTACAAGCCACATAACTTAGATATCTGCATGAACTCAATCAATAATATTAAATTCATTCTATAAATCTACCTTCAACATTTCACAAACACTATTGTTTTCACCTCAAGATCACCCAAGGTTCAAGCTTAGTGTTTACTACTATACATAGAAGACAACATAACCTCTCACTCATTACATAGCCTTACAACTATTGGCCATAACGATCCCAAAGAATTATAGCCTACAACACATTCTCCTCCACAACATGTTTAATATTCATCTAATCATCATACCTTATTTCACTTATTCTCCCATTCAGTATCATTCTTAATTATTTTATGAGTATAACTAAGCTATGTGATTTTGCAATGTCTCCATCATGGGAATTACTATCCTCTAAAAGTGTCATATATTAGCTAATTTCGTGGGACATGTAAATGCATAATTCAGACACAAGGTCAAGACAATAATAATTTGTCTTCTCAAGATTTTCCCTAATGCATATATCCACAGCTACAACTTATGTCCAGACAATCACTATCTTAATATTTTTTAACGTCCAACACTTCAAGTCAAACCACTCTCATATCACTAACACCAATTTAAGAAATAGAGTCATTCTTATTTCTACCTAATAATATTTTTATTATGTTCTTCACTTAATTCCTATCACCTCGAGAGTGGTCCTCACACCACTAGCACATAAGTAAGGCCAAAAAAAAAATCGATTACAGGGTATTAATAGTCTCATCGCCAATATCACATTCCAAAAAATCCATTGATCAAATTCTGTAGGTATCAACAACCTCTACTAGTTTTTTTCCCTTTTATTTAAACTCATTATTTCGCCAAGCATAAAGAATTCTTTCACATAAGGAAATCAAAGATAATGTCACTTAGCTAGTCTGTACAAAGAACCCATTATAATTTCAATAATAGAACTGCACAAAAATTCTAAATACAGTCTAAATGACGGACCACACAAGGATCCCCAAATAATATCAAATAATTGAACTACACAAGGATCCATCCACGACATTATTAACAAGAACCTCTCATTACGAAAAACACATATCACCTCAGTCTTTTATTCATGTCACTTTATCACCATCTTTTATTGACATCATATTCTTATATCATCCTCTCAATTCTCATACCATCAATTTCATCAGTATAATAGTACCAAAAATAAGTAAGCACCATAGAATTGCTAGTTTCACAATAAGAAGAAATCAAATAATCCTATCACAATTATCAATAAAAACAACTTGGTCAATTTTCATCACTTAAATTCAAACAAAAATAATTCACAACAATGACAAAAATCTAGCAACACAAGTTTAGCCAAATATCAAACACAAGCAATCAATAAGTTCATAACTTTCACAAGTCTTTTCCTACTTACCAATCTACGAAACTCTACTTGACATTGCTCTTGTACTTGTGGGACCGGTGAACCTAACACTCAGATACCAACTGTTACGACCCAGACAAACGGACCATGCAGGCACCTACACTATTCTAAGTAGCTAGGAGAACACTTATTACACAACTAAAAATATGCGGAAGACTTCTATTTTTAAGAAAATATAATGTAAATTAAATACAAATAAATAATCCTTTTCAAAAACTTCTTATAAATGTTCTTCACTATCCCAAAACTTGGCCAGACATGTACAAGAGCTACCTATTACAACATAGACTGACAATAAAATAAATAATATAAGGACTCTAATATCTGTCAGGAAGAAAGTGCAGAAGTTAGTGTTGAATATCGTCATCTATCTAGTAAAAGCAAACTAACCTACATTCAGTCTACACCCCAATAAGGAGTGTAGAAAAGTAGGGTCAGTACAACCACACGTACTATTAGGCATCATCGGCCAACCGTGTTAGTTCATATATTCATAAAATAGAATTAAGAAAAATAAATCATGACATCTTGAATGGAATGTAATTCAATCAAGGCTATAATAACATTAATACTTTACCTATATAAGTTAGATCATCCAATTAGTCTTCCAACTCCATCAGTATTATATTCACTTCTAAAATACTCTAGCCTCATTAATTCACACAATCAACTACAATCAAATGATAATACATCACTATTGATCTATTGTCACCTTATCTTTTTCATTACACATATTCAGATGAACAAACCCGTAATCATAGACAACCCAAATTAAATTCTTAGGCTAACAACCAATGCTCTCATATAATATTAAAGAATGATAATTAGCTATTCTAGTAGGCTACGATTAAAACACGTATAATTGAAGAAAGTCAACCAACATATAAGTAAGTATAAAGTTTCATTTCTTCAAATACATATCACATAAACAAATACCTAATGAATCACTAATACAACAATAACAGATCAAACAGTGGTCACAAACAAGTCACATAACCATCAAGAGTATCAACCTTACTATAAACATCCACAGACTCAACACAAATATGTATACACATGCTATGTGACTTATTTTTGCTCAAATAGTCATGACCTGCAGGGAACAATCTATGTTCATGTACCGTACCAGTGTGGTACCCAATCCACAATATACATATTCGTACCGGCGTGGTACCCGATTCATCATATACATATCTGTACCGGGGTGGTACCCGATCCAATATACATATATTTATACCGGTGTGGTACTCGACCCAACATATACATATCCGTACCAGCATGGTACCCGATCTATCATATACATATCTGTACCGTCGTGGTACCTGATCCAACATATACATATCCGTACCGGTGTGGTACTCGATCCAACATACACATATTCGTATCGGCGTGGTACCCGATCTAACATATATCTATCCGTACAGACGTGGTACCCAATCCATCATATACATATCTATATTAGCGTGGTACCTAATCCAACATATACATATCTGTACCAGCATGGTACCCGATCTATCATATATATCCGTACTGGCGTGGTACCCGATCCAACATATACATATCAATACCGGCGCGATACCTAATTCACCATAAAAAAGTAATATTAATATCAAATTTACACTTCCTCACAACATACAACACGATGTACCAAGTTTACAATTACACTTAAAGTCATGAGATAATTCCATTCAGTAAATTTCAATAATCATTTATACATGCATCAACAATTCAAACATCAACAAGCCATTCATAGCATTAATACAAGGAGTTATCATTATCAAACAAACCTCTTATAGGCACATTTCAATAAATCATCATTATCACTAATTTAGCCTCTCATGGGCATCCAATACTTAAAGTACTTTTATTAATACCAAAATAAGAATATCATAAAATAAATCACAATTTAACACTTAAGCATGCAATTCACTATTGTAGTATTACTTACTCATTAATTATTTAAATATCACTACCTCTTTCCATATAATATAATCATCACACTAATTTAAGTCATTTATTCTTTAGATATTACTATGCTCATCAGTACTTAATCCTAGCATGGTTTTCCTCATCATATTATTGTCCAACACATACAACTTAATATCATTATTACTTAACATAGTTCATCACCAGAAAAACTAAGAACTATCATGTCCACATCCTTCATTTACAATAATTTCATTGCAGCACATAACACATAGTATCACAAATATCACATAATTAATCAATAATATAATTTTTGGGATTAAAGTTAAGTTCTCGTGTCTTTATCTACCTCAACTCTATGCCCGCAGGCCTAGACATGCTTTCTTCCATCAATTCTAAATTATAAAAAAAATAAAATAACATAATTTTCTACTCATTAAACCTAGCCTACATGGACACCAAGCTTTTGGAAGAAGCAAGTTGAAACAAGGATGCTCTTTCCTTTCTTTCATCCCTTGGAACAATCAATCGTCTAAAAATCAAGCAATTATAAGAGTAATTATCTTCAAAAAAATATCTTGGGGATTCAAACCCACTAATTCTACCCACTAAAACTGTCAAGAGTTCCTGAAGTAGGAGAACTCATCACCTGCTGGTTGGAATCTGCAACTGTCTAATCATGATGTGTGGGTTACAAATGATACCTATATTATGAAATAATGTAGCCACAAAAACGTATATATAGATCAGTATTTATGGAATGTACTGAGTATGCAAGGGTGAATGTAATAAGTAAAATTGATTTCATACGTAATCTTAAAACATGCATTCTAAGTATAAGTAGTCTCACCAATAGGCCAAAATAAACTAAAAACTGAAATATCCTACATAATGAGTGAGAAACATACTCTGATAAGATGGTGAATCTCAGCACTAAGTTTCTGTAAAACTATACTTTAAGGATATGAGTAGAACTGAAGCTGGAATATGGTAAAACATGGCTATTGTATGAATACTGAGTATGAAACTATGTGATAGAGACTGACATAACTCGTGGATCAGAGTGTACAATCATACTGATCACGAATGCATAAACATACAAAACCAAACATAGTCATATACTAAACTTATCTGATTAACTGAATGACTACTATCTAAATACTGGTCATATGAGACTGAACTGTACTTAGTGTGAATAACTAGACTGAAACTATAGAGTACTATACATATGAGTTGAGGACTATCTAAATAGCATTAGATAACTGAGCATGAATGTGTGAAAACTATAATATCTAAGAATGCAAGACTAAGCGTATACATGATTCTGAAATAATTCATAAATTGCAATACTGAAATACTAATAACTGATAACTATATGCTATGGTCAAGCAAACCTGAAACTGAACTGAGTTCTCAACTGAATACTGAAACAAAAATTGTGGGAGTTATCATCTAACCGATATACCCCGATTATAGACTGATTCGGGGTCCAACTTGTAACCCCAGTTGGAAGGGTATTAGCACCCTACCATGGGTTAGTAGCTGGGTCAACCCTAATCTGGCAGGAAAACTCATGTGATGTATATGGTTACGTCAACCTTAGTCTGGCAGAAAGACGATTTACCCTACACTGGCTACGCAGTTCTATAACTCAGGGACTGCTACTAAGGGTCAAACCTTTTGCTGACAAGAATGCCCCCATCCCTGGATTCGCTTGGTGTTAAATCCTACTCCCAACTGAATCGACACTGAATTGATCACTAGATTATACTAGGCTTGACTGTACTCACACTGATTCTGTGGACTGACCGAATACTATTGTTTGGAATACTACAGAATTATTCTATTTTGACTAGAGACTAGATAAACAACTAAATTTCAGGTATTCAATACCCCCAAGACTCGATAGCATAGATAATAAGGACACATGAGAGAATTTGAGACCATAATAAGTAAACATTATTTAAAGAAACCCATCACTTGGGAATTTCATCATACACATGGGGATTAGTAGTTTAACATGGGACAATCCATCAAACACACGGGGACCATGAACTTGAACATGGGAATATATCAAACATGGGAGCACAACATGATTACATAACTAAAATCATGAATTTAGGAATTCACATGAAATTCTCTTGAAATAGGACATGGGCGTTTAATCATAAATGTAAAGATCATAGCTTGAACCTAAAAATGTCTTAAACATGGGTGAACAATAGAGTTACATGGAAAAATTCATAACTTGGGGATTCATCTTGAAATTTATTGAACATGATATGGGAATTTCATCAAACATATGGAAAGCATGAATCTCATGGGAATGTTGCTAAAAATCATGAATTTAGGATCTATCATGGAATTCACTTGAATAAAGCATGGAAAACTCAAATTCATAGCATGAGGAATTCAAAATCTTGCATGAAATCATACAGGGTTTGAAATTAATTAAAATCACCATAAAAACATGCAATTCAATCTTTCTTGAATATTTAAAATACCATAATGATCGAAAAATTCATCCTTTAATTGAATCCCACATACCTTAAAGCTTTAATCTTGAAGAAGAAACACAATCTTGAAAGCTTTCTTGAATTGAGAAACTTGAGTTCTTGCTTTTCTTGAAGAAAATTTGATCAAGTTTTGGTGTTCTTGAGGGGTCTAGGGTTTTCTTGGAGAGAAAAAGATGAAAAATAATATGTATAATGCTTTTGGGGGCTGAAATTAAGTGTTATGGATGGATTTGGGCGAGGGGAAGTGACCAAAGTGCCCCTAGACCCTTTAGAAACTGAAACAACATGTGAAACAATTTTGTAACTTGGTTTCCATTGCATCTCATCGCTAATCGCGTCGACAACTGACGCGTCGCATCCTAATCGCGTCGGCTTACTGGCTCTCACGAAAAATGTCATAACTTTTCTCTCGGGTATCAGATTAAGGCAAAATTGGTATCGTTGGAAATCTAATTCAATTATCTATAATTTGGTGGGTTTTGAGTTGCAAAATTCTACATATGTAAAAAGTTATACACGTTTAAACTAGAACCTTGTAGAATCGAATACCAAACTTTGGACGAATCAAAGACTCTAAGCTCAACTTTATTCTAAGTGATTCTTATGAATAATTTTCACCTAGAAAGTACATCAAACACGAGGATAAAGATCATGAAACTTATATTCACATGAAAATAATTTGGATTACAGCTTTTACACATAGGAACGACGGTTCATAGATTAGACCAAAAATACAGGGTGTTACACTAGTTTATGAAATTCATGATAGAAATCTTTAATTTATAGTTTAGAATCAACTCTAGGTCATATTAAAAACATCCATAAGTATCCCTGAAAAGAATTCCACCATTAAATATCTTTTTAAGGATTCCAAGATGTTAAAGAATTAAAATATGAAGAAAATAATGAAAAAACTTACCTCAACGAAGGAATTTTACCTTAAGATTTGGAAAATCACCTCTCTAAGGTCGGGAAATGAAATTTGGGTTTTTTATACCTAAAATACGGCTAAATTTGATTTAAATATCATCAGAATTTTTGCTACATCGAAATTCCATTTCTGCCCGGACAGTGCCCAGTAAAACAGTCATAACTTTTTACTCAAAATTTGGATTGAGGAACTGTTTGTTGCGTTGGAAATAGGACTCAGAGATCTTTGATTTGGTAGGTATTAAGACCCCTAACTCCTTATATTATATGAGATATAATTGTTTGAAGTTGACCCTAATAGAAACCCATATCGAAACCGTATTGGAAAGAATGTTTTATACTTAACTTTGTGTTAGGGATATTGTACGACCTTAATTCATACCAAAAGAACTTTCAACTAAAGTATTGATATTATCACTCATGAATAATTAAATTCATCGGTCTTGATTCTATCTAGACACATTCGAATGCTAATATCTTCGCTAAAAAGTTTGAGGTAACCTAATAATAAAATATTAATTATTTTGGACATAAGTTGATATTGAGGAATGAAAATTAAGATTTTTTATAAATTTATTATTAATAATTTAGTAATGATGAAATGAGTCATTACATTACTTAGTGTGAAGAATAAGACCCAAATCTTGACTAGTTTCTTGAAAATCTTGAATTGAAAGGCTTGAATTCTTGCCTTGAAGGAAAACCCTAATTTCTTTTATTCTTGAGAGTAGAGAGGATTGAGATGTGTTTAAAACTAATAAAATATAGATTATAATGCTTAGGGTATGATTTAAATTCGTGAAGAAGGAGTTTGGGGTGGGAAAATACCAAAATATCCCTTTAAAATGACACTTTGGCGTAGGTCTGCCCTTACCGATGGCCTGAGTAACGGACCATCACTCTCGTGACTGGTCGTCACTCAAACCATCACAAAAAAAACATTTTTCGACCTTGCTATTTCAATTTGACGGTCTGGCTTGATGGGACATCACTGGTTTGACGGTCCGTCAGTCTGGCCGTCGCACCTTGACAAAATGACACCTCTCTGGAAAATAGGCAAAATGTTTTACTCTGATATTGTATTAAGGAGAAACTAGTGGCATTGAAAATAAGACTCAAAGATCTTTTATTTTACATATAGTAGGACCTCTAACTCTTTATATACAAGAAGTTATGATCGATGGAAGTTTACCAAGTTGAGACATTTACTAAAACTTAATCGATAGAAAAGTTTTCAACTCATCTTTGAGTTAAGGGATTTTTGTGACCTCAATTCATATTCAACGGTATTCCCAAACTATGGAATTGATCATTACACATATATTAACAAGGAATCATTAGGTCCGAATCTATACGCGTGGAAAAGGCGGTTCAAACTTTAGCCCAAAAGTGCGGGGTGTTACAAGTTGGATGATGTAACTTATATAGGTAAAATAATAATGTTATTACAGCCTTGGTTGAATTATATTCTATTCAATATATCATGATTTATTTTTCTTGATTCTATTTTATGATTATATGAACTAACACGGTCGGCCGATGATGTTTACCAGTACGTGTGGTTGTACTGACCCTACTCTTCTACATTCCTTCTTGGGGTATAGACTGAATCAGGTTAGTTTGCAGTTACTATATGGATGACGATATTCAACACTAACTTCTACACTTTCTTCCTGGCAGATGTTAGATTCCTTATATTATTTATTTTATTGTCAGTTTATGTTGCAATATGTAATTCTTGTACATGTCTGGCCAAGTCTTGGGATAGTGAAGGACACTTGTAAGAAGTTTTTGGAAAAAATTATTTATTAATATTTGATTTAATTTATTATATTTAATTCAGTGTTCCCTTTAAAACAAAAGTCTTCAGCATATTTTTAGTTGGATAATAAGGGTTCTCCTAGCTATTTAGAATAACGTAGGTGCGCACACGGTCCGTTAGTCTGGGTCATGATAGAGGAACATGATTATTGAAAATATGATTGAAATTTCTTCTCCACGTGTAGTTGGACAAAAATATTCATTATCATCAAATTGATTGCATATTGATTTGAAACCACTTTGAACTTTTCTTTAATCTCGTTTCACTAAATCACTAGATCTTTGAACTGTTGGCTATGATCCCACTTGTTGGGTTCAAAATCGAGAGGGATGTCATGCAGATGCTTATAGTAGCAAATCATGGAGATGATAATCCAGATGACAAAGAAAAACATATTTAAAAGCATATTATTAATATGGTTTGATCAAAAGACCTACATATTGAAAATAATATTAAAAACATAAAACCTATTGAGAGAAATCTCCCTCTAAACAAGACTCTTTGAAGACTACATTGTGGATGCTATTGTATTGTTGTATAAGAATGAAGTATTATATTTATAGAGTTTCAAAACCTTTCCTCCAAGAAAAAAGTTAGTCAAATATGAAAAAAATTATATTTTTTTTCAAGAAAAGTAAAAGTAATTATGTTATTACTTTAATTTCCTTCTAAGAAATGTAAAACTTAAATTTTGGTATGAAAATCAGGGCAAAAACCCCAACAAGGTCCAGTTGTAATGTTAGAACCATCAGTAGGTGGTTTATTAAACAAAATATAATAAACTTCTAACTGTTCGAAGTAAATCAAAAAAATTTGTGATCAACGTTTAAAATTATTTCTGTCCAATGGTTCATGTTTTGACAAATCAGAAAAAATTTTGTTCAAAGAAATAGCCATTTATCAATATTGTTTGTAATAAAATCGCTTTCAAATTGTTGAAAAACATACTGCAATATTTATATTGGATCTGAAATTAATAATAATAAGTAAATGGTCACAAAAATTGTGTTGTGGAAAGGCACTGCCTTGAATGTGATTTCGGCCTGACTCCGGTGTAAATCCTTCTAGTTGGTCACTCCCCAAGGTTCCACAACTACTCTCAAATACGAGTACTCGTGGCTAAAAGTTTGGAGGTTGGCCAAACTAATTGCCCAAAATAATTCAAGAAGAAGAGGAAAGGGAAAAGTCTTTTGCTTTCTTTCCTTTTTGTGTTATTTCTTCTTTTTGGTGTGTCTTGTGTTCACTAAATACATGGTTTATATAGGATGCAAAAAGCTATAGCAAGAAGAGCGTTAATGGTATTAAAGTACCAGTAAATCAAATGTTATCGATACTAGTTTTTTTCATTTGGAACAGATATGTAGATTTATCTGATTTGAAACATACTTCTCTATTCATTGAATTACACAAAACGCTTTAAGGAAGCATTAACTCCACAATTGTGAACAACTCTCACAATAATAATATACTTCATTTTTTGTTGTCAGATAAGGCGAGCTTCAGATATCCTAGTGAAGAGATGAGAGAGGTTAGATAAGTTGGGTACAAAGTATTGTAAATCTTACGAAAAGTATCTCATTATGAACACTTATAGGAAAATTCATGTAGTTTGAGACATATGGGTAGGCAGGGAATGATATTGTACTATATTTGAAACTTTGGTACAGTTATTTTAGGTATTTAGTTTTTGAGAATACTATATCATTACCATACCAAATTAATTTGGTATGATTCGTCATTTAGAAGTTCAATTTTAATATTTTGCGGTATGATAAATCAGTAGTCATAGTTTGTTCAACTTCAAAAATATGTGCATGTATAATAAAGTATTTTGACTTTTGACTTATGAAAAAAAATCTCAATTGTATCATAATAATGCATTAAGTTTTTAGAAAATATATATTAAAATCTAAGTACAAAAACAACTTTTCTTGTTAATCAATTACATTAAAAAGACATTTCAATCAAGATAGAGTAGAAAAAGTCCCATCTTCTAAACATTTAATTTTTTAATAATTCAAGGCTTAATATTTGTTATTATTTTGATATATGTAAATTATTTAAATAACTACATACTTTGATATGGTATTCACCAATTTGATGTGGTATTTATAAATATCAAATACCGTATCAAATATCAAAAAAAATTAAAATATACACCATATAACATACTAAATATTACCACAAACGAAAATCAACGTATCAAAAATTTCGGTTCAGGATGATAATTTGGTATATACAATACGATGCTCACCCCTATTGAGGTATATCAAAAGACACTGTCTTTCAGGATATTACATCCGATATAGATGTATCCCCCAAAATTTAATAAGCTCTTTTAACATTTACTGAAGTCAAAGAGTGACAAAGATTCTTTCAGAACGAAAATCAGCTATAAAATATAAGAGGTAAAATATTTTTCTTTTGGTTTCACTCTATCCTTCCTAAAGAATGACTGGAACACAAATGGTAAAATGCAACTGTGAATTTGTAATCAAATGAACAGCGGTCAAATCATCAATGTAGTCACTGTAGAAACTGAAATTTTGTGGACTCTGCAAAAAGAGTTCAATTTTGATTAGAGTTCTTGGGGGCTACTTTACCCTAAATCTAGCTTGATGGCTACTCTACCTAAACTCTAAATTACGCCTATATAAAGGGAGCAAATATCCCATTAAAGAGGCATATCCAGTATCCCACAAATTCACGGGAAGATCAATGATCTTGAATATCCCATAAACTAATGGGTATTCGTAAAAAGATCAGCAATATCCCACAAAATCGTGAGATATTCACAAAGAGATCATCCTATGTTCGAGAAATGCACCACTAACGGCCCTCGAATTACGTCGAAAATCGAGAGAAGAATCAAGGGAGGAACATATTTGTACCCCATCCTTTATCAATAAAGTTGTTGTTTCTTCATATTTTTATTTGTGGTTGAAGTTTATTTTCCATGAATTAAAATATGTTGCAAACAAATTGCCATGCCCAATGGGACCAAATCTACCCTTCTCATAAATCAAATATGCAAATCTGTAGCCGCAAGATCGTATAGATGGAAACAGTACTTCAAGACTCGTCTTTGAGTTTCATCAAGTCTACACTCCGACAAGCCTTGAAGCAGGGGGCATTTGTAGACACTGAAATTTTGTGGACTCTGCAAAAAGAGTTCAATTTTGATTAGAGTTCTTGGGGGCTACTTTACCCTAAATCTAGCTTGATGGCTACTCTACCTAAACTCTAAATTACGCCTATATAAAGGGAGCAAATATCCCATTAAAGAGGCATATCCAGTATCCCACAAATTCACGGGAAGATCAATGATCTTGAATATCCCATAAACTAATGGGTATTCGTAAAAAGATCAGCAATATCCCACAAAATCGTGAGATATTCACAAAGAGATCATCCTATGTTCGAGAAATGCACCACTAACGGCCCTCGAATTACGTCGAAAATCGAGAGAAGAATCAAGGGAGGAACATATTTGTACCCCATCCTTTATCAATAAAGTTGTTGTTTCTTCATATTTTTATTTGTGGTTGAAGTTTATTTTCCATGAATTAAAATATGTTGCAAACAAATTGCCATGCCCAATGGGACCAAATCTACCCTTCTCATAAATCAAATATGCAAATCTGTAGCCGCAAGATCGTATAGATGGAAACAGTACTTCAAGACTCGTCTTTGAGTTTCATCAAGTCTACACTCCGACAAGCCTTGAAGCAGGGGGCATTTGTAGACACTGAAATTTTGTGGATTCTGCAAAAACAGTTCAATTTTGATTAGAGTTCTTGGGGGCTACTTTACCCTAAATATAGCTTGATGGCTACTGTACCTAAACTCTAAATTTCTCTTATTTAAAGGGTAACATATTCCCTAAACAGGCATCTTGAATATCCCATAAGCTGATGGGTATTCGTAAAAAAATCGGGATCTCCAATATCCCACAAAATCATGGGATATTTATAAAGAGATCATAGATCATCCTATGTTTGAGAATAAGCCACTAACGACCCTCAAATTACGGAGAAAATCAAGAGAGAACAATAAAGGAAGGAACAGATTTGTACCCCCATCGTTTATCAATAATGTTGTTGTTTCTTTATATTTTTATTTGTGGTTGAAGTTTATTTTTTCATGAATTAAATTATGTTAAAAACAGTCACACAATAGAAGGCATTTAAGTCAATTTAATTAAGGAATTTAATGGAATTGACTACAAAGAAAATGGCACAAAACTCCCTCAATGGATTATAGCAATTTAATGGTCATAAAGAGACAGAAGTGATAGGTAATTAGTTGAAGTGAGATAAGGGTATGTTATAATAGTAACTAGTGTATTAATCAATCATATTTTCATTATTCACCGGCCTATATAAAACTCTTTGATAAATTGAATATGTGGTAAACGTTTGACGTTAAATATGAACCTGCCTATATATCTAAAGTTAATAAGATGAATAGAAAACAAATAACCATTTAAAGGGAAGTAAAAGGTAATTTAAATAAGTGAAGGTTGCAAGTGTAAGATGTTGTCGTTTTTCTCTTTCTTTTTTAAGGTATGTTTTTTAGAATTTCTTTATAAACTTATTTTCATGAAATTGAAAATTTGACATTTTTCTCGAATATTAACATTATAAATCTAACTGAATGAACCAGAAATATATCTCATCATCGGATCAAATTTCCCATTTTGGAAAAAAAAATTTCAATTTCTAACATTTTCTTTTTGTTATCCTCTTCTTATTTCTTTCTTTCCCCCCCGCTCCATCTTCCCTTCTTAAAAAATTGTTTCTTGTATTTTTTGAAAATTTGTACTTGCTCACCGTATGAAGTATTTTTTCTTTCAAGGCAAAATATTTAGATTTTTCAATACTTTGGCTTTTGTGCATGCGCGTCCATATGAAATGGGCTTTGACCTCGATGACTGTCTATGCAAAATAATGGATGATTTTGTTAGTGATTCTCGTAGAATACTTTTCTGTTATGTGACTTGTTAATTTTGTAGCATAACTCATTTTTTCTTAACACCAGATATCATTCCATATAAATATCATCATATATAGCATTGCTAATAACAACAAACAATAACACACCTAGTGTAATCTCACAAAACGAAATTTAAGCACATCAACATTAAGATTGAATTATATATTATGTATATTAACTTTTCTCCATAAAGGATTTTGAAAGGTTGCAACATAACCATCATATTTAATTCTATGTTAAATGAGAAAATTAAGGGATTAATTTTTAATTTTTTTGCACAAAAGGTAAATGAGAAAAAGAAAAATTTGAAAATAACAATGAAAAAAAAAATTCATAAGCGACAAAACCTCGATGCTTGACTTCATCAGCAACTTTGGTGGGCCTCTTCAATATTATCTCTATTTCAACCTGCAAAGACCAACATATATAACGTTGCAACACATAGTGTAAAGCATCTCACAGCATCTAAATAAATACCCACATGTGATTCCAAGGACTGATAATGTAATTTGTGGATAAGTCAGGGTTCTAACATTGAAACGCAGACACTCCGAATTAGACAATCTTTCCAAATCAAGTTTGCAAAGATGCTTTAATGATCTTCGTATATATAATATATATCTGCTTTCCTAATCATCTATAGAAATATAGAATTATTATGGAATATGAAGGGATAATACGAAAGGAACTTTAAAGAAGCTCAATCAGAAACTTCATAGATTAACTTATGACTGGATTCATCCTTAGATGCAGCTGCTAACTTCTTCAGCTCTTCAATGGCATCTCTCTCCTTCAACTCTTCCTCTTCTTTCTCTTCCGTTCCTTGATGGAACGCTCTCTTCATAGTAATATTTTAATGATGTAACCTGACGAATATGAAAAGTTATTCCATTAATTCTATATCTTCATATGTTTAATTTTCTTAATTGTGCAACCTAGGACCATTTTATCTTTAATCTATTCTTAATCATTACTCCCTCCGTCCCATTTTACCCGTCCCAAATTTCCTAATTTGATGTCCCATTTTACTTGTCCTATTTTACTTATCAAGACAAGATAATTTTTTTCTCTATTATACCCTTAGTGTAATTGATTACTCCTTGTTATTAGCATTCTTGAACAATATTGCAAAGAGGAGTACCATTAAAAATATAAATGGTGTTTTGGTATTAGTCATCTATCAATATTGAACTAACAACAAGACACAATTAAGAGGGGCAAAATGGTAAAGTTACATTACCAATCATTATTTTCTTAATAGCTGTGTCATCCCAATTTGGAACGGGTAAAATGAGTCGGAGGGAGTATATTCTTAACATACAATACATTTTTAATTTTAAAATGTGAAAAACATTCAAAAAAAAAAGGGAAAAAAAATAAATGCAATCGGAGGCCATTGAGAGGTGCCAGATCAACATTCTTACAACATTCCTCTATATATATATAGATTGTAGATAGTAAAACACAATATTTTCTTGAGACATCAAATTATTTTTCAACAATCCCCTTCATATCTTAGAAAGCATATTATGGAATAGAACGAAAGAAGAAGTTTAGCTAGATTTTCACATATGAGTGTAATGGATCAAAATTGACTTCGCGTAGACTATGAATTAGACTTAGATAAAATAAAATTAAGTATTTCGATGTTGTATTTATAAATATCAAATACCGTATGGAATATCAAAGAGATTAAAAATATATACTATATATTATATCAAATATCATAATACAAAAACTACGGTATTAAAGGTTGTCATTCAGGATGTGTCATGACCCGAATCGGGGTCCTGGCAGCGACAGACAGCCCAAGCCAACCAAGGCTTAAGATGACCCCTAAGCCATACAACATGAGCATAGTCATAATTAAAGTTGCGAAAGCAAGCCCATAAGAAAAGGAACTCAACATTTAATTTAAGTAATATATGTATCTGTCATGACTCGAATCGAGACCCTGGCCGCGACGGACATCCCGAACCATGAAGGTTCGAGAGTTCTCTTAACTTGTAATCATATACATAATTCATTTATTATCAAAATACGAAAGCAGCTGGAAACATAGTCATCTTATTATTTCAACATAACAATGAGGAAATTAAGTTTAGAAAGACCCAAAATCATCTCAAAAATAAGACTGCAAAATCTCTACTAAACAGAAACAACAATCTGTCTGAAACCGAAACAAGTACTCCGGTCAGACCATCAACTAAATCCAAATGAAAACATCACATGGAACAAGGCCTTACGAAATAAGGACGGCTCACCAACTCCAAATGTCAGACAATAATCTACTGCTTAGCAGGACTACGGGACTAAGCCTCAAATCCTGAAATATTGGGGGGTCAATACACAATTTACTTGTATATGAAATAATTAAAAATAATATATTTTAATACAACATAGGTGAGAGCATTCCATAAACACATTTAGAACAGGATACTTAAAACACATAGGCATTACTTGATGTGTCAAAATAAAATAATTTCTTGTAATCATGATGCCACTCTTAATTTAACTTCTGAGATAGATGGTCCACCCTATAAAAAATAAACACCCATGGGCTATATGGGTCCGCCCTTGAATCGGCGGCCAAGCCCCCAATCCGAGTTTTCCACAAGGACTAGAGTATCATGAAAAAGGTATGGCAACTTGCCGACATACCATGCTATCCCAACTTGCAGAATAGCACATAAAATCCATATCGGCAAATCACGGTTTTGGCTAAGAGCTATCTGAACTCAAGCCTTGTTTGGATAACCAACTAGCTCTCTTTAAGCCCAGTTTTAATCCTGTAAAATCATGCTTCATACTTTAAAACATTTGCATCCTTCATGTTAAAGGAACCTTGTGATAAGTTTCGTCATACCTAGACTTGTAAGCCAGGTCGTGTCATGTCCTAATCATAGCTCTTTTTGTAAAAGAAATATATAGATGACCACCCCAAAAGACTCTAATATTTCAGGAGAAAGTTCTTAATTCAAAGCGCATACAAACATATACAAAATACTATCTTGAAATACTTTATTATATGGTGGCCAATCTCTCTTTGAAGCACATACATTTCTTCATATTAACAGAATGAACATTTGTAACAAGGAAAGTACCCTCTCATCATGACATAACAGTGTCAACCGTAACGATAATAAGGATCTTATTTTCAAAACCATAGCCCATACCTTTGAAATAACCCACAATACAATTATACAATATATTTCATAACAAGAGTGAAAATTTTGTTGTTCATGCTCTCAATCAACTTTTCAAAACTGAAAACACACCCATATAAGTGACTATAATTTGATTCTATGAAAAGGAGTTCAGGACAATATATATATATATATATGTATATATATTATCATGCAATTAAAGATATCAAAATAAAACCCATTTTGATGTAGACATGATTATGTATCCTTATAACTTTGATAAAACAATAAAACTTTTGTCGATGGAGTTTAGGATAGTCCCACATACCTTTAGTTTCTCCCTAATATTTTTATTTTCTTGCGATTCCTGAATTTGAAATACTTGAATCTACGATTACTTGGGGGGGGAAGGATGAGATTCTTGTTCTTGGGGAAAGAGGAAAGGATTTGCTTGAGAGTTCAATTGGAGAGAATGAACAATATTTGCCCTAACTGATGATATGATTCATCAATTTGCGAATTAGAATGAGGGAGAAAGACTCAATTGCCCCTTAGGCAATTAAATTTGCAACTGAAATGCATTTTAAAGAGCCACCGTGATACGATGAAGGCCCCATCGCTATAGGTACCGCAACGCAATGCTATCGAGGTGAGGTACTAGAATCAAAATCCAAACACGACCCAACCCTTGTCTGAAAAATTCAAAACTTCCCCGAGACATGCTTCTTACACCCCTGAACACGAATTAACTTAACAATCTATGCCTCGAAGTCGGGAAGACCAATTTAAAAATCTTCAAAGTTAAAAGGCTTAAAATATGACTAACTCCCTAACACTTAGAAAACTTTTCAGGCCTTAAACTCCCTATACAAGTAACTAAGAGCTAAATCAAGTCAAGAATAATATGGGGTATCACATTATCCCCCCTTGGGATCATTCATACTTAAATGATGACTTGGGACACAACAAGCACGACTTCAAGCACAGTAGAAAAGAGTAGTATAAGATTTGTATCTTCTATATCATCATCCACGGTTTCAAAGAGGGTCAGGTATCGTGTGTGCATGTCATTCTCAAACTCCCAAGTAACTTATTTAGCTTTATGATTCTTCCACAATACCTTAATTGAAGCTATCTCCTTACTTCTCAACTTCCAAACTTGGAAATCTAAAACAACAATGGGTTCTTCTATGTATGACAATGAATCTTTTATTTTAATCTCTTCCACAGGCAACATAAGAGAATGATCTCCAATACATTTCTTGAGCATCTATACATGAAATACAAGGTGAATTGAAGATAAACCCACTGGTAAATCTAACTCATAAGCAACCCCGCCAATCCTTCTCATAATCTGGTAAGGGCCTATGTAACGAGGACTAAGTTTTCCTTCTCATAAGTTTTCCTCTTCATAGGGGAGACCTTTAGAAATGCCTAATCATCAACCTCAAACTCCAATTTCCTTCTTCTAACATTGGCATAGGAATTTTAGCGACTCTGGGCTGTCTTAGGTCACTCTCTAATAACCTTCACTTTCTCCATCGCTTGATGAACAAGATCAGGCCCAAACAATTAGGTTTCAACCACTTTATACCACCTAATTGGGGACCTACATCTCCTCCTATAATGGGATTCAAAAGAAGCCATCTGAATGTTGGAGTGATGGCTATTACTATAGGCGAATTCTATCAATGCCAAGTGATCCACCTAACTACCCTTAAAGTCAATCATGAAATCCCTCAACATATCTTCTCAGGTTTGAATGGTGCATTCTTCTTGCCCATCCGTTTGAGGGTGAAAGGCAGTGCTAAGGTTTACTTGGGTTCCTAGACCCCTCTGAAAAGACTGCCAAAACTGAGAAGAGAATTATATACCTTGGTCAAATATAATAGACACTGGCGTCCTATGCAAACAAACTATTTCCAGAATGTACAACTTAGCATAGTGATCTCCTGAATAATTTGTCTGTACTGGAAGAAAATGGGAAGACTTAATCATCCTGTCTAAAATCACCCAAATGGAGTCATGTTGGTTTCAGGATCTTGGAAGTCTCATAATAAAGTCAATGTTGATCATTTCCCACTTTCACATTGACAAATCTATCTCTTGGGAAGTGCCACCTAGTCTCAAATGTTCTACCTTAACTTGTTGACAATTCAAACACTTTGATAAAAAGTTAGCAACATTACTTTTCATGTTATTCCACCAGTAAATCGTCTTAAGATCATTATACATATTAGTAGAGCCGGGGTGAACAACATAACTGGAAGTGTGAGCCTCATCAAGAATTCGTTCTCATAGCCCATAAACATTTGACACATATAGCCTACCTTGATACCTCAAAACCCCATCACCTCCAATTTTAAAAATAATTACCTTTTGTTGACCAACCTTTTCCTTAATCTGCATCAAGAAGGGGTCTTCGGCCTGCTTATCTTTAACTTCTGCACATAGGGAGGATTTAGCTACCCCGTGAACGAACACCCCTCCATCTTTGGAATCCAGAAGTAGAACTCCCAAATTTACAAGCCGATGAATATCCCTCAACATATTTCTTTTTCATTCCTCCAAATGAGAAAGACTGCCTATTGACAATCTGCTAAGGGCGCCAGCCACCACATTGGCCTTGTCCAGATGATAATTCAGGCTCACATCATAGTCCTTCAACAATTACAACCACCTCCTCTACCTGAGATTCAGTTCTTTCTGCATGAAAATATACTGCAAACTTTTGTGATCAATAAATATATCAATATGCACCCCATAAAGATAATGCTGCCAAATCTTTAATACGAACACCACAGTCGTTAACTTCAAATCGTGGGTGGGATAGCTCTTTTCATGAACCTTCAACTGTCTAGATACATAAGCTACCACCTTACTATGCTGTATAAGTACACACCCAAGTCCTGCCTTGGACGCATCACAATACACAACAAAGCCCTTTGTACCCTCAGGTAGAGTCAAAACTGGTGCGGTAGTCAACTTGTCTTTCAATTTCTCAAAACTATTCTCATAGGAGTCAGACCATAAGATTTTCGCATTTTTTTGAGTAAATCTAGTAAGTTAAGTATCTCTGGATGAGAAACTCTCTACAAATATTCTGTAATACCTTACCAAACCCAAGAAACTCTGGATATTTGTTGGAGTTGTGGGTCTGGGTGTCACAACCCGAGGCTACCCCCTATTCGTGACAATGGTGCTTACGGTCAGAAGTGACCACAACCTAACCAATCCACTACTACCTGCTGTGAGCAATGAATAATATACAGATAATGAACATGTGTGGAAAAAACTAAATAAAGATATAAGGTTCAAATACTAAAAATAAAATTTAAATCATAAGTTTGAACGTCTGATGACATACTGAAAAGAATGATCAAACAACTGATAACAAACTAACTATCTGAATAACTGAAAACATCTAAAAGCCTCTAACTGACTGAAGAGTTAATGGGACAGGACCTAACCAACTCCATACAGAACTAATAGGAAAAAACTATAAGAATACTAAAATAACATAATAGGTCATCGACATATGAGGACTCACCACAACAGCTGGTGCTGATAAGCTGAACTGTCTAAGCGTGGTCAGGAAACTAAGTATACGAACCTATGATATAAGATATCATAGCATGAAGAAAAAAGTATGTGATCAGTACTTTGAATTTACTGGTATATGAGATGAGGTTAGGCTGAAATGCATAGATTCATGTGCACAAAATAATGACTAACTGAAAAGAATGAGATAGATGATGTATAAATGCGTGAAAGCTGTAAAATTTGAGAATAAATGACCAAGAATATAACATTATACTGAAATAGTCTGTAAACTAAAATACTGAAATCTAGTAACTGAATAACTGATGAACTGTATGCTATGCTCAAGCAAACATGAATTATTCGGTATTGAATACTGAACTGAGACTCTGGGAGGAATCATCTAACCAACATGCTACAATCTGAGTTAATCAGGATCCAACTTGTAAATCCAGTTGGAAGGGTATCAGTACCGTGCCACGGGCACTAACAATGGGTGTGTGGATCCACTAAACTAATGTCCTGAAGGACTAATGAGTTATTCTCATCTGGAAGGTGCTCTAATTAGATATGTGTTACCCTTAACTGCAGGTAAACACTTTATCAACCCTCAACTAATAAGTTTATTTCTCTAACCTATGCTGGATACATAGTTCTAGAACGAAGGGACTGCTACTAAAGGTTACACCCTCTATGGGAAAGTGTGCCCTCATCCATGGATTTTCTCAGTGCTAAATCCTATTCCCAACTGAATGACACTTATTATTGGACTGAACTAAGCTTAACTGAGAAAACAGCTGATCGTGATAGCTAACTAAATTACAACGCTCATGGTTTATTTGAAACAATTTTGAAGATACTGAAATTATGTAAACAACTAAGTATCGGGTGTTCATAACCCTGTAACACTGAATAAAAATAACAATATAGACATATGAAGATTTAAAAACCATAATAAAGGATCATTACTCAAAACCCAACATTTAGACATTTCATCAAACACTTGAGAATCACGAATTTAAGCCTGGAATAGGTAAAACATGTGATTGAAAACATAGTTACAATACTAAAACCATGAATTAAGCATTTAATATGAGGATTTAAATACTAAAATAATATAAGGGCTTATTCCATCGAAAAACACTTATAGCAAAACTTGTAATCAAAATCAATAACAACTTCATGGAGATAATTCATCATAAACATGTAAAGACTCATAATTTGATATCAAAAGGGGATTCTTGGACTCTATGGGTGAAAAGGGCCCATGGATGAACATCACAGAGACCCTAAACCTTGAATTTTGAATGAGAAACACAAATCTTTAATCTTCCTTGAAGGTTTTTGGATTTGGTAATTTGATTTCATGGTTTTCTAGAAAAGAAAAGAATGTAATTGATGAACTTGGGGGATGATTATGGTTTGTTTTTTAGAGGAAATTGGGGAAAAATAGGCATATAATACCCTAATCGACGTTTTAATTTATGTTTTTACGAATTGGATTGAAGGAAAAAGACTCAATTTCCCCACAGAGAATTAAATTCACAATAGGAACGTGGATTAGGGGTTCACCGCGATGCAATGAAGGGATCATCGCTATACCCACCACGGGCCCCACTATTATGGTGAAGTTCTGGAATTGAAATCCAAACACTACCCAATCCTCATCCAAAAAATCCAAAACTTCCACGAGACATACTCCTTACACCCCTGAACATGAATTAAATCAAAAACCTACTTCTTGGGGTTAAAAAGACCCATTTAAAATCCTCAAAGTTAAGAAACCAAAAATAAGACTAAGTCCCCAACACTTAGTGAATTTTTTAGGCTTTAATCCACTTATGCATGAAACTAGGAGCTGAACTAAGCTAAGAAAAATACGGAGTATTACAATATATCCCCCTTGGGAAAATTTATGCTCTAATGAGACTAATTAAGCTAATAATACTGGGGAAACTGAGATCATATGCTGGACATGCATAACCAAAACATGATTACATGACTGAGTCTGAAACATAATACATAAACTTAACTAATTTGTGAATGCATGCAATGACATGAGAATAGTTGTATAGTTGGAACATAGAATGGAAAAGAGTGAATCTAAGAAGAACTATTACCTTAAGATGAGTTTGAGTCAATCTAAGAAAAGATGAGGGTACTTTGTACACATATCTGCTTCTGCTTCCTAAGTGGATCCCTCAATGGACTGATTTCGCCAAAGAACATTGACCAAGGTAACTTCTTTGTTCCTTAGTCAACGAATCTGATGATCAGGGATCTCGACTGAGATTTCTTTATAAGAAAGGCTATCCTGAATATCTTTTCTTTATAAAGGAACTATGATAGTTGGGTCACCAATACACTTCTTTAACAAAGAAACACGGAACACTAGATGCACTGATGCCAAATTCGTAGGTAACTCAAGCGCGTAAGCTACCTTCCTGAAATGGCTCAAGATTTTGTAAGACCCAATATATCGGGGACTGAGTTTACCCTTCTTGCTAAATCCTTTCACTTGCTTCATGGGAGAGATTTTCAATTAGACCAAATCACCAACCTCAAACAAAAGGTCTTTTCTTCTGACATCTACATTGGATTTCTGACGGCTTTGGGATATCTTAAGCCTCTACCTAATCAACTAAACCTTCTATATCGCATCAAACATCGAATTTAGACCTACTAAAGTGGCCTCACCTGCCTCAAACCAACCAATAGGAGATATAAATCTCCTCCCATAGAGAGCCTCAGACGAAGCCATTTGAATACTAGAGTGATAACTGTTATTGTAGGCAAACTCGATCAAAGAAAAGTGATCATTCCAACTTCCTTTAAAGTCAATAACACATGATCTTAATATGTCCTCTAAGGTATGAATGGTCCACTTTTCCTGAACATCTATCTTAAGATGAAATGATGTACTTAGATGAACTTGGCTACCAAACCCTTTCTGAAAAGTTTTCCAAAAGTGAGAGGTAAACTGAGTACCTCTATCTGAAATAGTAGACAACTGGAATCCATAAAACCTAACAACCTCTCTAATATAGAGCTTAGCGTAGTCCTCAGCTGAGTGAGAAGTATGAACTTTTAAGAAATTGGCTGATTTGATCATTCTGTCTACAATAACCCATATTGAATCATGTTGACGATGTGAATGGGGCAACCCTCAGACAAAATCCATGTTAAGTTGTTCCGAATTTGAAGTAGGAATGTTGAACTCCTGCATTGTACCACTAGGACTCTAGTGTTTAACTTTAACTTGTTGACAATTAGAACACTTAGCTATAAACTCTGCAATATCGATTTTCATACCACTCCACCAATATATTTCTCACAAATCACGATACATCTTAGTGGCTCCTGGGTGAATAAAATAAGGCACACCATGCGCTTCTGCAAGGATTCATTTTCTCAAACCATCTACACACAACACACAGAGTCTACACTGAGATAGCAACACACCATCTCCCCCTTGGGAGAAAACCTCTTCTTTCTGATCTCTAACTGATTCCTTTAACTTAACCAAACTGAAATCCCTATCTTACTTTTCTTTCACTTCGGCAACAAAAGAAGATTCTAATTTAGCAACCTAACACCTAATTTAGCAAGCTGATGAACCTTCTGAGCTAACCTTTTCTTATTATTCTCAACATGAGCAACACTACCCATAGACAATCTATTAAGGGTGTCTGCCACTACATTGGCCTTTCCCGGATGATACAACATACTCATATCATAATGTTTTAATAATTCTAACCATCTTCTCTGATGAAGATTTAAATCTTTATGCAAGAACACATACTGTAAACTTTTGTGATCCGTGAATATATCAACATGAACTCCATAAAGATAATGCCTCCAAATTTTCAAGGAAACAACAATTGTTGCTAACTCAAGATTATAGGTAGGGGAATTATTTTCATAGGGCTTAAGATGTCTAGAGGTATAGGCTATGACTTTACCTCTCTGCGTCAACATACATTCAAGGCCAACTATAGAAGAATCACATTTAACAACAAACCCAACTAAACCATTTGGCAAAGTCAAGACTGGGGTTGAGTTGAGTCGAGTCTTTAACTTTGGAAAACTCTTTTCACCAGAATATGACCACTGAAATTTGAATTTTTTCTGAGTAAATCAAGACATGGGGGACGTAATAGATGAAAGACCTTCAATGAACTACCTACAATAGCCAGCCAAACCCAAGCAACTCTTGATATCTGATAGAGAGATAAGTTTGGGCCAGTTTCTTACTATTTTAGACTTTTGAGGGTCAACTCTAATGCTATCACCAGAAATAATATCGCAAAGGAAAGCAACTGATCTTATCCAAAACTCACACTTACTGAATTTGGTGAACAACTGATGGGCTCTAATAATATGTAATATGATTCTGAGATGGTTTGCATGATTATTTTCACTACGGGAGTAGACAAGAATATCATCAATGAAGATTATGATGAACTTATCCAAGTACTACTTAAAAAATATGTTCATCAAGTCCATGAAAGTTGTTGGGGCATTCATTAGTCCAAAGTACATAACTAGAAATTCGAAGTGACCATATCAAGTTCTAAAAACTATTTTCGGAATGTCACATTCTCTGACTCTGAGCTGATGATAGCCGGATCTAAGGTCTATCTCAGAGAAATAATTGGCACCCTAAAGTTTGTCAAACAAGTCATCAATCCTGGGGAGTGGGTACTTATTCTTGACTTTGAATACACCCGAGAAGGACTGGAGCACCCCATGGGGAAACACTGGGCCAGATGAATCCCTTGTCTAAGAGATTCTTTAATTTTTTTTAAATATTTTATCTCAACTAGAGCCATTCTGTATGGAAGAATAGACATAGGCTGGGTATCTGGAAAGAGATCTATTCTGAAGTCAATTTCTCTTTTGGGAAGAACTCCAAGAAGATCTTCGGGGAACACATCTGGAAATTCCCTTACTACTGAAACTGACTCAAGACTTGGAGTCTCAAAATTAGAGTCTTTGACTCAAACAAGATGGTACATGCACCCCTTGGATATCATTTTTCTCGCTCAAAGATATGACATAATCTTACCCCTAAGCGCTGAAGTACTACCCCTACATTCAATAACTCATTCATTAGGAAACTGAAACTGGACGACTTTATTTATATAGTCAACTAAATCATAGCTTGAGTAGAGCCAATCCATGCCAAGAATGACATTAAAATCAGTCATCTTTAACTCCACAAGGTCTACTGAAGTGATATTTTGAGATATTATAACCAGGTAATTTTTGTACACCCATCCTACTGTGATAGATTTACCCGCTGGCGTAGATACTTAAAAAGAATCTACTAGAGTTTTAGGGCTAACATCAAAATAGATAGTTATATAGGGGGTTACAAAAGAAAGTAAATCTTTGGGATCTAACAAAGAATAAAGATGAAGATGAATGACCTGTAACATACTCGTAACCACATCAGGAGAACTTTCCTAATCATGATGGGGATGGAGTGCTTACAATCTATTCTGGCACTGACCACTGGTGGTACTGGAAGTAGCGCCCTGCTGAGTCAGGCAATCGGATGGAACTAGAGGATGATTTGACTGACCCTACTGACCACTCTTTGGGCAATATTTGACTTTATGGCCTAACTTGCCACATCCAAAAAACATATCACTGCTTGCTCTACATACACCCTAGTGATTCCTACCATATTTCTGGCAAAGAGGATTGGTACAACTATTGTTCACACTACCCTGGGACTCAGAGCCTGGCGCTCTATCCCAACTGTCATTCTGAAACTTTGACACTGGCGCACTAGATGAAGATAGAGTTAGGACTGAAAATTTTTGACGTAATTGAGAATTGTTACCACTCTCTAACCTAGGCAGAGAAGAATTAAAGCTACCTATTCCGGCCCTCTTACTCTCTTTTTTTCCTTAAGATTCTATTACTCAATCTGTTGAGCATAGACCGTAATCCTAGATATGTCCATCTCCATAATCAACATAGCAATTCTACACTCCTTCATCATACTATCAGATATACCAGCCACAAACTTACTCATTCTAGACCTATTATCAGCCACCATTAAAGGAGCATACCTCGCCAACTGAGTGAACTTAAATAAATAATCCTTCACACTCATATTACCCTAGTTCAAATTAATGAACTCATGCACCTTAGCTTCCCTCAACTCCAAAAGGAAGAATCCATCTAAAAAGGCTGTAGTAAACTCCTCCCACTCTATAGGCCCTACTTTATCAAACCTATTACCTTTTCACTGCTTATACAAAGTGTGAGCCATATCCTACAAATGGTAAGCAACCAACTCTGCACTATCACTCAAAGTGACACCCATGATATCAGTTACCATCTGAACCATATCAAAAAACTCCTGTGGATCCTTCTCAGACTTAGATCCTGAAAATAAAGGGGGATTCATTTGAGTGAAATCCTGAATCATAGCTGTAATATATTAACCACTGGATTAGCTGGGGAAACAACCTTCTAGTTGTATTGAGAAGATACTGAGTGAGCTAAGGTAGTGAATGTATCTCTGAACTTGGCCTAAAAGATGTTCTTATTTAATGGATCTTCTTGAACACATGCAGGTGCGGGCTAGTTCCTATTCCTTCTTCCGTTATTATTTCTAGGGGGTATTTTCTGTAACGGAATAAAGGATGGATTAGAAAGAGAGTTTAAACAAAGATCATTCTCACTCACATGACATGAATACTGAAAGAAGGGAAACTTTGCCTAAAATATTTTATAGCCTCTTGTCCATAACTGTGGTGCGCTTTACACCCATGCACAATACTCTACTCAACGCAACTTTTAGACTCGCTAGGACACTTTAAAACCTTAGGCTTTGATACCAAGTTTTGTCACGACCCGAGGCTACCCCCTAGTGGCGACAACGGTTTTTACGGTCACAAGTGACCATAAGCTAACCAATGGACTGGTAGCTATTGTGAGCACTAAATAATAGACTAATAATAAACATATGAAGAAACAACTGAATAAAGCCATAAGGTTCAAATACTAAAAATATAATTTAAATCATAAGTCTGAACGTCTGATGACATAATAAAATGAATGGTCAAACAAATGATAAACTGACTAACTGTATGAATAACTGACCCAACTAACTCCATACCAAACTAACTAAAAAAATATGAAAATACTAAAATAACATAACAGGTCCTCAACATATGATGACTCACTAAAACTACTACTGCTGATAGATTGAACTGCCTAAGAACGGTCAAGAAACTGAGCATTCGAACTGATAATATAAGACATTATAGAGTGAAGAAAAAAATATGTGATCAGTGCTTTGAATGTACTGGTATATGAGACGAGGTTAGGCTAAAATACATAGATTTAGGTGTATGAAGTACTGACTGACTGAATAGCATAAGATAACTAATGCATAAAAGCATGAAATCTATAAAATCTAAGAGTGCATGACGAAGCATATAACATGATAGTGAAATAGTCTGTAAACTGAAATACTGAAATTTGGTAACTGAATAACTATTAACTATATGCTATGGTCAAGCAATCCTGAACTGAATTTGGTACTTAATACTAAACTGAGACTGTGGGAGGTATCATCTAACCACTATGCCCCAATATTATCTAATTGGGGTCAAGCCTATACCCCCTGTTGGAAGGGTGTAAGTACAGTGCCATGGGTACTAACAATGGCTATTAGGATCCACTAAGCTAATATCCTGAAGGACTAATGAGTCACTCTGATCTGGCAGATGATTTAATTAGATATGTGTTACCCTCAATTGGAAGGTAAACACTTTATCAACCCTTAACTGGTAGGTTGATATCTCTAACCTAAGCTGGCTACGTATTCCTGGAACTAAGGGACTACTACTAAAGGTCACACCCTCTACTGGAAGGTGAACCCCTATCCCTGGATTTGCTCAGTGCTAAATCCTACTCCCAACTAAATGACACTGATTACTGGACTAAACTAAGCTTAATTGAGAAAATAACTGATCATGATAACTAACTGAATGGCAATGCTCATGGTTTATCTAAAACCATTTTAAAGATACTAAAATTATGTAAACAACTAAATATCGGGTGTTTATATCCCTCCATCACTAAATGAAAATATAACGCCCCGAAAATCTATTCCTAGATGTCACACAGTTCTTAGGACCACATGTGATGATAAGTTAACCCTTCTACTAGTATAACTCATAGGCAACTGAATAATATATATAACATGACTAAGTTTACTGTGCAGAAACATAAAATGATGAAATCTATGAAATTGCAATACTGATAAAGCTTTACAATCTGATAAATCTGAAGGATGAAATATGAATTTACATGATTGACTCTAACTGACATTTGTGAATCCTCTACTATACTGACTATAGATATCTAGGATGCGATCCCAACTATCACTAATCATTACATATGATTAAGAAAGTAAATAACATAAATAAATCTAACTGAAGTCCCCGAAGTAGGAGGACTCATCATCTTGCTGGCTGAAATCTACAACTGTCTGAGTCTGAATGTGCATACTAAAACATTATGAGACAATATAACACATAGAAATATATATGGATCAGTACTTTGAGGATGTACTAAGTATATAAGGGTGAATGCATAAATAAAAACATATCTCTTAATCATCATTTATAAAAACAATGCATGCTAAATGTAAGTGATTCACATAAGTTAGAATATCTGAAATACTTAAATATGTAGCAATAAGAAGAAAACCATGCTTTACAAATCTCGTGAGCCACAATATTAAGTTCTAAAAGCTATACTTGTATTCTCTCTTTAAATCATACTATCTAAGTATAGAAAGGACTCACTCATAAATCTAAAATCTGAAAGCTGAACTCTGTAACTATAATCTTTCTATAAGCTTTAAAACTTAAAGGGAAATACTTTAAAGCAACTTTCTGTAAAACTCTTCTATTAGGGAAAATATTTTATCTGAAGAGAAAATACTTTTAAGAACAACTTTCTGTAAGGAAAAATACTTTATCTCAAGGAAATACGTTTAAAAGCTTTTCTTTACTAGTAGGGAAAATACTTTTAGAAACTACTTTGAAAATCTTACTATTAGGAAAAAACACTCAAAAGTTGTTTATTTACTTTTACTAGTAGGGAGGTTCTCTTAACCAACATAAGCCATGTGAGCTATATGGAGTCCAACGTCTCGTCCTCCTAAGTAAGAAACCTCATGTTGGGGAGAGGTATCATACTCTTTCCAGGGAGTATAACCTCAGATTAAGTGATCACTATCTTTGCCTTTGGTACATAAATCTCAATTCTACGATGGCATATAGTTCTGGGGTATGAAATCGTAGTAACTTACCCAACTCGATGCTAAATACTACTCTCTTTAATTAGCTACACTCATCTCGTTGGAAATCCACTTTTAAAATAATCTCATGGTTTATAACGAAAACTAATTGTATATCTGTAATCTAAAACAAACTCTGAAAATTGCATTCCAAAACTTAACTGAGGATCCGAAGATCAAATAATGTTTTATACAACTCAAAATATGCTAATCTCAGGGTTCTTAAAACCACAAATTCTTGAAATATCCATACTCAAATTAGGGCCTAATAACCCATGCTTCAAACTCATGTAAATTTATAGTAATCATGCTTGTTAATGAACTCAATAATAATTTAACTCAAAATCTGAAAATTTCTGCATTAGGCATGAAAATAAGAGAATTGACATGAAACTTATCTTCAAAATCTCTCAAAAATAATAATCTTGTAATTAGTGATAATGGGTATGAATCCCAATTTAGAACTCATGTATAAACATTCAAAATCATAGCAAAACATCAGGCTCAATGTGCTACTTGGAAAACACTTCAACATTATCAAAATAATATGATCAAGAATCTCAATATCATGCTTAAACTAAATTGGAAAAATCTAGAAAACCGCATTACATGCATAAATATATGAAATAGTCATGTAATTCAACATTCAATCACTCGAAACCTCATAATCTTCAAACAATATAAATTGGGTATAAACTCTAACTTAAATTTCATGGAATCGCATAAAAATTCAGTAATTTATGATTTAAAACAAGTTTCGGGCTTAAGGACGAAAGAATTGTCCTTGTTGAAACCCCACATACCATAATAGACGATCTTAGATGAGAAAGCTTGAATATTGGATTCCTATGTGTTATGTTTGCAATAGACTATAGATGGAAATTGATTTGGGAAATTGGTATTATCAATTGGGATGTTAAAAGATAAAGGAAGTGTTGCAAGTCTTATTGGAGTACACGTCAGCGCCAACTCATCTTAGTCAATTCCTGTCTGTAAATAGCTTAAACAGATTTGGGAAGAGGCGGTTATCAATTTTACTGTGAACTTCGTTCCAAATCCTTCTAGAATCTTCTTCTTCTTCTTCTTCTTCCTCTTTCTTCTTCTTTAATTCCAAGTATCAATGGTGGTGTTGAGTAGATAATTCAAATAAAAACCCAACTGTAATTGTTGACTGCTATTAATAAAATTCCCCTTTTCAATTTCGAATTAGAGATTTGTAATTTGTGTAACAAGGGTGTTACAAGTGGTATCAAAGCTTCGGTCCCGACTTCAATTACATACCAATTAACAATGGTGGAAACAAGGTCGAAAACTATGGAGGAAAGTATCAAAAAGTTAGAAACACAGTTGTTGAATCACATTGCCAAAACCGGCCAAAAGAGCCTATTAATAGATGGAAAAATGGATGAATTAAGTAAAAAGTTTGATTTGTTGATGGAACGACTATTGCAGGAGCGAGATAGAATACTTGGAGCACCGTCGATTGTGGGGGTGCACGCCGGTGGATCCAATTTGGGTCGTCCTCAACCAATGGACTTCAACGCAGTACCTGCGATAAAAAATCAGGTGAACAATTTTAGTCACAAGGTGAAATTTCCCTATTTTGAGGATGGAGATCCTCAGGCATGGATACGAAAATGCGAAAGATATTTTCATTATAATAGAGTGGAGGACCCTGGAGAGAAGCTCGAAATGGCTATGTTGTATCTAAATGGAAGGGCTGAAGCTTCGTATTTTTCCCTCCATTTGAGCAAAGGTAGGGTCACATGGGGTGAATTTATAGAATAAATATGCCAGAGATTTTTGTATTATATTCATAGTACATTGAACCTCTTGGGAGAGTTTAAGCGGATAAAACAAAGGGGTATAGTGGATAGGTACCTAGAGAGGTTTGAGGACCTAAAAGCTTGGGTGTTGATGAAGAATCCCACTATTTCGGAGGATTTTTTCCTAGGATTTTTCATTGAAGGACTCAAGGAAAAGGTGAAGCATACTGTCAAAATGCTTGATCTATTCATCTTAACCCAAGTATTTAATATGTCCAAGCATCAAGAGAAGTTGTTGAATATCATTAACAGGAGAAATAAGATGACTAATATGAAGATAAGCAACCCGGGAGATCAGTCAAATTTTTATGCAAAGAATCAGACTATGACTCACAAGGAGAATCCAACTGGTACTAATTCTGTGGGTAATAACTTGAGATAAAATAGAATGTTGCAGGGATTATGTTACAAATATGGTGATAAATGGACTTATGGTCATCAGTCCAAAAACAAACAAATTAATTCTTTGACAGCTAAAGTAGACCAGGGAAATGTACCAGTAGTTGACACTGATGAGGAAAGACAAGGAGAGATTTTACCTTTTATTGAGGAAGAAGTGGCGGACAAAGCGATCATCCTGCATGCTCTCTTAGTTCTTGAAATCCCTAATACAATCAGACTAAAAGGAGAATCTATAAAGAAAGAACTACCAGTGTTATTGGACTCTGGTAGCACACATAGCTTCCTTGATATGGAGACGGTTAAAGAAATGGGTTGTGTGATCAGGGATGCTAATCCTATGAGAGTCACAGTAGGAAATGGTAAACTAGTCATGAGTTACCATATATGTCCCAGGTTTAAATGAAGAGTGCAAAGTGTGGAGTTTGAGGATTTTGTTAGACTCATTAAGTTGGGTACGATAGACATGATATTAGAAGGACACTGGATAAGAAATCATAATCCAGTTTTATTGGATTTTGTGGCTTATGAGGCACAGGTCACTCATGCAGGTAAAAGGGTGAGGTTGAGAGGAATGTATCATAAAGCCTTCTTGAAAGCTATGTCAGCCACCAGCCTCAAACAACTCTTCAGGAAGGGGGGGGGGTACTTTGGTCTTATTTGTTTACGATAACAACAACATATATGGAACAAAAAGTGGACTTACCAGTAAATATTCAAACTGTGTTGGAAGCCTATAAAGATGTATTTTCGAAACCTTTTTCCTTGCCTCCAAGAAGACAGTATGACCACTTCATTCTCTTAAAACCTGATGCAGTACCGGTAAGCATTAGACCTTACAGATATAATTTTTTCCAAAAAAAAATGAAATTGAAAAGCAAGTTAAGGAGGTGATGCAATGTGGAATTATCCTGCCTAGCCATTCCCCTTTTTCTTCACCAGTGTTGCTGGTTAAGAAAAAAGACGGGACTTGGAGATTTTGTGTAGATTACAGGGAGTTAAAAAAGCTTACGGTGAAGGATAAATTTCCTATTCCTTTGGTTGATGACCTATTGGATGAAATACATAGTGCTACTATTTTTTCTAAAATTGACCTGAGTGCGGGATATCATCAAATAAGGATGCATGAGCCTGACATTCCAAAAACAGCCTTTAGAACTCATTTGGGCCATTATAAGTTTACGGTGATGCCCTTTGGCCTCACTAATGCTCCTGCCATATTTCAAAGCCTTATGAACTATGTTTTTAGAGATTACCTAAGGCAATTTGTATTGGTATTCTTTAACGATATTTTGGTGTATACTTTCTCTATGGAAAAACATGCTCAACACTTAGACCAAGTTCTGCAGGTCTTGAGGAACAAATAACTTTATGCAAAAAGATCTAAGTGTTCTTTTGGGCAAGATAGAGTGGAGTATTTAGGGCACAATTATTACAGGAGAAGGAGTATCTACAGACCCTTCCATGATCTAGGCAATCGTCTCTTGGCCCAATGCTAAATCACATAAAGCCTTGAGAGGATTCCTTGGGTTGACTGAATATTACAGAAGGTTTATAAAAAATTATGGGTTGATTAGCAAACCACTCACTAATCTTCTGAAGAAAAATTCATTTACATGGGGAGAGGAGACGGAGTTGGCTTTCAAGAAATTAAAATAGTATATGTCTTGTGCACCAGTATTGGCCCTTGTAGATTTTAATTCTTAAACTAGACTGAGTTTAAATGAATATAAAGTCCAAAAGTAATTAATTAATAAATCTGAACAACCAACATTGTAAGTCTGAAATGTATCTAATAGTCGGACAAGCCTTTAACACTACTAACTAGAGAGTCGTTGGAACAGACTCCCAACTTACTTGAACTAAGTGAAAACATCTAAATAAACTACTATGTAAAGCTGAAAAAACTAAATAATTGGGTCCCCAAACTATGAGGGCTCACCAACTATCGGGATGTAGATAGGGATACCCGCGGTCAATCACTTTGCAGGTACTGGCCACCCGAACCTACATTATTAAACAATGAAGAAAAAAGACATACAATATGTTTGGAATGTACTGAGCATGTGGGGGTGAATGCATTAGTAAGACAATAACTGAATGTACATATAACTTATAAATAATGCATGCTAAGTGTAAATGAATCACACTGGATTTAATATCTGAAAGAAGAAAATCATAAATCATGAATAATAAAGCATGCACTTGTGAGCCATAACACTTAGTTTCTAAAATTTGTTCTGTTATTCTTTTCTATTAGGACTTATGTTTTAAGGAGTTTCTTCTAACCGACATACACCATGTCAGCTATCATGATGTACAACATCTAGTTCCCCTAAGGGGAAAACCTCACTTTAGAGAGAGGTGTCATACTCTTGCGAAAGAGTATAACCTGAGTTGAGTGATCACAATTTGTATCTTCATCCATATTAATGGAAAACAATCTGAATCTATACCTACGTTGTCTCGTAGTTCTGGGTTATAAGACCTTAGAAACATACCCAACTCGGTGCTAAATACTACTCCCTTTAATCTCTATGCTCATTTTGTATAAAATCCACTTTAAAACTAGCATAAGATTTTATAATGAAAAACCAGTTATGCAACTATCTATTTTAAACTATGATCGAAACCAACTGAGTGGATTCCACATCTCTGTTGAGGATGAAAAGATCAAATCTTTTTCAAAGTCTGAATACGTGCTTTTCGAAGGATGCTTAATCACTATCTTTCTTGAAATATAAATACTAAAACATAGGTCTTGAAAACCCTTTCTTGAAACTCATGTCAGTCATCACAACTCGTGTTCAATAAGAAAAATGTTGAAATGCTTTAACAATTCTAGTCGAGATAGTGAAATTCAATTCTGAATGAATATAAAATCACGTCACACGAATAAACATGCAAAAATAGAGATGCAATTCAACATTTAATTCACTTGTCACTTCATAATTTTTAAATAATGTTATTTGGGTGTGAACCCTCAATTGCAATTCGTGTAATGCAACCTTTAAACTAGTTTTGGGCACAAGGATGAAAGGAGTATCCTTGTTCATAACCCCATATACCTTATTTGATTAATTGGATGTAAAATCTTGGACTTTGAATCCCTAATGATGTTCTTGAAGCCCCTTCTTGAAGTTCTTGAACTCAAAAGCATAAATTATTGCTTGAAAAGGGGAATGGTGGAAATTTGGATTTCTTGGAGAGAATTTATTTGAGGAATGATAGTAATATGCTTAGAATTGGGTTAAATCTTCTATTTTTATGATTTGGGGGTGGGGAAAATGACGCAATTACCGTTTTGGGAATTGAAGTCGCAATCGGAATGTCGATTAAAGCCTCACCACGACGCGGTGAATTCCTCATCGCTATACTCACCGCGATGTGGTGCAATCATGGTGAGTCTCTAGAAATTGACCATTGCATATTTTCAATCCACCATGACATGGTGGTCCTCTCACCATTAGACTTACCACGACATAGTGCAATCGCGGTAAAATAATAGAAACTGACGAATTCCCTTTCACCCTCCACTGCAAAGCGGTAGACCTCTTGCCGCTACACTCACCGTGATGCAATGAAATCGCGGTGAATTGCTGGAAAGTTAAGTTCCACTCAACCAAAACCTAGTCCAAAAAATTTGATACTCATGCGATACATGTTACTTACACCCTCGGACACGAATCAACTCAAGAATTTTTGTCTCGGGGTCGGGATGGACACTTTAAAAAGGTGACTAAATACCTTAATACTTAGTTTTATTTTCAGGTTTTAAGTGCCTTAAGCAAGTACAAGGGGATGAACAAAACTAGGAGCATACAAGGTATTACAATATCTTCCCCTTGGGAACATTCATCCTCGAATGAGACTAGTTAAGCTGAGGATACTGAGGAACTGAGGCTACAAACGGGCATGAACAACTAAAAACATAACTGCATGACTGAGTCTAAAACGGATGAGTGACTAAACTAATCTTCGAATGCATGTACTGACATGAAGATTATTATATAGCTGGACTGAGACTGGAAAAGAGACAATCTTTGGAAAGTTGTTACCTTGAACTGAGTCTGAGTTTGTGGAGAAGAGGTTAGGGTACTTGGTTCGTACGTATACTTCCGCTTCCCAAGTGTCACCCTCAACGTATTGATTCCTCCAAATAACATTGACCAAGGGAACTTCTTTGTTCCTTAGTCTATAGATATGGTGATCAAGAATCCCAACTGGAATCTCTTCATAAGAGAGGATATCATGAATATTCGTGCTTTCTAGAGGGACTACAATAACTGTGTCATCCATACATTTCTCCAATAAGGATACATGAAACACTGGGTGAACGGATGACAGGTATAAAGTCAACTCAAGCTTATACACTACTCTACCAACACGACTAAATATTTTGTAAGGCCTAATATATCGAGGATTAAGCTTCCCCTTTTTGCCGAATCTCTTCACCCCCTTCATGGGTAAAACCTTCAAATAAACTAAGTCATCAACCTCAAACTCAAGATCCTTTCTCCCCACATCCGCATAAGATTTCTGACGGCTCTGAGGTATTTTCAACCTTTGTCGAATCAACTGGACTTTTTCCATAGTTTCAAACACCATATCAGGTCCTACTAAAGAAGCCTCACCCACTTTAAACCAACCAATGGGTGATCTACACCTCCTCCTATAAAGGGCCTCAAACGGGGCCATCTGAATACTAGAATAGTAACCGTTGTTGTACGCAAACTCGATCAAAGGCAAGTGATCATCCCAACTACCCTTGAAGTCAATAACATATGCCCTCAACATATCCTCTAGGGTCTGAATGGTCCTCTCTTCCTGACCATCTGTCTTAGTGTGAAAAGTTGAACTAAGAAGAACATAGGTACCAAGACCCTTCTAAAAGTCTTTCCAAAAGTAAGAGGTAAACTGAGTACCCCTATCTAAAATAATGGACGACAAAATTTTGTGCAATTTGACCAAATCTCTAATATACAACATAGCATAATCTTTGACTAAATAGGACATGTGAACTGGAAAGAAATAGGCTAACTTGGTCAACCTCTCTAAAATAACCCAAATAGAATCATGCTGACAACGCGAATAGGGTAACCCTATCACAAAGTCCATGTTCATCTCTTTCCGCTTCCCTGTAGGAATACCCAACTCCTATAAAGTACTACTAGGTATTTTGTGCTCTCTCATAACCTATTGTCAATTGGCCCACTCGGCCACAAATTCTGCAATATCTTTTTTTATGCCATTCTACCAATAAATCTTCTGCAAATTGCAATACATCTTGGTGTCTTATGGGTGAATGGAGTAATTCACACCATGTACTTCTGCTAACATTTTCTATCTCAAACCATCAACACATGGCACACACAGTCTATTCTGGTATCTTAACACACCATCTCCCCCTTATGAGAAAACCTTTACTTTCTGATCTCTAACTGACTCCTTTAATTTAACTAAACTGGGATCCCTGTCTTTCTTTTAATTCACTTCAGCAACCAAAGAGGATTCTGAACTATTCTAAATCCATACACTACCCTCATCTGAATCAACAAAATGAATTATTAGTCTACCCAACTAATGAACCTCCTGAACTAACTTTCTCTTATTATCCTCAACATGAGCAATACTTCCTATAGACAGTATACTAAGGGCATCTGCAACTACATTGACCTTTCCCGAGTAGTACAAAACACTCATATTATAATCTTTTAGCAATTCTAACCACATTCTCTGACGAAGATTTAACTCTCTCTGCATAATCGCGTATTGAAATCTTTTGTGGTCCTTGAACACATCAACATGCACCCAATATAGATAATTCCTCAAACTTAATAAAGCAAATAGAATAGTGGGTAGGGTAGTTTTTTTCATGAGGCTTAAGCTGTCAAGAGGCATAGGATATAACCTTACCTCTCTACATAAAAACATAACCCAGACCAATTCTAGAAGTATTACATTAGAAATTAATCCATTTGAACTATCTAGTAATGCCAACACAGGGGTTGAAGTGAGTCGAGTCTTCAACTCCTGAAAACTCTTCTCACAAGAATTGGACCACTAAAACTTAACTTTCTTCTAAGTCAATCAATACACGGGGGATGCAACAGACGACAATCCCTCAATAAACCATCGATAGTAGCCATTTAAACCTAAGAAGCTCCTAATATCTAACGAAGAGATGGGTCTAGGCTAGTTTCTCACTGCTTTGGTCTTTTGAGTATCAACTCTAATGCCATCACTGGAAATAATGTGACCGAAGAAAGCTACTAATCTTAGAGAAAATTTACACTTAATGAATTTGGCGAATAACTGATGATCTCTAAGAGTTTGGAATACTATTCGGAGGTGGTCTGCATGATCATTTTCATTAAGGGAATAGTCAAGTATATCATCTATGAAGACTATGACAAATATGTGCAAGTACTACTTAAACACTCTATTGATAAAGTCCATGAAAGCTCCTAGGGCGTTTGTTAGCCCAAAATACATGACTAGGAATTTGAAGTGACCGTAACGGGTTCTGAAAGCAGTCTTTGGAATATCACATTCCCTTACTTTAAGCTGGTGATTACCGGATCTAAGGTCTATCTTAGAGAAATAACTTGAACCCTGGAGTTAGTCAAATAGGTCATCAATTCTAGGAAGAGGATATTTGTTTTTGACTGTGACTTTAGTCAACTGGTGATAATTAATGTACGTTCACAGAGAACAATCTTTCTTTCGCACGAATAGGACGGGAGCTCCCCATGGATAAACACTTGGCCTTATGAAACATTTATTTAAGAGGTCTTTATGCTGATCTCTTAACTCGTTAAGCTCAGTTAAATTCATACAATATGGAGGAATGGAGATGGGCTGAGTATCAGGAAGAAGGTCAATACCGAATTGTATTTCTCTATTGGGAGGTATCCCTGATAAATCTTTAGGAAAAACTTCAGGAAACTCATTGACTACACGGACTGACTGAATTGTTGGAGTCTCAGAATTAGTGTGCTTGACTCAAAATAAGTGATAATGCATCCTTTTGATATCAGTTTTCTGGCCTTAAGATAGGATATTAAATGACTTTTGGGAGACACTGAATTACCTTCCCACTCAAAGACTGGCTCATTGGGATACTAATACCTCAACACTTGGGTGCAACATTCTATCGATGCATAATAAGAATGGATCCAATCCATTCCCAGAATAATTATAAAATCTACCATATCTAACTTTATTATGTATGGTAATATGATCTTATGGAGGAAAGTGATTTGGCATTTTTATTGATTTGTTCGGCAACAACGGACTCCCCCACTGGGGTAGAAACTAAGAAGGGATTAGAAAGAATTTCAAGACCCACTTAAAAATTCAATGCAACTAACGGAGTCACATACGAGAGATTTTACCCAGACTCTAACAACATGTACACATCAAGATGAATGATACGGAGCATACCAGTAACAACATCTGGTGAACATCTTGTAGCTTGAGTTTAAGGACGAATATCTTGGTTTCCCTGCTTAGCATATGGGCACTCTTTGATCTCGTGACCCAATTTACCACATACATAACAACATTTTTGTCCTAACAAACACTCACCAGGATGATTATTACCACACTTAGCATATGTTGGATTATTGTTCTTTCCATCCACACTATTCTGAGATCTAGACATAGAAGTTCTACCCCACTGCTACTGCCTGGTTTTAGGTGCGGGAGCACTGGCTGAATATGGTAGTCGCATAGATGAGTGACCCTAAAACTGAGAAGGATTTCCCTCTCGAGACCTTGGTTGGCCATACTCAAACTATATGATTCTCACCTTCTTATTTCCCCCTCTCTCTCCTTCCACTTTTTTGCCTCAATCTATTGAGCATGTGTCATCATCATCGCATGATCCATGTCCCCAATAAGCATGACAGTTCTACACTCTTTGACTACCAAACCAGACACTCTAGTAACAAACTTACTCATACACAATCTAGGGTCAGTTATCAAGTTAGGAGTATACTTAGACAATTGGTTGAACTTAAGGAAATACTCTTTCACTGTCATCGAGCCCTACCTTAGGTTCATAAAATCTTCAATCTTAGCTTCCCTTATCTCACGGGGAAAGAACCTGTCCAGGAACACATCCTGAAATATCCGCCAACTCATGGGAGCTGCATACTCACCTCTACCATTCTTCCATATAACCACCCAATCATAAGAAATAACCTTTAGCCTGTAGGATGCCAATTCTATGTTCTCCTTCTTAGTAACATACATAATTTGGGTGATTTTTTTCACCTCATCAAGGTATAGCTGTGGGTCCTCACCTACTTTTAACCTAATGAATTCAGGTGGATTCATCCTCATAAAGTCATAAATTTTGGCTGCAACTAAATCACTATTCTGCTAAAGTAGGACTGCAGCCTTATGATTTCCCTGAATATTGGCAGTCAGAGCTTGGGCCAACATCTAAAAAATAGCCCAAAACTCAGCATGGGACACATTCTCATTAAGAGAATTAACAGACTAGGATGGTTGGTTATCATTTATGCGTGCATTAACTCGGCGAGACAACATGTTCAACTATCATGTAAGAGCACGAGTTAAATGCAGATAGATACAACTGTAAGAACGATAGATCATGAAAGAAAAGGATGGTTTCCTAAATCTTTCTGTAGCCTTTTGTTTATAAATGTGGCGTGCTTCACACCCATGATCAATACTCTACGTAACACAACTTGTCTGATTCCCTAGGACTCTGTTAAACCTTAGGCTCTGATTTCAATTTTGTAATGCCCCAAAAATAAGTCCCCAGACATCACACGATGCTCCAAACTATAAGTAGTCCAAAGCTAACCCTGTAAGCCTGTTACTCATTCTGAAACACAAAGTAGAGGATATCTACGCATGCAAAACACTGAAATACTAAATCTACTGTCTGAACAGGACTTAGTTTAAATGAATTTAATGACCGAAAGTAATCAATTAGGAAATCTGAAAAACCAACACTGTAAGTCTGAAATGTATCTAATAGTCAAACAAGACCCTAACACTACTAACTAGAGATTCATTGTGACAGACCCCAAAATAACTCAAACTAACTAAAAATATCTGAATAAACCACTATATAAAGCTGAAAATCTGAATAACTGGGCCACCAAACTATGAGGACTCACCAACTACTGGGATGTAAATAGGGATGCCTACGATCAATCACGCTGCTGGTATTGGGGATCTGAACCTACATTATTAAACAATGTAGCACACAGACATATATATGGTTCACTATATTTGGAATATACTGAGCATGTAGGGGAAAACGCATTAGTAACACAGTAACTGAATGTACATATAACTATATATAATGCATTCTAAGTTTAAATTAATCATGCTGGCTTGAATATCTGTTCTTTTCTATTAGGACTTAGGTTTTAGGGAGTTTTTTCTAACCGATATACCCCATGTGAGATATCATAATGTCCAACATCTAGTTCCCCAAAGGGAAAAATCTCATATTTGGGAAAGGTGTCATACTCTTTCCAAGGAGTATAACCTGAGCTGAGTGATTACAATTTGTATCTGCATCCATATAAATGGAAAACAAAGTAAATTTGTACCTAGTTGGATTGTAGTTCTGTGGTATGAGACTATGAAAACATACCCAACTAAGTGCTAAATACTACTCTCTTTAATCTGTATGCCCATTCTGTAGGAAATCCACTTTGAAAGTTTCACAAGGGTTTATTATGAAAAACTAGTTATGCAACTATCTATTTTAAACTATAATTTGAAACTAACTGAGAGGACTCCATATCTTAACTGAAGACGGAAAGATCAAATATTTTTTAAAGTCTGAATAAATATTTTTCTGAGGATGCTTAAGCACCTTCTTTCTTGAAATATCAAAACTAAAACTTAGGGCTTGAAAACCCCTTCTTGAAACTCATGTCAATCATCACAACTCATTTTCAATAACGGAAATCTTGAAATTCTTTAACAATTCTAGTCAAGATAATGAAATTCAATTCTCAATGTATATAAAAGCACATCACACGCATAAACATGCAAAAATATATATGTAATTCAATATTTAATTCGCTTGTGACTTCATAAACTTTAAATAATGCTATTTAGGTGTGAACCTCAGTTGAAATTCATGTAATGCAACCTTTAAACTAGTTTTGGGAACAAGGATGAAAGGAGTATCCTTGTTCATAACTTCACATACCTTATTAGATTAATTATATATAAAATCTTGGACTTTGAATCCCTAATGATGTTCTTAAAGCCCCTTCTTGAAGTTCTTGAACCTGAAAGCTTAAATTCTTGGTTATCTTGAAAAAAGGTATGGTGGAAATTTGAATTTCTTGGATTTAAAGTTGAATATTTAGGGTTTTCTTGGAGAAAATTTTGGTGAGGAATGAGCGTAATATGCTTAGAATAGGATTAAATCTTATTTTTTTATGATTTGGGGTGGGGCAAATGACTCAATTACCCTTTTGGGAATTGAAGTCACAACTGGAATGTCGATTAAAGACTCATCATGAGGCGTTGTGTCCCTCATCGCTATACTCACTGCGACGCGGTGCAATTGCGGTGAAACACTGGAAACTGATGAATGACCTTTCACCCTCTACTATGATGCGGTGGACCTCTTGCCGCTATACTCATTGTGATGCGAAGAAATCGTGGTGTGTTTCTGGAATGTGAAATTCCACTTAACCTAAACCTAGTCCAAAAAATTTGAAACTCACCCGAGACATTATACTTACACCCCCGAACATGAATCAACTCAAAAATTTAAGTCTTGGGGTTGGGAAGACCACTTTAAAAATCCTTAAAACTAAATGGAGTTAAAAAAGTGACTAAATCCCTTAGTTTTATTTTCAGGTTCTAAGTGCCTTAAGAAAGTACAAAGGGATGAATTGAACTAGGAACGTATGGGGTATTACACTTGCACTTTTCTTTAGCCCTCTGGGCTTGTCATTTACTTACCTGCACTTTACTTTAGCCCTTGCAGTGATTGTTCTTTATTGTTGATATATATAAATATATATATATATATAAATATATATATTGATATGATGATGATGCTCGACAAGGGCGGAGAATATATTAATGTGATGATGATTCCCAACAAGGACAGAAGATATTATAATGTGATGATGATACATGACAAGGCCGAAGGATATGTTGATGATATTATCATACCTGGAAAGGACGGAGGATACGATGATTATATGATGATACCCGATGCGGATGGATGATATTATGATGATATATTGATGTCCGGAAAGGACGAAGGATATGTTGATGATATTATGATACCCAGTTCGTCCGGAGGATATGATGATATCCGACAAGGCCAATGGATGATTATTGATGTGCCTATGAGCATGTTTACTGGTTTGAATTTCAGCTAGACCTATGTATGAAAACTATATGTTTATTTATGTTCTTGTGTAGTCTCCTATAATATTGATATTAGAGTTGTCGAGTATAGTCTTCAAATGAGTTAAGGTAAAGCAGTATAACTGTTGATTTAATAATGAAAGATGCTTAGTGGTGGATAATAATTAAGTGTTTAATAGTTACTAGTGGATATGTGAACCTAAGTGATAAAGAGGACTACTGGCATTGATGGCTATTAATAGGGATGATTATTTCATTATGGTGGTTAGTATTAATGGGTTTAGTGATGGTGATGATTAGTTGCTATTGATGACTAAGTTTATAATGTTGATTAATTATTTAACTAGAATTTGTGGATTAATGATGTTGGGCGTATTTATACCCCTAAGAACCATAATTTACCCATATTTTAGCTAAGTTTGGAGGATAAAATATATAATTCCTGCACTTTTAGTCCATTTTCCTTTAAGTGAGCTAACCTATGTGATTAGCATGTTTTTCAGGTATTAATGATGAAGATTTCAGCACTTTGTGGACCTTTGGGAAGCAAAGGGAAACTTCACATAAGAGGGAAGGCAGATTTTGGAAGCTTGTGGACTGAATGTGATGCATGGAGAACTTGTCCCGGGCAAAATCAGTATTTCTAAATACTTAGGGATACAACAGTAACTTAGTAGGACAAGGATGTTATAAAAACCCTATTTGCTGAATTTTTCAGCATTCATTCGATCATTATTATTCAGCACTTTTCATTATTTAGGCGACAGATTCTGTAAGTTTAAGACAGAGAGAAAAACGCTAAGGCTACACGAATGGCTAAAGGGAAGAAAAACGCCAACCTCTTGTTTAACGCCAACTTCATCCCCATCGTGAGATTATTCTAACTTCGGTATGATGATGATGTCTTCTTTGATTTTCGTTGTACTCATGAGTAGCTAAACTTCTCTTTTAGGATTATGAAAACCTTGTAAGATACTATCTATTACTATGAGTTTGTGAATTCTTGATGGGTTATGCTACTTATATCATTACTCTCTTCATTTTGATTGAATTCTTATGGTTGCAAATGTAGAGAATACGCCATTATAGCATTAACTTGTTCGAGAGAAAAGTTACATATTTGGAAAAGAGAGTGTGACAAGGAAATAGGGCTTCTAACCTCTATTTACACGTTAATGCCTTAACCGGATTAACTTCTTGGAGAATTTGTACCATTTGTTATACACTTTAGGCTCGGGAGAGCTAAAGTGAAATAAATCCTTGATAGTTGGGAAACACTTGGATTTAGAATTAGAATACGATTCTCTATAAGTGCATGCATGTCTAAATTCCGCGTTACTCATAGTTAATAGAGAAGTAGAAACTACAAGGTGGACATAACCCTAACTTATTATTCTCTGTGATTAACCTTTACTAAACAAATCATTCATTTGTTACTTTGATATTATTAATTCACGCCTAAATCAAAACCCCCCTTTTCCGTGGAATTTTTTACCAACGGTCTACTAACAATTGCAACACTTAGTGACCAAGTATTTCCTATGGGATTCGACACCCAACCCAGTTGGGTTCTATATTTGACAGCTACCTCTTACACTTTCTAACGAGATCTGTAATTTGGGCGTTATCAATTAATAATACTAGTTGACATAAGAGGTTAGTTGATAAATGGATAGTGTATAAATGGTAATTTGTGGTCTTTAGTTAGATGGTGACTAGTGAGATTATGATGGCTGGATATAAATATTGGTTATTTAGAGAACATGGTATAGTGGTGAATCTTGACTATGCTTGATATTGGTTAGTTAGTGAATAATGGTTAGTCGTTGATCCATTTATAGTGATTAACTGATGAATGGTGGATGGATAATAATTAGCGGTTATATGATGACTAGTGAGTAATTGGTTTAGTAATGAGAGTTGGCTAGCTAATAATGAGTAAATTGGGTGTATTGGTGAGATAAGTACCTATATGGTGGTATAATTATCGTTATGAGTATATTGGTATATGTTATTCAATCACAATTATTGATGATGATTATGAATGTTGGCAAATGGCTATTTGATAAAAATTATGAAAAACCATGGATAATGACAAGTAGATCATGTATATATATATATGTTGGAGATTTGATCTTTTATGTCTCTTTGATGTGCTTACCGATTGTATGGGATGTCGTGATAGATTTTTTACTTTATGTTCTCTTGGGTGTACTCTCTGGTGGTATGTGATGCTGTCATGGGTTCTTTACTTTACGCTCTAGTTGGTGTATGGGCTCCAACTTTTTACTTGTGTTTTCTTGTGATTGCACTAGTGTTGTTTTATGATTTTGAATCATTTATATCTTATGCACGATGGTATGGACATGCGTTGATGTCTCATGTTATATTATTATTCTGATACTTTATACTTGTTATGTACTTCAATATAGGCATATGTTGATGTCTTATATTATACAATTATTCCAAATTACTTATTGATTAAATACATTGATGATGGAGAAGATTCATGTTTAATTTTGTACCCCAACTTAGTTATGATTATCTTGCAGTTTATTGTTCTTATATCATAATTTAGCTTAGTCCGGCGATGATTCCTACTGAGTACCCATTGTTTTTATACTCATACTATACCTTTGTACCTTTTTTGTGCAGACTCAAGTATTAGTTGTCGCTGTTGATCGTGGTTCATGCAATGATTGATTTCTTGGGATAGGGTGAACGCTTGGAGTTCGGGTCATGATTTTTGGAGATAGGATGAACTCTTGGAGTTTGAGTCACTCGATTTTCTTTCATATCTTGTATTCAGTCTTTAGCATTCGAGACAAATGTATTAACTATACTAGACTTGGAATTGTATTGATACTATTAGTTGCTCTTATACTAGCTCTACCAGGTTTCCGGATTGGTACCTCGTATGACTAATTATTCTATCTTGAACTCTTGTGTTTACAATTGATGTCCTTAAATTTACCCTATGATGTGCCTTTCTTATCAGATTAACCCATTGCATTAGCTCTGGGGTATGGTATTGGCTTACCTACTGGTGGGAATTGATAGGTGCCATCATGACTCGTAAATCGGATTGTGACACAAAATACTTTCCAAATTTAGTATTTTAATCATAGTTAAGATGCTAGTTAAATGGATCTAGTCTTGACCTGTAATAATTACACCAGACAAGTGTCATTCATTTAGATGTATACTTGAGGAGAGAAAGTGTAATGGAAGGAAACCAAATCCAAGTTCGGGGATTATTAAGTTTTAAATTAATTAAAATTTCAATTAGTAAGAAACATTCATGTATTAAATGAAAATATCAATGATTTTCTTAAAAAGTTTCTGTTAAGTGAAAGGTTAAAATAGAGCAAATAGAAGGATGGGAAGGATAATTAGCGCCCAAAAGTAGAAAGAAGATGAGAAGGATCATTTCCAATACTTGATTAGACACTTTTCCATTTATTAAATAAATAATTGCAGTCTATAATTCTAGGGATAATGGAATCAAATATGATGCATTTGAGATTTTGCGTATCCAATTTGGCTTCACAAGTTAATTGATAAACAACCCTTTATGATGGTTTACTTTCTCGATTTTCTTGAATATATTGAAATAAAAGTAAAGTTTCAGGTCTGATTTTGTCTAAATAATTTCTTCTTGCGGTAGATCATCCAATCTAATTAGTTAGAATTTTCTTTTAATTTGTAGTAAGCACTATAATTAATATGCCTTATTCATAAGAAAGTTGATTGATCATGTGAATCATTTTTGACCATATCTTTTCATTTAAATTAAATTTCTTTTTCATTAAGCAACACGAGGAATACAATTAATAAGAGAAAAAACAATTTAAGAAATTGATCCTCAGGCTTCAAATGGAAAAAAAAAAAAAATCAAACTAAACCTTTTTTTTTCTTCCTATAATAATTTTAAAAATATTTTATGTATACGTTGGATTCAAATACTATCCATTTTAATTCCTTTTAAACATGTCATATAATAAAAAAATATAAATTTAAGTAATATATATTGACAGATATAACAATAATTTTTATACTAAGCAGTAATTAAAGCAAGTGCGATGCATGTGTGTATATTTGGCTTCCTAATTAAGATAAATAAGATTTAACAAATTATTTGAAAGGAAAGGACAATAGGTGTTCAGTGACTTAGTAATAAAACACACGACAAAGTTTTCTACGGGGTTCTACGGAGAAGTTGGAGGTTAGAGGTATATTTATGGCTTACATTAGGACGATTAAATACATGTAAAAGGAAATCAAGATCCAACTTAAAATAGTGGGAGGAGACTCAAAACACTTCGTAGTAGTTATGAGGTTGCACTAAGAATCATATCTTACCCCGTTTGATTTATCTTGGTGATAGATGAATTACCGCAACATATTATTCAAGACTTGTGTCAGAGATAATAACAAGCTAGAGATTTGGAGACAAATCCTTGAGTTAAAAGAGTTCAGATTGAGCAAGAACTAAGATAGAGTACCTTACAGGCAAGTTTAGTAACGTAAACCATGACACAGATATGGAAGTGAGGACTGATGTGCAAGTTATCCCAAGAGAGGAAGTTTCATGTATATTGTATCAATAGTCCAAGAAAATGGGGTAACTGGTGATAATTTTACACAACATATTAGAGCGGCAGTAGATAAAACGGAAACTTACATCCAGTGTTTTGTGTGATAAGAATTTTCCACAAAGACTTCAATATAGGTAAATTTTATAAAGTAGTTTTTCGATCAGCGACATTGTATGGTGCGGAGAGTTGGATGGTCAAGAACTCGCACGTCCAGAAGATAAAAGTAACAGAAATGACGATATGGATATGGATGTATGAACATACGAGGAAAGACAAAATTATGAACAATGATATTTGAGATAAGATGAAAGTGGCCTCTCGTGGTGGACGAGATGAGAGAGATGAGTCTGAGATAGTTTGGGTATGTGAAGAGAAGATGCACCAGTTAGGAAATGTGAGAGGTTGACTATCGAAAATCTAAGGAGAGGTATATGTAGGTCTTCAAAGAATTATAGAGAAAGATGAATGATAAGACTGAGTGCTACACACCTGGAGCTTACAAAGAATATGACCCTAAATACGAAAATATGGAGGTTGAGGATTAGGGTAGAAGATAGTAGGTAATCAGGTGTTGTGAAATTTCATTATTAGTATTAATTAGTATTGTTATTCTCCTAGTGAATATCTTATTTTTTTATATTGTTATTATATGTTGTCTCCTTTGTTTTAGTTATCATATTATCTGTTGTTGATACCTTATTTTTTCTATTATTTTGGGCACAATGTGTAATGCCCCGAAATTGAGTTTCGAGACGTCACACGGTGCTTAGGGTCACAAGTGACCCCCAAGCTAAACCTTCTACTGGCATAACTCATAAGCAACTGAATTAAAAGGATAAATCTATACAAATTTGCGGAAAATAACTCTTCTCTGAATATGATAGATACAAAATTGAATTTACAAGATTACAACTCTGCTTTTACAACAAAAACTGAAATGGAATACATCAACTTCTACTGACTGTCTATGAAGCCTCTACTAGTACTGACTATAGGTAGCTGGGTCATGACTCCCGACTATTCCAACTCAATATGGTTGAATAAAGATAATACAACACTTCTCGAACTGTATAACTAACTCAAGCCCTTGAATCAAAAGGACTCATCACCTGCTGACTGGATGTCTCGAACTGACTGGATATGAAGATGTACACTATACCTTGTACCTACATTCCGAGAAAATATAGCCCAAATACGAATATGAGGGTCAGTACCATGGAAACTTACTGAGCATATGGGGGTGCAATGCATATATAAAATAATATCTTAATATCATCACAGTTTATAAAATTATGCATGCTGATATAAATGACTCACTTAGCTCAAATTAAATCATCGAAATCATGGATGAATAATACATGTAAAGTAAAACAAGTGAGTCATTACAATAAGTTCTCAATTCACTTCTTCCTTGGTTTCAAACATATAGAGTAATCAAGTTTCAAAACAATTCTCTTTAGAAAATAATATCTCAATCTTTCGAAAACAATAACTTTCTCAAAATCAATCCTTCAAAACATATACATATATCTTAGATAGAAGGGTACACACACTCACACGTTGGGAGTTTCTCATAACCAACATAAACCATGTGAGCTAGCTGTCCTATCCTTGCCATCGGAATAGGACCTTAATCATCAATTCAAAAACTATTGATCACTATATCAGCCACAGGCTCACATCCTACGAGGGCACATAGTTCTAGGGAAGTACAAAACCTCTATATCTCCCACTCGATGCTAAAGACTAATTCCGGACTTAGCTCAAATCTTTTAAAAGAAAACCCACAACAAATAGTTTAACAATTCACAACGGGAGCCAATATGCTACCCCTTTCATAATCATTCAAGAATAGTGGATTTCTTTTCTCACTTGGTTTCAAAAGCAATTCTTTCGCGACCACCAAGGTCAAATCATTCTTCATCATTTCGAATCATTCAAATCTCAAGGTCCTTATAACACATACTTCACAAGATAATAATCTCAAATAGAGTTCAAAACCCATATATCAATATCACAATAAATCCTTTCAAAGTTTCATACTTTATGTCATAAGCATAAAAATAATTACTTAAAACTCTAAAAAATTAACTTTATATGCAACCATATCAACATTCTCATGAAAACATCAGAAGTCATAAATTCATATATTCAAATTCGTAGTAAAACATATCAAATCATATCTCTTTATAAAGAAAAATTAACTTTGGGCACAAGAACGAAAGAGTGTTCTTGTTGAAAAACCCCATATACCTTAAAATTGAAGCTTTGAATGAACTCTTGACCTTGGGACTCTATTCATGAAAATAATGAGTGCTTCTTGTAGCCCTCGGAATGGGGATTCCTAATCTCGAAGAATTATTGAAAACTCATGGTTGAATCTTGAGATATTTGAATTTTTAGGTTGAAACCCTAATGAATGTTCTTGGTGATTTTGAGAGAAAGTAAACTTATTTTGGTGTTATGGGAGTTTAATCCCGTGTTATAGACATATATAGGGGTGTTTTTAGCACTTCAAAGTGAGGTATGCAGCGTACAACCCATGACAGAACTTAAGGTGTGCGTCTCACACCTTATGGCAGAAATTTAAGTGTGCCTCGCACTCCCAATCACAGACATTTTATTGGGCGGCGCATTGGCCATCGCACACCCTTACTGCCTCTCACGAAAATGGGCATAACTTTTCCCTCTGGTATTGGATTAGGGCGAAATTGGTATTATTGGAAAGATAATTCAATTATATACAATTTGATAGTTCTTGGTATGAAAAATTCTATGTATATTAAGATATATACATGTTTGAAGTAGACCCTGCTAGAATCGAATGCCAAACTTTGGACGAATCAATAGATCTTAGCTCAACTTTGTTCTAGGTCATTGCTATGAACATTTTTCACCTCTAAACTACTCCATAGACTAGGATAATGATCATGAAACTTATATTCACATTAGAATAACTTTGATTAAACTTAGACGCGTAGGAATGATGGTTAGAATTCTAGCACGAGAATACGGGGTATTACATTATCTCCCCCTTGGGAACATTCGTCCTCGAATGTGGATAATTTAGCTAAAACAAAGAGGAATCTTAGTCTTTGAGCTACCATGTACAACTGATATAAACTAAATCACTGAATCTCAAACATAATGAGCTACTGAACTAATCTGCAAGTGCATGAATTCTCATGAAAATAACTATATGGCTAAGATAGAAATAAGAGTGTCAACTTATGAGTAACCATTACTTTGCAGTGGATCTGATCTCATGAGAAAAAAAGATGATAGGTTTATGGAATGAAAACTCGGGGTATTACAACATCCCTCTCTTGGGATCGTTCATCCCCGAATGATAATAATTTGATGAAAATACTATGAAGAGACTGTGATACTACACAGGATACTTACGAACTGAATCATGACTTAATATCTGAAACTTAAACTGATGCATGAGTTGAGCTGAATTTATAATTTACTTGGACGCAAACACATTACCTCTTGGAATGTACATACGTATAAGACTGTGAATAGTAAGACTAGCTAGAAAATTAAGAATCTATAGGAGCTTATCTCCTTGCTTGCTGAACTAGATTGCAGGCTATATGAACTGGATCATACTGACTGCCCATACTCAAATGGAGTATTTCTTCAGCACTTTTCTACGAAATTCTATTGACATTAGGGAGCAAAGAATTTTGGGCATGCTCTGAACAAGACATTTGACTAAGGAATTACAACATTGATATAACTTTATAGCATGGAATATAATTATATAACTCATAAACTAGGATAGGATTGCTAGGCAGCAGGCAACATAACTTGTTACTTTCAAGCTTAGCATCACTTCTCAAATGCTCTCTAACTCTACTATTCCCCTTAAATACCATACTCATTTGATTCAACTTATAATTCTCATATTGGCACTGCGAAATCTTTCTACTGAGGTCTAAACTAAACTAAGTTCTCTCACCATGATCAAGCCTAACTCTAAATCACAAGATACAACATGCCAAACCAGAATACTAGTCTAAACCGCAAGGTTCAATATTCTATATCTTTTTAGAGTTCACATCCTAAGCATAACATGCTTTACCACTTCAATGACTAATTCAAAACTCTTGATATGGATTCACTAGCGCATATTGCATTCATCATCTTACACCCAACATGACATTCAAGCCTATCATTAAAAATCACATATAACTTTAAGGCAAATACCCATAAAGGCATATTTCACACATTTTCTAAACCTTTATCAACGATAAATTTTTTGCACTATTCTTAAAAATATACACACAATTTCTAACTAACCATGACATGTATCAAAGACTTGGCCTCAATCTTACTTCACACTTTAGCCTTAGATAGAAAAGTATAAATAATCTTTCTTAGTGAGGTTCATCAACTCTCTCACATCTAAACCAATGCTTGTCCACTATCATCGTCACTATCTTAACATAGGAAGAGGTCACCGAAGGGCTAACAGATAAGAACCTGAAGCACGGAAACTACAATACTTAACATTAACACTTACCTTAGGCTTGAGGAATAAAATATCAAAGGCATGGATTCATTAAAGAAATCTAAGATGAGGACATGCATGATATAATGCGAACTTCACTAGTATCATGGGTTTAAAAATTGGTCATACTCTAAAACATAAGTTTATACTTATCATGAGCTATTCAACATAAGATTGGAGTTCATAGATTCATGAGAGATAACTTGAATCACAGAGTAAAACTGTTACATGCTTGCTAGAAGCTGAGAATGGGCTTGAGCATGCATAATGGGTATAAGCATAGGCATGTGGCATGGATTTATCATGCAAGTGATGGATTTGGTGTTGTAATGACTGAAAACCAAGGAATACTATAGAGTAAGAAGGGGTTACTATCTCATCATAACTCATTATTGACATGTACCACAATCTAATTCTCAAAACATGGTTTGGTTCTTCACTAACCATCTCCCCCTTAGGTAAAAGTTGGTATTCTAAGCATGATGGTCTACTCCATATCCTCAAAATTAAGCCATAATTTCATCATTCTAATATCTACACATAAATGCTAAACTCATAAGAATAAACTAATTTTGAACTTACGGACTTCATTCTTGAACAACCCATCCATATGCCATCCTTAACTTTCTAGCTTCAATAATCATCATCAAAGACTTACACTCTCATTTGCAACCATACCTACATCTCTAATAACATAATCATAGCCTACCAAGATCACACTTCTATACTTATATTTTCCCTAAATCATGAGAATAAAATCATACTTAAAAGGCTCAACATCTTCAATCATAACTCCTTAACCTAGCTATCAAGAACATCATAAATTATTTAACTAGCTTTCTCCACCTAGCAACTCGACGTTACTACTAACCACACAATATGCAATAATCCTCAAAAAAAATAATGTAGCCCCATAGAACCTTGGGCACACCTCTACATCATACTTAATTACGAACACATGATCTTACACACTTGCATACACTGTTCAGGCCTACTAGATCACCTCTATATAACTAGCATCAACAACCAAACCATCAACTATTCAAACTTAATGTCTAGAGCTAAACATGATTTACAACCCAATCTCACGCACCATTATCAATTCAAAACTATAGAACATAACAATAAGAAAAACTAGTACACAATGACAATCGTTCATAATCATATGGCCTATCTTATTCATAATCTGTTAACACATCCTCCTTCTTTACATCATTACTAGTTACCCATCTTCATGCCTAAATTACTTTCATAGCTCTATAAATTTCAACTAAACTTCCTCTTGCAATCTCAGGAAAGCCTAAAGTAACAATACTCAACCACCAAGTACTTTCACCAATAAACTGTACTTTTCTAGCACCACAAACACCATCAACAACTCTTTTCATACTTCAAGCAAACAACAATCCACCTTAACTAAAATCTCCTTCTCTAACTTTCACTAAACTAACAAACAAGGATATATCACTTCATTACTAACTCGATCATATGCAAAAAGAAGATTCGGCTATACATACACTCAATAAATACCCTTACCACCTTTCTTGTCACTACACCTCTAAACCCAAACTTTCAACCAACACAAGATCAACAAGATAAATAACAAGTTGCTAGTGAATCGAAATAGGCCTCACACGGTTTCACTAGACTTTGGTTTTGTGTTTTGAACAAGAAAATTAGATGAATAACAAAGCAACTATGCTAGTGAATAGAAATAGGTCCCACACGGCTTCACTAGACTTTGATTTTTCACAACCACAATGATAACAAAATTACGTAATACAAGAGATAGAAACTTGACACACAATATTCAATGATCTAAGAATACACCTTACTCAGTCTTAATTGAATAACTCGTAAGAACGAGGGCATAACTTTAAATTTGAGGGACTTATAACACATTAGAAGGATCCTCTCAAGCTTCTTTGTAACTTCTGAAACTTCTGCTAGAAAATATAAGAGCATTATCTGGAGAGGAACTGGAACTTGTTGATCATGTTGTCTTAAATAATAGATATATAAGGAAGTATAGATTTACATTATGGTTTCTGAGGAGTAACCTGAAAGCACATCTGACTTGGGCTTAGTGCACGACTTTTAAGAACATGAATAAAGCACTTCAATCTTCGAAACTCAAAAGCACTGATGGGATATTTTTCAAGCTCGCTTACAAGAACATAACAATATGTAAAGATTTAAGCTTCGTTGTGTCTGATACCTTGAAAATAAGGCAAAGATGGAATGAATAAAGTGAGATGAGAATCTGTATAAATTTTCTTAGAGAACCTTTCTATAGCACGATCTAAGACTTGAAAGAATGGAGACATTTCCTAAATTCCCTGTAGCCTCTCGAAGAAAAGTACAGGCGTCTCTGTGCCTTTCCACAAGACTCTACTATACACGGCTTCATAGACACCCTAGGACACTTGAACTCTGTGCTCTGATACCAAGTTTGTAACAGCCTGAAATTGGGTCCCGAGATGTCACACGGTGCTTAGGGTCACAAAGGACCCCAAGCTAACCCTTCTACTGTCATAACTCATAAGCAACTGAATGAAAAGTATAAATCTATACAAATTTTTGGAAAGTAACTCTTTTCTGAATATGATAGATACAAAACTGAATTTACAAGATTACAACTCTGCTTTTACAACCAAAACTGAAATGGAATACATCAACTTCTACTGACTGTCTATGAAGCCTCTACTAGTACTGACTATAGGTAGCTGGGTCATGACTCCCGACTATCCCAACTCAATACGGTTGAATAAAGAAAATACAACACTTCTCGAACTGTATAACTAACTCAAGCCCTTGAATCAAAAGGACTCATCACCTACTGACTGGATGCCACGAACTGACTGGATCTGAAGATGTACACTATACCTTGTACCTATATTCTGAGAAAATGTAGCCCACATACGAATATGTGGGTCAGTACTATGGAAATGTACCGAGCATATTGGGGTGCAATGCATATATAAAATAATATCTTAATATCATCACAGTTTATAAAATTATGCAAGCTGATATATATGACTCACTTAGCTCGAATTAAATCATCGAAATAATGGATGAATAATACAAGTAAAGTAAAACAAGTGAGACATTACAATAAGTTCTCAATTTACTTCTTCCTTGGTTTCAAACATATTAAGTAATCAAGTTTCAAAACAATTCTCTTTAGAACATAATATCTCAATCTTTCGTAAATAATAACTTTCTCAAAACCAATCCTTCAAAACATACACATTCATCTTAGATAGAAGGGTACACATACACACACGTTGGGATTTTCTCATAACCGACATAAACCATGTGAGTTACATGGAGTCCAACGTCTTACCCACGTTGGGGAGAACTATCCTATCCTTGCCTTCGAAATAGGACCTTAATCATCAATTCAAAAACTAGTGATCACTATATCAACCTCAGGCTCACATCCTATGGGGGCACGTAGTTCTAGGAAAGTACCAAACCACTATACCTCCTGCTCGGTGCTAAATACAACTTCCGGACTTAGCTCAAATCTTTTAAAAGAAAATCCACAACAAATAGTTTAACAATTCTCAACGGGAGCCAATATGCTACCCCTTTCATAATCATTCAAGAATAGTGGATTTCTTTTCTCACTTGGTTTCAAAAGCAATTCTTCCGCGACCACCAAGGTCAAATCATTCTTCATAATTTCAAATTATTCAAATCTCAAGGTGTTTATAACACATACTTCACAAAATAATAATCTCAAATAGAGTTCAAAACCCATATATCAATATCACAATAAAACATTTCAAAGTTTCATACTTTATGTCATAAGCATAAAAATAATCACTTAAAACTGTAAAAATTCAGCTTTATATGCAACCATATCAACATTCTCATGAAAACATCATAAGTCATAAATTCATATATTCAAATTCGTAGTAAAACATATCAAATCATATCTCTTTATAAAGAAAAATTAACTTTGGGCACAAGAACGAAAGAGTGTTCTTGTTGAAAAACCCCACATACCTTAAACTTGAAGCTTTGAATGAACTCTTGACCTTGGGACTCTATTCATGAAAATAATGAGTGCTTCTTGTAGCCCTCGAAATGGGGATTCCGAATCTCGAAGAATTATTGAAAACTCATGGTTGAATCTTGAGATATTTGAATTTTTAGGTTGAAACCCTAATCAATGTTCTTGATGATTTTGAGAGAAAGTAAACTTATTTTTGTGTTATGGGAGTTTAATCCCGTATTATAGACATATATAGGGGTATTTTTGGCACTTGAAAGTGAGGTATGTGGCGCACAACCCATAGCAGACCTTAAGGCGTGCGTCACACACCTTATGGAAGATATTTAAGTGTGCCTCGGACTTCCAATCGCACACATTTGATTGGGCGGCGCATTGCCCATCGCACACCCTTACTGCCTCTCACGAAAATGGGCATAACTTTTCGCTCGGGTATTGGATTAAGGCGAAATTGGTATCGTTGAAAAGTTAATTCAATTATCTACAATTTGATAGGTATTGGGATGAAAAATTCCTTGTATATTAAGAGATATAAACATTTAAAGTAGACCTTGTGGAATCGAATGTCAAACTTTGGATGAATCAATTAATCTTAGCTCAACTTTGTTCTAGGCCATTGCTATGAACATTTTTCACCTATAAACTACTCCATAGACTAGTATAATGATCATGAAACTTGTATTCACATTAGGATAACTTGAATTAGAGTTTTGATGTGCAAGAATGAAGGTTAGAATTCTAGCACGAGAATACGGGGTATTACACAATGACATTCATTATTGTATTCCTTCATTAGTGTACTTTCTTTTCAAACCTACTTTGAAGATATTATTTGAGTCATGGTCTATCAGACACAACCTATTTATCTTCAGAAGGTAGCAGTAATGTATGCGTAAACACCATCCTCTCTAGATTTCACTTGTGAAATTATACTGAAAGAAAAATAAATAGACATGCCCCTTAATATTTTGGTTTTTTTTGTATTGGCACCTCAATTAGGCCATTTACCTATTCAACTTTTTTATCATTCACAAACTGCATCAATTAAGAACAATTACTGACTTGGTGCTGACATGTGTAATACACTCTCCACTAGGAGAATTAGAATCCATAATTTACTGTAATTTTTTTAAAAAAAAAAATTGTCTCATCAGTTTAGGGTAAAATTTTCAACATTAAAATAGATTTTTTTGAAAAAATTCAACATCAAAAATTAATGTTGGTCAGTGAAAATTGATGACGGGGTGTGTAAAAAGAGAAAAATAATTATTTTTTGGTGAAATTGATGGTAGTTGGAAGTTGGTCCCGCCGCAAGCTCGCCAAAAAACAAGAAGGAGACCATTGCAGGTGTTTTGGGGTGGTTTAGTGGTGTTGGAGGGTGACTGATTGTGTTGGAATGGGTTTTCTGGCAAAATTTTCACTGGAAAAAATTGATATCAACACTCCAATTCGGACATCAACACTACAATTCTTGATGCCATCATGGAGCTTAATTCCTCAAAAGCAAGAGATCTTTTTCTTCCTCAAATGAAATTGGGTATTGTTTTGGTGAAAAATAGAGGAGTGAAGGTGAATTTTAATGGTGGAAGACTAGAGGAGGAATTAGGCAAAAAAATTGATTTTTTTGTTAAAATAAAATTGTTATTGTTGCTTGTTCTATATGAGTAGTGTGTGTTGTATTGTTACTCTTTTTCTTCCTTTAATGGTTGTTGGGTGTTGTTTTGGTGGAAAAATCAAAGATTGAAAGTGAGGTTTAATGGTGAAAGTGTAGAGCAGAAGAAGGTAAAAAAATAAAATTATTTTTCTTTTTTCAAAAAAAAAAAAATTTAATTGTTTTTCTTGGAAGACATGTAATTTTACCATTGGTTATATTTTTCATGTCATGGCAAGTAAATTTCACACACCAAATTTAATCTGGAATTGTACAAATTATGCTTAATTGACACATTTTGTGAATGATAAAAAAGAGTTCAGTAGGTATATGACCTAATTGAAGTGTCAATACGGAAAAATTTAAAAAGTTCTGGGGTCTATCTATGTATTTTACCTATACTGAATATTTTAGAAAGACTAATTGGTGATCAAACTCTCACTACCCAAAAGGCCATGAGTGGCACCCACACTAATCTTCCTGTGTGGGAGAACCATCTAAACCGAACCGCTACCCAATCACTTAATCAAGATTAAAATGATATTATCATAAAACCAACTTAATAACAATAATCTGTTGGTGTAATATACCACAAATTACAATAATCATTACAGTTGAAAGTATAAAGTGAACAAAAAATGAAGAAAATAAAATCATCTTCTTCTTGGCTGAGGCGCGGATATCTCGTCTAAAGTGGCCATGTTCTATCTCGATTTTTCATGAGCATTTTTGAGAATAAGTCCCATTCTCATATGAAGCTGCCTACTTCCACGCCCATATAGGTGAAATCTGTCAAGGGCAGTCCTGTAATTTTGACTCCCCACTTATACGAAATACAGATTTTCATTAAGAGTTTTTTTATTCAACCTTCACAAATTATTACAGGAACATAATGCACTCACATCATAGGAAGTATTAAATAATAGCGCATCTCACATCAAGTCATCATATGATTCGTTCTTCCCATTGAACTTGGTTATAGGATCTCTAGTCCCCAGGTTGGGTTTCCTCATATAAGACTCATAATTTTTTATAGGCTTTATTCCTCTCCCTCGATGTGATTCAAACCATTTTCTTGCTAAGGCATTAGTTTTGAATCTACAAGATTATCACAAAGTTAACACAATTAATATTTGTATACCCTTGACCAGTATGATCTCACAATATTGCATTTTCTCCTTATGGTCTGAATTTACCAATATAAAAATGGCTTATACTCTATCAATAAATTTTTTTTCTCATTTTACATCAAAAGAACTTTTAAGTAAAATAAAATTTATTTTAATAAAACAAGCCACAACTTTTTCAAGTAAATATACCTGATTTGCTTGTCTATCGTGCTTAAGTACTTTTACATAATTTCATGCCAAGTGCAATTAGCCACATATCTCATATTTTACTAGGCTAGTAAACTCTTTTTTTCACACCACTTTGACATATTTGAATGAAAAGAAGTTTCATGGCTCATAAAATGTATTTTACAATTCTTATTTTTCACCATAATGTGACATGTCAAGGAAAAGTTCATCACATAATTTAGGTATTTTTCATTTCAAGAATGAAATTTGTCTCACCCAAATATTTAATGTCAAATTGGCTATTCAACTTATCATTTATTTGATAACATGTATGTTAGATCCAAAGACATCAATAAATATACAAATAGTAACATGTGATTTATTCCAAGACTAATCTATGCACTTGTAACCCTTTTTCAAAGTATTTCTCAAAAATTCAAAATCACATTTTTCATGGTTATTTTTCTCATTTCATTAGCCCCCACTATTTTGAGACTTTAAGAAAATTAACTTTCATGAAAAGTACAATTTTACTCATGAAAAAATAGATAACTTTTTACCTTTCCTCCGCAACAAATAGAATTTTTTTTACATTTCCTCCACTTAAGTAGATAAGTAGAAAGATACTTTACGTGGCTATCTCTTGCCATAAATCTTTTGACATCTCTCATCTTGATATCCATATTTTCTCAAACTGTAACAAAATATGAATCTCCTTAAAAATTTTGGTGTAATATAATACAAATTACAATAATCATTACAGTTGAAAATATAAAGTGAACAAAAATGAAGAATATAAGATCATTTTCTTCTTGGTTGAGGCGCGGATATCTAGCTTTCTTAAAGAAGATTCAATCTCACTGCATCATAATTTACACTAATCCAGCAGTATATCTCTTGACTTATCCCCTCAAGGATACAACAGCCCATCAACGATGTACAACTCAAGCAACTCCAAATTAGTTGAAGAGTCCAAAGATCCATCATAAGAACACCTTCTTCAACATATAAAACTTTTTTTTGGTATAATGAATATAGTTGTAGACTTAGAATATTTTCTTTATCTCAACTCTCTCTTTCACTAATATAGTTACTCTCTTTGTATTATAGTGAATATAGTTAAAGACTTAGAATATTTTTTATGTCTCGACTCTTTCTTTCACTGATATAATTTTCACACTTTTCATCTTCTTCTTGTGTCTCACAATGTACTACCACTCATATCTTTTTATTTGTTACATAAACACAAGAAGAAAACATCATTTACATAGGTGTAGTATTCTTCCATCTAGTAAATGTGGGAGTGGTGGATATTTAGTGAGGTAGATGAATAACTTTGAGGTTACATATGTTACATGAGTTATAAGACATAAAGGGATGAATAATGGGCAAACAAAGACTTAGTTGTTACAGGAGTTTCAAGAAACTCATGACCACATTTTTCCACTAACAAATGTAAGTTATAATACTCATAATACAAAATTTATAACCACTAACATATGCACTTAATTTAATAATAAAATTCATATACCCGAACATAATCTATAGCTAATCATTATCAATACAAAGACCAACATACTACTCATTGAAATCCCAAGACCAAATGTCCTCGTACAAGAACTCCTAACAAAGATCATGTCTAAAAGAGATATCCAAAAATAAAGTAAATAAAGAATGTTTCATTGCTCGAAAGATGGACAAAAAAAATAGGATGACCCATGGCATCCTGGAGACGGAGTACTCACACTTGGATCAAGATCTTGCTATCAAACTCTAGAGGTAAGGTTATGTTTGAGCCTCTAGAACGCTTTCTGTAATCAACAAAAGAAAAGTACAGGGCATTATCAGTACAAACCACTATATACTGGTAAGTACCATAGGCCAACTCAATTTAATAACATGTACACAACATAAATCAAATAACAAGTAGACAAGTATCATCATATTACAAATACTCAATGAATCAACAGTAAAATAATAACTGGTCAAACAGTGCTAACAAACAAGCCACATAACAATCAAGAGTATCAATCATACTGTAAACATCCACAGAATTAACAACAATACCATAAATAACAACCACATCCTTCTAAAACTCGCAATTAGAACACTATTAGCTCATTATTTACGTAATAACCCATACAACCTCTCAAATGCAACACAAATATGTACACACATGCTATGGGACTTATTTTTTTCCAAATAGACATGACCTACAAGGAACAATCTATATTCATGTACCGTACCGGCGTGGTACCCGATCCTCAATAGCAAGTATTATCAATATCATATTCGTACTAGCATAGTACCCAATTCTCCATAAAAAGTAGAATCAATATCATATCTGTACTGGCATGGTACCCAATCCTCCATAAACAAGTAATATCAATATACATATTTGTACTGATGTGGTACCCGATCCTCCATAAAACAAGTAATATCAATATACATATCTGTACCGGTGTGGTATGCAATCTTTTATAAATAAGTAATATCAATATCATATTCGTATCAGCGCGGTACCCGATCCTCCATAACCATATTAGGTATGTTTTATCAAATTCACACTACTCCTCCAGATACAATACGATGTACTAAGTTTACAAGTACACTTAAAGTCATAAGACAATTCAATCAGGTAAATTTTTAATAATTATTTATACAAATATCAACAATCTAAATATCATCAATTTCAAAGCATGTTCGAATACCAATAAATAAATATTTAATTTAGGAGCATACACATAATTAAATTGAGTCTAAACTTCAATTAAACTGTAACCTACCTCAACCGAAGAATCCAAATTTGAGCTAAATTGCAAGGGCCTTTCCCTATCATAAAGTCCCTGAATGATCAAAATCTGTTCCAGTACATAACCACCATAAGATTACGATTCCAATGACACAGACGATCAAACCTCATATTAACCTTGAAAACATATGCTAAATCTAATTTCACAAAAATCCAACATAATCTCATGCCATGTTAACGAATTAATTAGTGGTGCTAACATACATAACTAATAATTATTGAATTGCTAATAGTTATATATCATTAAAAAGCACTTTGTAACACCCCGTACTTTCGGGCTAAACTTTAGACAATCGTTCCTACACGTATAGATCCAAACTGAATTATTCCTCATTAATGTATGTGTGGAAATCACTCCTATAGTGAGGAAAAATATTTGAGTATGAATTGAGGTCACAAGAATTCCCTAACTCTAAGACGAGTTGAAAACAATTCTATCTATTTTGTTTTAGTGGACACTTCAACTGGGGTCAACTTTCGGCGACCATAACTTTATATATATAATGAACTGGGAGGGATGATCAATATCAAATGAAAGATATTTGAGTCTTCTTTCCAATGAAACTAATTTCATCCAAATTCAACAATGGAGTAAAGAGTTATACCCAATTTACTTCAGCATATCAGCCTGTCAATTGAGGGATTGTTGCGACTTTCTTTGTTTCCTTAGGGGTATTTTAGTCCTTTCCCCCACCCTTATTCAGCCATAAACACGTGATTAAGCCCCCAATTGACCAAAATATGGTCATTTTCTCCAACTCCCTCAAGAACTAAACACTTAGGTCTCAACCTAAGAATCAAGATTCCTCAAGATTCAACCGTGGGTTTTAAAAATTGATTGAAGATTCGAAATCCCCAAACCATAGGCTTCAAGAAGCATCTATCAAATTCCTAATTTGAGGTACGTGGGGATTATCATAAAAACTACATGGGCTTGTAAACACTAGATCATGATTTAAAGATTATCAAACATGAATTTTAAAGGGTTTTTTGGAATCTATATTTTAATTATGCATTATAAATATTTTTATGATATTGTTGATTTGGCCTTTAGGTCAATCCACCTTGAATTAATTTATAAGTATATGTATATCTATGAAAACTGAGATTGAAAATTGTTTGAGAGCACATATTATGAAACCCCTCTTGTATGCTGAATTAAAGATTATGGTTTTGTCGGAAAAGAGTTGAAATGCATGCCTTGTGATTTCAAAGTAGTTTTCTCAATTTCATAGCAATTGAAACATGATTTAGAAACAATGAGAGGGTGTTTCTTTATATTACTATGATGTTCTTTTGTTAAAGAGAAAGAAATGCATGTAATTGAGAACTTTGACATGACCACCTTGAATTCTTGAAATGTTAACAAAGAGAGTTTCCTTACATATGTTTACATGAGTTTTATAGAATGATTTTCTTGAAAAGAATTATTGTTATGTTGGTCCTAAATTCCATGTTTTGAGAACAGAGATATAATTTTCTAAATAGCTCAGAGAATGTTACTTGCAAGTCAATGGTATGATGATACAATATAAATGTATGCCATGACAGAGTTAGAGTTTGATTTTAGAGAATCTATATTTTAAAGAGTTAAAAACTGGGTTGATGTGAGTTAGGTGGTTACCCGAAGAAAGACCGAGTCAAATGACTCTATGCTAAAAACAGTGATTTGCCGACACGGGAACTTGGTACCCTTCTATATGATCTTGTGTACCTAGTACTTTTTCATCCCAAATTGGGAATTATGGTTTGGAGCCCTGCTTTGTGATCTTGAGCCCAACCACGATATAATGATTTGATTGGGAATGTGGCACCCTGTTGTGTGATCTTGTGTGCTTTTCCCTCACTAGTACTCCTATCTTAGCGGCAATCGAGATAAGGTATTCGGTGAAAGCTAAGAAATTGTAGGGTATACCACCTATCACAGAAGTAAAACAAAACGTGTTATAGAGTTCAGATGATTTTATAGAGTCTTTTAAAAATGCCATGTGATTTTTACCATATGACATATTTATGAACTGTTTCAAATTTCTCTCATATATGTTGAATATAAATTATTATTTTGGATTTGCTCTGTGTACCAGTACATCTGTATTGACCCTCTACCTCCCAGGTTCGAAGGCTCAATTTAGGGGTCTGGCTAAGTAGTAGAGTATCCAGAGAGAAGTGATCAGTGTTGTAGTGAGCCTTCTTTGTTCCAGAAGGCCTATTATATCAGATTATGTTATTCCTTTTGTTTTGGTCTACTGGGGGCCTTGTCCCCATTTTCAAACAGTTGTCATTTGATCATGTAGTAGAGATTTTGCAGATTATTCTAGATGTTGTTTAGTTGATTTTAGATTTCATTCCTTATTGTTAAACTAAATTCAGAGTATGACCATGTTTCCATATCAGATTGTATTTCCACATGTTCTCTTATTATATGAATGTTGTGCATGACTATCAGATATAGTAGGATGTATGGGCCTTCATGGTTCGAGATGTCCATCACAGCCAGGCCCTAGTTTAGGTCATGACAAACTTGGTATCAGAGCACGGTTCATGGTCCCAAGGTTTCTGCGAAATTGCTTCGAGTAGCGTATTAATTATGGGTGTGTAGTGTGCCATACTTATAAGTAGGAGGCTATAATGCGTTTAGAAATGTCTCTCTTTCTGTATGTTCTAGTTCATACTATAAAGTCAGAATGTTTCTCGCTCATACTCTAATTCGTGTTGTGGTGTCGCCCATATGAAAGAAAAGTTATTCCAATTCTTTCCTTACTCTGATGTTCTCAGATATGTCTCATTGTTGAGGTGATTTAAGTGCAGAATTCTAAAATCTAAATGGTATGGTCCTTTCTAATTGAGCCATAAATGATTATAAAAATTATGCATGGACTTGAGACGAGTCCATTAGTTCTTCTAGTTGTATTTATTTGAGTGTATGCCTTTATTCTGATGAAATTATGCTTATCATCCCAAGGTACAAAGTCTATTCAGCCCTCTTTCAAAATTAATACTGTAGATGTCATGTATAAGGGTAATGATGTGTAGAAAAATATTGAAACTGTATTTCCACCCGAGTAGTAGTACTTGTTAAAGTGTCATGACCTATTGGTAGTGAGATTGGCCAGAAAGTTAGTGACACAAAGTCACAATGTTAGAAGTCAGAGTGAGGGTGACTTTTATGTAAATAAATAGTTTTAGTTGTTTAACTATTGATTGAGGGATGATTCACTATTTTATAGTGATAGACTAATGTGGTAGCAATAATTGTTGATTTGGAAAGAATGGTTTTACAGAAAATATATGATGGGTGTGAGTCAAGGTTTATTTAAGAGATTGTAAAGGTGGTTGCAGGAAACCTAAATCGTGCAGTTTTAAGTGTTGCTCTCCACCCCTTTGGAATAGATTCTTGAGTTGATATTATGGCTATATATGGTATGGGAGGAATAGGTAAATCTACCTTAGTCAAGACTGCATACAATCTTAACTTCGACAAATTTGATGGCAGCAGCTTTCTTGCTGATGTGAATAAAACTTCAGAAAGACAAAATGGTCTGGTAAGTCTTCAAAATGAAATCAAGGAAATGTTAGATCACCTAATAAGGATCAAGAGTGGAGGTGATCTAGATAGCTTCAAGATTGATCAAATTGAGAAACTTGAAATAGATCTAAGATTTGGTGAGAACTTTTGTAAAGTACAATCATTTTCTTTGGCCTAATTCCATAGTAAAAATCACAAAGAAGGCCAGAAGGATTGTGAAAATGCTTTGTGGGGATTTTGTTGGAGTTCCAGATGAATTCAAAACTAACCTTGATCTGAAAATGCTAGAGTCACAGTTGTTGGAAGTCATTGATGGTAATACTAGTTTAAGTTACAATTATAAGTTGAATGGTTCTGATCTGTCGGAATATATGGATTGCCTCGGAGAGAATCTAAATGATGTACTGGAGTGCCACAGGGAATCGAATAGGTATTACCTTGAAAGAAATCAATTTACAAAGAAACTGGAAATTGTTCAAAAGAAAATGAAATATTTTTAGATACTTGTATGCCACAGAGATAATGGTTACATTAACCATGAGAAGTTGGAACTTCTGGAGACTTGACTTCAGTTCATGGCTAACAATGTGGGGCAATTTTGTCTTGCTATTTTAGTATACGTTGCTGAGTCTGAAGATGATATCTTCAATAAACCTCCCTATCTATTATATTTGATTGTGCTAGTGGAGCTAGAAATGAAGAAGATTTTTCTTGGTGAACTACAGGCTTCAATTAACTACAGGCTTCAAAGTTTACTCAATCAAAAAATTTTAAGGACAAGAAATTACCAAAAGGATTTTTCACATCATCTCCACAGTTTGCTGATGTATCTCAAAAACAAAAAGCTTGAGAACATTCCTAATAATATCGTTGCTGAAAATATTGATGTGGAAATAGATTTCTTGTTGTTTTTCCTTGATGTCGATGTATCGAATAATGTTAATAATGGTAACTGGTTGAATGAGGTTATGGAAAAAGGTTGCAGCTATAGCAGGTGATGTTCTATATGTAATTCAAAAGATTCCTCCTTGATCTATAGACGAAGATGAAACCAGTGGAACTAGAGATATTTACTTTATGCGGGTACTAGAGAAAACTAAATATCTGAAGGCACCAGTGAAGTCATACTACAAGTCCTTAAAATTTACCTATCTCAATTCCACCGCACTTTTGGTGGATTGAGATTTCTGGATTCTCTTTTGAGTAAACTGAATAAGGTGTTGAAATCTAAATCAGATTTAGATTTCCCGATGAATCCTATTTTTGATAATTTGAGAGATAGTTATGATCTCTAACATCCATTTTAGAGGAGGAGTTTTCATCTTTATCATCCATTTTCAGAGATGTCGCAAAGGTGAACCATGAACATGAAATTCTTAAAGATTTTCGGAGGCGTACTATTAATTTGGCATATGAAGCTGAAGTTGCCATTGATTCTATTCTTCTATTCTTACTCAGTATAATATGTTTTGGAACATTTTTGCTCACTTCCTACAATCTTAAAAGAGATCAAGCAAATTAATGCAGAGACAATGGTGATGTGGTCTGCAGACGTCGATCTTAAGCCTCACTATGTGGTAGATCCATCTAAACATCTGCCAAGTCAACATAGCAATCCCATGAGTGATGATGATAAGATAGTGGGTTTTGATATAGCAACAGAAAAATTAATTCTGTATCTGACTCGAGGGACAAGTTAGCTAGATGTCATCCCTTCTGTCGGGATGCGGGAACAAGGGAAAACAACTATTTCTAAAAAGGTGTAAGATAATAAGAGAATTGTTTCTCACTTTGATGTTCGATCATGGTGCATCGTTTCTCAAAGATATAATCGGAGAGATCTATTACAAAAGATTTTTAGTCAAGTTACCGGTTCAATAGATAAGGGAGAAAAAGTGACATCCTTGCTCACAAGTTGAGGAAAAACTTAATCGGAAAGAGATATCTTATTGTATTGGATGATATGTGGGATGGTATAGAATGGGATAACTTAGGACTTTTTTTCCCTGATGGTGAAAAACGATGTGCTGAAAATGGACTTTTTTTTTAGTTACAAGATGAAAATGCTTCTGCCACAGTGCTGGTACCACCAAGGCATCTTCAGTACATTTCTTTCTGGAAACAAGATACCTAGCTGGTTCACAAAGTTAGTTGTCATGTCAATCTTGAAGGAGAATTTGTTTTAGAATTATTATGTACAGACTGCAGGTTCAGAGGGAGAGGTAGAAGAAGAAGAGGATAATGATGATAGCATCCTTGATTATGATAATGATGATGAAGACGAAGAGGCTACATTGGCAGAAATATAGGAGCTTTTTGGAGATCTTGATGAAAGAAATGGAACAATGCTGCAGCATTGTGTGAACATTGATGAGCTAAAATAATTTATTATAGTTGAAGGTGAAAAAAATTTGATCTAACTCTCGGACTAAGGTTATTGGTGAAAGTAAAAAGAAGGAGATGAACTATTGTTGTGTGGAATAGCTAAGAAGGAGAAATATGGTGAAAATATTTGCGAAAGTAATTGAAATTTTTTTGTCTTAGTGGGGAGATCCATGTAGTGGGTGTAGTAATGATTAGGATTGAATGTTGTGATTGTTGAAAATGAAAACCAATGTGATGTATGGTTAGTACTCCTTCATGTAAAACTTGAGTGTGTTTGACATTAGTGATAAGGTGAAGTAAATCTTCTTAAGGAGATGTAGAATATGGAGTCCAATAGCTTAAGCTAGAACCTCTTTTCTCCGAGTTAGGCTTAAACATAAGAGTATTATACAGTGGGACTCAATCTCGTGTGGTTAGTTGTGTATTGGGAGAATTGTAAGTTGGAAATTATGAAGCATGAAATTTATTGTTTGTGGTGTAGATGAGTAGTGTCTCTAATGTTTAAGTCTTTCCGTTGTATCTTTAATGTTTTAATTTTTATGTCCCAAAAGAATCTCATCTCATATCGTGTACATCTTAATCAGGACGAAGATTCTTATTAAAAAATTCATGTCTTACAATTTTTTGATCAGGTGCTATAAAACACATGCCAAGATCATGTCAACATCAAGTTTCGTTATCGCATGTTTCATGCTTACACATTCCCTAGGGGTTATCATGAATCTCGTTGACTTCCTTCGCATATTTTGTTGAGAAAAAATGTTCAATGCAATATTACGTTCTTTATTCTACACTTTTAGATCTTCAAAAGTCCCTAACCATCATTCGGGGATGAATGATCCCAAGGGGGGATAATGTAACACCCCGTACTTTCGAGCTAAAATTTAGACCATCGTTCCTACACATATAGACCCGAACTAAATTATTTCTTGTTAATGTATGTGTGGTGATCACTCCTGTAGTGTGAGAAAATCTTTGAGTATAAATTGAGGTCAAAATAATCCTCTAACTCTAAGATTAGTTGAAAATAATTCTATCGATTTTGTTTTAGAGGACACTTTAACTGGGGTCCAATTTCGGCGACCATAACTTTCTATATATAATTAACTGGGAGGGTTGCAATAGATCAAATGAAATCTCTTTGAGTCTTCTTTCCAATGAAACTAATTTCATCCTAATCCAACTTCAGAGTAAAAAGTTATGCCCAATTTATTTCAACATATCAGCCTGTCAACTGAGGGACTGTTGCGACTTTCTTTGTTTCCTTAGGGGTATTTTAGTCCTTTCCCCCACCCTTATTCAGCAATATACACGTGATTAATCCCCCAATTGACCTAAATATGGTCATTTTCTCCAACTCCCTCAAGTACTAAATACTTAGGTCTCAACCTAAGAATCAAGATCCCTCAAGATTCAACCGTGGGTTTTAGAAATTGATTGAAGATTAGAAATCCCCAAACCGTAGGCTTCAAGAAGCATCTATCAAATTCTTAATTTGAAGTATGTGGGGTTTATCCTAAAAACTACATGGTCTTGTAAATACTAGATTATGATTTAAAGATTATCAAGCATGAATTTTAAAAAGGTTTTTGGAATGTATGTTTTAATTATGCATTATAAATATTTTTATGATATTGTTGATTTGGCCTTTAGGTCATTCCCCCATGAATTGATTTATAAGTATATGTATATTTATGAAAACTGAGATTAAATATTGTTTGAGATCACATATTATGAAACCCCTCTTGTATGCTGAATTAAAGATTATGGTTTTGTCGCAAAAAAAAAAGTTGAAATGCATGCCTTGTGATTTGAAAGTAGTTTTCTCAATGTCATAGTAATTGAAACATGATTTAGAAATAATTAGAGGGTGTTTCTTGATGTAACTATGATGTTCTTGTGTTAAAGAGAAAGAAATGCATGTAATTGAGAACTTTGACATGACCACCTTGAATTCTTGAAATGTTGACAAAGAGAGTTTCCTTGCATATGTTTACATAAGTTTTAAAGAATGAGTTTCTTGAAAAGAATTGTTGATATGGTGGTCCTAAATTTCATGTTTTGAGAACAAAGATATAATTTTCTAAATGGCTCAGAGAGTGTGACTTGTAAGTCAATGGTATGACGATACCATATAAATGTATGCCATGACAGAGTTAGAGTTTGATTTTAGAGAATCTATGTTTTAAAGAGTTAAAAACTGGGTTGATGTGAGTTAGGTGGTTATCCGAAGAAATCCCGAGTCAAATGACTCTATTCTGGAAATCTTGATTTGCCGAGACGGGAACTTGGTGCCCTGATATGTGATCTTGTGTACCTAGTACATTGTCATCCCAAATCGAAACTTATGGTTTGGAGCCCTGGTTCGTGATCTTGAGCCCAACCACAATATAATGACTTGATTGGGGTTGTGGTACCCTGCTGTGTGATATTGTGTTCTCTTTCCTCACTATTATTCCTATCTTGGCGGCAACCGAGATAAGGTAGTCGGTGAAAGATGAGAAATTATAAGGTATACCACCTAGCGCAGAAGTAAAACAAAGAGTCTTATAGAGTTCAGATAATTTTACAGAGTCTTTTAAAAATGCCCATGTGATTTTTACCATATGAAATATTTTATGAACTGTTTCAAATTTCTCTACATATATTGAATATAAAATATTATTTTGGATTTGCTCTGCATACCAGTACATCTGTATTGACCCCCTACCTCCTAGGTTCGGAGGCTCAATCTAGGGGTCCGGCTAAGCAGTAGAGTATACAGAGAGAAGTGATCAGTGCAGAAGTGAGCCTTCTTTGTTCCAGAAGGCCTATTATATCAGATTATGTTTTTCCTTTTATTTTGGTCTACTGGGGGCCTTGTCCCAGTTTTCAGACAGTTGTCATTTAATCATGTAGTAGAGATTTCGCAGATTGTTCTAGATGTTGTTTAGTTGATTTCGGATTTCATTCCTTATTGTTAAACTGAATTCAAAGTATTACCATGTTTTCGTATCAAATTGAATTTCCGCATCTTCTCTTATTATATGAATGTTGTGCATGACTACTAGATAGAATAGGATGTCCGGGCCTTCATGGTTCGGGATGTCCGTCACGGCCAGGCCTAGTTTGGATCGTGACACACTTTGTCATCATTAAATTATAATTAACAAATTATATAATCTACCGAATTTACAATAACACACAGAACAACATAATGATCAATACCATTGACTAGTTACTGCCCAACGTAATAATTAACATCCTTAACCCGCAAATTGTCCATGTTATTCATGTTACCATTAGGATGTAACACCTTAATTTAATCCACAATAGTCTAATGCACCAGGAAGTCAACACGTACGACCATTTTGTGAATACCACTTCAACAATTTTAATACCCTAATCATGTCAATCCTTTACCCGTAATAACCATAATGAAAAAATTCAACTCACCTTCACTCCACCATTATAGGTATAGAATATTAGGTATGTTCAATAGTAGAAAATAATTCACACACAAACCTTACCTGAAGCCTTCCCAACCTTCCCTTCAAAACTGCAATGGTGGAAACTAAATTGCTGTGCCCCTTTTGTTTCTTTTCCTCTCAACCTTTTGTTCTACTAGTTTAGGTGTATGTGATTTGCACGTGTATATAGAGTTAATTAACAATATATATATATATATATATATATATATATATATATATATATATTTATATATAAATATATTAACATTGAATCTTAAGATAAAAAATGTACATAATGAAGAACATGATAACTTACCATACATTTTCTAATATCTCCTTTAAATATTATAGTCGTAAGCTATAGATAAGTGAAATATATTAAAATTTAATTTACTCTTATAATTTTAAATATGCTATATAAAAATTTAGAAATAGATTATTTAAAAAAAAAGATATTTTTTTCAAAACGAACTAAAAATAAAAAATAAAACAAATAACTGGGATTCGTGTATCCCTTTTGTCTACTAAAAAAAAGTAAGATATTGATGTTCTAGGGTATGTAAGTATATATATGGGAAGACATTTTTTCGTATAATTTCTTTTACACCTGTCACCGATTGAGCCAACAAGTACGTATTTATTATCTAGTTAAATTATCGCACCTAATCCGCACCCCCCTACAAATGGTATCAAAGCCCAGTTATATAAAAAATACAGAAGTAGCGTACATGTTTGAATTTATGAATTTAGAATGGATTTACTTTACAATAATTAATATTGATTAATTATGAGAAGACCTTTTAAAAACAGAAAAACTTTTAGAAAAATTAAAGAATCTTTAATTAGTAATTATTCAGAATATATAAGTCTAAATAAAACAAAAGAAAACCCACAAAGACTAGCCTATCTAATTACCTTAGTATCTAGTATTGAAGCAAAATTAATAATCCATTTAAAATCTAGAAGAATGAGACACATACCACCTAATTATGATAAAATCAGATTTAGGTATCCGCCAAAATACTATAAATATGGTTAAAATGAATAAAATACAAAAATACAAACAACTAAAACAAATTATTTCTGATAAACGTAAAGAATTAAAAATAAGAATAGAAAGATTAAGTTATAATATATTTGCCGGAGTTAGTAAAAACTCAATAAATGCACAAAAAAATGAAATATCAAATTTAGAATCACAAATAGATAGTTTAGAATATATATATCAACATGAACTATTTACAATAAAATGAACAAAGAAGAATTTATAATAGACGAAAAAATATATGAAAATCACGAAGGATTAAAAATAAGAATAGTATTTTCTAATCTAGGGAGAAGATATAAGAAAATAGGTGAACATTTATATTTAATGTTAGAAAAAAAAGAATCAAAATTAGAAGATAAATTGACAGCTACGGCAAGAATAGAAAGGGAAAACGAAGAAATAGATAGAAAAAAGGAAATAGAAAAAATAAAACAACAAACTACAGAAGAAATACGAAAAATAGAAGAAACTAAAAATAGTAGGATTGCTGAACTAGAAAAAGAACTACAAATGTTAAAAGATCTGTATGAAAAAAGACAGAAAGAAAAAGAAGAAAAAGATAAAGAACAAAAATTATTAAACGAGATAAATCAATTTAAAGAAAAATTAGAAATAGACAATAAAGAAATAAAAGACAAGGAATTAGAAATAAATAATATAGATGTTGAAGAGACAGATAATTATGATTCAGAAGATAGTGAAACATATACAGAAATATTAACAAATACAAAAAATTTGGAAATCAATGAAAATCAAGAAGTAATTAATGAAGAAAATTTAGAAAATATCAACACAGAAATAAATACTCTTGATAAAAAAGAAGATCAAAATATAATACCTAGTACATCAGAAATAAGGAAACCTACATATTATAAGAATAAGTTTAAAAGATATAATCTAAAGAATGAATATGACAAATGGACACCAAAACAAATAGTTAATAAAAATTATAACTTTTTAGACTTAGATTGTGTAATAGATACAGAAAAAATAATACAATTATGGATAGGATATATGACAAAACAATTATTAGATAATAATATAAGTGTAATAGATGCACCGTAATATATAGAAAGAACACTAATAGGAACAGTGAAATTATGGTTTTTAAATCTAACTGAAAATAGTAAAAGAATATTAAGAACTGACAAACCCACAGAAGGAACATCATCAACAAAATTAACACCTATAGAATTATTAAAAAAATATTAAACAACTATAAAAGACGAATTTAATAGCATGACAACAAAAGAAGAAGAACAAAATGAAGAGAAAGATATAAATAGGAATTTAATGTTAAAATTAGCAATATGTAATATGTGCTACATAGATGAATATACTTGCGCATTTAAAAAATATTATTATAAAGGAGCATATAATACAGAAGAAAGTAAAGAAATAAAAAAATTATATTTTAGTAAATTACCTGAACCATTTAGTTAAAAAATAATAAAAAGTTGGGATGAAACAAAAATAGTAGATACTCTAGGAGCAAGAATAAAATTTTTACAACAATGGTATAGAAACCTATGTGAAAAATACAGAGAAGAAATAAAAATGGAAAAAACATTAATAAGAAATTTAGCATGTTGCAAAGATAAAAAAATGCACCTCAATTTGGATGCGAAGAAAGATATTACAAGAAAAGAAAAAGGCATAAGAAATATAAGAAATAAAAAAAATCAAAATATAAGTATAAGAAACCAAGAAAAACATATTATGTAAAAAATTATAAACATAAAAGACCATATAGGAAAAAGAAATCTATAAAGGAATGTACTTGTTATAATTGCGGAAAAATAGGACATTTAGCTAGAGATTGTAAATTACCTAAAAACCCAAAAAATAAACAAATATCATAAATAAAAATAGAAAATACAGAATATATGCAGATAGATTACATAAATTACGAATAAGAAAGTGAAGACAGTATATATGAAATTTCAGAGAATGAAACAGAAAATGAAATAGATAGTGAATTAGACGAATTAAATGACTGGAGAAGATATAAAAATAATAACAAAACAAGAATATTTAAATGACGAAGGAACAGATCAAAAAATAATATTTGATAACAATGTATTACATGAAATAAAAGGAAAAGAGTTAGACTTAAGTGTAGAAAAAATATTTAAAATACCAACAATAAAAAATATATTTACTAGGAAAAAGGAAGAATATTATGTAGTAAGCCAAAAGGAACATGTAATAGACTGTAGATATGCAAAAGGTAAAGCTAGTATACCACTAGTAACAAAAAAGAATAATTAATAAAGAGATAAACGATATAAAAAGTAGAGACCCAATAAAATATGTACACCTTGGAGGTACAGAAATATTAATAAAAGCATGTTTTAGAGAAGGAATAGATACACCAATAGAATTATATTTAGCAGATGACAGAATTATAAAACCTATAGAAAAAAGTATAATAACTGCCATAAAAGAAAATTAATATACCAAAAATTTAAATTTATAATAAGTGTGAATTATTCAGTAGCAGTAACGGATAAAAATATAGACAAATCATCAGTATTATATTGGAAAATATCAGGAATAGAATTAACCCCAGGAAGTAAAATATTTACGGCAAGATGTAAAAATCTATATGTATTACAACAAAACATAAAATAACGGGAAAAAATAAAATTAATAAAATACAAATAGAAAGCCCTTTTGAACAATTTGTAAAAACAATTGATAATAATGATTATAGTTACAGAAATATAGACATAGAAGAAGATCTAGAAATAATAAATGATAGAATAAGTACAACAAAAAGAATAACTTATGATAAACCGGAATCATCAAGCTCATAAAAAAAAATAAGTTATGAAACAAGTTCAATGGATAATTCAAACCAATATTACATAACAGGAAAGGTAAATGAAAAAGAATATTTAATACTCTTAAATACATGACAAGAAGAAAATTATATAGCAAAATATCTAGTAAAAAATGAGGAAATAAAAACTGACAATAATAAATGCCCAGATCTACCAAGAAGTTTAATAAATACTAAAAATATAGCAGAAAAAGAAATAATAATAGGAATAAGAAAAATAAAAATAGAATTTGAAGTAAAAGAAGAAATGCATATAGAAGAATTATTAGAAAAACAATATATACAAAAAAGTAATAGTAAACATAATAGCCCAAAATTTATAGTAAATAAACATAGTGAACAAAAAAGAGGAAAAAGTAAAATGGTTATTGATTATAGAAATTTAAATGCAAAAATAATGACTTATAATTACCCAATACCAAATAAGATATTAAAAATAAGACAAATACAAGGATATAATTATTTTAGTAAATTTGATTGTAAATCAGGATTTTATCATCTAAAGTTAGAAGAAGAATCTAAGGAATTAACCGCATTTACGGTACCACAAGGATTTTATGAATGGAATGTATTACCATTTGGATATAAAAATGCACCAGGTAGATATCAACATTTTATGGATAGTTATTTTAAACAACTACCTAATTGTATAGTATACATAGACGATATACTACTATATACAAAGACCAAAGAAGAACATTTAAAATTATTGGAACAATTTACGGATAGAATAGAAAAATCGGGAATAAGTTTAAGTAAAAAGAAAGCCGAAATTATGAAAAATCAGATAGAATTTTTAGGAATACAAATAGATAAAAGTGGAGTAAAAATGCAACAACATATAGTACAAAAAATAATAAATTCAAAAGAAGAACTAGATACAAAAAAGGAATTACAATCATTTTTAGGATTAGTAAACCAAGTAAGAGAATATATACCAAAATTAGCAGAAAATCTAAAGCCCTTACAGAAAAAAATAAAAAAGGATGTAGAATATAATTATAACGAAGAAGATAAAAAAACAAGTTCAGAAAATAAAAATACTTTGTAAAGAATTACCAAAATTACAATTTCCAGATGAAAATAGAAAATTCATATATATAGTAGAAGCAGATGCTAGTGAATGTAGTTATGGAGGAGTACTTAAATATAAATATGAAGAAGAAAAATGAGAACACCACTGTAGATACTACTCAGGTACATTTAATGAAACAGAAATAAAATGGAAAATAAATAGAAAAGAATTATGCTCATTATATAAATGTTTATTAGCATTAGAGCCATATATTGTATATAACAAGTTTATTGTACGAACAAATAATACACAGGTACGTTGGTGGCTAACAAAGAAATTACAAAATTCAGTTACAACAAAAATATTCTGAGACTAGTCTTGAATATATTAAATTTTACATTTACAATTGAAGTAATTAGTACTAACAAAAATATTATTGCAGATTACATATCAAGACAAAGATACGCAGACTGATATAATAGAAGAGGATACTCTAGAAAAGATATTCAACACCCTAACTACGCTTTCAATGAAAGTGGACAGTATGGGTAATGAAATAGAAAAGCTAAAGACTAATGAAGTTAAACTGAAGTCTGAATCTACAAATCAGCTAACTCAGCAGTGTGCAGAGCTATATCGATCGGAAGACATTAAAATTCCAGAGCTAGAAGGAGACGTTGGGATACTCCATAAAACCCATAACATTTATCAATCTACTTCTGCAGGTACAAGCAAAGGAGTTAGGAAAAATACAAATATGAACCTAAACAAGCTATTTGATAAACCATTTATTCTAAATACACCAAAAGATCCTATGTTTATACCCCCACAAATTAGCACATACCGAGAAAGTCTAAACCAAGATAAAAAGACCTACAACTATACATCCCGAACATACATAGAAAATATTTACAAAATACAAACCTTCTTAAATACCAACCCCAGAGCTATAAATATCCAAGAACCACATACGAATTACATAACCCAGAAGCTAACCGAATACAATAAGTTAATTGCTTTGCCCAAAACCAAACCAGGTCTAGTTAAAACCTGTTACGAATATGGATTACTTAGTACCATATATACCCAAGACGAAAATAAAATATCCAGTATACCAGAGATATATGATTCATTTAACATTTTCAAAAGAATAACCAAAGGTAACCTATTTTTTTATAAAATTTTATACGACACCAGCAGAGATATTGTATGATGAAGTTAAATCACCTATACAAGTTGTAAAAATAGGAATGACCCGAGATATGATCATACCAGAAGATATTACTCAACAACCAGAAATACCTAGAATTGAGATACCAAATTTTTATGCAAATAAGAGAATTATTGGACTATCTACGATTCTTCAAGAGTTAGCAAACACTTATTGCAATAGAAATCCTATATGGAGTTATTATTCAAGAGGTAATGTAATAGTCTACTCAAATTCAAAGGAACTACGAGAAGCAGATATGGAAGACGTTAGGCAATAGATCCTAACTTTACTCAATCCAGAGAAAAAACCTATCGCCAGAGCCATTAGAGAAAAATTTATTTCAGAAGAATTACTAACCAGATATTGCAAATTAATTAGACATAAATATCCAGACCATCAATGTTCAAAATGTAATGGAGAAGATAATATTATCCCAGAAGTCCGCCTAGAATAAAAGAATCAAAATAAGCATGCAAGCTGGAAAGATAAGATAAGAAGCAACAGATACGACAACGAGAAGAGACCAATGGAAGAAGAAAAGATATTAAATTATTTACGTAAAATTATTAGAATTGTTAGAATTATTGTATAGACTAGACTTTACTTTTTAGCCTCCTAGCCTTTTTTAAAGGCTATGGCACATAGTTCTTATTGTATAGACTTTTCTTTTTTAGCCTCCTAGCCTTTTTGACTTTTCAAAAGGCTATTTTAGAATTTTTTAAATGTGTAAAGACTCATGTAAAAACTTTGTAAATATTTTCATTCTATAAATGAAAGAAACCGAAGGCATTGCAGGGCAAGCCTTCATGTGTTGAAGCAAAAAATCTCTCCTGCCCATTACAAATATTTTGCTTAGTTATTAAAAAACAGATTTATTTCAATGGAAAAATCTATGGAGGAACAAAGCTTAGAAATATCAAACCTACCCAAACAGGTATATTTATTTATGATTATGAATAGCTAAATTCATAATTCCCAACAATCATGGTATGATAAAATAAATTCATGTTAGTTATTTTATAGTAGAATTATTCGAAGAATAATATGTTAAGAAGTTTATTAGCAAAGTGGAAACGGAGAAAAATCCCTAAGAACTATGTCATCCTAAAGGTGAAACCAATAAGACAAGAAGCCGTGGTGGGAAGTAACCAAAGTAGAGGCGCTGTTTAGGGGAAAATATCCAGATTACCATGCTAATAGTGACCGAAGAACATGTTATTTAAGAATAATCTAGTATATAGTAATCTGAGATGACTATATTTTGTTATGTACATGGTTGAAGGAAACATTTTGAAAATAACAATTTTATGAAAATGAATAATTATTTATCTGATACAATGGTAGATAAATTTAAAATACTCATTTTGTATGCACTTAAGGATATAAAAGTAGTAGATATAAGAAAAATCATATTAGAAAAAGCATTTGGTAAATATTATATGACTAGAATAAATTACACAAATTAATGAATACATCTTACGAAAAGAATAAATCATTAAAAGAAATAGAAACCCAACTATATAGTTTATACCTAGAATACAAAAGGTTACATATTACTAACGAGGATCGTAAAACACTAGATAATTTAATTACGATAATATCTTATCTAGAATATGAATTAATAAAACATCTTAAGTCAAGAAGATAAAAATGAAAATTATTCCAATCAATAATATTCATTATAAAAATAAATACCTACGTATTTATTATCTAGTTAAATTATCGCACCTAATCCGCACCCCCCTACAAATGGTATCAAAGCCCAGTTATATAAAAAATACAGAAGTAACATATATTCTGTATTTTCTATTTTTAACTAGATAATAAATACATAGGGCTCTGATACCATTTGTAGGGGGTACGGATTAGGTGCGATAATTTAACTAGATAATAAATACGTAGGTATTTATTTTTATAATGAATATTATTGATTGAAATAATTTTTATTTTTATCTTCTTGACTTAAGATGTTTTATTAATTCATATTCTAGATTAGATATTATCGTAAATAAATTATCTAGTGTTTTAGGATCCTCGTTAGTAATATGTAACCTTTTGTATTCTAGGTATAAACTATATAGTTGGGGTTCTATTTCTTTTAATGATTTATTCTTTTCGTAAGATGTATTCATTAATTTGTGTAATTTATTCTAGTCATATAATATTTACCAAATGTTTTTTCTAATATGATTTTTCTTATATCTACTACTTTTATATCCTTAAGTGCATACAAAAAGAGTATTTTAAATTTATCTACCATTGTATCAGATAAATAATTATTCATTTTCATAAAATTGCTATTTTCAAAATGTTCCCTTCAACCATGTACATAACAAAATATAGTCATCTCAGATTACTATATACTAGATTATTCTTAAATAACATGTTCTTCGGTCACTATTAGCATGGTAATCTGGATATTTTCCCCTAAACAACGCCTCTACTCTGGTTACTTCCCACCACGGCTTCTTGCCTTATTGGTTTCACCTTTAGGATGGCATAGTTCTTAGGTATTTTTCTCCGTTTCCACTTTGCTAATAAACTTCTTAACATATTATTCTTCGAATAATTCTACTATAAAGTAACTAACATGAATTTATTTTATCATACCATGATTGTTGGGAATTCTGAATTTAGCTAATCATAATCATAAATAAATATACCTGTTCGGGTAGGTTTGATATTTCTGAGCTTTGTTCCTCCATAGATTTTTCCATTGAAATAAATCTATTTTTTAATAACTAAGCAAAATATTTGTAATGGGCAGGAGAGAGTTTTTGCTTCAACACATGAAGGCTTGCCATGCAATGCCTTCAGTTTCTTTCATTTATAGAATGAAAATCTTTACAAAGTCTTTACATGAGTCTTTACACGTTTAAAAAATTCTAAAATAGCCTTTTGAAAATTCAAAAAGGCTAGGAGGCTAAAAAAGAAAAGTCTATACAATAAGAACTATGTGCCATAGACTTTAAAAAAGGCTAGGAGGCTAAAATGTAAAGTCTAGTCTGTACAATAATTCTAACAATTCTAATAATTTTACGTAAATAATTTAATATCTTGTCTTCTTCCATTGGTCTCTTCTCGTTGTTGTATCTGTTGCTTCGTATCATATCTTTCCAGCTGGCATGCTTATTTTGATTCTTTTATTCTAGGCGGACTTCTGGGATAATATTATCTTCTCCATTACATTTTGAACATTGATGGTATGGATATTTATGTCCAATTAACTTGCAATATCTGGTTAGTAATTCTTCTGAAATAAATTTTCTCTAATGGCTCTGGCGATAGGTTTTTTCTCTGGATTGAGTAAAGTTAGGATCTATTGCTTAACGTCTTCCATAGCTGCTTCTCGTAGTTCCTTTGAATTTGAGTAGACTATTACATTACCTCTTGAATAATAACTCCATATAGGATTTCTATTGCGATAAGTGTTTGCTAACTCTTGAAGAATCGTAGATAGTCCAATAATTCTCTTATTTGCATAAAAATTTGGTATCTCAATTCTAGGTATTTCTGGTTGTTGAGTAATATCTTCTGGTATAATCATATCTCGGGTCATTCCCATTTTTACAACTTGTATAGGTGATTTAACTTCATCATACAATATCTCTGCTGGTGCCGTATAAAATTTTATAAAAAATAGGTTACCTTTGGTTATTCTTTTGAAAATGTTAAATGAATCACATATCTCTAGTATACTGGATATTTCATTTTCGTCATGGGTATATATGGTACTAAGTAATCCATATTCGTAACAGGTTTTAACTAGACCTGGTTTGGTTTTGGGCAAAGCAATTAGCTTATTGTATATGGTTAGCTTCTGGGTTATGTAATTCGTATGTGGTTCTTGGATATTTATAACAAGGGGTTGGTATTTAAGAAGGTTTGTATTTTGTAAATATTTTCTATGTATATTCGGGCTGTATAGTTGTAGGTCTTTTTATCTTGGTTTAGACTTTCTCGGTATGTGGTAATTTGTGGGGTATAAACATAGGATCTTTTGGTGTATTTAGAATAAATGGTTTATCAAATAGCTTGTTTAGGTTCATATTTGTATTTTTCCTAACTCCTTTGCTTGTACCTGCAGAAGTAGATTGATAAATTTTATGGGTTTTATGGAGTATCCCAACGTCTCCTTCTAAATCTGAAATTTTAATGTCTTCCGATCGACATAGCTCTGCACACTGCTGAGTTAGCTGATTTGTAGCTTCAGACTTCAGTTTAACTTCATTAGTCTTTAGCTTTTCTATTTCATTACCCATACTGTCCACTTTCATTGAAAGCGTAGTTAGGGTGTTGAATATCTTTTCTAGAGTATCCTCTTCTATTATATCAGTCTGTGTAGCTTTGTCTTGATATGTAATCTGCAATAACATTTTTGTTAGTACTAATTACTTCAATTGTAAATGTAAAATTTAATATATTCAAGACTAGTCTCCGAATTTCTTTTGTTGTAACTGAATTTTGTAATTTCTTTGTTAGCCACCAACGTACCTGTGTATTATTTGTTCGTACAATAAACTTGTTATATACAATATATGGCTCAAATGCTAATAAACATTTATATAATGAGCATAATTCTTTTCTATTTATTTCCCATTTTATTTTTGTTTCATTAAATGTACCTGAGTAGTATCTACAGTGGTGTTCTAATTTTTCTTCTTCATATTTATATTTAAGTACTCCTCCATAACTACATTCACTAGCATCTGCTTCTACTATATATATGAATTTTCTATTTTCATCTGGAAATTGTAATTTTGGTAATTCTTTACAAAGTATTTTTATTTTCTGAACTTGTTTTTTATCTTCTTCGTTATAATTATATTCTACATCCTTTTTAAATTTTTTTGTAAGGGCTTTAGATTTTCTGCTAATTTTGGTATATATTCTCTTACTTGGTTTACTAATCCTAAAAATAATTATAATTTCTTTTTTGTATCTAGTTCTTCTTTTGAATTTATTATTTTTTGTACTATATGTTGTTGCATTTTTACTCCACTTTTATCTATTTGTATTCCTAAAAATTCTATCTGATTTTTCATAATTTCGGCTTTCTTTTTACTTAAACTTATTCCCAATTTTTCTATTATATCCGTAAATTGTTCCAATAATTTTAAATGTTCTTCTTTGGTCTTTGTATATAGTAGTATATCGTCTATGTATACTATACAATTAGGTAGTTGTTTAAAATAACTATCCATAAAATGTTGATATCTACCTGGTGCATTTTTATATCCAAATGGTAATACATTCCATTCTTAAAATCCTTGTGGTACCGTAAATGCAGTTAATTCCTTAGATTCTTCTTCTAACTTTAGATGGTAAAATCTTGATTTACAATCAAATTTACTAAAATAATTATATCCTTGTATTTGTCTTATTTTTAATATCTTATTTGGTATTGGGTAATTATAAGTCATTATTTTTGCATTTAAATTTCTATAATCAATAACCATTCTACTTTTTCCTCTTTTTTGTTCACTATGTTTATTTACTATAAATGCTGGACTATTATGTTTACTATTACTTTTTTGTATATATTGTTTTTCTAATAATTCTTCTATATGCGTTTCTTCTTTTACTTCAAATTCTATTTTAATTTTTCTTATTCCTATTATTATTATTTTTTCTGCTATATTTTTAGTATTTATTAAACTTCTTGGTAGATCTGGGCATATATTATTGTCAGTTTTTATTTCCTCATTTTTTACTAGATATTTTGCTATATAATTTTCTTCTTGTCCTGTATTTAAGAGTATCAAATATTTTTTTTCATTTACCTTTCCTTTTATGTAATATTGGTTTGAATTATCCATTGAACTTGTTTCATAACTTGTTCTTTTTGATGAGCTTGATGATTCCGGTTTATCATAAGCTATTCTTTTTGTTGTACTTATTCTATCATTTATTATTTCTAGATCTTCTTCTATGTCTATATTTCTGTAACTATAATCATTATTATCAATTGTTTTTACAAATTGTTCAAAAGGGCTTTCTATTTGTATTTTATTAATTTTATTTTTTCTCGTTATTTTATGTTTTGTTGTTAATACATATAGATTTTTACATCTTGCCGTAAATATTTTACTTCCTGGGGTTAATTCTATTCCTGATATTTTCCAATATAATACTAATGATTTGTCTATTTTTTATCCGTTACTGCTATTGAATAATTCACACTTATTATAAATTTAAATTTTTGGTATATTAAATTTTCTTTTATGGCAGTTATTATACTTTTTTCTATAGGTTTTATAATTCTGTCATCTGCTAAATATAATTCTATTGGTGTATCTATTCTTTCTCTAAAACATGCTTTTATTAATATTTCTGTACCTCCAAGGTGTACATATTTTATTGGGTCTCTACTTTTTATATCGTTTATCTCTTTATTAATTATTCTTTTTGTTACTAGTGGTATACTAGCTTTACCTTTTGCATATCTACAGTCTATTACATGTTCCTTTTGGCTTACTACATAATATTCTTCCTTTTTCCTAGTAAATATATTTTTTATTGTTGGTATTTTAAATATTTTTTCTACACTTAAATCTAACTCTTTTCCTTTTATTTCATCAAATACATTGTTATCAAATATTATTTTTTGATCTGTTCCTTCGTCATTTAAATATTCTTCTTTTGTTATTATTTTTATATCTTCTTCAGTCATTTAATTTGTCTAATTCACTATCTATTTCATTATTTGTTTCATTCTCTGAAATTTCATATATACTGTTTTCACTTTCTAATTCGTAATCTATGTAATCTATCTGCATATATTCTGTAATTTCTATTTTTATTTCTGATATTTGTTTATTTTTTGGGTTTTTAGGTAATTTACAATCTCTAGCTAAATGTCCTATTTTTTCGCAATTATAACAAGTACATTCCGTCATAGATTTCTTTTTCCTATATGGTCTTTTATGTTTATAATTTTTTTACTTATATTTTGATTTTTTGTATTTCTTATATTTCTTATGCCTTTTTCTTTTCTTGTAATATCTTTCTTCGCATCCAAATTGAGGTGCTATTTTATCTTTGCAACATGCTAAATTTCTTATTAATGTTTTTTCCATTTTTATTTCTTCTCTGTATTTTTCACATAGGTTTCTATACCATTGTTGTAAAAATTTTATTCTTGCTCCTAGAGTATCTACTATTTTTGTTTCATCCCAACTTTTTATTATTTTTTAACTAAATGGTTCAGGTAATTTACTAAAATATAATTTTCTTATTTCTTTACTTTCTTCTGTATTATATGCTCCTTTATAATAATATTTTTTAAATGCGCAAGTATATTCATCTATGTAGCACATATTACATATTGCTAATTTCAACATTAAATTCCTATTTATATCTTTCTCTTCATTTTGTTCTTCTTCTTTTGTTGTCTTGCTACTAAATTCGTCTTTTATAGCTGTCTCATATTTTTTTAATAATTCTATAGGTGTTAATTTTATTGATGATGTTCCTTCTGTGGGTTTGTCAGTTCTTAATATTCTTTTACTATTTTCAGTTAGATTTAAAAACCATAATTTCACTGTTCCTATTAGTGTTCTTTCTATATATTTCGGTGCATCTATTACACTTATATCATTATCTAATAATTGTTTTGTCATATATCCTATCCATAATTGTATTGTTTTTTCTGTATCTATTACACAATCTAAGTCTAAAAAGTTATAATTTTTATTAACTATTTGTTTTGGTGTCCATTTGTCATATTCATTCTTTAGATTATATCTTTTAAACTTATTCTTATAATATGTAGGTTTCCTTATTTCTGATGTACTAGGTATTATATTTTGATCTTCTTTTATATCAAGAGTATTTATTTCTGTGTTGATATTTTTTAAATTCTCTTCATTAATTACTTCTTGTTTTTCATTGATTTCTAAATTTTTTGTATTTGTTAATATTTCTGTATATGTTTCACTATTTTCTGAATCATAATTATCTGTCTCTTCAACATCTATATTATTTATTTCTAATTCCTTGTCTTTTATTTCTTTATTGTCTATTTCTAATTTTTCTTTAAATTGATTTATCTCGTTTAATAATTTTTGTTCTTTATCATTTTCTTCTTTTTCTTTTTGTCTTTTTTCATACAGATCTTTTAACATTTCTAGTTCTTTTTCTAATTCAGCAATCCTACTATTTTTAGTTTCTTCTATTTTTCGTATTTCTTCTGTAGTTTGTTGTTTTATTTTTTTATATTTTTTTTTCTATCTATTTCTTCGTTTTCCCTTTCCATTCTTGCCATAGCTGTCAATTTATCTTCTAATTTTGATTTTTTTTTCTAATATTAAATATAAATGTTCACCTATTTTCTTATATCTTCTCCCTAGATTAGAAAATACTATTCTTATTTTTAATCCTTCGTGATTTTTCATATATTTTTTCGTCTATTATAAATTCTTCTTTGTTCATTTTATTGTAAATAGTTCATGTTGATATATATATTCTAAACTATCTATTTGTGATTCTAAATTTGATATTTCATCTTTTTGTGTATTTATTGAGTTTTTACTAACTCCGGCAAATATATTATAACTTAATCTTTCTATTCTTATCTTTAATTCTTTACGTTTTTCAGAAATAATTTGTTTTAGTTCTTTGTATTTTTGTATTTTATTCATTTAAACCGTATTTATAGTATTTTGGCGGATACCTAAATCTGATTTTATCATAATTAGGTGGTATGTGTCTCATTCTTCTAGATTTTAAATGGATTATTAATTTTGCTTCAATACTAGATACTAAGGTAATTAGATAGGCTAGTCTTTGTGGGTTTTCTTTTGTTTTATTTAGACTTATATATTCTGAATAATTACTAATTAAAGATTCTTTAATTTTTCTAAAAGCTTCTCTGTTTTTAAAAGGTCTTCTCATAATTAATCAATATTAATTATTGTCAAGTAATTGCTTAAATTTTATCCATAAATTTTTAGGAGTACTTAGTTTGATAAATAATAAATTGAGAAAAAAGGTGTATACACAATTTTGCCTATTGCGGAGACTTTTAATGAAGGGTAAAAAGT